>JASFAT010002136.1:74315-750528 GCA_031353405.1 Baronia brevicornis
TACGTCGTATTAAGTAATCTTTTTGTATTATATCTCAGTCGACAATATGTGTGAACATGGTATTACTATACAATTAAGTTAGTTTTTGAATTTGGTCCATAGTTCACTGATCCATAGTTATCTGCGTAGCGCTACGACCATCTACGAGTTTTGGACCTCTTTACCGGGACCACAAAGAGTAAAGTTTGTGTTGTGTTTCAGTCTTTGGAACATTATTATACATTACCTCATCACGTCTAAGCTGACTGGTAGAGAATGTTACGAAATACAGAACTAACGAGTAATTGACGACAATTAAATAAAATCAGGAGGACTGATTGGCTCAGTGGCGTGGCTGCCGCCTACCGAGTCATTAGTAGCGGTTTCGAAACTGTGTTGGGATAAATAAACATGTGCATGGTTCATACACAACCACAAGTATTTATTCCGAGTCTAATTATTTCAGTAATTCACATTGGACAAGCGTGGTGGGTTCACGTCCATCCTTTCAGAAATGGGGAGGCTCATGCCCAGCAGTGGGCCATATAACAATATTTTCATGTGTTCTATGGTACTGTTGTTCTCAAAACGCAATAGGAGGCACACACCACGGACAACGACAACAAATTTACCTCTAAAGTTACTTCTCAATCGTGAGACCTCGCTACGGCGATGGAAGACGCATTCTCCCCATGATTTCCTATTCATATAAGTTCCAGGAGCCAATGCTGTAATTGTATCATCGAAAACATTCAATGCCATAGCATTATACAGGACTTTTTGCATGAAATTACAATAATGGTAGGATTTCATGTAATTATCATAAACTCCCACGATTATCTATTATACCACGTAAATCTACAGCTGTTTTGAACAACATTAGTATATATTACATATTAAATTTGTTCGTAACAGGTGAACGATTACGCGAAATTAAAATTGAATTTGAGAGAATCTCAAATGTTAATCGTAACAAAATGCACCGCACGCGGCGCGACTGCGCCGGACACGTCGATGTTTCTTGTTAAGTTTTTTATTTGATATTAACAAATAATACATGTATCCTTTTTGCCATCAACCGAGAGCATCGGACGCACAGCAGGTGGGAAGACGCGCGCTTTGAATTTAAAATATACTTTCTTTGATACAATTGATAAAACCCGTGACACGTGACACGTGACGTGTAACAACCGCGGCCATCTTGTTTTCTTATGTAACAACGCAAGCGCGCCGATTTCACAAATTAATAAATATATTTATGAGGGATGTGTTGTATTTATAGATCAAAGTGAGAGTGAAAGCATTTTTTGCAATATTACTTTGTTTTATATATTTTACAAAATGAAATTTATATATTTATTGATTAGGAAATAATTTAACACAATACTTTTTTTTTCCTTTTTACTTTGATGGTATTTAATTAAAACTATTATGCCAGTGTCAAGTAAAATCGAATAATATCAAATATCTTGAAATGTAGTCAGCTTGTCACGTTACGTCTTGACAAAATGGTGGCTATTCTACCAAAAATTCTATGCACTTTGCCAGTCAACTTAAACAACAATAATACACGCATTTATTTCATATCACTTCACTTATACGTCTTAATCGAACTATATTATATAATGCGCCACTATAATTAAACAATATAACTCACAATTATATACGATTATGAAAATAAAAACACGTCACTAATGTTAGTTGGCGGGAAGAGTCCAAACACAATATTTAAATAAAATAATTATTTTGTAATTGCTTTTTATCTTTGAACTTCTTCTAGTAGAATAGAAACACGCGTAATGCTAAACACTCTCGCTGAGGTCCTATCATCACTTGAGTCTTACTACAATTTTATTTCATTTCATATATGTGCGTTGTGAATCAGATGAAAAGTTATAGAAATAAGTCATTCATTAAAGTCCGCTTCACGTTAATAAACTTTAAGTACATAACTGTTTGTTTAAAGCGATGAGGACCGGGTTGGAAATGTCTTCATAGGTTTTGTTTACGCTGACGCTGGTATAGGGTAAGAATACGCCGCCCGGGCTTGGAAACCGACGCGTGTACCAATAACGACAACTGATAATTATACGATAGCTGAAGGTCACCAGTACACCGGTTTGTGGTGCTATTGCGACTGTGTAGTGATGGAGCGCATACCTACGATAATATCCTCGTAACCGCTTCGGCTACGGGGATATTTGTGAAATCTTGGAAGCGTGATGCCACAACATATTTTTTATGGGATAGGAAGGCAAACGAGCAGGCGTGTCCCCTGATGGAAAGCAATCAACGCCGCCCACAGCGCTTAAGAAAAGTGTAGGCTTGTTTTTGAAGGTTCGAATGTCGTATGGAGGTAGCTGGATCCACAGGGTAGTGGTGCGTGGAAAGAGGTTTCTAGATCGTTACTCATTCAGATGGTGGGGATAAAACATTTTGTTAAACGCAATTGTTGTCGATTCCTTATCCCAACATCGGTTTCACACTTTTGTGTTTCCACGAAAACGTCTGTGACACATGGGGAGCGGTCCCGCGGCCGATGTTTGCCTGCGCCGTCACCAATCCGTAGACCCTGACCTGCACGCAGCACCACACCACCAACACCACCGTGCGAGTACACGGCATTTGTTACCCTACTTATATACGTTGAAGGTTGAGTATCGAATGGCATCGCGCGCGCACCGAAAAATTTGATTTTAAAATTCAAGCCGCGCGTAATGCGCCCCGCGTACTTCGAGAACCGTCTCCAAAGTAAACATTGGGGTGACCACATTTCATATCGCGCTGAAAATTAAAAACTACTTCTTCTGTAACGTATCGACACAACTTACAAGTTTCTAGTGTACCACTCTCACGCCATAATTCGTTTCTTCTGTGTAAATAAAATAAACAAGTTAAATTTTTATTAAAGTCGGCTTCTACTTTTATATATTGCTAAATATCTAAACTAATATTAATTAATTAATATTCAGAATAGAATAAAAAATTTAAAAACTGTATTAACATCAAGTGTCATCCACTAGAAGTTTAAAAAAATGTATTTGAATTTGAGTAGATGAACAATAATGTATTTCATTATGATTGAAAATTTGAACGAGATATATAAATAAATATATGTAGGGGGAGTGTGAACTGATAGTAGGCATTGAAAAAATAAAGTGTTTAAATACACAATCCCACATTTAATCTCTGTGCCGTGTGTACCATTACAAACACACGAACCAACAAGGATAAATATCCAGACCAGGAATAAATTCCTGTTTAAATATTTATCTTTGCGCGAGAACTGTTTGGTTCACAATATTTACATTTCTTCAATACTCTATTTAATACGTGAGAAGTTAAGTATTAGAAACTTTCAAATGCCTCAACAGACCAATGCCAGCCACGCGGCACCGGCTGCCACGTAGACATGAGTTTCTACGAGCCCCGAGTACACTATCCGGGTGTAAACCTCTGACGATCAGTTCAACAACAACACGAGAACTCTATGAAGAATAAAACATTTAATGACGAGCTTTTTCGTTATAATTGAAGACTTCTTGTAACTACGTGAAACGAAGAAAAACCAACAAACCGGTAAAATTATGGTCACCCTGAGTGTGCGTCACCCCTGTTGGCAGTGTGAACGATCTGTTGGGTTCGGTGAAAGAACTTGACGATGAACTTACAACACCTTTATGTTTGTGGTTGCAGTCACAGTTATTTGGCGCGTTTCAAAATCCATATTCATCACTCTGACATGTGTATTTGTTAAATAAATGTTGTCCGTAAAACAAACTCATGACACATGCAACACCACACGACCAGACCAGCACGCGACGCGAGCCTCTTCGAACTCGGAAACTTCATCGTCGCCGTCGTTTTCATTTAGATGTGTCCAGTAGCCGACAGGTTCGATTCCATTGTCACGTATGAAGCGAGGCAGCACTTGCTAACGGAATATGTATGTACATACACACTACTGGTTTGATGTACTGGATATTGGAACAGTAGATAGATACCAGATGTAGACCAGTAGATAGATTACATATCACAAACAGATGGAATTGGGCGATAGCTCAGTCAAAACCTCCACTCGTTGATCAGAGAAACTTCTTTATCAGAGATTTTCTGCCACCGCCCGACCCTCACGGCACCGCAACTTGAGAATACAAGTCCCATATATACACTTGAGATCAACCCACATATAAACCTATAATCTATAATCCAACTTCATATAAATAAAATAAAAACAATACGTGACAATAGCAATACTACTGAAATCTGACTGTTAGAATTTATTTTAACATGTTTGATTATTAAGTATTAGGTGTACAAATAAGTTTCCGCAGTTTTTTATAAAAAATTAGGAATTTATTGTAAAGGAAAAGTACATTACGTTTTATTCAAAGTATTTTCCATCATTTGCCACTACTTTTCCCCATCTTTCTGGCAACATTCGGATACCCCGTCGAAAAAACTCTTCATCTTTTGACGCTATCCACAAATCTACCCAATTTTTGGTGTCTTCATATGATGTGAAGCGCTGCTCAGACAGACCATGTGCCATCGACCGGAACAGGTGATAATCAGAAGGGGCTAAGTCTGGTGAATACGGCGGGTGGGGTAAAACTTCCCAGTTGAGTGTTTCCAAGTATGTTTTTACCGGCGCCGCAACATGTGGACGAGCATTATCGTGTAAAAGAATAATTTTGTCGTGTCTGGAGTAGTAATGGGCGCGTTTTTCCTTAAGTGCCCGACTCAATCTCATCAATTGTGTTCGGTAGAGAGCTCCAGTAATGGTTTCGCTTGGTTTCAGCAATTCATAATACACGACACCAAGCTGATCCCACCAAATACACAGCATGAGTTTTTTTCCATGAATATTCGGCTTAGCTGTCGATGTTGATGGTTCGCCGGGCTTAACCCATGACTTTCTCTTCTTTGGATTATCGTAGTGAATCCATTTTTCGTCACCAGTGACTATACGATGCAAAAAACTCTTTTTTATTCCTGGCAAGCAGCATTTCACTCATGCATAATCGGCGTTCAACGTCTCTCGGCTTTAGTTCATATGGAACCCAATTTCCTTGTTTTTGAATCATTCCTAACGATTTTAAACGATGTGAAATTGCTTGTTGAATCACTTGTAGAGTAAGTGCAAGTTCTTTTTGCGTTTGGGACGAATCTTCCTCCAATAGTACTTCTAATTCCATGTCTTCGTACACTTTCGGCCTTCCACTGCGTTCTTTGTCTTTAACGTCAAACTCACCGTTCTTAAACTTTTGAAACCATTCCTGACAACTTCTCTCACTTAAAGCAGCTTCACCATATGCTTCTAGAAGCAATCGATGCGCCTCAGCTGCAGATTTTTTCACATTAAAGAATTAAATCAAAAGTTCCCGCAAATGATGCTTATTCGGAATAAAACTTGACATTTTTGCACGAAAAAAATTACGTGATGCTGATACGGAATCACTAGTACTTTAAGGTTATGGTGTTGCCAGATGACTAAACTTGGGATATTACGTTTTACATCTGACAATTTCTCCATAACCTTCTGGTGGGGCCATCTTTTGACAAACCGCGGAAACTTATTTGTACACCTAATAACATTGCCTTATACTCTTTTAAAAAAAATAGATACGCAAACCTCAGTGTGAAACTTGCAAGCGTGGGGAATAGAGTTCAGACCAGCGGTCGCCAAACTTTTTGACCTACAGTAAATTCATAATTTAAATCTCGCAGACCGCTAATATGATTTTTTGAGTGTTGATTTTTTTGTAGTGTTAATTAACCGTAATAAAATAAACAAAAACTTTAAAACAAAACAATTTAAAGATAGTTTGAGTAAGTCAAACTTTTAGCATTATACATTCCTAGCCGTTCATCCGATGGCCGGCGTGTGCAGTATGCGACGAAAGTTTTTATAACTCCTTACGTATTATTAGTAATTGAATAATGTTTCAATGCATCTTAAAACATAACGTGATGTGTAAGTATACCACCATTTTAACGCTCACTGGTTTATAGTATATGAATGAACTATGTATGTATGTACACAAGAATTCGTGAAGACAGCGAGGCGAGATCGAGCGGATTGATCGGTGTGATATGACGGTACCATACGGACTCCATATTTAGCCATTTGCCGGAGTCACGGTCGTTTGCTTATTATGTACGATATCCGATTCACGATAATTGTTGTAATTACACACATACACACACATGTGTACAATCAATTAAGTAAAAATGCAACGATCGCATTTAATTGTCAACAACAACGACATCGCGACTGACTCAAAACGCGCTCGTGCATGCTGCACAGTCTGCAAACACAAAACGTTCACTATTTCAAAATAAGCCAATTTAATTCCTTGTCCACACACATGTTGGCCAACTCGGGTTGTTGAGGCCGAGAGACTTGGCCAAGATACGTTGTCGTCGCTGATTTATTGTCGGTTTGCGCGTGCGCATATGCACTTGTTAATCGGAGCTCCGCGCCCCGCGCCACCCGACCGCCGACCGACCGGCGAGGCGATCATGTATATGTAATTATATGTTAGCATATTGGGCTAATAGCCCATAGATACCACTGATCATACTATGAGTTTATGAAAATATATCAGAACAGTGTTGCTATTATTTGCTGACAATGAGCGAACGGACAGAATTAAGTTTTCAAACATAAATTATTAATAGTTAGTAATTTGTTATTAGAAACTACAAATTAGAATTTCAATAAATGAAGAGGGTGTTTAATTTTTTAAAAATTATTTCGTCTAAACGTTGACCGCCACGTCGGGCCACTCTTGGATTCAGCCACAGTAGTCTGTGCCACTCCCTGAAGTGGTAATTTCGGGATGCCGTTAACCTCGCGGACGATATTTTCTTTTAGTGCTGAGATGGTCATCGGGTTTGTTTCATACACTTTACTTTTGAGGTACCCCCACGGAAGAGAGTTCATAGGACTGAGATCTGGCGACCTGGATGATCAGGGGATATTGTTAAAGCGGCTCATTTATTTTTTGTATTACAGAAATAGTCCAGCGATCTGGAAGACTAAGGGATATCGCCGGAAGGTATACTAATTTGTTAGGGATGCCATCATAAACCAGCTCCATGGTCTCTCTAGCCGTGTGAGGCATAGCGTCACCGTGTTGAAACCATGTGCTTGAAGTAAAGGCAGGATGTTCTCTCAACGTTGGCAGAAAATAATCAGTAAACTTGAGTTTACTTTCGACCTATAACTTTTCCCGCAGAAAACCGGCGTCTGAGTGGTAGCTTAGCTACCGCGCTTCGTACGGTGAGCGGCTGAGTTCCGGAGGCCCAACACCCTCCCCTTCTCACTCCCCCTCCGATTCCCACTCCCACTCCAATAATTTCACTTTCCTTTAAGGTCGGCAACGCTTCCGCACTGCCTATGGCGTTGCGGTTGTCTATGGGCGGCGTTGGTTGCTTTCCATCAGGTGACACGCCTGCTCGTTTGCCTTCCTATGCCATAAAAAAATAATGTTATTATACCACCGGTCAGCCAGTACTTCAGTTGGATGCAGTTGCACGTTCAAAAATTGCGCGTCCGCGAGGTGTCCGGCGATCGGAGGTGGGTGTCACCATGTCGCTGTATTTGGTTGTGTGTGTGTGTGTGTGCCGACCAGCCTCCCCGTGACAAATATTAACAGATTAAGAGTTGACACCTCGACCTTTTCACCATATACGGGTGTGTTGATGCCCGAGCGGCGAAGGTTGCGTGCTGTTGTACCGCACCCGACGCGGCTGTGGGTCATGTGTCGACGTTATCGTTGTTTTATTTCTGCACGTTCAGCGTCCGACGTCCTCTGTTCTCAATAAACGCGCTTGTAAATGGAAAACGGATCGTTCCACTTTTGATATATCCTCGCAGTCTCCTCCGTTATGGCCGCTGACACACGGCGTCGCATTGAAACATTGATTTTCAATGTTGCCATGACACACGTTTTTATTTCTTAAAATAAATGTCTCGTTACTAAAATTATGACACCGTGTAACATTTATTGGGTTATAAATTATCTTATTGCTTAAATGAAATCAAGTGAACTAGTAACCAGGCTCATTCTGATGATAATTTGTGGACGCCTGATGCGTTATTTTGCGAAAATCTTATCCTAATATCCTACTTTTTACTAATATTATAAATGCGAAAGTTTCAGTATGGATGCATGTTTGTTACTCTTTCACGAAAAAACTACTGGACGGATTCGGATGAAACTTTATAGTAATATAGGTTATAGATCGGAATAATATATATCGATACATGATAAATAATTCAGAAAAAATCTGGCCTCTGAGAGCTATCTTGGCGTACGCTGCCTAAACCATTGGAGTTACACAAAGATGATGTACCGTAGGATTGTTTGTCTTGAATAGTTCTAAATAAAAGTCCGCGACAGCATATATCTACCTTTTATGTGGAAGCCACTATGACCAAAATTGTGAACCAAAATAAAAAAATATATTGATTTAAAATGATCTTTCACGAAACTTAATGTGGCAGACCAAATTCCACGCGAGCAAAAACTAGTCCATTATAAACTTGGACAGTGAACTCACTTTGCTAAGACCTGCGAACACCAATCTTTACCTTGTTTACGTGCCATCGCTGTCCCGCAGGTCGGCGACCGTTTATCCGTACTCAGCCCTACACAACCAGTCTTTTCTAGCTTGAATTTTTGCTCTTAATAATGATTTTTAATAAATTGTATTTCTCGTTTCGACAAATCAGAAAAAATATTGTGTTTGCAAAGAAGTGTTTAGAAAATTACTTACTCTCGGTAAGTAACAGGATCGTCAGCAAATCCCCCAACACCTCACTATGGCCACTAAAGTTTAGACGTCAAACACACAATACCACTCTTACAAACACAATTGGTGTTGGAATGATCGGTTGAATGTTGTCGGTGTTGGCTAGGTGGTGGAGGATTTACTGAAGGCTGTTTATTTCGGTAATTAATTCTCTACACACTTGTGTATTCATTATATAACTACGTCCCAACAGACTCAAGCAAAAAATACTATTTCATATTGTATGATAAATTGAATACAATATAATAAATAGTACGTATGTGTACGTCAGTAGACGCCTAATAATATTCTTATGCATAATTAAATTTGATTCCTTATCTGGCAAAAAAAACTGTAGCACGTGTAACAGGATGAGATAGATGTATATGTTGTGGTTGTAACGAACGAGACGGCGAATATGCTAATCAAAAATTAGGTTGTGTGCGTCATAGGGGCCGGTCCAGTGGGTTTTTGCAGCGGCCAGCGCATCACCCGCGCGTCACCCGCACGTCACCCGCACACCGCAGCGGCTGGATGGAGACGCGGTCACATAACTCTACGTGTGACACGCGAGCAGCAGGTCATTGGTTTGTATTTGATGGTGGAACGATGGTGTTTGTTATCGAACATAATAACAACAACGGGAAACGTCGTGATACGAACCAAACATCACCACCATTATACTCTGAACTGGGACAAGCTGTGTTGTAGATTTTTGTGGGCCGACCGACTGAAAGAACCTACTACTCCATCCCGTCGATGCGGTAGATGTCGGGGTTTATGTCCTACGACCGTAACACCTGGGGGCTGTTACCCGGAGGAGTAACGGCCCCCAGGTGCGAGGAGCTGCGCTCTCTGGGTTAGTTAGTACTATGAGATTTCACGTCGGCCGTGGAATAGGCTTAACCTTCTCCAGTATCGAACGGATCCGGCCGGCCGGCCTTTAAGAAATGTGCAGGCATGTTGTTTGAAGGTTCCAATGTCGTATCGGTTCGGACCGCTGAACCACGCACCACCACCCTGTGGAACCAGCTAGCTGGTTCCACAGGGTAGTGATACGTGGAAAGAAGTTTATGGCAAAACACACTGTACCGGTTTCCTATATTTTCATGAATAGTTGTAGTTAATTTGTCTTTTTTTATAGCAGTGCAGGCAAACGAGCATGCGGGTCACCTGGTGGTAAGCGATCATAGCCGTCCCATCTATGTGGACCATGCGGATGTCTATACATCCGCAACGCCGGAGACCTTTCAGACGCGTTGTCATGGCTTCAAGCAACATACGCTCTTTTCTCAAATGCCCCCATGTCATAATCACGTGGGACCATGCCATGGGAGCATCGTCATAACCCTAGTGAAGTAGCGGAGTGGGTATGTCGTACACGAATAACTAAAGCTAGATACCGAGGACGAACGTGCAATTATTTATGTTAAAATTATGTGTATTTTTAATAATTACCGGTAAGTGAGCCACATATATGTACATATATAATTAATTAATTTTAATAAATCAGATAACAGAATGTTTGCGCCAAAAATACCTGACATTTGGACAGTGTAACAGGCTGCGGTTTGCGAAACACAGTTGCCAAGCAAGTTTAATGCTTACGCTTATTAGCGCACAAACTGAATTCAACCAAATATGTATTGACATAGAGTTATGTTTCATTGCACAATATTTACAAGGTGAGATGTAGACGCAGTGAGCGCCGGTGTGGGTGCTTTGGCGTGCGTTACCACTCCCCACCACCGCCAGCATGAGCCGCGAGCGGACCACGGCAACACGAGGTTTCGGCTCCGCCTTCTGCTGAGCACTCCGCCAGTGCGCGTAGTTAAGGAAAAATCTAACAAAACATACCCAGCGCTGACTTTATCGCGGATGGCTACACCATTCGCTACCGCCCCACACCTGTCTCGAACCAGAACCGGTCGGAATGTTGCGCATATGAGCGGCCTTTGTGCCAACTCGGTGGTTGCGTAACCTTTTGCTGTTCGTTGCAGGTGACCGGCGAAGGTTTCGACACAATATTTCTGAATATTTGGTAGAATGACCATCCCGTCATCAATGGACTCGATAGTACGTAGAAGTCGTTACATCCGTTGATGCGGAGCAACGACTGACCACTGTGACTGTGACCCATCTGCCTCGTGGGGCAACTGGGGTAGCGGAACATAAATGTACCTATATATATTAACAGTATTTCCGGCTCATGTTATTTAAGTTTTAGTGAGAGAGACAATACGTACATATCGTCACGCCTGTCTCCCGTAGGGGTAGGCAGAGAGCACAGATCTCCATCTGCTACGATCTCGGCACACTTTCCTTGCTTTCACCACACTCATCCCTCTCCTCATCCATTCTTCCTCTTACATTCATCGTAACGAAACAGCTCTCCCTTAGTCGTCGTACTATAGTACCCGGGGGAGCCCGATCCCGGGATGGTCGGCACGCTTGCGACTAAGCTCGCGCCTAGGGCCACGCATCCATTGGCACGGCAGACCGTGGATTGGCAGTGATGACGGTGTAAATTTGTGATGACTAATTCAAAAGTTGTCACATCACAGTTTGATAGGCGAGTTGTTTTCGATGGCTTCGTTCGCCTTCGTACAGTTTGAGTCCGAACATTTTTTCCTCATAGAAAGTTCTCGGGTTCCAAATAGTAGCTTCAGCCACCGGTGGGACTTCTGACAGTCGAACGCATCCCAGTGTGTTCCAAGCGAAGAAATTTGTAAAAATAAGACAACGGTGTGATACGATTATTGTATGATATTTAGTAAACCTTTATAATGAGTATATTTTTGATGAAGCAATGTAATTAAATTCTAGCGCGCAATGCCTGGACACGTTTCCACGTGTGTATGCCACGTGTATAAGTGGAGTGATATGAAATAAATGCGTGTATCGTGACTTTTTAAGTTGACTGAAAAAGTCCAAAGGTTTTCGTAAAATCGCCACTATTTTATCAAGAAAACATGACAAGCTGACTACGGCATTCCAAAATATTTGATATTATTATATTTTAATTGACACTGGCATAATAGTTATAACGAATTGCTATTATGCCAACAAGAAGAACACACCTTGAAAAAATTGCCGAAGTTCTTGAGGAAAGTCAGGTCAAAAGTACCCAGTGAGCTTGTATGAAGAGAGTGATGATAGAGTGACGAGAGAGTGTAGATAAAGCAAAGAAAGTGTGCTGAGATCGTAGCAGTTAGAGACCTGTGGTCTCTGCCTACCCCTACGGGAAACAGGCCTGATGATATGTATGTATGCATGTAATTTTTTTTGTCGTTTAGCTCGAGTTCAAGAAATGAAAAAGTAATTTAAATGTACGCTTTTTCGTCAAATATATGTAGATTTCAAAATTGTTATTTTGAAATCCATATTAATTGTTAAATAAAATTCACTTCATTTTAGTTTTTCGTCGCCCATACGGAGTATAATTGATGGCGAATGTCTCTCCTGCCCTGTGGCGTCGGCACACTGCGCCCGCGCAGCTACCGCGTTGCGCATCGTGGTGCACGTCGCCGGGCGTCACGTCCACCGAAGTGGGCGGGCAACTAACGTTTCCCCCCTTTACAACGTTCCCCCGCAGAAAAACAAAATAGAAAGCAGTGCGCGCTTTTCTGACAAAACGCCTACATTTATAAACCCACGGACTGCGAAAAACGAATTGCATGGACATCCCATTTTGCATTGCATTTTGAAACGTATAATTGCATTATACGGTCGAAATTAGCATGCACTCGATAGATATATTTCGCGTTATCCTCAGGGCGTCCCGCTCGCACGCACGCCCTCCTCGCTCGCGCGGCTAATTGTGATGATACAACGTATATCTTGATTTGTAAAGATGTGTTATAGTGAGTCAGTGACGATTAAATAATAACGAGTAGTCCGGCCAGCTGGAGGACACACACGATCGACGCCTTACCCGATATTTGCAGAATTAACTGGTTTTCGTACTTATAAGGAGTTTATATTGTACATTTAAGTGTTATACTTTATTGTTATTTAAATACACATTTGCAATAAATAATAAAAACCTTCACAGAAACCTTCGCTGTGCGTGTTGTGCGTATAAAGAGTCAACATTACAGGACTTCCATTTAGGTCATCAAATAAACATGTTTATTTCGTTCTTAATCCGCCATTAGACTTTCATCATTATGAGTTACAATACATAATAACCTATTCTTGGAGCAAATATTTGTAACATGCATTTGTTTGGAAATGCGAACCAAGTTCTTGTATTCAAAATTGGATTGTTGTCACTATGCCTATTATACACGTCGATGTGTCCGTATGTTAATAAATGCAGAAAGTTATCCCGAATAAAACGTGGAGTGGGACAATACCGTTTCCAGTGACCGGATTCTTCAACTGACCTATAACACAAACTACTACTAATACCTAAAAATTTACAACAATACATCGAGGAAGCCGTGAACATCGAGGATGTCTATTGGCGACATTCTATCCCAGTGCTTCCCAAACTTTTATCGTTCATGTACCCCTCAATGAATTTTTTCATTTGTGAATACATACCTACTCCTAAAAATATGTCTCGTTTCTCTTATGATCATTCAATCATTTTTATTGTCAATTTAAACATTAAAATATAACTAGTACCGTCTCTAGAGACTTGTGATCTATAGAGAGTTACTGTATGTAATGTGTATAGTATGTAATGAACCTATTAATGAACTTATTTATGCACACAAAGAGGGAGTCTCTTTGTGTGCATAAATAAGTTTATTTCAAACTATATATTGTAGACATAATAAATTATTATAATATTAATATAAGTTAACTATTAGCATTTCTCAGTATTTCCGCCATTGCTAATATAACTTTCACGTACCCCCAGGGGTACGCGTACCACAGGTTGGGAATCGCTGTTTTAAACCATAAATAAAGCTGTCATTTATTGAACACCAAATTAAAATTATATTTTTAGGTATATTTATAGTTTAATTGCATTATTTATGGTAATTATTAATTTACTGTATATTACACACAGGGAGAATTTTTTATAGTTGTTATATTTTACTAATATAGTGATAATATGTTATCTATATCGTGCGAAATTTTCATAGCACCGTCCTGTCCTTCCAACGATCGTCCGGAAGTCACTGTTAGTATATGAATACCATATTTTGTGTAATCATAATAATGTTGTAGTTCCTACGATCTAATTGGCCAGTGGTTATTCTACTTTTACGAAGGGGACGGTCGTGAGTTCAAGTCTAAGAATCATGACTTTCCGCTTTGTACAACCGTGATGTGTCCATCTTTTAAAAATAGACAAGCACCTTGCCCAGCAATGGGACATATATATGTTCAACGAGTGGGAAAAGGGGTCTCAGCTGTTAGGCTGTATTAAAGAATATTGTTATTGTTCTGTTTATTGTTGTTTTGGTGCGATAAACGATGTATTCACCTCACTAATGCAATGGTATTATTACACACTACTTATTAATAGAATAAATAAGTGTCCTATAAAGATATCAGTCAATGGTCGCGGATTCGATCCCGCATCGGGATAGATACAGTATGGCCTACAGATATTTATTCCGAGTATGGTCATCGTGCCAATCCGCATTGGACAGACGTGGTGCATTAATTGTCCTTCCCTCCAGAAATGGGAAGGCCCTTGTCCAGCAGTGGGACATATATGGGCTGTGAAAAGAAATATATAATGATATATACTACAATACATATTAATTCTATTAAAAATGACTACTACGGTATACATATTAGTTGTTAAATAAACTTTATAGTTAATTACGAAATAACAACAAGAGGGCACAATGTGGTTGATTAAACAAATAACGAAAAGTAAATATGCCTGCAACGCGCGTCATCGCGCTGTGTGTGTGTACAGAGTGTGGTGTGTGTGCGTGTGGGTGTGTGTGCGTGTGTTTGTGTCCGCCTCACCGCAGGGAAATCCCGCCGTGCAAATTGTTGACTCTGTTTTTAGGCTCAGTGCCCGCTTCACTGCGACCTCCGCTCGAATCGAATCGTTTACGTAATTGACATGACTTTTGGATCTAGCATACTGACGAATAATTAATGAATGGCAGTAATAAGACATATTTTTAAATATTTAAAAATAAAGAGATTTTTCTCAGTTTCGCTCGTAGATTGGCTGGCGGAGATTGCCCCATGGCATTAAGTCCGCCTGTTTTGCTCATTTTATGTAAAAAAGTTTTAATAAATGAAATATTTGTTGACCGAACCAGGGCAGGCACTGAACCCACCTGGTGTAAAGATGTTTTATTATTTACTACAATATTGATAAACGAAGTAAATACTTTGAATTTATAAATATACATTCTGTGGTCCATAAATCAATCGTATTCAGTTGTAGGCGTTTTTAGAAACGTACAACAACCTGATTATGATTTATGTATTACTAGATGAACCCAGTGAACTTCGTTTCGCCTATAATTTATTGAATTCAAATTAACAAAAATGATATCTCGTGGTAGGCTTATCTTCTCCTGGTATGTTAGTACTTAGGTATGCAATACTTTTCAAAATCGCACAAAACAAACGACAGTTTTGTATAACAACACGTCCATTAGACTATAAAGCCGTCACGAACGCCATATATTGAAAGTAATCGAGGTGAAGAATTTTTAATTCTTCAAGCTGTTCTTTTAGGTTTTCCCCCTATTTTTTTATTCGTAAACCTTCTCTATATTAAAGAGAACAAGATAAAAAAAAATTATTGATATCCGTCGAGCTGTTTTTCAGTTTGAGCGACACTAACAAAATAGCTCTCCATTTTTATATATATATGTATATATAGATTTAATATCATAACAAAACAGCGGTGACTGGTGTGAACAAAATATTTGTATAAACATATATATTTATCTATATAATACATTTTTTTATGTTAAATTCAATTTCTATTTAGTTTTAGTTGAGTACCAAATGCTCGGATTTGCCGTGTGATTCAAAATGTTATCAGTAATCTCATTACCGTCATCATTAATGATCTGTCAGAGTCCACTGCTGGTGAGGCCTCTTTCCAACTGAAAACTACTTCTAGCAGTATTTTCGAACCGATGCGACATTAGAATCTTTAAAAAAAACAAGTGTGCACATTTTAAAGGCCGGCAACGCTTTTGCAATGCCTATCTATGGTGTTGCGGATGTTTTTTCTTAAGCTTTCATTTTCCTTCCTATCCCATAAAAAATACATTATCAACAACAGAAGACGTTGTTGTAAATAGATAATGACGTATTTTTATTAGAAATAAAATCTGCATCGAATGGTTTCAGTCGTTTTTTATAATTATTTTTAAAAAACGACCGAGACTATCATACGTAGTTTTTTTTTCTAATTCAAACGGTGTATAAAATCAAAATACATTATAATCTATTTACAGCAAAACGTTTTATGCCGTCGATATGTTTTGATTCAGTTGACGTTTACGATTAACTTTTCAATTGGAATTTGTGATGGACTTGAAAACGTATTGTTTTGATAGTTCTGTGTTAACATATTGAAGACGGTAGACGGGGAATTCCCGTCTTTTATTTTTCAACTGTTGGCGACGGATGACGGAAATTCACGTTTTTTGGAATCTGATGCAATATTGTGTAATTGCAAGTAAAGACAACATAAAGACATGAAAAAAATGATAGTTGTAGTGATAATAATACAAAATGTGCGGGAACTGAGGCTAGACACTTTTCAGCGCATACCGCCTTAAGATAAAGTTAAGATTTCTTTGTAAAAAAGTTATTCGTTGAAACATTAGAATTGTTAAGTTGGATTAAGAGGGATCTGCGCCCAGCAAAAACCAGTAAGGTTTAGTGGGCTCACATGTATTTTATATTTGATTGTAATTCGATTAATAGACAGAAAAGCCTCCGTGTCGTCAGCGGCTGGTGGTCTCTTCGCCTGTTTGTGTTTGTTTACAAACAGGCGAAGAGCGCTTGTTATGAACGTGACACGCACAATCCTCTGTTCCGTTTCCGTAATGTCCCAATATTTGTTTATTATTCCATAATATCGTCCTAAATACGTCGTCGGCCCACTCACTAAACGGCCTGTGTGTACACGTCGAATTACCAAGAAAAATACTCTGCCGAGCAAAACAAAGGGAACTTAAGAAAATTCGCACAAAAGGCGTTCTCGGCACCCGGAAGGGAGCCTTACTAATCAATATAATAGAGGCACTATGAGAAAAAAATGTATATACGCGTATAAATGTATACAGGAAGCCGCTCGCTGTATTCGATAAACAACCTTTTGCAGTGGAACATAAAGAGCATAGGCGAATGCGGTGCCGCCGTCACGAGGCTGCCCTAGTTATAAATAGATTTTCACGAAAAAGAAATGTTACAGGGACTTTGGTGCAAGTCCGACACAGAGTAATGAAGCGTAGCAGAGGCTGGGTGCGGTGTCAACGGTGCTCATTTCATTTTAACAGCTTTCGTTATATTTTTTCTCTTTATTATTATTATTTTATGATTTTATAACATATGTATAAGAAATTAAATGAGGAACATGATGATTGTGAGAGAGTGGACTTGTGCCTTGTGTACTTGTTTCAACGATATTTTGTTCATCGCACTGAGCGTGCAGTATTTGTGTTTAAATAGTACGTGACAGTTTATAATCGACGCGGAAAAGCGTTAAAGAATTAATATTATTATTAAAATGAAAACTTACCACCAGAGCGAAAAAACTTTTAAAATTTCTGAAAGAATTTTGCCTGTTCAATTAAAAACACTCATTTTCAACTACTACACAAAATTTTCTATCGGTCGTGGAGCTGTGAGAGTTGAATTATTCGACGCATTATTTTTTTGATCCGAATATGCAATCAAAAACCCCTGTCAATGCCCCAAATTTTGATGAATTCTCTCTTCTCATAATTAACTTAATAAATTCCAATACGGAAGGAGAAACAATCAAATACTTGTCATGTTCTTTTATAAAAAAATGTTCACATTTAATGCACACCTTTCAAAATTCTATCATTTCTTATTATTTCAGAAATGTACTTTTAATAACTGTATGTTAATTATCCAGCCACCTACATACATATGTAGTTCACGTGACTACAATTTGTAACGGATTGTAATATAGTGTGTGTGCACGTATTAGAATTAATATCATTATTTAAGTGTTATATGCAACAGACGAAAATTAATTTTATATGACCTGTTGTTTGTGTGTGTCATGTGGCGCCATCTGTAGGCAGATTATATTAGAAAGTAAAAGTTTTGACTGTACACGTAGTGATGGATTTCTGCAAAGTAACGCCTGACTCCATTAATCATTTTAAAAAGTGGTAGTGTGTGTTTGGTGTTTTGTATAATGGTTGGTGGGTGGAGAGTTGCTGACGGCCGTTTTTCTGTAAGATTTGGTTTAAGTTTCAGGTAAATCCACTTCATCCAGCAGGAGAACACACATTGTTAATTTTCTGTTATTGTTTGCTTGTCGCGGATCTTAGCTAAGTAAAAGTTTTGACTGTCCACATATTATTATACAATAATGTTGATGTATAAAATAAAGTATTTTGTGTTATCTACAATACATATAAATATGTATTCTGAATATTTAACTGTATTTTAAGAATTGTTTTGGGGTAATTTCATTTCGTTTTTAAGCATTGGCTTTAGCATAGCCACAATATCTTTTTTAAAAAACAAATGAAATTACCCCAGATTGCTAAGCAAATCTATTTTAATATTTATTGCCAGTTTTTGTTCGTTGTTTACTGTCCCTGTTCGTTTTCTCGATTTTGTGTATAAAAGTCGAAATTCAGTCGGGACGACATTCATCAATAGCATCTTTGAAACTAGAGACGACATTCATTCCATCGGCATTTGTGCCGAAATATACATTACACGAGTTCATGAGGAAGTTTACCAATAACTATTTTTTTTTAAAGATAACGCTTGTTTACCATGGTGTTATGCTAACTATGGTAGCCATGGTAATAAAACGGTGCCACAACTGATAACGTACGGACTCGCTCGACCACCGCCGCCGCTACAGCAGCAAAACAATATTTCGACTAATTATTTACCGGATGAGCGCTATCCGCGCACGTTCTGTACACACGCACACACACACGTATACAATATTAATTAATTAAACGCCACAGATGTCGGCGACCGCGTCCATTGGTCCTCTGTAGCGGTAAACAAGCCGGCCATTGGCTGCGCGGGCGCAGGGCTTATCACCTGGTGCCCGGCTGACCTCCGCAACCTCTGGCCTCAAATATAAAAGCTCTATTGGAAACTATAAATAACCTTATATTTCTCACGTTGGCGTATGTTTGATGTGAGATGACGTGGAATTGTGACGAGAGAAACACACGGTCACAAAAATTCCATCATAATTTTGAAAATTTAAAACATTCCCTATACTTATAGAGGAAGTTTTATAATATTTAAGAGCTTAAGATTACCCTTAACTGGCGAACTTTCACGAGGAGAGTGATGAGTGTGGAGGAAGCAAGGAAAGTGTGTACGGGATCGTAGCAGGTGCAGATCTGTGGTCTCTGCCTACCCCCACGGGAAACAGGCCTGATCATATGTATGTATATTTAATCAGACGTTTTGGGCCCGCATGTAAGTCACGATTGACTTTAAATCTATGTTAGTAATCTGGTTGTATCACACTATATCTAAGGATGGACGAGTCCGTCTTTTATACCAACGGCCTCATGATACCATCGGAGCTGGGCCGCAGTCTTATTAATAAAGATGTCTTATTCCTTATTGAGAAATGAAAACAGTTCGTTCAATTTATTTTATTAGTCAGGATAGACGTGCTTTCGTCTAGTGTTGGAACTTTAGTCAGTATCAAGCTGTATACAATAATAAAAATAAATTCCAGGGCACGTGAAGTCGTAACGTATTTAAAACGGTTGCCTAGCAACTCATATAATTATTAATGGAATCAGGCGTTACTTTGCGGAAATCCATCACTATATGGACAGTCAAAAGTTTTACTTAGCTAAGATCCGCGACAAGTCGCGGATCTTAGCTAAGTAAAACTTTTGACTGTCCATAGTCGGTCTTGTCGCGGATCTTAGCTAAGTAAAACTTTTGACTGTCCATATAAACTCATATAATGGCATACATAATAAATAAACGTACGTACATAATTAATAAATAATTTAGTGAAGTTTTATTTAGTATTGTCTGTTACCCGGCGTACATCGCAGTGCTACTTAAACTAAATAAAGTGTTTATAAGTTACAGTACATTCTTATATAAGTTACAAATTAACTTTCGCGCCATCTACTTTCAAAGGGTTGTACTAATTGAAAAACCATGATGAAAGTGCGAACTACAATTTACCAAAGTTTCAATTTTTTGTCATTGAAATAATAAAATGGCAATCATAACTCCAGCGAAATTATATCAAATTTTATATTAATGGCACAATATAAGAGAAAGAATTGAAAATAATTATTTACTTTTTATTCTTCAAAACTCTTCACAGTGTCACTAGGAAAGATCTTTTGTTTCCTTTTGATGGCAATTAGTGCTAAATATTATACAAGTGTCAAGTAAAATAACATCAAGTTTCTTGAAATATAATTAGTCAGCTTTTCACGTTACGTCTTGATAAAATGTTGGCTATTCTACCAAAACCTCATATGGACTTTTGAATCAACTTAAAATGTCACGATACACGCATTTATTTCATATCACTTCGCTTATACGCCTTAATCGAACTATATTGTATAATACGCCGCCACAATTAAACAATATAACTGATAATGATATAAGATTATGAAAATGAAATAAAAACATAACGCCACTCTGTAAGTTGGCGGGAAAAGTCGGGAGACATTTTTATAACTTTCTCGCATGTCATTTGAATTGCGTCATTTGAATTAAAAAAATACTTTTATAAAATAGTGAACGGCTAGCAGGCAGCCTCTGTGCGAAACTAATCTCCCTCTAATTTCTCTGGACCACACTCTCACAGGCACAATTAAGTCGCGTACACGAGCTGTTTGTGGGGCGGCGGGGTGACGGTGGAGGGGGGGGGGGAGACTGCAAGGTCCCCGTTCCGGGGTGGCCGGGAGAAAAAATGCGCGCCGAGCGAGAGAAAAAAGAAAAACGCAGAAAGCGGAAACAAGTTGCCGAGACACGTGACTCAAGCTTCCCGGGAGCGTTGCCATGGTTACGCGCAGGGTTGCCAGCGGTTTATTTTTGATTCTGATTTGTTTATGAATTTTTACCTTTGATTTAGTTTTGTGTTATCAATGACTATTGATGTATTGATGCTTAATTTAAATGTCTGTTTTGATGCATTATTTTGATCTGTTACAATTGGCAAATAATTGAAATGGGAAATTGTTTATTTGGTCAAATATAATAATAATGAGTTTGTTTAGTAGGTAATTATAATTACTTCGCAAAATTTAAATATTTAGTAAATCTAGTTTAGATAAAATCTTCTTGAAATATATTTATATAAATCATGAACAATTGTTTAAAACACAAATCATATGGACTGAAACTTTACATTTAAACCAATTGTCTTCGGTCCACGTGAATGTTTGTTCTGATGCGGGAATCGCCGCATGTGTCAGTCAGGCTAACTCGATCGTTGTGTTTGTGATATTAATAATCCGGTATATTAAATGTGTTGTGTGATGCTTTTATGAGCGGCCCGCGTATAAAAGCTGCGAGCGATCAGCGATCAGCGGTCGGCGGTCGGCGTGCGGTCCGCGGTCCGCGGTCCGCGGAGAGGTCGTCGTGTCGTCTACACGTGTAGTTTTTTTTCGCGTGACCTCTGCGTATTATTTCGCTTACACGTGCCTCCCGCACCAAATTGTTTCGAACACCTGCCACGTGCACGAAGTAGCGAACCACCGGAAATAAGTGGCGGCCTTGAGCCGGAGCGATGTGGGAGCGGATGAGAAAAAATCTATACTAGCGCCGGGGGGGTGGTGGGGGCGTGCGGCGTCGGGGTGGAGGGGGGGGGGTTGCACGGGCACCCGCACTAGCTCGCCCCGCGAATCCACTCCTGGGACAACACCGGGGCGGTGTTTGAACTGCACGTCACGAATGTTGAGAACTTAAGGGTGTAAACAAATATATAGTTTAGTCATTAAAATGGCAACGATAGCGGCCTCTGGTTCGCGTTACTGATTGAAAGTAAATATTTTACACTGACAACCCAACAAAAAAAAAATCCCCAGCCCTACACAAGAATATCTGAAGACTATTCAACAAGACCACGTGGTAGAGCCACTGTGCGGACACATTTTGACTTCTGCCCATCTGGCAAGCGTTATAACCAGAGGCCTGACTTCCCCCTACTTTCCTTGCGTAACAGACTCCCTTTATCCTACATGCATTCTAAAGATAAATGCGAATATCGTTCATCTTCTCTATTCTTTACTATCAGATGAAATGCTTACTCGTTTGCTTACCTCATATCATACAATTAGTGACGCTAATTTGGGAATCGAACCGGTGATTGTCGGCTCCGAGTGTGAAGCATCTAGAAGTTATGCTATACCGCTCTTCAGTGACATAATTATATTTATATCGTCTTTATTTCTTACCATTCATGGATCATTATATTACAATCCGTTACAACACAAATAGAATTTTATTTTTACTCCCCGTATGCCGGCGTAAAGGACAGCCTCATTTACTACTGGAAAGTGTAACAAGGACACAGAATACCCTAGTTTCAGGGCTTCTAGGTCACGCGCTTTGCTTACACACTAAATCTCCCGTCGCCTTAATGTTTACCAACAAAGCGTTCGCGTGACGAAAGGTCGCAACTCAATATCGCTTGCTTTACAAAATAGGACTTTAAATGTTATCATTAAGGTAACAATGGTCGATGTAATTTATGTACAAACATGGTTTTTATGAAGGGCCCAAAAACTTACAAAGGTCGAGACGACAACAAATACAAAGTGGCCAAGAGCGAGCCGGCGTCTGCGTCCGGGTTCCGTGGCTCTCGACGCTTGTGCCCACTTGTGACGTAACGTGTTCTACACTCGGTGGTCATCGGACGACCGTTTACTGCTTGACTTCAACATAATACATCAGTAAATGAAACGAGACGCGGCATCGTTTGCCAACCGCAGTATGGACAGAATAGTGGTTGGAAAACACACTCTTGTAGAACCAGCTACCCTCAGCCGTGTTTATGAATCGATACTGCATTAGAACCTTCAAAAAACAAGAGAGTACATCACAGGCACAGTGTTTTCACAATGCCTATGTCCTATGCCTGCTCGTTTGCCTTCCGGTCCTATAAAAAAGACACCGAAGCTATACCTACGAGTATAATATACAGTAATACCTCAACTTACGCTACCTCGACATACGGGAGTTCGGAGTTACACGATTTTTAAATTTTTTCATTTATTTCCTAAATTTTTGTTTTATTTAGTCTCCAATTAAACATATTTTGTATGTCTTTGTCTTACGCGAATTCGTCTCACACGGATAGCGCTCGGTCCCACCTATCGCGTAAGTCCGGGGTATTACTGTATCTGAAAATATCCCGGAGCGTTATTGACTGTTTACACCGGACTAATGCATAGGCTAATGATGACTTCTCTCCTGTCCAATCTAATCATTTCCATGGCAACGATTTAAACACACTAATTAATTCAGTTTACCATGGTTCAGCCTTTATATTCGTTCCTGGCACACCATTTCTGAAATGTCTTATTTTAAAATAACTTATGGAGCCTGGAGTCTTCTTCCAGTAGAAAACACACTTTGTTGTTTTTCTGTTTTTGTTTGCTTGTCGCGGATCTTAGCTAAGTAAAAGTTCTGACTGTCCACATATTAAGTTAATTAATAACATTAAAAGTATATTATTTATTGTCAAATAAATGAACTTATTGTTTTTGTTAAAAACGCAATTTTAATGTTCGATATAATATCACACTATATGGCAGCCGACACCATAGGATGTCCTTACTCCTTATCTAATTGTTTTTTACGATAAATACATCGTGTGCGAGGCAGTCTGCTAACTTTGTATACTCTATTAAGAAAAAATGTTTTATTCCAGTAAACATATCGTCACGCTTGTCTCCCGTAAGGGTAGGCAGTCTGCAGATCTCCATCCGCTACGATCTCCGCACACTTTCCTTGCTTCCTCCACACTCATTACTCTCCTCATGTAAGCCCGTTGGGACATAGATAATCATGCATACAAATAATTTCTATATTATAGCTCAAACTAAGACTCCGAATTAACAAACAATAACTATTAGCCTATTATTTTCCTGTATTGTCTCATATCTGTGTCTTGTCTCATAATTTTTATTTTGCATGTTTCCCATATAAAATAAAAATTATGAGACAAGACAGAAATGAAAGACCAAAATTATATCACAAAAATAAAATCATAATAATAGTGTGTTTCTTATACTGCAGTATGGATTACGAAATGGTTCCACCACATTCAGCAGAAAGCCGTGGCAACCCACAGCGCTGGTTTTCTGTGTGGACTATTTCTTTCCCAAGTCGGTAGTGCACTATAATACATATAAATTATAATTTTATACATATAAATTATAATAAAAATCAAACAGATTCATTTCATTGATTGTAAAATAGATACAGCCTGGACATAGCAGATGCCTATCGCTTGATAATTAAAAATACTCAGTCACTATAAGCCAATGTTATTGTACGCAATCCGCAGCAGAGAGACACACACCCCCTGCCCGCTGGCCGCTGCCCGGCTGGCTGGTTGAATACGGATCGCGGAACAGGTTTGCAGGCGGGCAAAGTTCGCGGAGCTGGTTTTCTGAACGACCTCTACACAATCGACGCTCGATTACATCTGTATAGATTGGATTCAAAACACGCGAGCGGCCGTCCGTCTACCGACGATTACCACCTTATAGAGATAATTCAACAAACATCAAACATCAGCCGGACGTTCCTCGGGCTCTGGAGTAAACGATGCGACCAGTTTAGTGAAACAGTCTGCAAACCTCTGTCCCAAGCGACCGTGTGTATGAGATCATACAGTCCACGGCCAAATTATTAGACGCACTGCAAGATTGCGTGTAAAATACCGTTTTATTATTTTAAATTGATTTGTTTTTTATTTTTATATTATCCAAACAATTACCCATTTATTTGACATAAATAAAACAGTATTAATTTAGAAAAGCATAAGTTTATTAAGTTTTAATGAAAAGTGAAATTATTGTTAGTAAAGGTCAATATTTAGTTGAGCCAATTTTAGCCGCTATCAAAGCTTTAATTCTGTGCAACATGCTATCAATGCAAGATTGTACTGTCTCCTGCATTTCAGGATGATGATTCCACACATAAATGATCTTTTCTAGGAGCTGGGTTTTGTTGGTAATCACATTTTTAGCCAATTCTCTTTTCATCAGCTCCCACACATTTATAATTGGGTTCATATCAGGTCTATTACCCGGCCAATCTAGAATATTTAAACTATAATAATATTGTAATTAAAGTATACCATTATTGCATAAAAACTCTTAAGAAACATAAAATTACTAAAAAAAATACAGCGCGTCTAATAATTTGGCCAGGGACTGTATGTATGTGCGTTGTGAGAATACTCGAAGCGATACAAACCGGTTCGGATGCTCACATCTCGGTGTGCGCAGAACGCCAGTGTCTGGTCTTGTTGCACGCGGACTCAAACGAAAAAAAAATGACAATCCATGTGAGCCAGCCACGGTGACGAGCACCAAACGGTCACACCGTGTGTTACTTTGCAATTTTTTGTGTTGTGGTTTCAATTTATGTACTCCGCGTATATGTCGATGCAAAAGACGAAAATGTAATAAACTATAAAATGAAAATTTACATACATACATAATATCACGCGTCTCCCATAAGTTTAGGCAGACACCACAGATCCTCATCTGCACCACGCATCTGCATACCGGCATACTAGGCATGCTTTCCGTGGTCTTCCCCTACCGACCTTTCCTTCAACATCCGCAACGTAAATTTCTTTTGCCAGTCGTCTTTCATCCATCCTCTCTATATGCCCAAATCATCTAAGCATCGTTTCTCAACTTTTGTCATGACACATTCTTTTCCTTCTTATCGCTCTCTTATATCTTCATTCCTTATTCTATCATAAAATATAAAAAATGTTAAAAATGCTAAAATAAATGTTACCACACATACTTCTCAATTCTCTCATTTCCACCGCATTCAGTCTGCTTTAATGACTCTTCTGCCAAACCCAACTTGCACTACCGTACATCAGAGTCGGAAAATTCAGGAACATTTAATTTATATAATTCATTATGATGATTTAAAAAATGAGGTACTGGTTATCTAGTTAGGCGCATCGACCTTGGAGTAGCCTAGAAAAAACACCGGATTACTATAATAGTTAAATTTAACTTCTTTCTATTTTTGTTTGCTTGTCGCGGATCTTGGCTAGATAAAAGTTTTGACTGTCCATACATAACAACATAACAAATATGACCAAATATTTTGGCCGAATCACGGTTATTCGGATCTATTCAACTACATTATTTAATCTAATTGACTAATGACTTCACGGTACTCACGAAATTATTACGTACTTGTTTTATACGTACGTGTTTAAAAACGTTTAAGGAATAAACAAATCTGAACTTTATTCGTCAACAAGTTAAGGTACAGATAAGATAAACAATTATCGTCCTCGTCACTAAGTGACAGAGGCAAGTGTGACTGCCGGTGATAAAATGCTGGTTACGTATAGTTGAGTGAGGACGCCAGGCGGTCGGAGTTAGGGCAAGGTTAAGGAGAGTGATAAACACGTGACGGCGACCGCGGCGCCGCGAACGACGCTCCCAGCCACCCACCTGGTGATCCAGCGCCTCATACGACGTTTATTGTCTTAGAAAGCTGATTAATGGAATCAGGCGTCACTTTGCGGTAATCCTTAACTATGTGGACAGTCAGAATTCTTACTTAGCTAAGATCCGCGACAAGCAAACAAAAACGGAAAAATAATAAAATTTACTTCCGTAGAGTCTACTATACATGATGATGCCTTGTGTTGAGGCGAGACACGTGTCGTGTGCAATGTGGATGAGTGGTGTTGTGTGGTTGGTATTGTTGGTAGAGGTTGGGAGGTGGGGAGTTGCTGACGACCGTTTTGTTCGTTAAAATTCAGTTTAAGTTCCCCATAAATCCACTTCTCCCAGTAGATAACACACAATATTATTTTTCCGTTTTTTTTGCTTGTCGCGGATCTTAGCCAAGTAAGAGTTCTGACTGTCCACATAGTCTTAAAAAGTAATACTGAAAATTATACATATAAATGTTATACGTATATATTATTTATTTATCGAATAAGGAAGCGAGCACACAAGCATATCGCCTGGTGGAATGTAATCAATGACGGCCATAGACAAATGTTATTACTTTATGTTATGATATACATATATAGTTTAGTATCAAAAAATATTTCATAATTTTCAACTTAAACTACGATTTCGAACTTTATGCCTGCAAATTACAAATGACATTTAATACAACCATTATCCAAAAGAAACTACCAATTGGCTAATGGCGGGGCTGCCTTCAGCGTTGGTAGTCGCGGGTTTGATCTCCGCACTGAAATATATATAATTTTGCTAATACATATATAATTTTGCAATTTAACGAATTAATTATTTTAAGAAGATTTTGAAATCATTGCTTACTGAACGAATCGCGTATAGACGAGCTACTCTCACTGGTTGCCATGGAGACGTGAAGTCGGCAACGGGAAAGCGAAACACGTGTAAATCGGACTGTTTACGCCCGCGTTCCAATAAATAGGCTGCCGGGGAAATGTAAAGGTTGTACCGTGCTCGGTAACATCTGATACTAAGTATTCTGTTACATATTTATCTCTAGGACAGGCCCTGTTGTTGATGCTTACATCTCTTTTGATAGAACAATGAACTAAATGACAGTGGCAATAAAAACATTGAATTATTTTTAGTAACGCGGATGTGAGTGACAATCGACGCTGAAATGTGGACAGTCAGAACTTTTACTTGGCTAAGATCCGCGACAAGCAAACATAAACAGAAAAATAATAATGTGTGTTTTCTACTGGAAGAAGTGGATTTACGGGGCACTGAAACTAAACCTCCCAACCACTATCAACAACACCAAACACGCACCACCACTTTTCCACCTTTCACACGATACGTGTTTCGCCTCAACACGAGGCATCATCACGTCTAGTAGACTCTACGGAAGACAACCGTTAAGTCTGTAAAAGTTCTCACTCTCCACATAATAATGAATTTCCGTCAACGCTGACGTTGTGCTGTAGCGGTATGCTGATCAAGTCCTCGCCAGCTAATCCGCTACTGCAGTTTATACCAATCACCATCATCAACACTCTACGGCAGTTCTGTACTAGACAGACTTCCCCTCTAGAAGCGCCGCTTAGCCCGTCGTTGCACCGTCTGGCCGGGGGGCGTCCTACACTCTGTCACGTCTGTCGGAGATCCGACAGCCGCTGTGTGCTGGAGTGGAGATCGCGTCTTGGCAAACGTAGTGTTTATATGATTAATGGAGTGAGGCGTTACTTTGCGAAAGTCCATTACTATGTTATATATTGTATTATAGTGTGTGTTTGGTGTTATGGATAGTAGTTGGGAGATTTGGTTTAAGTTCCCCGTAAATCCACTTCTTCCAGTAGAAATCACACATTATTATTTGTCTATTTTTGCTCGCTTGTCGCGGATCTTAGCTAAGTAAAAGTTCTGACTGTCCACATAGTAGTGTTTTGTAGTAAGAAGAAATAAATTTTATTCTATTCAGATGTCGCAGCGGTGAAATATTCGTTTTGCATCAAGAGTCGCGGCTTTCAACCGCATCAGGGTTTATATCTGTACGGTTTGCTGTTTGCTGTTGTTTATAGAATTTGGGTTCTTGTTATCCAAATATTTATAACGGTATGCGTGAAATCACAAGACAAGGCATCCTAAAATGGGACTATGAGTGTAAAATATTTTATTTTTATGTGTAATATTATTTCGTCGCTAGGTAGAAATATATAAATAAAATCACAAGCAATTAATAAGTAATTAAATGATGACCACAGTACCACTAAGAGTCTCCACGCCAATGCCACATCACACGTTTTTGCTCCATTGAAGTTTTTCAATGACAAGGTCGATACTTAAACCGTTTGTTACCATCACTCGATGCAAAACAAGTGCATTGTTTCGCTGTATTGCACTAACGCTGAATTACAAGTTGGGTTGAGATGCTGTTTATAACTTTTTAAGGCCACGGATTTCGTCCGAGTAAGTTTAAACACATGTTTGATGTATGGTCGAGTTGAATCTCGAAACAGAGAATTCCACTTATGTTTACAAACTAAAAAAGGCAAAGCATTATTTGTAAGAGCTCTGTCAATATTGGTATTATAGATTATCCTTACAAAAAATATTATAAAAATGTTATATAAAAAAGCGTTGTATTACCAAATAAGTATTAAAAATCACAGACAAACACTTCGGTTTTTTATAGAAAAATATATTTATAAACAATAAGCAATACTTGAAGTAAATATTGTTTTGAAGTAAAAAAAAATCATTAGCACGAAATAGTCTTAAATTTGAAATCAAATCGAAATTACCCGCCACTCTTAATAGTTTAAGGTGACCTTTTGGAACCAATTAGATGTTCGCGTCTCAATTACTGTGTACAAGCAATTTACAGCCTTATTGTCTATGCTAATAACTAATAGGGACCACGTACGTGCGAAATCTCTACCAAATATTTCCTTTAAACGCTTCTAGATAAGAGTAATGCAGTGGAATGGGATAACTCTATGAGATATCTGCTTCTCTAATTCTATGAGACACTGCTATATTTTGCTGTCAGGGTACCCGTTTTCGATTTTCGTACAAAACACTTTAAGATACCTTAAGTTCAATGCAGTATTAATCTGGAATGATCTACATCTTTCTTTAAGAGCAAAAATAAGTTTAAAAAGTTAAGCAGACTGATTGCTGCGGGGAACATAAAACACTCCCACTGTAAGGAGCTAAACCTTAAGGATTTCTTCAATCATTGTTAGATTAATTTACTATATTTTGTACTAATAGAATTTAATACTTAATTAATTTCAATTTTAGTTAAATTATAGTTTTTTTTATTGTTGTTCATTAAAGCGACAATATGGCCCTCATCTCCCTTCTCCATCTTGAGGGGTAAGCAATGGTTGAAAACCAGCGCTCTCTGAGACTTTAGTTTTAGACAGCATATTGCAGACCCATTGCCTTTTGCTGGAAAATTGTAATTTTGGATTTTTCGTTACATATTTCAGATTGTAAGATATTCGGTAATAAATAGTTTTTTATTTTATTTATTTATTTAAAATGAAAATTTGTGTTCCCCCAACAAAACGTATATAAAGCAACACGGCTGCACCTTTCGGAACTGCATTTTTTTGCCTACAGACGTAACGTTGATCATGAGTTGCAAACATTAAGGTCATTCGTACATTTCTCGGAAAGCGAACGATTAATTTTGCCCAGAAATGTTTTATTCTTTTTTATTTTAAATTACATTTATATTGAAACGTATCTGCCACAAGTTTTACGATTAATTGTTCTCAAAAGTGAAAAATACGCCGTGAATAAATAATACTATAATACATCTCATATCGCGCAGTTTGTATTCAGTTAATAAACATTATTTAAACTATACTTCACGACATTAAAAATCTGTTGCAGATTGTATGCACAATATGCAAAAATAATGTAATGAAGCATCACACGAAAGGTCGTAGTGCAAGGTTTACTTCCAGCAAGCAATTATTAAAGCATGAAATCGCCAAGACAATAGTGCTATAGAGATGTCGACAACTTCAAAGAGCTAATTATCATCGTACACAAATAAGGAACTTTAACCAACGGCTATACAGTGGAACAGTTTCACGTGTCGCTTCACGTTCCACGAGACCAATTGTTTGTGAACTGTGGATGAGTCGCGGGTCCACGCGTTCAAAATGTAATTTATTAGATATACATGTGAACTAACCTGAACTTCCCCTGAGAGTGGTCCTCCCACTTTATGATGGAGGGGCAGTACTTCGGGTCCAACAACAGATTCCGCAGGAACTCTGGCACGGATACGCTGCGGGGTCGCTTGCAAACTTTCCTCCCGCTCCCCTTGGGTCGGCCGGGAGGACGTTTGAACATTTTCCTCTTGTCCTCCTCGTCACCGGACTTGCTGCCGTCGCTGCCGTAGCACTCCGGAGACGCCGTCCCCGACTTGGGAAACACGTCGTCGTCACTAGAGTCGCAGTGGGGATTTAATTCGGCATCGTTGGGCTTATAGTCCGACAAGTACTGTCTGTTTTTGTGGTCCAAAGAGTCCAAATCCAGCATTGTCTGCACGGCTTCTTGGCTCTGGTAGGGGTCGCTCTCCGCATACCTGAACAAATGCGGCGGACGCAGCATTTCCTCGTTCAAAAGAGCTTTGAGCTTCTCATAAATAATGTCGCCCACTTTCCTCGAGCGGTACTCATCTATGTTGGGGTGCATCATTTTGTTCACAAACTCCTCCCTCGTCATCCTTTTCAGTTCCATTCCGCTGATTTTGAAGTTGTAGAACGGCACGTCGTACTCGTAGTATCCAAACTGCGACGCTGTGTCCATCACCCAGGAGACGGTGTCGTCCTCCGTCCACTCCACGACCATTTTGTTCCTCCACTCCTCGCGGTAGTAGTCGCGGGAGTTGACGAGGGTGTGGTAGATGTTGACGCTGGGCGCGACCTCGGGCTCGTTGAAAACATCGTAGTTGTTGTAGTAGTCGCCGTATATGTAGGGGGTGCTGCTCTTTCTGAACACTTGGAAGTCGTCGAGGCGCGCGGGCGCAGACGGCGTGAGCGGGAGGTAGAGGTCGCACATTTTGTCGTCGTAGTGGCGCGCGCAGTCAATCATAACGGCATGCGTCTCAGCCGACGGCTCGCGACGGAATGGGAGGCGCGACGCCGACTCTCGCATGAAATACGCCCGCGGCTGTGTGCGCCGTGCACTGTACACTGTACACTGCGGCGCGGAGCGTGCTCGCTGCTGCCACTTCGCTTTGTTTACTAATTCCCGGCGCGTGTCGCGTGGCCGCGGTTTTTATCTAACAACAAGCGGTCGGATACTGCGCTGCACTCCGCGTAAACACCAGCAGCGAGCGAGTCGCTGCGAATTCCCGCCGACACGACACGCGCCCGCCGACGTAGTCCAACGATAACTGATCACCAACGCGCTGTTCAATTGTATAAACATCTATATGTTTATAACCGATACTTTTAACCGATTGCGATATCAGTCTATTCACTACACACATTGTTTGTTTATTAAGTATAGTACCGCGTGTTTGTATAATACAATGTCATAAAATTATTAAAAGGCAATACGATATTAATTCTTTTCTAATTTCACGTTACGTCTTGCTAAAATGGTAGCTATTCTACCATAACTCTCTATGGACTTTTTCAGTCAACTGAAAAAGTCACGATACACGCATATATTATATATCGTTTTGATTATACGCCTTAATCGATTATTGTACAATACGCCACCATAATTAAACAATGTAACTGATAATAATATGAGATTATGAAAATTAAATAAAAACACAACTTTCTTCATATAAGATGGCGAAAAGATTATATATGTATATATATATATATATATATATATATATATATATATATATATATATATATATATATATATATATATATATAATTTTAAGAATCCATATATGTCCCACTGCTGAGCACGGGCCTCTCCATTTCTGGAGGAACGGACATTAACCCACTACGCATGTACAATGCGGATTGGCGGGGTTACAAGACTCGGAATAAATATTTGTAATCTATACGTATATGTATTCCGATGCGGGGCTCGAACCCGCGACCATTGACTCCGCAGGTGGAGGGCCGCGCCACTGAGCCAATTGGTCGTCATACACATGGATATAACATGCACAACGGAACCTATTCTATCCCCGCCGATATTGTATTTGCAAATGAAAGTTTCCAACATTGTCGTCAGTCTCGTGCTATATATAACTTTTTTATTTACTTTTATTTTATCGGCTGTTAACTAAACACTCGATGTGAGGATTCCCTGACGTGTACAGTACTTGTTGTGGCCGTCACAACAAACATGACAACGTACACAAACACCAGATAACGGAAAACAATTACTAAATTTTACTTACATTTAATAACATATTCAAATTTATACAAACATATAGGCAATCCTCTTAAGAGTACCACGCCCAATTTGCGAAGGTTGGCAGCCAATTCAGCACAGCTCTCCCGTTCCTTCGCGAGGTGCAGCAGTTCTGGAGCACTCGCTATTCCGGTACACTCCCTAATATTTCGTAGCCAATACTCCCTTCTCTTGTCTTTTGCGCTCGTGTCTTTTGTTTTTTGTTGATTATTATGTGGACAGTCAAAATGTTTACTTAGCTTGTTGCGAATCTTACCTTTCATGCCCATCCGCATTTGTTTTATTAGTCGTGTTTCATCAATCCTATCTATGTGCCCAAACCATCTAAGCATCCCTTTCTCAATTTTAGTCACGACACCTTTTTACTCCACCACGCTCTCTTATATCTTTATTCCTTATTAAATCATTCAAAGTTCTACACATATTTCCTAATGCTCTCATTTCCACCGCATTCAGTTTGCTTTCATGACTATTCTTTCAAACCCAACATTCACTACCTGTACATCAGAGTTGGAACAAGCATTGCACGATGAACCGCCAGTCGGGCCGTTTTAGACACATTCTGACTTTTCATAAAGGAGTGCAGGGCTCCATTACCCTGATTACCAGCTTTCCCTCGCCTTACAATGTCACCTTCACATTTTCCATCTCTTGTAAACTATGACCCCAAATATACAAACTCATTCACTTGCTTACTTACTGCGTCTTAGTGTCCTCCTTTCAAAAAATCACTCTCGTCTCACTAACATTCATCTTCTCCTTCATCCTTTGCTTTCTAAAGCTCCATACATTATATTCATTATCTCCTGCAACTCTCTTTCCGACTACCTAGCTAGCAATACCTGGTCGTCAGCATACAAGAGGCATTTGATGAGTAATCCATTCATTCTTAAACCACACAGACTCTCTTCAGATGTGAAAGAAAAAAAAATTAATAATTTATATATATTTAAATATAATCTATAATATATACTTTTAAAAAATAATAATAACAAACAATATATTATAATAAATTTTTAAATAAAATATGTTGTTTTATGTGCGTTGAAATAAATAAACGGACGCAGTAAACAAGATGAGATATACGGGTATACATATATGTTAAGTTTGTTGTTTATTAGTTCGACCGCTGAAAACGCTCCATGCTTTATTAATGAGAACAGGAAAACATGATTCCCACCACGGATCTTAACAAGTAACTTGTCGAGCACTGCACTCGAACACCGATGAACAAAGTACTAGTCGAGTCGCACTGATGAAAAGGCCTCTCTGAAGTGGGAAACTTCTTCCCGAGTCACTTCATCCAGAAAGCGGAGGCTGTAAACAATCATGTCGTTTTAAGGCGACGTGTCATGCCTGTGGGTATATCCAGCGTCAGAGTATACGATATCGATTTTAAAAATATTAAAACTATAAAGGATACAAATGAAATTCAATAATAACTTTTACGAAGAAGAGAAGTGCGGGTTTTATTTGTTAAAAAGTATTTCGTCTCAACGTTGACCGCCTCGTCGGGTGTGTCCCTTGGGGTCTAGCCACAGTGTTCTGCGCCACTCGCTGAACTAGTGACGTCGGGATGCCGTTAACCTCGCGGACGATATTTTCTTTTAGCGATGAGATGGTTGTCGGGTTTGTTTCATAGATTTTACTTTTGAGGGGTACCTCAGAGAAAAAAGTCCATAGGGGTGAGATCCGGTGACCTGGTTGGCCAGGGGATATAAGCGGAATGTCTTATTATTTAATTAAGGAAGAAATCAAGGAGGAGCTTTATGGCTTTTCTGAGACGAGATGCTATCTAGTTGAAATCACGTGCATGAAGTGAAGGCAGAATGTTCTCTGAATATTGGCAGAAAATAATCAGTAAGCATTTACTGGTTTTTTTATATATATATATTCACGCCTATCCCCCGCAGGGGTTGGCAGAGACCACAGAGCTCCATCCGCTGCCATTCGTCGCAGCGAAACGGCTCGTCATTGGTCGCTTTTCGCCCTCGTGAGAATCAGGACGTGACGGGTGGCGAACCACGTCGCCGTCATTTTTGACATTTTTGATTTACTGGTTATTCGTCCTATAACCTAATTCTGCCACGAAACATTCTATAGATTAATTTTTTTATGTTCAGATGGATGTTGACGCTCATTTACTGATATGTAGTCCCATATTCACTCCTACGACAACCAGGGAAAGAAATGGGAGGCATTATTCTGTGCCGAGAACCGCACTGAGAAAATGTTTTCATCGTGTCCAACCGTCCGATGCATCAAACGTTGTAATTAGTAGCTGTATCAACGCTAATAGATATAAAACACCAATATAGAAAAGCGATATAAATTGAATAAAAAAGATTTATTTGCGAAAACATATAGTTAAAACGTCCATAGGCAAACCATATCGCGTGTTAGAATGATAATGGCGCCATCTATCGGCAGTAACCGTAAACACGTTAGACATTCCGCCCACCAAGAACGAAACCTTCGTTCTTAGTTTTAAGATATCGCTCACCACGAGGTCGATGCACCTGCTGCTGAACTGTGATTTCACAATGTGGGGCAAATCACCATCATCGCATGACGGTGCGGTGTCGTCAGCGTGTCTACCACGACTGTCGCCATTGGGAATTACACTGATTCATATCTAACAATTGTGACGCGATCGTGTGGTAATCAAACTGCAGACTTTATATTCAACGGCAGTTTTAAAAAAATATATACAGTAAATACAATATAACTTTTTAAAAATGTAGGTAATAAATTTTAACAAAATGGCGGGACTTATCCCGCCAAATTACATTAGATAGATATATAAATAAATATATTAGATAGATAGATATATTATTTATTGTGCACCAAAAAACAAAGTTATACCAATTATTGATTGTAATATTTATATACATATGACGGTCTTATCGCTAATAGCGAATTTCTTCCAAACAACCGTAGGATGGACACAATGTTAACACGTTGACGGACAGTAGGAACAAGCGAAGTTCGAAAATTGACACTATATGTTTTTGTGATTTTTAGAATGTTAGAAGTATAGTTTTACTCTTTCTGCTTAAATAAACTTAATTTTGATTAATTTAGTACCTTTAATTAGGTTGCGGCTATAACAGCAAAAATTTAAAAACGTAAATGACAGGTTTAATGGTTCAAACAAGCAATTTTTGTATGCAACAAAGTATTTTTGGGAGTTTTACACGAAATGTTAGTTCTTAATCAAACAAAAATAAATAAATGACAAAAAAATTTATTATAATTTTATAATTATTATACATTATTTTCGCACTACTCCCTTCACAACCACGTGCATACTGAATCTGCAACTCGTATAACAGGTGAAATATGAACTTCAACCTAAAAAGATGTTTTCAAAACACGACACTATGCTTCTACGTATACGCCAGTAAGTGCACATTTGTGCTGCTATAGCCGTAGTGTCTAAAAACGACCGTTTCGTTTTGGACGGCTATAGCAGTCATGCCACATTGTGAACTTCGCTTTGACGGCTATAGCCGCAATTGTCCGTCAACGTGTTAAAAAGATAATTTGATGTAGGTTGGTGATACATTATCGTCAGGATGATTTTATAAAGATAGATAGTGATTTTAGATAAGCTTTTTGAAAATTGCTAGAGACTTCGCTTGTCTCACCAGCGGCAACAAATTCCGAACTGAACAGCCTATACTGTGAAAGATTGGTCAAAGAATTTGGTATGATGGGCAGGAATTTTTAATATTAAATTTTCAGATGTTCTCAAATGTGAGTCATTGAGAAATAAAACTAGTAAAGTTCTAACCTTGTATAAGGTGATAAGGAAATTTGTAGTCGAGGAAAATAGGACGAAGACATTCGGTTTTGTTACGTATTGTTATGTTAGTGTGACGCCAGCAGTGAGGCAGAACGTCGATGGCTCTGCAATGGCCAGGGTTTGACGGGTGAGGAGCAGGGACTGGCAACCTTTACCGATTACGCCGTGCTAGCTACTCTACTCAAGGTAGAATAGCTGCCATTACAATTTGTGGGTATCCTGTGATGGGAGTATGGAAGCCAAGACCGTCTAGTATTTACGGGAGTATTGAAAGCAAATCTGCAATCCTCAACCCTCGTAACGCGCTGGGCAGCGACAGCCAGTGGGGGCCGTCAGTGGGACCCCAATGCCCACCATTTCATCGTTTATGCTGACGCTACCGCTTGTTATTGTAGTGTTAAAAAGGTTATATAATTTTGAGGATAAATTTTTACGTGTAAACTATTAAGGAAAACCTTGAAGTATACGGAATATGCTTACGCATCGAGGAACGATATGGAAGTAAGAAGGAAGGATATGGAAATTAAGTAAGTGTTACTCTCCAAACTTACATTATCAGGCTTGCGGCGACAGCTGTGGAGGAAGCCGAGTGAAAATATCAACACATTGTAGCGCGCAGGACGGAAAGCAAATGTCAGGCTTTAAATAGATTAAAATAAATAGCATACATAATTCTTGTTATACCCAAGTCAAAATTTGTTGATTATAGTTTACACAGAGCAGGGTTATATACTAGGCCCACTAGGACCGACTCTAGGGTGTCGTGTCAGAAGGAGAAATTCGCAATTTTGAGCGCCTCCTTCTCTCTTGCGCAATGTCTGCCTCTATGCCCACTGCAACACTTCGTGACCAGTGCATTAATATTTTTTTCTATAGACAAAATTAGGAAAACCAATGCAATGGAGTTCTACCTCGAAATGACGGATGTATTGATCCGATAAATGCATGTAACGGCGAAGAAAATAGTAGTTTAAAATACTGAGAGGAAGAATTTGAAACAATCCATCGAAATGCGTTACTATAATATCGTCCGGTCCGGTTCATTCCGATCCGGTCCGGTCGTCGCATTACACATCGGTTTGCCTGTTATTATCAGCGGACGATGCGCATTGGACGTGTTTTGTAATTTTCAGCCTGAACGGGCCCCTGATCGGCTATAATTGGTTTTCCTTGTTTAATCTATTTTTATTACTAATTATTCCATTTAATATTATAATGTACACGTACCTACTGTTTTCCTGTTGTAGTTAAAACTAAAATAAGCACACGATGATCATCGACGTCTCCCTGGAACACTTCAACTGTACACACAAATGTCTCACATGTTGGGAGGATTCTTCAAGCCACATCTCGCCTGTCCGTGCCGGTTTGATATTCGTTAAGCCAACTACTTGAAACAAATGACACTTATTATATTAATAGCTTGTTATTGTTTTAATACAAGCATTAAGTTTTTGTAAATATACGTGTCAGAATAATAAATATTTGTATTTCTTATCGTCGACCTGTAGCTTCGAGTTTGACCACCGTGTTACTATGTGTAACAGCGCCATCTATTGATTCCGTTTTGCATTACTAAGACTATTAGATGTTAAACGAGAAGCTCACCGTTTTCGTTTCTTTCTCCACCCACTCGCCATCCGCCTCCATCAATAGAGTCTATTTTTCCTTCCTTTTTCTTATATTCTCTCATCATCATCCTTTGACGCCCAACCACGTCTCTAGCGTTCACTATATTCGGCAACTCTTCTCCAATTAGTTTTTGTGTACAAAGAAGCTAGGTCTTTATCTCCTCTATGCAGTCTTTCCATCCCCCTTTTTAATTCTCCATCACATAATTAGTCGCCAGTATGCGGTGCGGTTTGACAACGATGGTGTTATTCTATTCCACCTACTAGCAAGAGAGACAATACAAAGTTTGTATTTTGTACTTCCTTATTTCATGCATAATAAATGACAAATGTGAGGTACATTGGTCTCAAAGTGATAAAAAGCTTCTCTTATCGTATCACGAAATGAGGAAAACCGTGTAAGTGCAAAAGATTTCAACGCGCACAGCACACCATCACGCCGCTGTCAACTGCTGTATTTTCCTGTTCATTAGTAGTTTGAAAATGCCGTGAATTATGTGCAAAATATGGGAATTAATAATTTAATATAATGTTTGTTGGGGAATGAATGGGGGTATACCGGGCTAGCACTTAGAGTTAGATAGATAGATAGATAGATATTCTTCATTGTACACCAAAAACAAATGTATACAATTATTGATTGCAATATTTATATATAAGTGGCGGTCTTATCGCTAATGGCGATTTCTTCCAGACAACCGTAGGATGGACACAACGTTAAAAAGATAATTTGATGTAGGTTGGTGGATACATTATCGTTATAATGATAAAGAAGAATGAAAAAACATTAAAGCAAATATATATATATATATATATATATATATATATATATATATATATATATATATATTGTGTCTGTTTCAGTAATCATCAATTTATTTCAGGTATGCAGGTGATTAGCCCACAGTACCCCATTTTGCTAGCGGGGCTGCTACTTCAAAGCCTACAAACTTGCTTGGTTTTGTTTCGGATGTCCATATCACCAGGGATATCCCAGAAAAATAATAATGTGTGTTTCCGGCATCATCAGTAGACTCTACGGAAGACAACGGTTAAGTCTGCCGTCACTTAGCTAAGGCATCATCATGTCTGGTGTTGAGGCGAAACACGTTTCGTGTGTAAGGTGGAAAAGTGGTGAGTTGCTGACGGCCGTTTTAGCAGTAAAATTTTGTTTAATTTCCCCGTAAATCTTCTTCCAGTGGAAAACACACATTATTATTTTTCTGTTTTTGTTTGCTTGTCGCGGATCTTAGCTAAGCAAAAGTTCTGACTTTCCACATGAAATGAGTTGCTCATTTCGAAATAGTTTGAGGAAAAAAGAGATTATATTTATTTACTTTGTGGCTAACAATGTTCGTAACAACCTAGGCACGGTACCTACCGCGACATTAACATTTATAATAACAATTCATACCTACTGATTTACGTATATGTTGATGTGAGTGCAGTTGTTTGACATCAGCGAGATATGCTTACTTGCCATAGAGTTGTACGTTGCGTTTGCGATGTGACCAGAATACCAGATTACCACAATTATGGTCGAGTGGTATCTGTGTCGCGGCCGCGGTTTGTTGTTTATAATGCAATGATAAATTAAAACGTTCAACTTAAAGTATTGTTATTTGAGAAAAAACATTTTTGTGTTGTCATTCTCTCAGCTTTTACGAAGTGGAGTGCTTTGGAGAATTGTTCGGAAATATTCTCTGCATTCTATTCCACTGTTACCCCGACCGCACCGTTCAATGTCATAAGTGTCCTGTGCATTCCATTCCTTCCTCATCTCAACCGCACTGATTAACCTCCTTCGTGTCTTCTCCCTTCTACGTGACATTGGTGAAATCATCCGTGCTATTTTGGCACTATTGAAAGCCATTAATTCAAGTGAATGAATGAATTAATTGTCGTGGGCCATACACATACATTTAGTAGAGTAGAGCCACACCGCAGACGAAGTCAGAACTTTTACTTAGCTAAGATCCGCGACAAACAAACAAAAACAAAAAAATAATAATGTGTGTTTTTATACTGGAAGAAGTAGATTTACGAGGAACTCAAACTAAATCTTACCGAAAAAAAGGCCGTCAGCAACTCTCCACTTTTTAAATACTAACAACAACACCTATCAATTAAATGTATTATAATGTGATGGTTAAAAAAAAATTTACGAGTTTAAAGTTTTTGAAATAATTAATTATGTTGGTCTGAAAAGACGGGACTTTTTAATTTATTTGTAAATATAATTTATTATTAGAAGCGCGTGCGATAATTTTTCCTTATCATCTTTTAAGTAACCACGATGAGGTTCTTGTTTATGTACTTGTTTACAAACACTGGCAACAGATGGCGCTGCTGGTGCATTGCGATGTACAGATAGAGCCAGTGATACGTGTGTGTGTCCTTGCCCGTTTATTTTTAGTTTTTTATAAACAAGTTCTTATCATAGTGGGCAACTTACGGCAGTCTACTGCTGGATATGAATAGGCCTATTAAAAGGCTTGCTCCTTATATTCGGCCACACGCATCAAGTCTGCCCACGACACCTACGCTCACACACACCCACGAGCCGGCACCAGCTGACCACATAGAGTAAGTATCGACATTATACCGGCCGCTCACACGAGGGTATCTCACGGTTCTCACCCCTAGACTTCCCCCGTCCCCTGGGGACTACTGGGGACCATAGTTTCTAGGTCAAATCTACCCCTACGCATTAAATGTAATGACGCAATTAAAATCACCACACTCACACATGTACGCCCGGCACGGCGTTAGGTCAATTGGAACCTGCGATTAGCGCAGGTCCCCCAAATTTTGCCCACGGGCTCGGGGCCCGTAATCGATAAAGCTGTAAAAGCTAAATAGACTACCCAGCATTAACATCTTCGAATCAATCATATCAAGTCTCTGTCTACCACCATGTTCTGATCAAACTTCGTAATGGCAAACAGTGTGGAATGCCGTCCGATTAGATGGGCGATAGGAAAATCTATACTTAATATAAAAAATACTTTTTGAGAGAAAATCCTTATGACAATTAATTTTATTTATTTAGTTATTTAACACAGCACAATATATATATATATATATATATATATATATATATATATATATATATATATATATATATATATATACATATATCGTATAATATACATATACCGAAATAAATAACTTTGATGCGATACTCTGTAAAGAGATTTCATTCAATTACATACAACTTATAAAATAATATAATTTCATTTACTCCTAAATCCTTAACAGTTGTCTTCCGTAGAGTCTACTACACCTGATGAAACACGTGTCGTATGCAATGTGGAAGAGTGGCGGTGTGTGTATTTCTGGAGGAAACGACAATACATATCTGTAGGTTAAGTCTATGTCGGTCGTTATATTTATACCGACGCGGGAATAGAACCCGTGACCGTTGACTCCGTAGGCAGAAACCGCGCCACTGGACTAATTGGTCGTCAATTGATTACGCGGCATGTATTTTTTTATTTCTCCTTTGTCACCGACAGAAATGAAATATTCCAAAGTATATTGTAGCATAATTGTGAATGTAACATAACTTATGCCGATAATTGAAGACTCAATCGATGTCAATATAAAATTTAAGATTACGTTAAATACAAACGAATAGTACGGAGAGGAAGTCAATACAATGGGGAACTCCGTCCGTGCGGGGATTAACCAGACTGGCTGCGTGCGCAGCGCTAAAATGCTGCGTTTGTACCGCGCGGACCGACTCCGTCACCGCACAACTGAACGGCCGCGACGGACCCCACGTAGAAGAATAAGTATTATAGCGTGCCTACCGTACTACTACAGCGACACCCGGGATCTTTAAGGAGTTTTATCTTCGATATAATGAAAACTTCCAAATAGTATTCATTTATTATTCTACTCACTGTACATTAATATCTTATTCACACTTTATCAATTTACATTTTATTTTCTTATGCCGGAAGGGTGACACGTCTATTGAAAGATGTCAGTCGAACTACAGACTTTATATTAAAAATTTTTGTTTTTAATATAAAACAATTTAATTCTTTTTTATTTTAAATTTTAAAATTACGAATTTATAAAGAAGTAATATAATATAAAGGGCTTTAATATATATGTGGACAGTCAAAAGTTTTATTTAGCTAAGATCCGCGACAAGCAATTTGATTGATTTCAGGAGTTATTTGCAACTTAAACCAAAAACTTACCGAAAATCAGCTATCAATTCTCCACCTACCAACCACTATACACAACACCAAACACACATTACCACTTTTCCATCTTGTAAACGACACGTGTTTCGCCCCAACACGAGGCATCTTCAGGTATAGTAGACTCTACGGTAGACAACCGAAAAGTCGGTTGTCTTCCGTCCAGCAGAAAAAACACACATTACTAGTTTTCTGTTATTGTTTTGGATTTTAGCTAAGTTGGATATATATATATATATATATATATATATATATATATATATATATATATATATATATATATATTCAAATATCAAAACTTTATATATATATATATATATATATATATATATATATATATATATATAAAGTTTTGATATATAATTGATACACTTATCAATGTATCACTACAGTATGTAAGTCACATATAGACGACAGTGGGTTCATCCCTGGAGCTCGATCCCACACCCCGCAAAAACGCGTCGCGCGGGGCGTGGAAAACTTAATGTAAGTGATATGTTTAATAAGATAAATGTATCCAAATACACTTTTCACTACCACATTTGAATCGCCACCATTTTGTTTTTAACAACTACCGGACCGAATTATATTTTCTGCCAAAAATAAAAAGAGACGACAGATTCAAATTCTCGCCTTTTATATAAATTGTAATTTAAACAAAAAATTTAAATTATTCATCATCTAAAATATATAATGCGATATTGTTAAAAATTGCATGCTTCTGGACATAGCAATATTTTTTAATATGATTAGAATTTTTATTAACCATTTCAACTAAGCTTATAATGCTTGCTATGCTAATGCTAGGGAATGGTTCACATCATCATTCTTCACCATCATCACAACGTGCAGATTTTAAGCCCGACCTGTTGGTGCTATTCTAAATAAATAATTTAATAACATAACTTATAGATAAAATAGGTGGCGAAGCGTTATTTTAGCTGCCACCGGCACGCGACTCCAGCGACGTGTTGCTTGGAGACACAGGCGCGCACGCGAATGCTCTCATTAGCATATTATAGTAATAAACATACTTTCTGGTTAGTGATCTTTTTTGACTCGACAACGGTCGTGGTTCGCGGGGGAATCACCCGCTAGGCGTGACGACACTGTTCTGTGTAATTTTTATCGCGATAATATGTTGATAATTGCGTATAAACTTACTATATGAGTTTATCGTTTACAGTCAGATTACTACCAACGTTGCTTCACACGGATTGATGTGCTCTGAAACAAAACAAAACGCGATGCGGACTCCTTACGACGTGTTTAGGGGCAGTCCCACTTTATATCCGTTGGTTACTTTCGTAATTAGTAGTTAGTAGTCGAACGTAGAATTGGAATCTTCTGGGCCGAGAAAATAACCAACGAATGCCTACTGGATCTTTTTCACAAACCGCCGATTTTGCCGCAAGTGGACGTGGATAGGTCATACTTTCCGAAGGAACCCAGACAGGCGCTGGACTGAGTTGACTCCTCGAGGGAAAAAGAAGCGAGGCCGACCTAAAACATCTGGAAGCGCTCCGTATTGGCCGAGTTGAAATCCATCGGGTTGACGTGGCCTGAAGTGAAGCGCGTCGCTCAAGACCGATCCCAATGGAGAAGCACTGTGGACGCCCTCTGCCCCACCTCGGGGACATAGGAGAAGAATTATAAGAAGAACTCGAACATAAGATTCTGAGACGCATTTTCGGTGTAGTGCTGAAAAATCAGAGATAGCGGATTACTAATAATCACGAGCTCTACCACATGCACAGGAGCCTGATTGCATTGTGACCATTAACGCATATTGGACGCTTATGGTGGGCAGAATGTGGAAAGAATGGATGAAACCAGAGCACCCATTCGTTAATTGGACGGAAAAAACAAAGGGCGAAGAATCCAATACTCAGTAGGCAAACTCTAAACTAAAACTCTCGGCGTGATGAATTAAAGGAATAAAGTGAAATAGATCGGACTGGAAGGATATTCTGGAATAGGTCAAGGCTCATTCGCGGCTGCAGCGCCTTTTTTGATGGATTTTTTAATTAATTGTCTGACAATCGTACAAAAATAAAAATTATTTTTTTTCTTTAGTTATTTAATAGACAATGATTTCGGTTCAATAGCGTTATTTGCAAATGTATTATATGTCTATATAAATGTCTATGGTGTAACGACACTACCTAAGAGTTATTTATTTTAATTGTTACAGAAACCTGCAGCCGTCATGCTTGCGAGTCAGGTTGCCTTCGCTGATCAAACGGTTTTGTGTATCAAAATACCAAGGCTAAGTGATGTTAATCCTGGTTAGATCGTAATGGATGCATGATAACTAGTGACAAATTAAAACTATTCTCCTTTCGGAGCCGATCAGAATCTCATCAGATAAGATGCCCGATGGCTTCTAACAACAAATTTAGCTAATTTGGTCAATAATTTCTACGAAATTAGCAGGTCATGAACAGGAGAAGTCAATGATAATAGTTGAAATTGACTTGAGGAATACTTGGGGATACTATGAACTTTTTCTACAACTTAGTTATAGATCTTTTCAAAAAAGAAGAGAGCGTTGTCAATACGACATACATACATATCGTCACGCCTGTCTCCCGTATGGGTGGGCAGAGACCACAGATCTGCATCTGCTACGATCTCGGCATATATTACTTGCTTCTTCAACACTCATTACTCTCCTCAGCCAAGCCTACCGGTTAAGGGTACTCTTGACCTGGCCTTTCGTACATTAGAACTTATTTATATTACATAAATAATTATAATTTAACATAAAAATATTGTTTACTGTAAACTAAGGTTTTTGTACTTGTTCGTTCGGAATGCCTTTGAAACATGTTTGTTTAACAAATAAATGTAAAGTTAAGCTCGGGGTTCCTTTCCAGGCGGGTCAACGCGCCACCAATTTGCCGCCTTTTGTTCACCAGCTTTATTGCAAGTGGCTGCCTCTTTGTACTACTGCATCATTATACACACGACGGGTGTATTTTGAACATACATACATACCTGTAACCCTTCAAAAATCAACAACCTGCACTTAAGAGAATGATGACTTGCGAGACTTGTTTAGTATAGAAAATTATTGCAAAACTACTGCGTCATTTCTCATTTAAAACGCTGATTGTTAAAAACAGACGTTACTTAGTTGAAATCGAGTATATAAAGACGTAACTTAAACAATGGAAGGTAAAAGAAGAAAAAGCAATGTCTCCAAGGATTCCATGAGTCAAACTCTTGCTGGTTGCCTCCTATAGTATGCAACGACATTAAAGATACCGTGGGTTGAGGTGTTAGAGTTTCTACTTCTTTATGTTGACATTCTTTATATGGTGGTGTGTGTTTGGTGTTGTTGACAGTAGTTGGGAGGTGGAGGGTTGCTGACGGCCGTTTTTTCGATAAGATTTAGTTTGAGTTCCCCGTAAATCTACTTCTTCCAGTAGAAAATACACGTTATTATTTTTCTGTTTTTGTGTGCTTGTCGCAGATCTTAGCTAATTAAAAGTTCTGACTGTCCACATTATGTCCATAGTAATAGATTTCTGCAAAGTAATGCCTGATTATATTTATCATCTTTCTACTTCTTGGTTAATACTACTTTTTCGCTTACATAATACTATAGACTTTTCCTGTCAACTTACATCAGTGACCTTGTGTTTTTATTTCATTTTCATATTATTATCAGTTATATTGTTTTGATTGCGGTGGCGTATTATACAATATAATTTGATTAAAGCGTATACGTGGAGTGATATGAAATAAATGAGTGTATTACTTTTTAAGTTGACTGCAAAAGTCCATAAAAGTTTTCGGTAGAATGACCAAGAATGACAAGACGTAACGTGACAAGTTGACTAATACATTTCGAGACAGTTGATATTATTATATTTTACTTTACACTGGCATAGTAGTTATAATAAATAGTAATCAAGTAAATAGAAAAAGAATATTATTAATTCAAATACTTATGCATCTTGCTGATTGTGGAACTGGTCATGAAATTCTCAAAACCGATAATGGACAACAGCGCAACATTACAACGTTTGCAATACGCCTCTATAAAACTCTTCATCCACCGGTGATCGGTGAAATGATGTTGATTCAGAGGATACCTACGTGTGTCAGGAATTATATTTTAGTTCACTAAAATTTTATAAAAGCTCAATCGAGAGCTTATATTTAGTAATTACCAGGGCTTAATAAACAAGAAAGAGGTAACATTAAGAACATTTTAGTGTCCGCACTCGGATGACTATTCACTTTTCCAAGAAACAATTTACTGTCAAACGAGTCATTTTTCCTTTCGCACTCTGATATATTATAAGAGTCATCATTTTTTGTTTTCTTTCCTTTGTTGGCAATTAGTAACAACTATTATGCCAGCGTCAAGTAAAATACAATAATATCCAATCTTTTGAAATGTAACAAGTCAGCTTATCACGTTACGCCTTGATAAAATGGTGGCTATTTTCCATAACCTTCTTTGGACATTTTCAATCAACTTAAAAAGTTACGATATTTTTTGCATATCGCTTCATTTATACGCCTTAATCGAACTATATTGTATAATACGCCACCACAATTAAACAATATAACTGATAATAATATAAGATTATGAAAATGAATTAAAAACACAACGTCATTTATGTAAGCTGGCGGGAAAATTCTCAAGTTATTATTTAAAGTAAAATCTTTTTACATATTGTCGTTTACCTATACATTTATAGAAGCGCCATTTCAACTATTTGAATGTAGTGTATTCCAGTTTTGTTATGTGAAAGTAGCTAGACGGTATCAATTGTTATTGAATTAATGGCCTCACTGCTGCTCTCCATCGTGCGTTATCGCAAAAAGTACCGCCACTTACTTGTATATCGTTGCACAAAAGCGAAAAAGTAGAACAACTACTCAAACTAGAACAACTACTCAAACTAGAATAACTACTCAAACTAGAACAACTACTGAAACTAGAACAACTACTCAAACTAGAATAACTACTCAAACTAGAATAAGTACTCAAACTAGAATAACTACTCAAACTAAAATAACTACTCAAACTAGAACAACTACTCAAACTAAAATAACCACTCATACTAGAATAACTACTCAAACTAAAACTCAAATTATTATAATACTACTACGGATAATAAATACTGCGTAGATTAGATCTCTATTGGCGTGAAACCAAAATATCGCTCCTTAGTTAATTTTGTCAAGGACAAGTTGCTTGGTTCACATTCGCTGCATTTGACCTTTGTATATCAGGATGTGCATCGATATTTGTTTATTTAGAGATGCACGTCGTATTTTGTTTGGAGGTTTAATGTTTTATGTCACGTCTATCTCTTATTAGATAAAAGAGATAGGAGGTTGCATTCATATTCGATCTCCTGATTTTTCCGGACTATCCAAGATCCGGTTTCCCTCCTCACTGGTTCCAGCATTCTAAGACTGTGACAGTGAAAAACAAAGTCTAGAAGTAAATAATGATGACCAATAATTGGCATCGTGGTGGTCGCTAGGTGTCCAGGCTAAAATCCCGCTGCTCCCGACTGAGTCAACAAACAATCAAGGAGTTTGATATAATTGGAAAGAAGCGACGGAGCTGTCTGGTGGATATTTTTTGTTACACACGTCGATGTTTATACTTTTGTTTGTCCGTCGAGGACCGTCGTCCGAAATTTCATTACCTTCCATTATAACAGTTTGCACTTCTTATTTCAATAAACGATACACCGAGATTTATGTTTATAACTTGACTTTACTAGATCTTATATCATCATCATCATCAAGGCATTACAGCCGCGCGTGGTTCTTAGCCTGGTCCAGTAAATTTTTCCAGTCGGATCTTCGTTTAGCTTTTCCCCTCCAGCCCCTCACACCGTTTGTCCTTAAGTCGTCCTCGATTCCATCTAGCCATCTGAACTTATACCTTCCGCAGCTTCTACGACCATCTGGTTTGCCTTCGAGTAGGCGTTTGGGTACTCTAGCCTCGTCTATCCATACCACGTGCCCAGCCCAACGAAGGCGTCCAATCTTAATGGTTTTGATGACGTTCGGCTCATATAGCTTGTGGTTGTAAAGAGTACGCCATCGCTCATTTTCCAACACAGGACCAAAGATACGCCTTAAAATTTTTCTTTAAAGGTTTCTTCTAGATCTAATATGCATTGTATATATTCAGTAGCGAACTAGCGGGGGGACAGATGGAGCGGCGGATGTTTGTTTCACAAACTTAATCCAACAGAAAAAGGCCATAGGTGTAAGATCTGGTGACCTGAACGACCGAGGGATATCGCCAAAACGACTTATTAATTTGTTAGGGAAGGAATTACGAAGAACTTAATAGTGGTAGAGCCACGCCGCAGACGACTACTTTGTCAAGAATGGCGTATTATTTGTCTGTAGCATGAATGGGCCGGCTCGCCCGGGGAAGTACCACACTCTCGCAGTAAATCGGCGTCCGAGTGTTTACCTTCCTATCCATGGTTTTTTTAGCAGTGCAAGGCGTGACACCATCTTGTTGATACCTTGTGCATGAAGTGAAGCCAGAATATTCCCTCAATGTCGGCAGAAAATAATCATTAAGCATGCGTTTACTGATTATACGTCCTATGACTTAATTGTGGCACTGCATATAAAGAAATCTCGCGCGTGCGCGCTGAAGTGATCGTTCTGCTGTGTTGGGTGTTCCCCACAAAATGTTAACAAGCACAATCAACACAAAGCTTTCATGAAAAACGCTTCCGAATCGTACGAGACGGGATTCACCTCGGACGACAAGGTACAAGTAATGTAGTAAAACACAAAACAGACTAATATAAATTAAATTAATATTATTAATGGAGTCAGGCGTTATTTTGCGGAAATCCATCACTATATGGACAGTCAAAAGTTTTACTTAACTAAGATCCGCGACAAGCAAAACAATAACAGAAAATTAAAAATGTGTGTTTTTCCGTTGGGTCTAGTGGATTTATTTGGAACTTAAACCAAAAACTTACCGAAAATCGGCCATCAACTCTCCACCCACCAACCACTATACACAACGCCAAACACACACTATCACTTTTCCATCTTGTACACGACACGTGTTTCGCCCCAACACGAGGCATCTTCAGGTATAGTAGACTCTACGGAAGACAACCGAAAAGCTTTTCGTAGGTAGACTTTACGGAAGACAACCGAAAAGCTTGTGTGTGTTTGGCGTTGTGTATAGTGGTTGGTGGGTGGAGAGTTGATGGCCGATTTTCGGTAAGTTTTTGGTTTAATTTCCAAATAAATCCACTAGATCCAACGGAAAAACACACATTATTAATTTTCTGTTATTGTTTTACTTGTCGCGGATCTTAGCTAAGTAAAACTTTTGACTGTCCATATAAATTAATATTTTTTTATTCAAACAGACATCTTATAATTAGGTTGAATCGATATTTCTTTTTATTTTATTACAAATTCGGAGAATTACGCCGAGAGGACCTAGCCACAAGTGACTCCTTCAAACTGTCAAAACGTGAAACAATCGTAAACGAAAATTTCGCAGGTCCGCAGAAAAATGTGCAATGTACTTGCTCATCACGTTATGTTTTAAAACGCATTGATACATGATTCAATTACTAACAATACGTAAAGAATTATAAAAACTTTCGTCGCATACTGTACGCACCTTCCATTGGCATCCATACTGGCCTTTGGATGAGTGGCAAGGTATGTATAAAGCTAAAAGTTTGACATACTCAAACCATTTTTTGTTTATTGTTTTACAGTTTATTCATAAAGCTTTGAAAATTTGGTTACAATTAATAGTTTTGTGTTCTTAGATTATATTTTTCTTTATATTAGATGTCCCGATGGACTTCGTTGCACCTACAATTTATGTTCCCTCAATTTATCTTCTCCTGGTATGTTAGTATTTAGGCAAGCAATATTTTTCAAAATCGCACAAAACAAACGTAAGTTATGTATAACAACACTAACAACTTAGACTATAAAGCCGCCACGAACGCCATCTATTGAAAGTAAAAGAATTTTTTATTTTCAAGCTGTCCTTTTATGTTTTCCCTATATATTATTTATTCGTAAACCATCCCTGTATTAGAAAGAACAAAATAAAAAAAAAATATTCAAATCTGTTGGACCGTTTGCGAGTTTTAGCGAGACTAACAAAATATCTCAATTAAATTATGAATTTAATAGTTCGTAAAGTTGGAAGTTGGAGTTTGGCAGCCGCTGATGTGTAGAATATCATCAGTCAGATATCAGTGGAAGAATAAGGTTTTCTTACTTAACTATTATTGCAAACAATCAATATTCAATCATATTTATATAATGTTATACGTCAAGGTTGAAAATCTAATTTTGCCACCGCACACCCTGTATATATTCACACAAAGCTTAGTTATTTTTGAAGGATTTTGTTTTTTTATTTACATAAACGTTCACTTTAATCAAACATCACTCGGTACAGTGTTACCGACGTCCATATAATACGATGTTCCAGCGGTACCAACTTATTTAGTATTAGTAGTAGACCCGGTGCTTCTGGGATCGAATGTTAATAACGATTGTTGCGTAGCACGGGTCCGGTGGGTCACGGAGTGCGCGCTAGGAAGTGTAGACAAGCGTTGACCTCACTTACAGCTCAAAACAAGACCTTGACGGTCTAGTTTTTATATCTAAAGGTGCGGTGCATCAGGCTCGCGGCGGGCGCGGTGGAGCAGACTATACGTCACACGCTCGGTCGTCGATCAAATCGTTTTCCTAAACACAGCGCTTTTTGTTTGTGACGTCACTGCGATACTTTCTACAAAGGAAGAGCTAATGGTGTAGTATCCATTACTTTAAATATCTGTTTAGTGGGAAACAATACGTCTGACTCAATATATACATAGCCTATATATGTCCCACTGCTGAGCACGGGCCTCTGCATTTCTGGAGGAACGCACGTTAACCCACCACGCTTGTCCAATGCGGATTGGCGGGGTTACCAGACTTGGAATAAATATTTGTAATACATACATATATTTATTCCGATGCGGGGATCGAACCCTGACTCAATATACCTACTTCAGCAAAATTCCGAAAAGAATAAATGTAAACAAACCATGTCAGGGGCTACCACAAGTTACTGCTACTATTACATACATCTTGAATTATCGACTATAACATTACACATTTATTTATTTAATACAAAATCCTCAACTAATGCTTTTTTATGGGCTAGGAAGGCAAACGAGCGGGCGTGTCACCTGGTGGTAAGGAATTAACGCAGCCCATAGACATCCGCAACGCCATAGGCACTGCGGAAGCGTTGCCGGCCTTTAAGAAAAGTTTAGGCTTTTTTTTAAGGTTCCAATCTCATTTCGGTTCGAAAACACCGTTGTTCCTCCAGCCACCGCCATTCCTCCATATTAAGAATATATATAGATTCATGGGTTATAATAAAAATAATTAGTAATAATTGGCTTATATTAATAATATAAACTTATCAAAAGCATTTTATATACCTATGTATAATATATTGTGTGTATGTGTGTGTGTTAGTGTGTGAGCGTGTAAACGTATGAGGCAAGTGTATATTTAATAATAACATTAAATTAGTAACATTACAATACATTAGTAAATATTCAATAACAATTATTATTATAACTTATTGCACACGAATGACTCATCAGTGGCTGGTTAAATCCGGCTCGAAGGACCAATTTGTGCACGAGGGTGCAAATAAAGTTTGTGGTCAACGGTGTAAAAATAATTTGTTTCCTGTTGTACCGAAGACAAAAATACGTTACCGCGACGACGAAAAATCGTTGAGCGTTTCTGATTTAGCCAATGACACCACCGACACTAAGCTATTTCACAATAGGTTTCATAGTGATAATATTGTTTTATTAGGTAAATTTGAAATAAAATGTGTTTCTATGAAATTAGGGAAAGGAAAATGGTTTTCGATACTTTAGACTATCTTTCTAAATGTGAATAACAATCATTCTCATAATGAACTCGCTCATCTTACCGACTTTTGGTATTTGTGCATTTTTATTTGACAAATATACGTTTCGTTTCATTACGTGGAGCTACATTTTTTAATGTAATTTTAGCTGTGCAAAATTCTCGATTCACAATTTTGTTTTTTAACCAATACTTAAATGATTTTAACGCTTTATTGTTTTTATTGGAATAACACATAGGCTATAATTTGTAATGATTTTATGTAATGTTGGTCGTAATATAACGATACATGTCAATTAAGTCGGAAAAAATCTGGCCTCTGAGAACTATCATGGCGTACGCTGCCTAAACCATTGGAGTTACACAAAGATGATATACCGTAGGATTGTTTGTCTTGAATTGTTCTAAATAAAAGTCCGCGACAGCATATACCTTTTATGTGGAAGCCATTATGGCCACAACTGTAAACCAAAAATTAAGAAAAAAATATATATTTATTTAAAATGATCTGTCACGAAACTTAATGTGGCAGACCAAATTCCATTCGAGCGAAGCCGCGGGCAAAAGCTAGTTGTACAATATAGTTCGATTAAGGCGTATAAATGAAGCGATATGAAATGAATGCGTGTCGTGTGATTTTTTAAGTTGACTGAAAAAGTTCATAGTAGGTTTTGGTAGAATAGCCACCATTTTATCAAGATGTAACACGATAAGCTAACTAGTTATATTTCAAGAGATTTGATGTTTTCCTAATATACTTAAAAGAATAGAAAAGTATGATAGTGAAATATTAAAAATTCTTCTTGTTCTTCTATCTAGACCAAATTGTGCGCCGTAGAGAGCAAAGAGGGGCGCCATGACATGTAAAAGCTGTTTGGACTTCGGCTTGCTATTTTTAATGCGCAGTGATTTTTTAATAGGAAGTTGCATCATTGGCAAAAACAAAAAACGCGTTCACTCAACAAGCCTCAGTACCCACTGTTAGCATTTTTTATTTTATTTCGTATATTTTTTTTAATAGTAATTACATTCTTTTGTGTCAATATAAATATAATGTTTTAATTTATGTGTCTATATACCTAGCATCATTGTATCTATTCATATCATATATCATGTATATTTCAACTAGTTAGGGATATTTAGATTACTTATTAAACTACTATTTCGACTGTAATTGCGACGCGGAATGAAAATGTTATAGTGGTAGAGCCACGCTGCAGACGAATACTTTGTCAAGAATGGTATATTATTTGTCTGTAGCATGAATGGGCCGGCTCGCCCGGGGAAGTACCACACTACCGCAGAAAACTGGCGTCTGAGTGGTAACTTAGCTACCGCGCTTCGTCTGGTGAGCGGTTGACTTCTAGATTTGACATGGGTGACCATTGCAAGTTATATTCTGTTCTATGATTACTTAAAGAAGCACTCAGTGTGTAGACGCTAACTGCGGAACCCATGTGCGCGTTTAGACATCACGAATGGGCTCCAAAACACATACGAACGTTGTACTTTTTTTGACAAAACGATTGCAAAACTGGACGCAAACCAGTTTGGGGCCGGGATACCTGTCCGTAAGGTCAGGGTCTGCACGTCACTCCGCAAGGCATCGGCCAAGGACACCGGCCCGCGAATATTTAACGCGCAGATTGGAGCACTTGAGGCGTGGGATGTTCGAATGATGTTGCCAAGGTGAGCGATCACCGAAATGCCTTGAAAAACAATAAACCAGCAAAAAAATGCCACAAAAAGCGCGTATGCGTCCGCTGGAAAGCGATACATCTTCATTAAAACGGCAACAATTAATCGTATGCCGGTTGCATTCTTACAATGTAGATGGCGCTGTTTATACATTTATTTTCGATACAAATACACTGAATTTTTTTAGAGAAATATAAACATATTTGTATGAGATAGGAAGGCAAACGAGCGGGCATGTTCGGGCCCATAGACATTGTCGGCGTTGTCGACCTTTGAGAAATGTGGAGGTTTGTTTTTTGGAGGTAAAGACAATTAAGTTCTTTCTATTTCTTTACAAAACATTTAAAAAGTTTCTTTTACTTGTTAGCCTCCTTACATAAAATTAGGCTATATTTTATGGTGCCAAATGTCTCATAAGCTCCAAAATACAGCTGAAGGTATCTGATTTCACAGGCAGGTTGGTACGTGGAAAATAGTTTCGGAAAAAGCGAACCGTGTTGGATCACTACTAATTCAGATGGTGGGGGTGAAACTCTTCAAGGCGAATTGTACGACATTGGAGTTCAGCGGCAGGAATTATTCCAAACAATTCCTCGGAGCACTCCCCATGGTAAAAGCGGTAAAACATGATGTGTGATGAGCCCCTTCCTTCCTTCGCAGTGCTAGAGTATCCAGCTGTTTTTACACATATATCCATATATATGTATACGACTAATCATACTCATGAGTAGTAGTATAAGATTATATATGGATATTTTTTTTTATATATTCACGCCTATCCCCCGCAGGGGTTGGCAGAGACCACAGAGCTCCATCCGCTGCCATTCATCGCAGCGAAACGGCTCGTCATTGGTCGCTTTTCGCCCTTCGTGAGAATCAGGACGTGACGGGTGGCGAACCACGTCGCCGTCATTTTCGACAAATTAGGTATATTAAATTCGTCTTTAGTGAATCCCACGAGCCGCAAGGGAGGATGGAGGTCAGCCCCAGCAGAGCCCTGCATGCTGAGGTAAGGCACCATAATCCCCGGGGAGCCCGACCCCGGGACGATCGGCACGCTTACGACTAGGCTCGCCCCTAGCCACGCATCCATTGGCACGGCAGACCGTGGATTGGCGGAGAGGAAGGGAAAGGATAGAGAAGAAAGGAAGGGGCAGGAAAGGAAATGTGGATTGGGGGGGTTACCAGACTCGGAATAAACATTTAAAAATTATTTAAATATATATGGATATATGTGTATTTATGTGTGTATGTCCGTATCAATGTCGTCACTGTGGGCCGCAATCCGACCACGTTGGTTCTTGGTGAAAACCAGCGCCAGGTGCTCCAATAGAACGCCCGGCATATGCTGAGCAAGAACCATTTTATGACACTTGTTAGATTAAAATTATTTTCTTTTTGTTTTGTGTATTTATTTGTATATAAAATATTATTAAGGTTTTAATTTTAGCTATTGTAAAAAAAAGGTGTCATAAATAAAGTTTTTCTATTCTATTCTAGATATACATACATACATATCGTCACGCCTGTCTCCCGTAGGGGTGGGAAGAAACCACAGATCACCACCCGCTACAATCTCGGCATACTTCCCTTGCTTCTTCCACACTCATTATTCTATTCGCGCAAGCCCGCCGGTTAAGGATACTCTTGACCTATATATAAAATATAACACTTTGTGTTTATAACGTCAACATATACGATATCTGCCTCAAGGATATTTGACCGTCTTCATATCTTTGTGCCGGACAGTTTTAGCGCCCTCTGCTGGAAACAAGTGTCGACTGCAAAGGTTCACAAGCTCTGTTATTGTAAATAATGACCGAAAGATCGGAGCGACGAATTCGTTTCTTACATCTTGTGGCTGCTCCCAAGATTGCAAATGGCGGACATCGATTCCACGACAAAAACAGTTAAAATTAGTTTAGTATAGCGACGAATAAGTTTATAGTTAAAGGACTGCTCCCAAAAGTGGCGAGGTCGTTGGGAGCGTACTCTTCAATCATGTGGATTATAAAGATGGGATATATGAAGAGAGGTGGGATACTTCGGATGCAGAATTGTATGTGTTGACTTGACTGTAAAAAAAATAACAAACATAAATGTTGTGAATCGAAAAAGGCTCGTGAACTTGAAGGTTATTGGCCGTGCCCCCGCCCGCGCGGCCGCCCCCCCCCCCACGAACCGTGTGCACTTATATATGCGCGTACGCATTTGCTTACACGTCGATTTTGTCTTAAAAATAATTTATATACAACAAGGACAACATGATACATAGATAGATGATGCTGATGGTGAAAACTGTACATATCCAATACATACTTTTTTACAGTCCGTAAAAAATATGTGGGCGCATACATGCCGGGAACGAGCAAGGAAATGTTAAAATTGAAAGGAAATTAATACTATTCACTATTATATAAACTCACTTACTGACATTTTATTTGTGAAACTGTAATAGAAGGAGGGTAAGTTTGTTCTAAGGAAATGTTTGGATAGGGGTCCAGGCTGAGGAACTATATCCAAACCTTGACAATCTGAACCTCGTAAAAAGTTGCTCGACAGTCCGTAACCGTACCGCAACACCTACCGAGGTTATCCTCGAACAAAAAATGGTGACAAGTGCAAACACATTCGGAAAAAAAAATCCAAAATGGCGGAAAACAAGATGGCCGCCATACAGACCTAAAATAGACAATTATGGGCCAATTTTGCTGAAACTGGCAAAAGCTCGAAACGCTCGCGTAGCCTTGAAAGGCCGCCGCAGGCAGGCCTAGAATAGTTAGTAATACATGTAAAAAGAGAAACAGTTATTAGTCAAAAATTGATATTTCAAGCTTTCAAATTTGATACGAATTGTTTATAACGGGAAAGTATCCAGAAAGCTGTCTGCATTAACCGATATCTTTACATTCGTTAAGTTGTCTTAACGGGTGTCTTCCGTAGGGTCTTCCGCGAAGTAACGCCTGACTCCATTAACGATATTGGCATTGCAAATATCATATGCGGTATACCGAGCGGTTGGTGGTAGCTGCCAGCCATTTGCGGCGAGCTATCACGCCGCGCGTCATTGCCCGCGCACGCCGATAGTGACTAATTAACGCGCAAATGTGGTCTAATTTATTGAAAAATGGCTCCACGTGATCCCGCGCGCGGTCCTCACCGCTCATTTGTTTATTGTCACGTTCCAATGACGTTCATTAATTATAATGTTTGACCACACATACATATGACACATCCGCATGGCATTCGCTCGTTTTGATTTGCCTTAAACCCCTTGCAATGCCATTCAGCTCGACGAAACTCAGGCCCAAGGGTTACGCGTCAACGCGTGGTAAACACGTCGTACCTTACTCTTCACTACTGTCTTCTACAATCGTACGCCTTGGACGCTATTATATTTCAATATGTATAAACTACTTTGTAACAGTAATTATGAGACTCGTGAATAACTCTGGTGGCGTACTGAAAGAAACTTTTTTAACTAAAATAAAATTCTATCACGACCCAGTCCTGTGATGTTTATGTTTGATCCGACTATCTGTACACGAGCCCGGCTCGTCATATTCATGTTTGGGCCAAAATTTTCATCACGAGTCAGACTCGTTAAATTACGGCAAGGGGTTAACTGAGTAAAGCCTTAACTGTCTAAAAGCAGGGCATGTTGCGACATGTAGCAACAACAGATGGCCTCGCAAAATGACAAAATGGCCGCGTCCAACAGAAAAAAGTAGTGTAGGCAAACAAAGGAAAACGGACGGAAATACGACAATCGTTGGAGCAGACGAGTACTGGAGTGGAGACCGCGTCTCGGCAAACGTAGTGTGGGACGCCCCCCGGTTAGATGGTGCGACGATCTGTGCAGGGCGGCTGGCAGAAACTGGATGCGTGAAGCCGAAGATCGGTCCAGGTGGCGCTCTTTATAGGCTTCCCCTATGTCCAGCAGTGGACTGTCGCAGGCTGTTGATGATGATGATGAAACTAAAAACCGTAATAAAGTTTTAGTGTGTTAAAGTATTGCCTTACTATAGAAAGTGCATAAAGACATTTCAAATAGTAGTTTCTGATTATAAATCCAAACTTATTATACACCAAATGATGAAAAAACATGTTTGTTTAGTTTCCCAAAGGTTATCAGCCACTCCCAGTGAGCTGAGCGGTGAGTGGTTACCATCGGACGACAGGTAGGCTAGCTCGTTTGTCCTCATTATCTATAAAAAGATCACAAGTGCGGTGGGCACGCGTGCAGCAATAAGAAGTTTCACAACAAACCGACATTTATAACGTGAACTTGTTACGTAGGCAGTATGTAGTCAACAAGTAGCAGTATGTAGTCAACAAGTTGCATTGGGATTTCCATCCGTCAAATATTTCAGACTGCACGCGGCTAACCACCGGTCGGTGTGTACCTATCGAACACAAATAAGTCAGAGTGCACAAGGTATTGTGCGGCGTAGCATTGAAAGATAAACGATTTTTACTTTTTACAAAGGGTTTTTCATTAATTATCTTCATTACGTATGTGTGTATGTCTGTATCAATGTAGTCACTGTGGTCCGCGACCTGACCACGTCGGTTCTTGCTGAAAACCAGCGCCAGGTGCTCCAATTGATCGCCCGGCATATGCTGAGCAAGAACCATTTTATGACACTTATTTTCTCTTTGTTTATTTTTATATATTATTAAGGCTTTTTGGTTATTGTAAAAAAAGTGTCAAAAACAAGGGTATTTTCTATTTCATTAACAACCTCAGTCTATTGTTCCATCAGGTCCATCCCAAACGGGGAAAATTGCTAATAGGTGCGACCTTTGACTCCGTAAGACACCCCTTTTTTGACTGTTAGAAGGATTCCTTACTGCTGGATGTAGATTTATATATTAAAGCTACAGTGGTAGAGCCACGATGCAGACGAATACTTTGTCAAGAATGGCATATTATTTGTCTGTAGCATGAATGGGCCGGCTCGGTCGGGAAGTACCACACTCCCGCAGAAAACCGGCGTGTGGGTGGTAGCTTAGCTGCCGCGCTCCGAACGGTGGGCGGTTGAGATCCGGAGGCCCAACCATCTCCCCTCCCCCATAATGACACTTTCCTTAAAGGTCGGCAACGGACGCGTTGCCTATGGCGCTGCGGATGTCTATGGGCGACGTTTTATGCTTTCCATCAGGTGACACGCTTGCTCGTTTGCCTTCCTATTCCATAAAAAAAATTAAAGTCAAGGTATTAAGTTGAAAACTGCTAAGTATAGACATGTTTTGGTTTGACAGTGTCCCGTCACTCCATCGCGGTGCTCTATTTACACCTGTATCCTTGAACTTGTAGGTTTTTTCTCAACGTTTACCTTGTTCGCAGATTACGAACCACACCGTAATATGAAATATAGGTCAGCAACATGACTTGCTTTGCTATAGCATTTTATTCGGTAATTGCTGATAGCCCTAGCCAACCTCTTATATGGGAACCTCTTCTTCAATATCTTATATGGGATAGGGAGTCATACGAGCCAGCGTTTCGCCTGGGAGAAAGCAGTAAGCGTAACACCATAGGCATTTATTCTATCATTAATTTTCTTTATCTCGTTCTGTAACTCGTATGCAACACCCTTGGTATTGCTGGTGTTCATGGGCGGTGATTAGTTTTTTTTATATATTCACGCCTATCCCCCGCAGGGGTTGGCAGAGACCACAGAGCTCCCGGCATTTTGATCCCGGCACACCCTCCCCGCGTCCTCCACACTCATCCATCCTTTCATCCATTCTTCCTCTCACATTCATTCACAACGGCTCTCCATTATTCGCTTCTCGCCCTCGAGGAAATTTGAACATGACGGGTGGCGAACCACGTCGCCGTCATTTTTATTTTTTTTTATTTATATATTCACGCCTATCCCCCGCAGGGGTTGGCAGAGACCACAGAGCTCCATCCGCTGCCATTCATCGCAGCGACACGGCTCGTCATTGGTCGATTTTCGCCCTCGTGAGAATCAGGACGTGACGGGTTGCGAACCACGTCGCCGTCATTTTCGACAAATTAGGTATCTTAAAATTCGTCTTAGTGAATCCCATGAACCGCAAGGGAGGATGGAGGTCAGCCCCAACAGAGCCCTGCATGATAAGGTAAGGCACCATAGTACCCGGGGAGCCCGATCCCGGGACGATCGGCACGCTTGCGACTAGGCTCGCCCCTAGCCACGCATCCATTGGCACGGCAGACCGTGGATTGGCGGAGAGGAAGGGAAAGGATAGAGAAGAAAGGAAGGGGCAGGAAAGAAAATGCGGATTGGGGGGGTTACCAGACTCGGAACAATCATTTATAAATTCATATAAATATTTATTCCGATGCGGGAATCGAACCCGCGACCATCGACTCCGCAGGCGGAGGGCCCCGCCACAGAGCGAATGGGTCGGCCGTCATTTTTTACCATTAGAATTGAACTCAAGATCGGACTTCATGCATCCAGTTGGTTCCAGCGGCTTCAACCGTGTGTTTATACGGTCTAATTTTGTTTAAATGTGGTCTCTTCCTTGGACTCGTTAACTCCAGCAATGTGATGCCTTTAAGATGTGCAAATTGTTACCGCAGCTGAAAAGGTTACGTCCGTTCCATTACATACGTACATATGACCACGCCTGTTTCCCATAGGTATAGGCAGAGACCACAGATCTCCATCTGCTAAGATCTCGGTACACTTTGTTTGCTCCCTCCACACTCACCACTCTCCTCATGCTAGCTCGTCGGTTAAAGGTACTTTTGCCTTGGCCTTTCTTGAGTTCAGTCACATAACCCATAATGAATCAACAATCAAGTAACCATGTTCTTTTTCTAATATTTTTAAATACTAACGTTAACCTTCAACTGGTCATTAACATGTCAAGTCCACAGCTGAAAATAATAGAGGTTTTTGCAGCTTAAAGAATGTACCCGCAGTCGTCACGTTGTTCAGGTATGTATGTACATAGGTAAGCGATATGATGTAACCAACCTTAACGTTATTCAGATACTTGGCCTCGTTCTTGAGACGAAAAGCATAGGATATCAGATATCTATGTAGTTGTATAACAACATGAATTGTCTCCAAATGTTTCGATCTTTGACCCATTAAGTGTGAGGAAAAGTACGTGGTCAGCCGTGGCCAGGGTCGGTGCCGCCGGCCGGACTTGAATCTTAATACAGCATTAGCATGGCTGTCACGCGCGCTGCAAGGGGAACTCCTTGGCGGCGACACGTGACGTAACCAGCACGATCAGCTTCAAACGGTCCATCGTCCAAGGTCCCGGTGGTAAAACATGATGGTCACACCGCAGCCGTATTAAACGTAAAAAAATTCGTTAAATTTTAATGAACATCCTATTCTATGGTGATAGACATTCAAATTTTTTGCACCATCCGCGGACACAACACAGAAAAATTATACTGTGTGTTATTCCCTATTGCTACACTTCTTCGTGAATACGTAATATTATCTTTTTAATCTGTGGATTGCTGTCTTTGTTATTTTTTTCGCATTTAATCTGTTTTTTACTTTTATCTTCGTAACTTGAATGTTACTTAAACCATTATTAGGTGTTTATATTTAAAACCTTAAAATTAAAACCTTAATAATATTATAATATTCAAATAAACAAAACAAAAAGAAAATAATTTCAATCTAACAAGTGTCATAAAATAGTTCTTGCTCAGCAACCAACGTGATCAGATTGCGGACCACAGTGACTACATTGATACGAACATACATACATGGATAGATAGAGAGTATATATATACATACACATGTATACACATACATGCACATATATACTACTATTTATATTAATATACACATATAATACATAAACTGGAAATTATACACATATAAATGATATATCTATTAGAATAAACAAGTTTGTGTATGCCCTTAAACGAGTCAAAAACATAACTAACATAAAAACATCTCTTATATGCTGTCATGCGTACGTTGCGTCAATATTGCGATATGGATTAATAATGTGGGGAAATAGCACTCACCAAAATAGGGCGTTTGTAGCACAAAAAAAATGTATTAGGGCAATTTATGGTCTTCAACCACAGGAATCGTGTCAGCCAGTATTCAAGAAGCTCGGCCTACTACCATTGCCAGCTCTCTATATATATGAGGTGTGTGTATTTGTATCGAGGCATCAAGAACTATTTAAAACAGCCAATGATAACGCTGGTCTTTCTCGGCGTGATCCTCGAAGATTAGTGTTGGATGATCACCCCAGACTCAGCAAATATATAAATAGTTGCCTGTTCATGTGTATACGCATTTACAATAATATACCTCATGAATTAAAAGAATTGAACGCAACTTTATTTAAAAAAAGATTACATAAATGGCTAATAGATGCCAATATTTATAATACTTAAGACTTTTTTGCTTTAAGGAGTCGATCAAATGTATATAATAGATAAATATATAGTGTAAAGTAAAAAGTGATATATAAGTGTAATAATAAATTATAATTTTAATGATATTATAATAATCTAGCTATGTATTTAGATTTGTAATAATTGTTTTAGTTATTTCTAATAGTGTGTCATTATTAATGAAATTTGTACGCCGTAAGTGGCAATGTGATGGAGCTTTTATACGTCTCTTTTTTTCATCTTGTTATAACCTCACATTATACAAATAAAGAATTATTATTATTATTATTAATAAAAATTAAAAACAACTAAATCATGTAATAAATTAATTAAAAGCATTTTATTCATATTTCTGCAAACATGATAAATAAAACATCTAGGGTTTCTTGTTATTCGTTCTCTTCTCTTACGTGGTCTCACTTTTTCAACTTATTGTAGAGTTGTATAAGAGCACATAAGAGCTAAGGTTTATCAGAGTAACTGATTTTCTGCCAACGCCCGACCTTCCACGGAGATGCCGCGCAGCGCAACTTGAGAAATTCGAGCCTATATATATGTGTAGTATTTACTGGTGGTTGATTCTAATGTGTCATTTAGAATACATGTTGTGTGAATCATTCATCATCTGTGAGTTTTGGTTTCTAGACACCGTTGGCTGATACCCATGACGTCACGGAGTCGCGTGCGGGGCCCGCCCGTGAGTCGCGGAAAATACTACGAGCGGATAATAGGCAAGTATATATATACCGTATCACACACGTGCTACTTACTGAGTTCAGAAACGACGGGATTACGTTTTTAACCTTGACTACTTTCAAACAATGAATATTCCATCGTATTTATGTCACGTTTATAGGTCGAATATTCCTTGACAGGTTGAAAAACTAATTTTGCCATCTTATAATATCCTTAAATATTTTTTTCAAGTCTTACTAGTTCATTTGAAAAGTTTTAATTTTCACTGTTAGTGCAAACTTATAGTGGACGACGCTTAACGTTAATACAGTTGTGTGAAATATTAAAACATTTAATAAAATAAATTTAATTAATTTTACTTTTATATGGGAGATAAAAATTTGATGATATAAAAGTATTAATTGATTTCAAAAACAAAATTGAACTTTTCCCGCCAACATACATCAGTGACGTTCTGTTTTTATTTCATTTTCATAATCTTACATTATTATCAGTTATATTGTTTAATTGTGGTGGTGTATTTTACAATATAGTTCGATTAAGGCGTATAAGTGAAGTGATATGAAATAAATGCGTGTATCGTAATTTTTAAAGTTGACTGAAAAAGTCCCTAGAAGGTTTTGGTAGAATAGCCACCATTTTATCAAGACGTAACGTAATAAGCTGATTTGTTACAATTCAAATGATTGGATATTATTGTATTTTACTTGACAATGGCATAATAATTATAACTAAGCGCTTGAAAATATATGAGTATAGTTTTTAAATTTGACTTCATCCGCGCTCTATAACCTACAGTTAAACTTTATCAAAAGAAACGAGTTATCGAAAATAAAAGCATAAAGTAATTTTGTATATCACCGCCGAAAATCCCCGACGCATACCTATGCTATGGCCGGCGACTGCATTCCTTATTTGTTCATTCGAGTTTTATTTACGACGGGCACCGGTATTCAATCGATCTGCCACTCACACGATAGCTGTATTAAAAACGTAAATTGTTAAAGTGGCCAATTATAAAAACATGATAAAGTTGCATACAATTTAGTCTTATACGTATTTTGGCGCTAAACCATAGACGTAGAATTTTTTATTCTGCGCACAAACCGAAAAGACCTTTTTATATCACTAGATGTCACTTTACTTAACCGTTAGAATGCTAAGCGGCGCAAAAGTGATGCGATAGTTTGAATCGAAAATTGCGCCCCAGCGCAAAACTGCCGCGCGCATCAGTGTGTTTTTGGTGCTTCGTGGTAGTGGACGATAATCTCGCGCATAATTTGTTACGAGAGTGCATATTTATACATTTAAAAATAACTTTTTACAGTTTTTATATATTATTTCATATATATTCACAAAAATTGCTTAGCACTAAAACGGTTAAATTATTGAGAAGATGGTATTAATATGAGCAACTTCCATCGTGGGGGCGGCTCGCTATGTGCGTAACGACGTTATAGCGAGGGACCTCAGGGTGGAGAGCATCCATGAGTTTGTGGTCCGGTTGGCTCGGAAGATGTTCGTCCGAGCCGACAATGGACCACACCCACACCTTAATAATTTTGCACCCCTTCACGCGAAATCCTCCTGTCGCCGCCTGGCTCCCGCGAGGGAAGAGGGCTAGCGACGGACCCAACGTAGGAATAGATTCAGCCATATCTCGACGACGCGAAGTCGTTAAAGGTCAAAAGCCGGCACCTGGGACCGGGAGGCGGTTGCCCCATTGAGTTGCTGCACTAGCTGTGGGGTTCATCCCCGATGCTCGATCCCACACCTCTGCGCGAGGTGTGGACGTCCCCGATTGATTGAGCAACTTGACTGTCCTCAGGCGCTGTTATGATTTTATCTATTTTTTGAGAGAAACTATTTACAAATAAATACAATATCCGGTCGCGGAAGCGGAAATGACTGCTCCCGGAAAAGGCTTCATACGTGTATCTTACATCAATATTTTTATTTTTTTTAAAGCTCTATCAAGTACAGCTCCTTTGTATTGACTAAGACTTAGAACTTAGTGTTTAGAGTAACTATAGTAATTAATTTAAGTGTTTGAATAGTTCAATAAAATATCTGAAATTTTATAAATAAAATTAATAAAACATCACATAAATAAATCATTAATTCTACTCAATGTAGTAAATTATTGTAGTCTTTTTATTGTGCTTTTTTGTAAATAAATTTTTAATGTGACATTTTACAGTTTATGTGACATCTAGCGATCTACGTATGAAGTCATAAGGAACATAATAACAATATACAACTTTAAGTAAGTAGTTGCGCTGTTATCCATAGATGGCACTATTACACATTTTTACTGATGTATGCTAAAGTGCCACCTAGCGCTACGTGTGTAAAACTATATATATTATTACAATTTCCATAGTTTTTTAAAAATATAATTTAATTAAACATTAAAAAAGTTATCAATAAATAATTTACTTATAGTAAAATAATATTAAACACGATAATTATATATTTATAAAATTGTTCTCTATATCAATTATACCTTTAAAATTTCTAAAAAAATAAGTTTAGTTAGATATTAATAAAAATATGTATATATATAATTTTAATTCCTATAATAACTATAATAGTAATATAAATCTTAGCTAACCTATGTGAAGTGATATTTAATACTATTATTATGTAAATTATATAATATGAAATATAAATGAATGTTGCCATTGTTTGTACACTGATTTTATGTAAGAAAAGATAAACTATTTGAATAAAATAGATATGAAACTTTTACAGTAAACTAAATTTAATTCTAATATTGATTACAATATTTAATTTTATTAAAAGAAAAGAGTTTACGAAAATAAAAGTATAATGTAATTTTGTATATCACCGCCGAAAATCCCCGACGCATACCTACGCTATGGCTGGCTTAATCGATTAATCGATTATTATTATATCTTACATCAATATAATCATAATCATTAACAGCTCGCGATAGTCCACTGCTGGACATATTCCTGCTCCAAGACGTGCCACTCGGCCCGATATATACGGCCGATCGTTTGCTGATCTCTACTCCAGCGCTAATTATTTCTTCGGTAAAACTTGACCAGCCCGTTGCCACTTCAATAAGCTAGCTCGGAAGACGATGTCGGTGAATGTGGAAGTAAAACACTTAAGTATTAAGAATATAAAAATAAAAAGGGTTTTAGTTTGGAAATTGTTAAATCATTACAGTTCTGTTTCTTTAACTAGCGGTCTTGTAACCTTGTATTTATTTTGTTTCGTATTGTCAGATATATTTTTATAAACATATTAATTACAACTTATACATATTACACATCTTTCTCTCTTTCTCTCTCTGGTCGATCCTTTTTTGTTACTTTCATGGGGATTTTCTTGGGAATTTAGTGCAGTGGTTTCTCGTTGCCTTCTGCATCAGATATTTTTTTGGAGTTTTTTAGGCCTAGACCTGAGACCTAAGGCTCCCTGAAACCTCATTCAAGCCGGTTTCTCGGTCGGATGTCTGGATATACCGCCATTGCTCGGTAGCCAAAGCTTCGTCTGTTATCTAGCAGGGAGCACCCGGTACCAGCTTGAGTACCGTCGCCGAAGCGGATGCAGGTGAGATTGACTTGGGCCGATTAAGATGATATTACCAATCTTCCTTTATTCCCCATACATAATATAGTAATTTTATTTTAAAATTTTAAAGTTGTAAAAAGAGGCCCATAAACACACGATGAAAGACGTTTATTTCACAGCTAAATTAAACTTATCCGGTGATTGTGTTATATAGTCACTGATTTAGGTAATCAGCATCCATGGTTCCTGGGAGACGAGATGTCAGTTTTTGTGGCTGGCGGAAGGCGCGAGGACACACGATTCTGCCTTCCGCGTTTCCCGCCAAATTATCCGTGAACTGTCACAGAGTGGCGTGACGTTGTGACAATGTTGCCACATCCAAAATTTTTTGCTCGACCAAGTGAACATTTAGCATCGATCTGACACATATATATGTTCTTACCTTGGTTTTGACTCGCATACACGGGTTTTTATTATACTTTTGAATCGCTTTATAAAATGTCAAATTTTTCAAGAATGTAGCTCATTAACTTATAATCTTTTCATCCGTCTATCCCGTCTGGTTTATCATTATTTCTACTTTACAGAGTTAATTTACGCCTGTTCTGTGTATAAGATTGATGTTAGCTCGATGTCAATATCTTAAATAAATCGAAAGTCTGTCATCAACAAATTTGTACTGGCGACTGATTTCACACGATGCATGTTGCATTGCGAGATCTACAAATATGTTGTTATATGGCCCAAACGATCAACAACGACAAAATAAATTCAATACAACTTACATAACTTTTTTAGTAGAACAAATTAAGTAACTACTTCAAACAATATACTTGTTTTAGTGCTAGAACTTAGCGAAACTAATAGGGATTTTTTTCTGTTACAATTTTTGTCACATCAAACTTCGGTCAGTGCGGATGGCATGCCGCAAGCTTTTATAAGATAGATAAGGTAACAGTGGCCCATCGATCCGCTAATGAGAGGCGATCATTCTTCCATTTTGGTACAGGCAGCGTACAGAGAAAGCAACCACTTCGCGCTAAACTTGTTCCGATAAAGCGAGCGCTCGCATTAATTGGAATCAAGTTTTCACACTTTGGTCTGCTGCAGCTGTGTATTGCAATTTGTATTCATTATGCCAAGCCACAACTTAGCGATCTGTAGTTTTCTATAGAGCACTAAGTTGTGGGTGTTTGCTCTGAACTAGCTTGTATGAAACGTTTGCACAATATTATTATTAATAACCTTATATAATTTGTTGTCATCATCTGAAATATTCTTTATAGATATTAGCAACATCTATGTTATAGATCTGGATCTAATCCAATTCCCGTGCGCGTGGATAAGGACAAACTCTTAAAAGAGATGGGCTATAATAACAAAATATATTGTTTAAAATCCGGTGTAAAGTGAAGCGAATCTCAGTAGTTCATGTTTATTTTTAAGTAATTTTTTTAAGGGATAGGAAGACAAACGAGCAGGCGTGTCGTGCGTCCTGCCCCTACTCTCTTACGACGCTGAAACGTGGACACTGACGGTCCGTCTCCTTGACAAGCTCAAAGTCGCTCAGAGGGCTATGGAGAGGGCTATGCTCGGTATTTCTCTGGTGGATAGAATCCGAAATGAAGAAATTCGCCGGAGAACCAGAGTCACCAACATAGCTCTTCAAGTTAGCAGACTGAAGTGACAATGGGCTGGACATGTTTGTCGGAGAATCGACAATCGTTGAAGTAGACGAGTGTTGGAGTGGAGACCGCGACTCGGCAAACGTAGTGTGGGACGGCTCCCTGCTACATGGAGCGACGATCTGCGCAAGGCGGCTGGCAGAGACTGGATGCGTGTAGCCGAAGACCGGTCTAGGTGGCGCGCCTTGAGTGAGGCCTATGTCCAGCAGTGGACTGCCGCGGGCTGATATTGAATATTGAATAGTTAATATATGTAATATCGATTTACAGGATGTTACATGTATGTTTCAATTACATTTACAAAACCTTTTTAGGCGTCGGTAGCAGAAATAATAATGAAACTCGAGCGGTCTCCAGTTCAAATTCTCCGAAACTAAAAACTTGTTTACAACATTCTTCCTGTTATTCGGTTTTGTAATCATATATTTTTATTTGATCTTTTTACACAAATACATATATATACCGCAGTTTGTTTTCAGACGTTGATTGTGTAACGAAATTGGATTGAAAAATATCACCTATGAATTTTAATTAGTTCTTTTCTTTTCTTTGATGGCAATTAGGTATAATTATTATGTCAGTGTCAAGTAAGATACAATAATATCCAATCTCTTGAAATGTACCAAGTCGGCTTATCACGTTACGTCTTGATAAAATGATGGCTATTCTACCAAAACCTTCTATGGACTTTTTCAGAACTTAAAAAGTTACGATACACGCATTTATTTCATATCGCTTCACTTATACGACTTAATATATTGTATTCTCACGAAGGCGAAAAGCGACCAATGACGAGCCGTTTCGCTGCGATGAATGGCAGCGGATGGAGCTCTGTGGTCTCTGCCAACCCCTGCAGGGGATAGGCGTGAAAATATAAATAAATAAAATATATTGTATAATACACCACCACAATTAAACAATATAACTGATAATAATATAAGATTATGGAAATCAAATAAAATCACAACGTCACTGATGTAAGTTAGCGGGAAAAGTCTTTCATTAGTTTTAAATTTTTTGTCGCGTGTCAGTCACGTGGTCTATAATAGAACACATCACCGTGAGGTAATTTGTTCACTTGTGACACTATTTCAAGGTATTCGTAGCCTTCCAACGGTAGGTTTTTATGTACGATTAATGTTTAAGCGATAGGCACATATTTAGTGAGTTATACAGACCGAAATAATTATAATAATTTCTTTATTTGCACTAAACTGGGATGTATAAGAAGATTTTTAGCCAGCAAGCGTTCTTAATATCTTCAATAAAAAAAAAATAACCGAAAGTGCAAGACATTAGAAGTAATTAGAGGAATCGAGCGCAAATGATGCAGCGCATCTTCTTACACTTGACCCTGAGTGGTTACCAGGAAGTGGCTCGTTAGACGATCGTCAGCCATCAATGATTGTACGTCACCGCACCAACGGTACGGCTAAGAGTGGTGAGCGGAATTATAGGACTTGGGACTCAGATTGTCATTATCGACTTAATGTTCCAATGACAACGAGATCATGAAATGATTTCCATACATGTCGCAATACGAGGTACGAATGATTGTGACTATCCGTTGGATTTGAAGGATTAGGTTTTTAAACATAAAAAACAGTAAAATTAAAAAGGATATAAATAAAATTCAACAACTTTTACGTAGAAGAGTAATCCGAGTTTTATTTCGAGAGGTCCAAGTGGGAGGGGGAGGGTGTTGGGCCTCCGGAACTCAGGCCGCTCACCGTACGAAGCGCGGTAGCTTAGCCGCCCACTCAGACGCCGTTTTTCTGAGGGAGTGTGGTACTTCCCCGGGCGAGCCGGCCCATTCATGCTACAGACAAATAATATGCTATTCTTGACAAAGTATTCGTTTGTAGCGTGGTTCCAACACTAAATAAAATTTAAATTACTGAAATAAGTTACAACGCTTGTTGCGAAAGTACATAGCATTGTAAAACATTTATCGATAAACTATATACTATATGTATATCGTAAGATTTATGTGTTTCAGGCGATACACGGGCCACACCTTGCGACAGAGCATTGCACGTGTGTTTACATTATTGTAGTTATAGTTACGAATATTATACGCTTAATTATTAATAGGCTTAATATTTCTACGCTTTGATTTTTCCGAATCACTTGTGAACATGTTATACATATAATATATCTTTGTTCATACTTATTTTTGAAGAAAAAACTTCTAAAGCCGAGTTATACGAATCTGGGTAGGGAAAAAATCTATGAGTTCGCATCAGCAACATGCTAATGCTTAAGGTATTTCTATAACTATGAGTTATAGACATACTGTCCGTACACGCATCACGCCAACACATTGTATATACCCGATTGTATGTGTGTGCGACGGACGCTTCACGGATGGATAAAGTTTTGTGAGTTGCGTCAGCAACATACTGTAGTAACAGCAGCATTTGATATTACAATTAGTCTGAAATTTCAAAATACAGTTTTAAGTTTTCACTTCCGTCGGCAGTCCTCATGACTGCCTCCGATTTTTTTCATTTTATCATCATCCTCAGCAGCATACGGCAATCCACTGTCGGACAAAAGCATCTTCCTAGATACGCCATCTAGTCAGATCGTAGGCTATACGCACACAGTTACCGCCAGTCGCATTGCGCTGATTTGTGTGATTCTGCAATTGTTTATATAAAACATAGCATGCTTACTGATTATTTTCTTCGTAAAAATTATTGAATTTTATTTACACAAGTTATATTTGTGGTTTTTTTATTAATTATGTTTGAAGACCTAATTCTATCACGGGACAGGCTATAGTACAATTAAAGTCGTTTTAAAGGCCAAAGCAAGTTTGTATACAGCGCCTTCCGGCTTATTGAAAACGTTTATGCAATATAATATAATCGTAAAACATTTTTTTTTTTAAATTATATTTATTAACTGCTGTATAGTAATCACAATAATTGTTATTTAATTGTCATCAGGGTGAATGAGATAGGAGTGTTTGTTGCCGTAAGTGTTAGGGGTAGGGAGGCCGACGAGCCCAAATTAAAGATGGCGGTAGTTGGGTCCGCGCTGCCGGTGACGTCACCCGCGCCGACTCCGGCGATCATGAAGTACACAGCCTCGCAGACCTTGACCTCGCGCGCGGGGAGTGCCGGCTCGCGGCTCCGAATGGACGATCAATCGCTATGCGATGGATTGGTCTCCGCACCACACACTCCACCTTCCATCCGACGGAATATAAGCATTATAACAAATAAGTAAATCGTTCGTACTTGTGACAACACGACACAAGCGAAACTATTGTAATGATAGAATTAAAATAATATACTATTTAATTGATAATTAAACTAATAAATAAAACTAACAAAAATACTTTAATATTTCTTATGTATAACACCATAAAGTTTAAATTACTCTGACGCGTTATATTTGTTAATGCACATTGTCATTATATTCTAGCATATGTGTAATTTGATCACAGCCCTACAAAATATATATAGTTATATAAATTTTCAAAAATATTATAATTATTAAAAATGTTTCTTAAATTCAGATGTTACAACACAGCCCGGATAGCTCAGTCGGTAGAGCATTGGACTTTTAATCCAAGGGTCCAGGGTTCAAGTCCCTGTTCGGGCGGCGAACTTTTTTTATTCATAATATTTTAAAATAAAATTAATGTTTGACGTTTTTGCTGCAATTTTTATACTTATAATTCTCAAACCATCTTTAATGTCATTTGGTTTTCGTAGTTATGTATAAAAATTATCAAAATGAGTGCATAATAAATAAATAATCAGAAAATATCAATTTGAATTTTTTAAAAAATAATTTTCATTAAAATTTACATTATTCGCTTAGAGATGGAATATTTTAATTTTGTTACAGAACTGGTGACGCCATCTTTTGTATGCATTCTGGAACTAAGCAACCCAAAAGATTGCCTAAAATTTCATTCATAACATTTTAAAATAAATTAGGTTTAAATAGATATATTTTTATGAATTATTTATAGACAATTACAATTTAATTTAATTATATTTAAAATAAATATTATCGTATCATAGTTTCTACGGAATTCTACTGATGAATGATGTCCATTCTTTAAGGGAATTCTAATCCTTTAAAATGGGGGACGCAGATAAGCAGAAGAACTGTTCGAAACAGATAAAGTTACCTAACTTGCACTGATCAAGCCGCTGCCTCTTACGGACCTGTGTCTATTTGTGTCTAGACAAAAATTTAGACTGTGTCTAGCCTTGGGTTTAATATAATGCAGCAGATCAGTAGAGACTTAAGTAATAAATAAAATTCTCCCTCTTCTGTATTCAGCCTGAGGCTAACTGTTACATGTATAAAATGTTCTGCATTCAGCCTGAGGCTAACTGTTACATTTATAAAATGTGTTGCATTCAGGCTGAGTCTGACTGTTACATAAATAAAATGTACTGCATTCAGCCTGAGTCTAACTGTTACATATATAAAATGTAATGCATTGAGCCTAAGGCTAACTGTTACATATATAAAATGTACTGCATTCAGCCTGAGGCTAACTGTTACATATATAAAATGTACTGCATTCAGCCTGAGGCTAACTGTTACATATATAAAATGTACTGCATTCAGCCTGAGGCTAACTGTTACATATATAAAATGTACTGCATTCAGCCTGAGGCTAACTGTTACATATATAAAATACAGAGAAGTTTATGAATTGTTTAATTATTTTTATTCATTTATGTAGTAATCCAACAGTTTTCCGAGTAAACTAAATATTAACCAATAATTGTAATACATTTTGGCCAAAATAGGATTGCATAGAAAATAAAACAAAATATAATATTATTACACAGATTATCATACAGACGTAAGAGTATAGACTGCGTAACAAAAGTAACTAAGTGGAGTAACGGAAATCGATTTTATTGTTCGTGTGTGTGTGTACATATACGTGGATTATAAGTGGGTGTATGTGTGCGCGTATTTCTCTGTATATAGTGTGTTGATTGTTAATACAAAATAATTAGACTTTTCCCGCGAACTTACATCAGTGGCGTTGTGTTTTTATTTCATTTTCGTAATCTTATATCATTATCAGTTATATTGTTTAATTGTGGTGGTGTATTATACAATATAGGTCGATTAAGGCATATAAGTGAAGTGATATGAAATAAATGCGTGTATCGTGTTTTTAAGTTGACTGTATAAGTCCGTAAAAAGATTTGGTACAATGGCCAATATTTTATCAAGACGTAACTTGATAAGTTGACTAGTTTTATTTCAAGTGATTTGATGTCAACATATTTTACTTGACACTGGCATAATAGTTATAACTGGTTGCCATCAAAGGAAGGAAGAAGATAAAATAATTAAACTCTAAATAACTAAATATGTTTATTAATTTTCCTATCAATATATATATATATATATATATATATATATATATATATATATATATATATATATATATATATAAATAATATAACTTCTGCACCAGCTAATGCGTTAACTATAATAAAAATACGATAAGAGTCTTATTTGATCAGGCATTCACGATCACTTAAAAAGGTTCGTCACTTATTTCAGCAAAGAATAAGATAATTATTTGTCTTCGAACACGCTACAGTTCCACGTTGTAGAGCCACGCAGCAGACGAATACTTTGTCAAGCCTGGCATACTATTTGTCTGTAGCATGAATAGACTGGTTCGCCCGGAAAGTACCACACTTCCGCTGAAAACCGGCGTCTGAGTGGTAGCTGAGCTATAACGCTTCGTACGGTGAGCGTCCTTTCATAATGACACTTTCCTTAAAGGCCGGCAACGCTTTTGCACTACCTGTGGCACTGCGGATATCTATGGGCGGCGTTGGTTGCGTTTCATGAGGTGACGCGCCTGCTCGTTTGCCTTTCTACTCCAGAAAAGAAGGGGTACATACATTTTTTTGTGAAAATGATCGAAATGAGGCAAGCGTTGACTAGAAGCTTACTGTCAAATTAAGTGGTATTATATATTATAATATACTTGTAAAACTAAAGTAAGAAATTACTAAAAGTTTGTATAATAACAAGCGATGGGAGGGGTTATATTCATTAAGAGTCAATCAAGATCTCAAACGTATATGTGAACATGGACATGCTTCCGGAACTGCAAATAAATCTCGGACAAGTATAAACTTCAAATTATTTTAACTATGACATTCAACTTAATTCAAATTAATAACACAATTCATTTTAGTATGGACTTTAAATAAAAATAAATTTTATGAGGTTTTACTATTACTATCTTTAAATATCAAATAAGTTATCACCTACATCGTAAATAGGACAGAAGAAAATAGAATGATTTATTTCCAAGTAAGACAATTTTCGTAATATTTATCTAATTCTCGGAAATACCTGAATTTCCTGTATAGGATTTGAAAAAATAAAAACAAAGGGCATGTCCACGTTAGGACAGCATATTGCAATTTCGTAAAATCAATGTACCCACTCTGATCACTGGGTAATAACATAGTAAGTTATATATCTTAATGCAGGGATGAGCAACACGAGGTCCGCGGCCCGATTGCGGCCCCTTAAACATGTTTATGCGGCCCGCCAATCATTTCTAAAATTGAATTTATTTTATCGACTTTCTCCCATCAATATATTGTTATAAAATTAATTATAATAAAATGGTAGTACATACTAAACCGAAACAAATTATTAATAAATGTTCATATACGACTTCATGTGCGGCCCGTCAAAAAATTTTAAAATTTAATTTGGGTTTGTTGATTAAAAAGGTTGCTCACCCCTGTCTTAATGTATTACACGCGTATTAAAATGTGTGAGCAACTTTCAAGTGTGAGGGTCGACAGCTGAAATTTAGCGCAGCGAGCAGTGGCGGCTGGCCGATGCGATGTTGTATCGTCGTGTGACATTGCAGTCACACCGGCTCCGCGCTGTGCTGCAGCGGACCGCCAGCCGACAGCCGGCAGCCGCCAGTCGAGGGACGGTCGCCACCAGCCGCCACCGCCGGCCACTCGCTCGCCGACTGCCGCCGCGGGTAGACGCGCTTTCCGCCACACGCACCGCACCGGTCGAGTGCCGCGAGCGCACAGCATCGCTCGCGAAAATATGTCTCGCGCCTCCTTATTCAAATACAAATTTTAAAAATGACGAAGTACAAATTGAACAACACGGTACGCTCCTCGTCGGAGGTCACGCTGACCTCGTACCTGACGGGCTCCGACACCGCCAGCAAGAGGGACGACAGGAGCTACCAGATCTCGGTGTTGGACAACGACAACCTGGACACAGAGTCGAATAGGAACCTGGACGCGTCGCGGTGCAACGTGTGCCCGTCGTGCGCGCTGCCGGGCAGGCTGGCCGCGTCGCTGGCGAAGCAGGAGTGCGAGAGGTTCGGTCTGAATGAACTCAAAGTGGAGGGTTTGGACGGGAACGTGTGCCTATGCGAGAAGTACAATGGTGGCTGCAAGCTGTGCCCGCGGCCGAGCCTGGCCCCCACGCTCACCCTCGGCCACGACGGCAAGGAGTCCTGCCTGGCGTGCCACGGTGGCTCCTGCGGCTCGCCCTACTCTAGTAAGTCCCCGTTCTTGTAATACAATATATTGTAATGTGCTCTTTGAGTAATTTGAGTAAATTTGAACTCTGCGTTCTCATGTGAGGGGCGAAGACCGACGTTGACTGCAACATAATCATCAATGTTCACCATTAAGCGGGGTCTACACTCATACAACTTTAACAATTACCGCCACAAATAACACTTAACATTATTCTAAGTAAGAGACAGTGTGGAACAATTACTTTAAAAAATATATTATGCTGTTTATTTTTTTATATGTTTTTCAGTAATATATTGAATATTCATAATATATTATAGAAGGTTTTAACATAAAACACTCTTTAAATAATGTTATTAATAATTGCGTTCACAGTCGCGATTTACAAAAGTGACAAGGTTGTATTTTTCACACAGTAGTAATACACTTCACACATTTTACCGTTATATTTACGAAAATATTTAAAAATGATTTTGATCCAAATAACAAACATTTTTCTTATCATTCTTTAAAGCTGTAAAGCGTTTCCCTGTACTCTTCTTCTAAATCCAATAAAGATTTGCCTGCTATAAAAGTTACCAGTCAAGAAGGAAAGTCAATAAAAAAAAATCGGAAACAGTCATGATGACTGCCGACAGAACTTAAAACTGTATTTTGAATTAATAAATTTATAAGTAAATAAAAATTTAAGTTATAATAATATATAAATAAATAATAGTATTTTTAGTAAATAAATAGTATATAAATAATTTTAATATTTTAATAATATATACCTTAATCATCAGTATGTTGCTGACGCAAACCCATAGATTTTTTTCTCTACCCAGAGTTATGTAACGCAGCTATATAAGTTTTGCACTTCAATAACGATTTTGCGTATTTCGCTTAACTTAATGTAAATATGATTGCATTCTGTGGCATGTGACAACACTAAAAAAACTGAAAGAAGTCTTTTTAAAATAATAGTTACACAAAAATTTGTTTATAAATCCTTTTTGAAATGCTCTGTTTTAGTTTTACTTCTGAACGACAAAGTACATACATATCTGTTTAATAGTGGCTGGATTTAGCGGTATACTCTGTCGATAATAACACCAGTTAGCCACAAGATGTAAAGAAATATAGATTAAAAATGTCATGTATATATATTATAGTACAGTTATAAATGTATGCGTATAAGAAAAAAATATTTGGAAGAAAATTATGAAATATTTAAAATCACATAAGACTTCCCTGTACTGTTAATTCTACTCAAGTAATAAAATGGATATGCATTCAAGCACTGCACAAACGTATGAAGGCCATGTTGAATTTTTAATATGCGTAATATTTAAATACAAATATGCAAAGTAAAATAATTAACATGTATCGCGAAGTGTTCAGTACAATCGCGTTGAGTTGATAAAATATTCACCGTTTTGCCGAAACTCTCCGTGTATTTGTACACTTCAAGCAGACGACGACAAAATAAAATTAAACACTAGTAATAATAAAACACTGATTAAGTTACGAAATAAATCTTTAAAGGTGTCATCTGTATGTGTGCAGATGTGTATATGTGTGTGTGTGTGTGTGTGTGTGTGCGTGTGTGTGTGTGTGTGTGTCTAAGTATATTACTTGTTTTTTCTTTGGTGGCAATTCATTATTACTATTATTCCATTATCGAGTAAAATAATGTCTTGAAATGTAAATCCAGCTTGTCACTATACATCTTGATAAAATTGTGGCCTTTACCGAAACCTGTATGGACCTTTGCAGTCAACAACGAACACGATACACGCATTTATTTCATTTCACTTCACTTCACTTCTAAGCCTTAATTAAACTGTATTTAGTTGTACAGAGAATTGAACAATATCTATAACTGATAATAAAACTCCACATCATTGATATAATTTGACGGTAAAAGTCGTAGTGTTTCTTTCATTATGTCAGTATACAGACAGTCAGTATACAATTCTATGCCGAGAACCAGATAGCTTTATTATAATAAATACTTTCATATTTATAGCATTTAGATGTATAATTCGTGTGAAATCGTATTTTTATTTGAAGATTATTTTAAAATGAAGATTAAAAAATTTAATGTCAATAAGTAGTCAGTCAGTCAGTCAGTTAGTCAGTCAGTCCGTCAGTCAGTCAGTCAGTCAGTCAGTCAGTCAGTCAGTCAGTCAGTCAGTCAGTCAGTGTTTGCACGTGTTTCGTTACCTGCGTATACCAGCACGCATGGCTCACGATTCGATACGCGCTCCGCACTTACGCGACGGCTTTTGGAAAATTATCCACGCGTTACCGCTGAGCGTGAAACACAACGTGAAGTCAACTGAAACTTAAACGAATTATATTGCCTTCGTTTGCTCCCACTGAACCAACAAAATATACTCTCTTCTACTATTTTCAGACGCATGAGTTTGAATGTTATAATATAATTAATTAAAATTCAAGAATATACAATTAAAGAAACACTTTCTTATTCAAATATTATCGTCATCATCAAAGGCGCTACAGCCGCGGGTGGGCATTGACCAGGTCCAGAACATCCCTTTAGTCCGATCTATTCCTCGCTGTGTCCCTCCTATTTTGTTACGCCTAGAGTTTTAAGGTGTTTTTTGGGCTGCCTCGGTTGCTTTGCCCGTCCGGTCTTCCATTTACTAAACCTCTGGATGCTCTGATTTCATTTATTCTTTCCACATTTCGTGTCCACCGCAAGTATCAAATTTTCTTCTTATGGTCCTATGTCGCCTACTTGACGGCAAACTAGATGGTCGTAGAAGCCGCGGAAGTCCTAAGCTCATATGGTTAGATAGAATCGAGGACGACTTAAAGGTGTGAGGGGCTGGAGAGAAAACCGAAACTAAGATCCGACTGGAAAAATTTACTGAACCAGGCTAAGGCCCACCCGCAGCTGTAGTGCCTTGATGATGATGATGAAGTTCATGTTAACGTGGTGATAGACTTCGTGAAATATATCAATGTTTTTATCACATTAATAGTGTCACAGATCACATCTCAACACGGATTAGCTTATTAACCTTTATTTAAATTTATTATACGTTGTAAAAGAATTATTAATATCCTAAGTTGGGACACCTGTTGATAATACAACATGGAGTTATGTGCGTCGGGCTACATTATAATTAATGGCAACACAAACACGAAGACTGCGAGCCGGTAAAACAACCACAAACTTAATTATAGTTTACCTTATTTACTGACATATATAAAGCGCTACTGAAATAACTTACTTTGACGATCCAAACAGCGCGGCAGTTATACCTCAGCCGAGTATTTCTCAAAGTGGGATAACGTGCCTTGTGGACGCTGGAGATTTTTAGGGGGCATTAAAGAGCCCAAAGAGACTGGAGGGGGGGTGTTGAAGTTGTTTACGGAAAGCGAAAGCTGATTTATATCTTAAAAGTAATCCAAAATCAAAACCCACCCCTACTACTGCGAAATAGGATAAGAGTGATATGACACGCTGTAATAAAATTAAAGTTATCATTGCGATCGTGATTTTTAAGATGTGGTAAATTAAATATATTTGGGGACATTAGAATACGAAAACTGACAACATTTTATTACCTTATTTTTGGATAATAAATATTTTAATTGCTAAGGAGAAAAACATCACGTTGATATGCATTTCATGTTATTATCGTTGGAGTAGACGAGTGCTGGAGTGGTGACCGCGACTCGGCAAACGTAGTGTGGGACGCCCTCCTGCTAGATGAAGCGACAATCTGCGCAAGGCGGCTGGCAATGACTAGATGCGTGTAGCCGAAAATCGGGCTAGGTGGCGCGCCTTGGGTGAGGCCTATGTCCAGCAGTGGACTGCCGCGGGCTGATATTGGATATTTGATTGGAATAATATTGTTTCTTCAGTTTTTTGATAAACTCCAGTTTATCAGTGACGACCATTTGGCTCAGTGGCAGGGTCCTATTGAATCAATGGTCGCGGTTTCCATCCTAGCATCGGAGTAAATATATGTATGTCCTACTGATATTTATTCCGAGTTTGGTACCCCCGACAAAACGCATTAGATAAACGTGGTGGGTTATTATCTGTTCCTCCAGAAATATGGAGAAATTATTACAAATTTGCAAATAACAATATGTCTATAATAATTTTAAATGTGTGTTTGGTGTTGTGTGTAGTGGTTGGTCGTAATACATTCCATATTCGCGGATGGTTTATTAACGCTGGCGTAGTATGAGACCTCCCAGAAGTGTAAAATGCGACGGTAAAACTCGCTTAAACAAAAAAAAACAACCGCAGCATTCTCGGTAGAGTAGCACACGCGCCGCTCCGGGGAATCAGATCATATGCGGTTACATAATTTTATTTTCGTAAACAAAAAACCTCTTAGTATTTATCGTTCGCAGCCAGCCGCCGCGTCTTTCGAGCCGGTATTCCACTCACGTGTTGTGTTTTCGCAAACCGGATGAATGCGTTTGACAATACCCATGTATATCAGACCAACCAATTGAATTAAACTTTGACTGTGTTTTTTTTACGGCATAGGAAGGCAAACGAGCAGGCGTGTCACCTGATGGAAAGCAACCAACGCCGCTCATAGACATCCGCAACGCCATAGGCAGTGCGGAAGCGTTGCCGACCTTATAGGAAAGTGAAATTATGAGAGTGGGAGGGGGAGTGGAAGTGGAAATCGGAGGGGGAGTAGGAAGGGGAGGGTGTTGGGCCTCCGGAACTCGGACCGCTCACCGTACGAAGCGCGGTAGCTAAGCTACCACTCAGACGCCGGTTTTCTTAATGTGTAGCTAAGATCCGCGACAAGCAAACAACAATTAATTTTCTGTTGTTGTTTGCTTGTCGCGGATCTTAGCTAAGTAAATGTTTTGACTGTCCACATAGTAATGGATTTCCGCAAGTAACGCTTGACTCCATTAATCATCTGAACCTTTGACGTCAGGCCTAACGTACTTCATGTTAGTCAAGAGCGAAAGACATTAGATTTATAACAAAAGTAGAAGATATTCTAAAGAAAATAAGAATTCGTCCACCTGAGGAACGCTCGATCCCACGAAATCCTCTTGTCGCCGCCTGGCTCCCATGTCAAAGGAGAGCCAGCGACAGACTCGAAGTCGTCAAAGGACGCCAAAAGCCGTTGGGAACGATGGCACCTTGGAACGGGAGACGGTCGCCACTTTGAGTTGCTACGCGAGCAGTAAGTTCATCCCTTAGGCTCGATCCCACACCCCTGTAGGTGTGAATGTCCCAGTATTGTATTATAGAAAGTAAGTCAGTTGAAATGGCGATGGAGAGGACGTATGACGAGGGATAGTAGGATAAAATGTTCATCTCTATCATCTGGATGGTTGGTACCGTCTAGCACCGATGCAACAGCTGGTAGAGACCTGCGGTGTTACTGGACACGCTGAATACTAGATCATAGAAGCATTCAAGAGACGAGCGTATGTCTTTACTAAAGGCCGGCAACGCATCTTGCGACGCATCCGGCGTTGCAGATGTCTATGTGCGGATGTGGTCGTTTACCACCAGGTGAACCGCATGCTCGTTTGCCTGCTCTGAATTAATAATAATAATTATAATGGACGAAAATTGTAACGGAGTGAGAACAAAATGTTGCCAAAGAGAGGCAGACAGAGTAGATTAAAATTATTTTCTTTTTGTTTTGTTTATTTGTATATTATTAAGGTTTTAATTTTGACTATTCATCTGCGCAAGGCGGCTGGCAGAGACTGGATGCGTGTAGCCGAAGATCGGGCTAGGTGGCGCGCCTTGGGTGAGGCCTATGTCCAGCAGTGGACTGCCGCGGGCTGATATTGATATTGAATTTTGACTATTGTAAAAAAAAAGCTATCATGAATAGGATTGTTTCTATTTCTATTTGTAATAGGACCTAATATAAGTTTCATTTGTATATAAACAAAATTGTTTATCGGCTATTAAGGCTTAACATAACAGGCTGATCAAAACATAAATAAACTTTCTTAAATGTGCAGTGGGTACAAAACAGGTTAATTTGTTATCATTACGGGCGGCATGTCATCAAAACAACCTGCTAACTGCTGGTTAGTGATAACAGACCAGTGTGGTTGTCTCTACTAAAACGGTTCTAAGGTTTCATGTTGCATGTGTTACATGTATGTTGGTATATATATTTATGTAAATATATAGAGTAAATATAGGGAGAACATAAAAGAAGAGCTTGAAAAATTAAAAATACATTTTCTTCCATTTACTTCAAATAGATGGCATGACAGCATGGTTCATGACGGCTTTATCGTCTAATCTGTGTTGTTATACAAAACAGTCATTTATTTTGTGCGATTTTGAAAAGTATTGCATACGTAAGTACTAACATACCAAGAGAAGATAAATACGGGGGAACATACATTTTACGTGAAACGAAGTTCACCGTGCCATCTAGTAAATATATAAAAATAAATGTCTATTTAAAAAAAATAGATTAATTAAGTTACAATACATATTCACGACATTGATACCTTCAAGAAAGAAGTCTAAACTTTCTTAAAGGTCGGCAACGCTTCTGCGATGCCAATGGCACTACGGACGTCTATTGGCGGCGTTGATTGCTTACCATTATGTGACACGCCTGCTCGTTTGCCTTCCTATTCCATAAAAAAGAATAATGATGGAAATAGGGTATTATATTCTAAGCTGGAAACGACAAAGGCAAATGGTTTCCATAACTGTCTTCTCTTCCTTTCTTAGTATTAACGTTAATTTCATTAAATATTTGTCGTTATAAATTGAAATGAGCATTTGTCATGGCGAATGTATGGGGCTATCAACATTGAACAAAACACCTGTTTGCACTCACCTTTCTTTGTAAATAAAACGATAAATTACAATATAACAATAAAGTATAATTATTGAGTCTGCCTGCGTTGGTCGCTGCCACTTGATGGTCCCCCCTACCACCTTTTCATTCTAATTTTGGGTGTTTATCCTCGTTTTTATAACGATTTTGCGTGGATTTAATTTAAGGTACCCTAGTATGAAACAACGAGTAAATAAGTCTTATCTCCCTTGCGGCTCGTGGGATTCACTATGACGAATTATAATAAACCTAATTTGTTAAAAATGACGATGACGTCACGTCCTGATTCCCACGAGGGCGAGAAGCGACTAACGAAGAGCCGTTTCGCTACGATGAATGTGAGATGTGGTTCAAAAGATGGTGGCAATTTTACCCAAAACCTTCTATGGACTTTTTCAGTCAACTTAAAAAGTTACGATACACGCATTTATTTCATATCACTTCACTTATACGCCTTAATCGTACAATATTGTATAATACACCACCATAATTAAACAATATAACTGATAATAATATAAGATAATGAAAATGAAATAAAAACACAACGTCAATGATATAACTTGGCGGGAAAAGTCGGATGTCCAGTTGACGTTCATTTTATTTGACGTTTTTTTTTCTTTGATGGCAATGTGTTAAAACTATTATGCCAGTGTCAAGTAAAATGGAATAATATCAAACTTCTTGAAATGTCTAGTCAGCTTGTCACGTTACGTCTTGATAAAGTGATGGCTATTCTACCAAAACTTTCTATGGACTTTTTCAGTCAATTTAAAAGTTACGATACACACATTTATTTCATATCACTTCACTCATACACCTCAATCGAACTATATTGTATAATACGCCACCACAATTAAACAATATAACTGATAATAATATAAGATTATGAAAATGAAATAAAAACACAACGTCACTGATGTGAGTTGGCGGGAAAAGTCCTATTTGACGTTTACCGACTTTTGTGGCAAATTTTCGCGCCAATACAAATTCTAACATGGCTGATATTGTTGTAAAATATACCGTGTCCACATTAGAAAACTATATAAGTGAGATCTATGTTTGTGTCTGATGTTTGGAACTCTTTCAACAATACCAATTAAATAAATAATTCAACAAGAGTATTCCTAATTTAAGTGTAAGGACTGGTAATTGTACCGATAACTTCAATCGTTTCAAGGGCGTATGTTAAAACGTATAAGTAGCTGATAACGGTGGTAGAGTGAAGTGGTGGGTGGCGTACAGCGTACATGACCTCGCGTATGTTAATTTCAGCCACGTAAACGTCGACGGCACTTTGGTTAAAGCTAGTTATTTCACACTTGTTGCGGCTGGTACGCCTGCGGTTCACGCTGAAATGGGATCCTAAATTAATACTTATATAAATATCTATCTAAATATATATTTCTAGGCGACCGATTGGCTCAGTGGCGCGACCCCTCGCCCACGACTCAATGGTCGCGAGTTCGATTCCCGCATCTCGAAATAAATATAAATATAAATATTTATTTCGAGATTCGGATTTGGATTTATAAATATTTATTTCGAGTCTGGTAACTCCTCCAATCCGCATTTCCGTTCCTGCCCTTTCCTTTCTTCTCTATCCTTTCCTTTCCTCTCCGCCAATCTACGGTCTGCCGTGCCAAAGGATGCATGGCTAAGGGCGAGCTTAGTCGCAAGCGTGCCGACCGTCCCGAGATCGGGCTTCCCCGGGTACTATAGTGCCTTACCTCAGCATGCAGGGCTCTGCTGGGGCTGACCCCCATCCTCCCGTGGGATTCACTAAGACGAATTTAATATACTTAATTTGTTGAAAAAATGACGGCGACGTGGTTCGCCACCCGTCACGTCCTGACTCTCACGAGGGCGAGAAGCGACCAATCGAGAGCCGTTTCGCTGCGATAAATGGTAGCGGATGGAGCTCTGTGGTCTCTGCCAACCCCTACATAGGCGTGAAAATATAAAAAAATATATAAAAATATCTATTTAAACTTGTTGCACAAAATGTACAACAGGCGGAATTAATGCCATTGGCCATTCTCTGCCAGTCACCTGCGGGCGAAACGGAGAAAATTGGAAACTGTGAAAACGGAAAAAATTGATGGTGCAACTTGTACAAAATAAAAAATTAAAAACTAATTTTATAAATTTATATACATTATTTATTTATACAGTTACCATTACAGGGCTTATAATAAATTGTGCATAAGAATCGCTTTTGAGAATAACGAAACCCATTTGGACAAATACCAAATCAATTTTGACGAAATTAAAAGAAAAATGATAAGGTTTTTATATTTTAAATAACGCTATAGTGCCATGAGTCGAGCGCATAATTTTGTGAACGCGCGCCATTTTCTAATGGATTAAAATTTAAAGTATAAAGAATTTGTTAATAATATAGCTATAGCGCCATCTATCGGGTTACACCATAACTTTAAAATATAGCATTAAAAATATAATTCGTGTAAATATAACATCAATCGATTACCAATAGAGTGAGGCATTATTTTGGGGAAATATGTTCGGATGAAGTCAAGAATTACTCGGGTAAGATCCGTGAAAACTAATTTTAAAAATATTCTTCTTCCTATTTTTTAACGAGAAAGCGTATCGCCTGCTGGAAAGCAATTAACGCCGCCCATTACCGAATTAAATGAAAATAGCTTTAAAATAAATTGCAGATATACGGGCTACGAGAATCACACCTCATCTCATGCCATTGATCAGAAACCAAGCTGACAATACATTGCTCTCGGGTTGTTCTTTTACGTGTACTCGAGGTTTAGCCCAACGATATCGTGCGGTATCTATGTTTACAGTGGAAAGGCGCGATGACCTCACGTCCGCGACCCCTCGCCTCGCCTCGCCCCGCGTCGTTGGCGTTGGCGTTGGTGGTGTCAGCGATGCGCGAAAAACGCATGTGCATATCTCAAACATCTTACTCCCAACACGTTCCACGTTCAACACGTCTGCGTCGGCAAGCGATGACTAAGCTAATCTGAAGACACGTCTTGTTCCGTGTGCGACATTCGCTGTTTATTGTATTGACAAGTAAAATAGCGAATCTATTGATTGCTGGTTTTGAACTCTGATCTTTTTTTTATGCGATTGAAAGGCAAACGAGCAGGCGTGTCACCTGATGGAGAGCAACCAACGTTGCCCATAGACATCCGCAGCGCCATAGGCACTGCGGAAGCGACGTCGACCTTTAATGAAAGTGTCATAATGGGAGTGGCAGTGGGAGGGGGTGGAAGGGGGTGGGTGTTGGATCTCCGCAACTCGGCTCACCGTACGAAACGCACTAGCTAAGCTACCACTCAGACGCCGGTTTTCTGCGGGAGTGTGGTACATCCCCCAGCGAGCCGGTCCATTCATGCTACAGACAAGTATTATGCCATTCTTGACAAAGTATTCGTCTGCAGCGTGGCTCTAACACTATCAAAATAATCGATATTATAATTAGCGTATGTCTTTTTTTATGAGATAGGGAGGCACATTTGCAGACGTGTCCAGATGGAAAGCCGCCAATACACATGTTTTTTTATATCAGAGCAGGTATCATGCGGGTCTTCGCTGCTTGTAGACAGCCGCAAGGCCGATGACGTCACAGGCACGTTGCCGGTCCTTAGAAAAGACTCTCTCATAATCACGTGGGAACACCGCAGGTGGTAAATCGTTTCGCATTTCCACAGTTCGTGGCAGAAAACTGCGATTAAATCGCACGGTGGTAGACGGCCAGCCATCTAGATGATGAGGATGGAACCAATTTTTGTGGCGCGTAATGTGATGGTGATTGATCTGCAGTACCACAGGTATTGCAGAAGCGTTGTCGGCCTTTAAAAAAAGTATCATCGCTAGAGGTAGCTGGCAGTGGTGTGTCGAAAGAAGTTTAGGGAAGATCGCACCAAACATTTCTTTGTGAGGTCTTTTGTCATAGAAGGGTTTGTTTTTCGCCTCACCGGACAGGTAGCGGGAGTCATGTGTCTCTTTCCCAAGTAACAGGTACTGCTCGTCGCCGGTCTTTTACTACATACATATCGTCACGCCTATCTCCCGTATGGGTTGGCAGAGACCACAGATCTCCATCCCCTACGATTGCGGCACACCCTCCTTGTTTCCTTCACACTCATTCAACTCTTCATCGATCCTTCCTCTCACGTCTTTATCAGGACGTGACGGGTGGCGAATCACGTCGCCGTATTTTTTTGACAAATTAGGTTTTGACTTTTAGTATTTATACCTTATTTAGATATTAAGGATAGAATGTTTCTCGAGACAATTTCTGTATTTTTTTTTATTTTCTTTATTAAGTTCGAATAGAAATAGAAATAAAAAAATCTTTATTCATGACACCTTTTCTAACAATAACTAAAATAAAAACCTAAATAATAATATAATAATCAAATAAAAAAAACTAATAGAAAATAATTTTAATTTTACAAGTGTCATACAATAGTTCTTTCTCAGCGTATGCCAGGCGTTCTATTGGAGCACCTGGCGCTGGTTTTCATCAAGAACCAACGTGGTCAGATCGCGGACCACAGTCAAGACATCGATACGGATATACACACATACACATACATCCATATATATATACTACTACTCATACTCATATAAACATAAATACACATACAATAGGATAAAAATAAAAACGACTAAATCATGTATGTAATAAATTCCAGCTACCAAAAGAACAAGTTCCTGTTTGCATACTTAAAATTAGATTTTTGTATTTTTTTAAAACATATAGTATGCAAGACACGAAGAGGTGGTGGCAAATTGTTCCAACACTTAGTTGCGGTGTATTTTGAGCTACCACGAAACGCAGCTGAGCAGTTGATTACAGTCTTGTTAATTTGTAAGACGAGTTGTGTGTTTGCGGTGTCGCAGTTGCGGTTGTGAACAAGGTTCGTCGTAAGCGATGGTGAATCGACCATTGTGCGCTGAACACAACAATGCCGCCGTTACACCATAAACGCCGTCGGTGGTCGCAGTCAATTATCCTGCTTGTAACTTGTTGATATATCACAATAAAATTGAGTGAAGGCCACAATGTATAATATAATAATAAGCTAAAGAAGGTCCACGGACTTTTTCTGCCAATTGAGATCGGTGACGTTGTGTTTTTATTTCATTTTGTATAATCATTTGTTATTATATTATGAATTATATTGGTCAATTGCAGTGGCTACATACATTATGAATACTCTTTTATTGAAATAATTATTTTAATTGTCCTTGTTAAAAGAGATTCAAACATCAGACACAATAGTTTTCTAATGCGGACAAAATAATCATGGCTGTCGGAATACAAAATCTAACATGGCTGACATTGCTATGAAATAAACCGTATATTTCATAGCAATGTCAGCCATCTTAGATTTTGTATTGGCGCGAAAATTCGGTAAACGTCAAATAGGACTTTTCCCGCCAACTTACATCAGTGACGTTATGTTTTTACTTTATTTTTATAATATTATTATATAATTATAAGTTATATTATTTAATTGTGGTGGCATATTATTCAATATAGTTCGATTTAGGCGTATGAGTGGAGTGATATGAAATGAATGCGTGTATCGTGACTTTGTAAGCCGACTGCAAAAGTCTATTGTTTAGAATAGCAATCATTTTTGAATAGACGTCTTCATCGTAACGTGACAAGTTCATGATATTATATTTTACTTGACACTGACATAATATACGTAAGTAATTGCCATCAAAGAAAAAGAAAAACAGAAGGTCCATTCGGTACTTGAATATGTTGTAGTAACCTACACTTCACACGATTGCGTTAAAAATCGTTAGCGTCTACTTCATAAAAAGTAACAATAAGTCATATAAAATATGTGTATCGGTTAGTGTAAGCAAAGTGTATTACGGAGATATTACTTATACAATTTTATAAAACTTCTGGAACCAATTATGGAATTACGTTTAAATTATGTTACCTTATAACACTTCCTGCCAGTGGCAGATTTGAAGGTTGCGCAAATTATCCTCCATCATGTCTCTCCAGCGGTACCTGGGGCGCCCCACGGGACGTGCGCGATCCTCCCCCATCCCCTCAACGTGGCCCAGCCAAAGTCGGTTGAGAGGATGTTACCTTATATTAAAACTAACTAACTAAATCATTTTATATGTGTAAATGTATTGTAATATTGCGTGTGTGTAGTGTGTGTGTGTGTGCGACAGGCAAGTTTTTCCGACAATAATTATTATTAAATATACTATATTTAATATTTATTATTGTCGATTAAGCCTTTCCTTGATTCTCACGAGGGCGAAAAGCGACCAATGACGAGCCGTTTCGCTGCGATGAATGGCAACGGATGGAGCTCTGTGGTCTCTGCCAACTCCTGCAAGGGATAGGCGTGAATATATAAAAAAAAACGGTTGTTGATTTTAATAAAGATAAAATCCATATTTCTGTAAGTAATTATAAAATTGGAAAATTATCTTAGAACTTAACGTAACAATGGTAAATATATATAACTAATACATTGTTACGCAACTGTACCTGATATAAACATGATTGTTGGAACGGTCAAACAAACTTATCGCCCTAGAATCAATATGATTATTTAATAGCACTCCTTGCATTACAGACAGTCAGTGCTTTTTCCTGTTTACAGTGGGTCCCAAATAAGATAAAGCCTGTACCTTGGTGACCTTAAACTCCTCCAAAAATAAATTAAAAAGCGACGCCATTAATTGAGTTCTGTATTTTATACAACAAACATTTCTACAACAAAGCTACTAAGGAACTATAGTAATTATCTGATAACACATTTATTAAGTAAAAATGCAGAGAAGGATAACCGAAATATATATATATATATATATATATATATATATATATATATATATATATATATATATATATATATATATATATATATATATATATATATATATATATATATATATATATATATATATATATATATATATATTTTATTTTTTATATATATTCACGCCTATCCCCCGCAGGGGTTGGCAGAGACCACAGAGCTCCATCCGCTGCCATTCAACGCAGCGAAACGGCTCGTCATTAGTCGCTTTTCGCCCTCGTGAGAATCAGGACGTGATGGGTGGCGAACCACGTCGCCGTCATTTTCGACAAATTAGGTATATTAAATGCGTCTCAGTGAGTCCCACGAGCCGCAAGGGAGGATGTAGGTCAGCCCCAGCAGAGCCCTGCATGCTGAGGTAAGGCTCACTCGCCCCTAGCCACGCATCCATTGGTACGGCAGACCGTGGATTGACGGCCGTGGTATATATATATATATATATATATATATATATATATATATATATATATATATATATATATATATATATATATATATATATATATATATATATATATATATATATATATATATATATATATATATATATCTCCCAGAGTATGGTTACCTTGCCAATCCGCATTGGACAAGCGTGGGGGGTAATGTCTGTTCCTCCAGATATGAGGAGGCCCGTGCCCAACTGTGGGATATGTATAGGCTGTGAATATTATTCAAAAGCATCCAGTTATATTGTTCAAGCGATGGAAAAACACACACATATATAGGTATAAAGAATTAAAAAGTTTCGAAAAACGATCGAAACAATTGGAAGCAATTTTTTTTCTGTTTCAATGGTGTATAATACCAAAATACGTCTTGTTCTACTTACAGCTAATACGGTCTCTTACATTTATATACATATTTATTTTTTTATTAATAAAACAGAAGCCCGCTGAGTTGCGAGTTGGTTATTTCGAGAGAGAGCTTGGTTATTTTAAGAACTTTGCAGCTATGTCATTTCATACGTACTAGGCAATGCCTTCGATGTTTGGACGTAACTTAATGTATAGGGCAATTAATAGTTGTGGAATTTTTAAAAAGATATCGCCGTAGCAAAATCGACTGGGATCGATCTTCATCAGTTATCCTAAACTTTAATTATGAAGGCAGACGTTAGAGTTCTCTATGCTGAAATAATGATTAATAAAGCTAACTATATATGTGGCTTACGGTACTTCCTCAGAGTGTAACAACAACTGACTCATGCTGTTCGCGTGACGTAACGTAAAGGCCGACACAGTGAGCCCGCTGCGGGTGGGGTACTTTCTAATTTCGTTTTTACGTTTCTGGTTAAACACACTGGATTTTACTTCACACGTTTTTAAGTCTTATTAAATACCATGGAACCCCCAAGATATCCTCGGCTCCGAAGAATTGTTCGGATTAATTCCGGACGCTGAATGAGTCGCGATCGAGTACGATACATTTTGTCGAAAACTTCTTTGCACGCACCACTACTCTGCAGAATCAGTTAGATTTTCGAGTTTTATATCTTATACTAAGCTTTTCGGGGTCTCAATGCTACACGAGCATTTCGGATTCCTGCCAAATGTCAGCGATATCAGTCCACAAATCCATGATCCAAATGTCGATTTTAGCTTTGTACATTCTCCCCCCCACCCATATGTTCGCACTTGTCATTTTTTGCTTAAAGGCGACTCCGATAAGTGTTACGGGTCGAGTGGGTCGTCGAGCAATTTTTTTTACCAGGTTCAATTCTTCAAGATTTGCATATTATTCCTCTGCCTCGAGCCCTATCCGAACATTTCCCTAAAACAAACACTAAGTAAAAGTTCTGATCTAGTATAAGGTTTGGTTTGTAGTCATGTGAACATTTGTCCGATTCATTTAAATTATTTTTAATAAATCTTTAATGTATTTACCTTATTTTTCGAACTATAAGATTCACCTATTTACATAAATTTGAGATGCGTCCATTGCGTCTTATTGTCTAAAAAATACGGTGGTTTACCCAAGCTGAATAACTACGATGTAATATTGAAATCGTGGTGAAAAATGCTGTTGTATGTTTTACACGTAAGAGGAATGTAATGAATGAGAGATTCAGTGACTGGTGTGAGAGATTATGTAGTCCACAATGCGAACCAATTATGTCAGTACATATCAATGATGGAGAATCACTATTTCACAAACAAAACAATTTCAATGTAAGAGTCACATATCAACATGTGAACAGAAGCCTCTTGCGTGGCGCATCCTGCAGAAGTGATGATGGATGAGGAAACACCGCTCGAGGTAGTTAGTTCCATGGGGTAGTGGTGTGCGGAAAGTAGTTTTGAAAAAATAAAAAAAACGCGTCATACTGGATCGCCACTCATCCAGATGGTGGGGATGATACTTTTGCTTGTGGCGTATTGTACGGTGGTGGAATTCAGCAGCCGGGATTATTCCGAACAATTCCTTGAAGTGACTTCCCATGGTATTTAATAATACTTAAAAAAGACCCAATGAAGTACAAAGGCTCTAAAAGACAATACTTGGGCAATTAATTAGAAGAAATTAGGAACACAGTAATGTTAACACTTCCTATTTGGCTGAAGGCCTAGTTGCCTTGTAATAAATGTAAAAAAAAAGATAAATCGGCACTCGGCGCCATGTTGACAGGTCGACACATGCACTTAGCCTTTTAGATGACGCTGTGTTTACTATCTCGTTTAGCGACCTCTAGCAGCACAAGGCGAACTTCTAGCCAAATCTGGACACGCGTACGTTTAAATAGAATGAACACAACATTTTTTTAAGGACGTTTAATTGGTATCTAATTATAGATATTAAAAACCCTACATGCAATTTTTATTTCTGATATCCTAGACGCTTCTATGTGTGGATTCTTCGAATTCTTTAATACTACATATCTATATGTCTTTTATGCGAGTACGGTTGTCAGCGAGGCAGGAAATTCTTGTAAAGAAGCCTTACCTGGCACATATTTCCAGTTTTCTTTTCCCTGGTTTGAAAGATGGTAATGATCTCATTTGTGGGCAAACGTGAGTAGTTTCCAAATTCCAATATTTTTGTTTTAATTTGTAATTCGGTTTTTTAATTTTTCTATGGTTTCCTGAAAATCTGAAGTAAATGTTTCTATGGATAGAAAATTTATCAAAACCTCTATGTAACCACTAATGTTTAAATTATTATAAGTTGTCAGCATGTTTTATGTCTGGTTGGTTCACTCGACTAGAGAGACCATGTAGCTTCTTCGTGATTTCTGCCCTAACAAGTTGATAAGCCGTTTTTGTCAGTAATGAGATGATCATCGGATTTGTCTATGAAACAAATCCGATGATCATCTCATTAGTAGAAGAACATATCCGCGTCCGCGAATCGTCCGCGAGGTTAACGCCATCCCGACGTCACTACACTATTTGGACTTCAAATTTTGTTCCGCAAGTGGATTTGGATAGGTCATACTCTCCGAAGGAACCCTGATCACATTCTCAGACAGGCGCTGGAATGGACTCCTCAAGGGAAAAGGAAACGAAGCCGACCCAAACACACCTGGAAGCGCTCCGTAGCGGCCGAGATAAAATCCATCGGGTTGACGTGGCCTGAAGACCGATCCCAATGAAGAAGCACTGTGGACGCCCTTTGCCTCACCTCGGGGACATAGGACCATAAGAAGAAGACGTCACTACTTAAGCGAGTGACACAGAATACCGTGGCTAAATCGCAAATGTGCCCGACGTGGCATTTAGACGAAATAATTTTTTAAAAATATAACCCGCAATTCCCTTCTTCGTAGATATTATAAGAATTTGTTCATAACCTTTGTAGTCTTTGTTATTATATGTGTTTAAAAATCTAATTCTGCCATCGGACATTGGACCCTGTATCTCTTAGTTTAACATCATCAAAGTACTCCATTTTGAAACGTCAATATGAAGTGCAACGACCCACGCACGCCGGCCGCGAGAGCGTGGCTCTAGGCTACCGGGAAGTCGCCGAGACCTCGGCCTCCCCGCTCGGCAACTTGCGCACGCCTTGTCCACGCGACTGTCCACGCGTCTGAGGACGAACTCGGCAAACTAACTGACGGCCCGATTAGGAGAACTGGCGATCGACGAACGGTTTGGGGTAACGTATGTACGTTTCAATGATGCATTACCATTCTAATGTAAGTACATAGACAATAGGTATATTACAGTATGTTACATATATGAGTATAATTTTTATATGGCCGCCTATTTAGTGCCTGAATTTCTATGTAACCTGAGATGCAGGCCCTAGATAAGCCTGCATCTCAGGTTCGTAGCCTTTCACCCGTTATTTCTAATTGAAACCCCTCACTGCTGTTTTGTTAAAATATGTATATATACATATATACACACCATAAAAATTATGTGTTTATGTTTGATACTTTTTCTTTTCTATTTTATCTTCTATTCTAGCCGCTAGCGTGTGCTAGGCCTTAGCCTGTATTACAGCAAAACATTGCCGTTCCCTATATATTATTCGTGTACTATAGAATATACGAATTTTTGATGACATACAAATTGAATGTAAGGAACTAGATTATATACGTATATTATTAATCATAATGATATATGTAAATTATTAATTAAAATGATTACCTTTCTATAGTTCAAAACTTGGTTTTTATACTCGTGTGTTTTTGTGTGCATGTAAATATATGAGTGTGCATGTGTATGAGTCTGCATGTGTATGTGTGTGTGTGTCTTATGATGAAAACATTATTTTGGAACCCGTAAATGTTCTTCAGTTTCACTGTGTGTTAATTTTTGAATCCAATGAGACACTACTTTTGTTTGATTCGAAGATGTTAATGCTGGTAGCCCATTGGTTTTAACAGCTTTATCGAATACTGGGATGATGTGTGTGGGAATGTACACAAATCGCAGATTCCACCGGCTCGATGCCGTATCGGAGGTACACATGTGTGTGTGTGTGTGTGTGTCGATTCTAATTTCGTCATGACGCTACGTTAAACGTCCCTATTAGTACCGTAGGCCCTAAGGTCCAGGGGGTGAGAACCCACCGGGCATCTGAGAGAATCTCGTATAAGCGGCCGGTGTAGAAACTCTACTCTACGTGCTCGGCTAGTGCCGGGTCGCAAATGTTGAAGACACTACTTTTCTACATGTAAATAAATGTTGACAAAAATTATATTCAATTTAGTTAGTTTACTATTTTATAAATATAGATAGGGTAGGGGATTATAGATATATATATTATATAGACAGGGTCCTAAAAATAAAAAAAAATAATTTGAGAAAAAGTTGTTCAGAAACTATGATTAAAAACTTGTTCTTCGTTTACAGCCATCGCCCATTTCTGTCTGTATGTAATATGAATGATATGATATGATGATGAAATGATATGGAATAGATTATAATGTATACTGCAGAAGGAAATTAATTTATCTATCAATCCATTTATAATGAAATATAGATAAAACGGTCGTTGGACAAATTTAAAATAAAAAATGTCACCTCCACCGCAGAACGCTCGAGCACGTATTTGACAAAAGCGGCTTCTAGAAGCGGGTTTCCATTTTTAATTCGCTTTGCTGAACTTCCTCCCGCGGTAAGGACACCGCACAGCGCGGAGCCTACGCGGTAGTTGTGACTTTTCTCAGTTCCGGTACTTTCAGTGTTGGAATGTGATACTTTGTAAATTAATGTGAAACAAGTGAATTCTTGTATTTCCTAGATTCTGACGTATGTACCCCCTGTGGCGTGCCAGCCGTACTGCTTACGGTGACACGCGGAGTCTTTACGGGGTTTTTTATCTTCGATGTAATTAAACTCTTCCAAATGAAACTGATTTATTTATGTATACATTACATTACAGTAACAATTTATATTAAGTGGACAGTCAAAAGTTTTACTTAGCTAAGATCCGCGACAAGCAAAACAATAACAGAAAATTAATAATGTGTGTTTTTCTGCTGGATGAAGTGGATTTATTTGAAACTTAAACCAAAAACTTACCGAAAATCGGCCATCAATTCTCCACCTACCAACCACTATACACAACACTAAACACACATTATCACTTTTCCATCTTGTAAACGACACGTGTTTCGCCCCAACACGAGGCATCTTCAGGTATAGTAGGCTCTACGGAAGACAACCGAAAAGTAACGCTTGACTCCATTAATAATCTATTAAATACATATTTAAATAATATTGAAACATTACATTTTATATTTTATATTAACGAATTCCACTTTTCAATTTACATTTTATATTCAAATTTCGATTTCTGACAGTGGAATGTCTATCGAAACACGTCAGTCGAACTAATCCCATTGTTTTTCTAAAACAATTAATTCTTTTTTATTTTGAATTTTAAAATTACGAATGTAAAAAGAATTAATATAATATAATAGATTTTATTATATTCAAATAAAAAGTTTTAATACATTAGCGATACATTTATCAATGTATTACTACAGTATGTTAAAGAAATGCGTCTATATATGAATACGTGAAGAAAAAATATCTATCATTTTTGATCACATTCCTTGTAGCTACGGAAGAATATAAGATTTCGCATACTTGAAGAAGGAAATGCAGAAAAGTAAATTTATGTGAAAAATATTTATACATAAATAATAGTTTTTTATTTATTTTATAATAAAACTGTATTGTAGTTTTATTAATTTACAAAAAAGAACATTCAGAAAACCACATAGGTCTGTCGAGAATGTTATTTAAAAATAACCTTTACAATAATTTGATTGCAAAATGATGCGAGATAAATGTACGTAACATTAATAATTAAAAATATAATATTATACAAAATGAGGTTCTTAATTTACAAACACAACAATAAATAAAAGACGTGGGTAGACAGAGCATCGATATATTCAGTGCATCTACAGGTTGTTCAAGAAATGGAATTTTAATTTTTGCTTCATGTATAAATATAGGTCGATATTAGATTTCGAAGTGGTAGAGCCACGCCGCAGACGAATACTTTGTTAAGAATGGCATATTATTTGTCTGTAGCATGAATGGGCCGGCTCGCCCGGGGCAGTACTACACTCCGGCAGAAAACCGGCGTCTGAGTGGTAGCTCAGCTACCGCGCTTCGTCCGATGAGTGGTTGAATTCCGGTGGTTCAACACACTCCCCCCTCCCATAATAACACTTTCCTTAAAGGCCGGCAAAGCTTTTGGCACTGCGGACGTCTATGGGCGGCGTAGATTGCTCTCCATCAGGTGACACGCCTGCTTGTTTGACTCCCTACTTAAAAAAAGTAAAATAAAGGAAATTTGTTAAAGAGTTACTATATAGAGATAAGTCAATATATTTTTTGGAAGCGATGACGTTACGTTTGATATTTCTAAGTTAATGTAATCACTTGGCAAGTTTGTAGCGCACGTTGGATGGAAACGTTTGCCCTTCAATAGATTCAAAAGCTATTCAGTTATTCCGCACAAGTTGCGGAGGGAAAGTTGTCTGCCACCAGGTCTCACTGATTACTCGATAGCAGAGAATATATTCGCGCCGTGCTAACACAAGGACGCCGCTCGTTTGATGCACGCCGAACTTCTAACGCACCGGAAACCTAGTCTCCGATCATAAATCTGATGATGCGGATAACGCCGCTAATGGTTGTTGTTACAAACTGATTGGTCACGTTGAATCGCTTGCAGCGATAAGCACGGCTCTTCCATCATCATTTTAATCATCAACCCTCGTGAGAATCTTCTGACCGCACTTGAGTTCCTGTTATTGTAATGTATCACAACCGATATCATGTTGGAACTCGCATAATTTGGGTAGCTGCTTTTTTAGTACATTGGCCCAAAGATAGCTACCTCCAGATGTCTTTACGAACCTATATGACATTGGAACCTTCATAACACAAGCCCACACATCTCAAAAGCCTGCAACACATGTACAATGTCTGTGATATTGCAGATGTCTATGGGCGGCGTTGATTGGTTCGAAAAATTATTAAAAAAATAAAAATATAATGTTTTAAAAATCGGAGGCAGTCATAAGGACTGCTGACAGAAGGAAAAACATAAACTGTATTTTGAAATTTCAAACTAATTGTAATATTAAATGCCGCTATTAGTACAGCATGTTGCTGACGCAACTCACAAAACTTTATCTATGCATGAAGCGTCCAACGCACACACATACAATCGGGTATATACAATGTGTTAACTGTATTTAAAGTATATCTATAGTTATACTCATAGCTATAGATGTACCTTAAGCATTATCATGTTGCTGACGTGAACCCATTGTATTTTTTCCCTGCCCATAGTCGTGTAACGCGGCTATAGAAGTTTTCAAAAATAGTGACTACCGCATCTTTTACTGAGATTGAATAGGATAGTAAAATATTTGTTTATTTCTTCGTCTTGCTTCTTATAGAAAAAATATATTTTACCCCAGAACCCTTGACTCAGAAGTCAAATATTTGTTTCTAAGCTAAGCAGTTGTAGAAGACCATAGTGCATGCAATGTCTAGGAGAGTGTATTCAACCAAAATAGAGATAATTTCATTTAAAAAATCATAATAATCGCGCAAACAAACAGATCGTCGCCTTCTCGTCCACTACGGACCGATAACTTTTTGCGACAATCCATTTCCTGAGCGAGTCGGGGAGGTTAATTAATTTTTTTGATACACAACTAATTGGCTGGCCAAGGCGACCATCGGAGTGCGCCTTCCTTCATCTCTGTTTCGTTTTGTTGATTTGAGTTTTTCCAGGTGTTATTGCGCGCGAAAGTTCCAGCAGTTCACTGCTGCACACGAGCTGTTCATTCATTGATTGCACAGCGTATTGAGTAAACATGTTTTTTAGATTACAATGTCTTCTCTTGCACACATAAAATATAAATAATAATGGAGTCGTCATATGTAGCACCTGTACACGCACGTATACAGCTAAAATAGGTTATATCAATCATGTGAGGTCTCACAAGTGTGCAGTAGTTGCAGCCGAAATCGGCTAAGAAGAAGGAAGCAAGCATAACTAGCTTGATGTTCGTCAGCTGTTGGTGAACTTGTTTTATCGTTTTCTACTTTGAAACATTCCACGCGGAGGTTTGTTCGTTCTCTGAACAAAATCTCGTTGCTTCTTATACTGCATGTCACGCCTCTGGGTAAACCTCGTCTTTGTCTCTGAACTGTCTATTCATAGAAACGTTTGCTTGGTAAATTCAGTTAATACAATTATTCTGGCAACCGATTGAGGACTGTATTAAAATCGTCATTCTGGTCACGATGAAATATTAAAAGGCCAGTGGGCAGAATTATTAAAAGAGTTCTTGATAAAAATCTGCTTCTAGCAGTAACGTAAAAGGAGAAGAGATTCAGCTGTGAGACATAACTAACTGTGTTGGGGCAGCGACCCAAAATGGATCTTGGCATCCGAACAGATCTTACGCCACCGTTCTCTGTTTTGCGCCACCTCTTGCCAGTTGCAGATTTGAAGGTTGGGCAACTCATCCTCCATCATGTATATCCAGCGATACCTGGGGCGCTCCACAGGACGTCGTCTAGTTGGGCGAACCACAACTCTCTTGACTGCGCGATCCTCCCCCATCCTTTCAACGTGGCCCAGCCAACGAAGTCGGTGAGTTTTAATCTCTCCGATTACATTGGGTTTGACCACCAGATGCTCGATTTCGGAATTTTTTCGATTTCGCCAACTGCCATCATCTCTTTTGATGGGGCCAGGATCTTTTGGAGGACTATCATTTATTTATACGTGTCTATGTCACAAATAACGAAATTCTTTGTGGCATAGAAACGTATAAATGAATTATTTTTATTTATATTTCTAACAAAAATAATCTTAATTTTAAATTAAATATCTCTTAAGCATATAAACAAACAAACAGACAAGTATACATTAATTTACGGCACAAAACAACATTGCGTATAATCTTATGTAGCTCACTTCCTTCCTGTTATAATTTTTTTAATACGCATAAAATTGTCAACAAATAATTAAATTAAAAATATGCAAAAAAAAAAACAAATTGTTTCCGTCGTTCATTTAAGTCAAAATAGCCATCAATGTTGTGTTAATATACAATATATAACACATGGTAATTTATTCAAACCACCAACTATAGCAGTCAAATAAATAAAGATGTTTGCCGAGCATCAAACACACTTGGCTGTTTAGTTCGTCTATTGTTGTAACATAATATGATATTTTACACAAATTTAAGTAAAATTACATTTCAAACAACACGACCCATTGTTAGCGGAACAACAGGGCAGTATTGAATAACTGGGCGAAACTTATAATTCATGTAAAAAATACTCCAATTTAATAATATTTTCATGTATCATTTCACGTTTCTGCTTAACTAAACCTTACCCTAATTGCGTTTCATTATAATTTTATCTAATCTAATTGCGTTTCACCGTAACTGAACATAATTACGTTTCATTGTTATTGAACTCAACTTATAGCGTTTCATTATCGTTAGGTAGGTAAACGTTACAAAATTGTTTCACTCTTGTAGTGGCAGAGACACGCTGCAGACGAATACTTTATCAAGAATGGCATATTATTTGTCTGTAGCGTGAATGAGCCGGCTCGCCCGGGGAAGTACCACACTCCCGCAGAAAACCGGCGTCTGAGTGGTGGCTTAGCTACCGCGCTTCGTACGGTGAGCGGCCGAGTTCCGGAAGCCCAACACACTCCCCCTCCCCCTCCCATTCCCACTCCCACTCCCATAATGACACTTTCATTAAAGGTCGGCAACGCACTGCCTATGGCGCTGCGGAAGTCTATGGGCGGCGTTAATTGCTTTCCATCAGGTGACACGCCTTCTCGTTTGCCTTCTTATCCCATGAACAAAAAAAAACTTCAAAAGCAATATGTTTAAGTACGAGATGGCAAAATCAAAAGGAAACAAAGCGAAATATTCAGTTTTGCTTGTGTAAACAACGCATAGACTTGATCCCAAATGACCGACATACATACATCACTCACTGGACTTGGCAATAAATCCGTGTCGCCAGCGTCCGGTAGAAAGAGATCAGTTGTAACCACTTGCGGGCAGATCGTTGCAGGTTTATTTCCGACGCTCGGTGTACTATATCGTATCATGTGCAATCGTGGGATAAGTGATGTGATTTAGAACGAGATAAATGCACTCATTGAATACAGAGATAACTCGTGGATACGTTTAGAGGAACGCAAAAAAAGGGATGCTTAGATGGTTTGGGCAGATAGAGAGAAAGGATGAAAGACGACTGGTAAGAGCAAATTAACGTTGCGGATGTGGATGGAAAGGTCGGTAGGGGATGACCCAGCAGAACATACCTTGACCGAATTGCCGAAATTTTTAAGAAAGGCCATGTCTTACCTTACAAGTACTCTTAATCGGCGAGCATGTATGAAGAGAGTGATGAGTGTGGATGAAGCAAAGAGTACGGGAAACAGGCGTGATGATATGTTTGTATGTATGCAAGAAAAATGTGGAATAACTTAAAATATTTTACTTTTGAGTGCCATAGGCAATGCAGAAGCGTTGCCGGCCTTTAAGGAATGGGTCATTATGGGAGGGAGGACGAAGCGTGATAGATAAGCTACCACTCAGCTCACTTCCCCTCGCGAGCCGGCCCATTCATGCTACAGACAAATAATATGCCATTCTCGACAAAGTATTCGTCTGCAACGTTGCTGTACCACTACAAAAGTGGTATTAACGTGGATTAAAAGAAACTTTTCAATTTTGGAAATGATTGCGCATCTATTTGTAAATTGAGCAGTACAATATTTATGAGTTGGAGATAACGGTGAATTAGTATTTTTTTTTAAATAACGTGGTGAATATAAATGGTGGTGACGGAGCATCTGGACTTGCTGTGAACATACACAGGACAGTGGGTGGGTGGGTGCACGAGATCGGACGACGTTCCGCATCACCTAGCGCCGCTCAAGGCTCTTCCGTCCGACGCAATCGCCCGCTCTCCAACTGCGATGTAGAAACACATCGCATTTATTTATTTTCACAACTCCTATAACAACAGTTCATAACCTCCAGGTGGTACTCAACCTTATTTCATGGGTGTCACTAACATGTGTTTATCGTGGTATGGTGTGGTGGAAAATAAATTGGAGGTAGGCATGAGGACTGTCAACATTGAAAACTTAAAACTGTATTTTGAAATTTCAAATTAATTGTAATATTATATAAATTATATAAGTAAATAAAAATTGACGTCTTAATAATACATAAATAATTTAAATAAATAAATAAATAAATATATATATATATATATATATATATATATATATATATATACATATACATACGTATATATATATATACATACGTATAGTCACGCCCGTCTCCCGTAGGGGTAGGCAGAGACCACAGATCTCCATCTGCTACGATTTCAGCATATTTCCTTTGCTTCCTCCGCACTCATCATTCTCCCCGTGCAAGCCCGCCGGTTTAGGCTATTCTTGACCTGGCCTTTCTTAAAAACTTCAGCAATTTGGTCAAGGTATGTTTTTCGTGGTCTTCCCCAATCGACAATAAAAAAATATATAATAATATTAATATTAAATAACAATTTTTTTAATAAATAAATAAATATATAATTTAAATACTTTATTAATATATACCTTAAGCATTAGTATGTTGCTGATGCGAACCCATAGATATTTCCCTACCTAGAATCGTGAAACGCGGCTATAGAAGTTTTCACTTCAAAAAATTAATAATTATTTCTTAGATATTAACACAGTTATGTCATTTAAATAAATTCACACGACAAACAAATCGACACGTACATGGAAGTATTGAAGCCAAGGAAAGGGGATTCGAGAGGTCTCACTCGCTCGATGCGGAACTAAAAACGTGCAATGCAAAACATCGCTAATGCAAACACTTGATTTGTCGTATTTACGAAAATACTAAAATGACGCGTTTCTGACGCACAATCAGACGTCTGATGATAATTAAAAAATAAATGAATAATTTGCTATGTATTACGGCATATCACCGTATCAATAATAGCACTGTACACAGCGCGGTAGTGTTATGTAGAACCCAGAATAGTTAAAAATAAAGTAACACCAGGTGTGTCAAGTTCTTCTTCGTTAGCCGATGATTCGTTGTCACGAATCGCCGATGGCACTTCAAATCTTGCGCCGCAAGTGGACTTGGATAGGCTATACTTTCCGAAGAAACCCCGATCACATTCCCAGACAGGCGCTGGATTGGACTCCTCAAGAGAAAAGGAAGCGAGGGCGACCCAAACACACCTGGAAGCGCTCCGTAGCGGCAGAGATGAAGTGAAGCGCGTCGCTGAAGACTGATCGTAATGAAGAAGTTCTGTGGACGCCCTCTGTCCCACCTCGAGGACATAGAACCATAAAAAAAGAAAAGAAGATGTGTGAACCACAAAAACCGCTGGTTGTGTACAGCTGATCTACACTTTAATTTGATTGGTGTAGTATTTACAAAATTTAGAAGCGTTCTTCTTCTTAGTGTGCTTCTCCAACTAGTGAAGTTTGGCAGTCAGCTCCGAATACTTTTCTCTGTCTCTTCTTCTTCTAACAGTGCAATTCCGACTTGCGAAGGTTGGCAGCCAAATCAAAACAACTTTCCTCCTCCTTCGCGAGATGCAGCAGTTCTGGAGCACTGGCTATCCCGATCCATTCCCCGATATTACGTAGCCCAGACTTTCTTTTTCGGCCAAATTGTCTTTTGTTCGCGATTTTTCCTATCATAATCAGTTGCAGCAACTTGTACCTGTTGTGTCTAATGATATGTCCCAGGTAAGCAACTTTTCTACCTTTGACGGTCTGCAAAATTCGTTGTTCAAATCCCTTGTTGTCAATTCTCTGTCTCCAGCGAGACTAAAAAGTTGGGCAGCACTCGCTATCCCGGACCACTCTCGGATGTTCCTCAGCCACGACTTTATCTTCGACCAACTTCCTTTTTCCGGCAACTTTTCCCATCATTATGAGTTGCAGAAGCTCACATCTAGAATGCCTAAAAAGGTGTCCTAGAAAAGCAACAAGCTTTTAAAAACCATTGAGTAAAAGAAAGTTGTTTATCTAGGACACCATCAGTTTTTACAAGCGTTAATACAATTTAAATTTTAAAACTGAATGGTATGAGGGATTTAATTTTTTGATTTATTTGATTGATATATTAGATAATTTGATTCTTTTCTTCAAATCATACCTCATTCTCCACACATCTTCTTATTCTTATCTCACATTTTTCACTTCTCTGACAATCTCACATAATCGTACGGATGGTGCAACTCAGATACATTTGCCGTATAGATGGGATGGGAGAAATCAAAAATCACCTGATTTATTTTATTTTTTCTCTCTAAAGGAACACATTGACACTGAATCATTGGTGAAATATATATAACTCCGATTACAATCATAGAGAACATACATAGAGAAACAAATTATCTTATATTCGATATTTACCGGGATAAGAATGCGCATTAATTTTAAATATTCAATAAAAACCAATTAAAATAAAATTCTTCTTTGTTGTCCTAAGTAGTTATTGTCTTTAATTATTTTTAAACTACTTGTTGAATGCTAGAATGCCAATGTTCGTTCCAACATTGGCCCCATTGGTCACGGGTCCACGCAGAACACGACTTTCGCGAAACAAAGCTGGCTGTTTGTTTACAATGCGCCGCCGCGTGTACACAGTGGGTGATGTATTCCGTCACGCACGTCAATGCATAATTAACATATCGCGTTGTCCGTTTGTTGGGCGTTACTGTGTCACCACGCCGTCAGCTGTTGAGTACACACTTCGTGCTGTGGTGTGATGAGTTACAGCTGGACGGTCACTCACCTGGATGTTCATGTCCCCCAGCGCTGGAGGGCTCCTCGCTTATTTACACGTTCGATTCGAACCAATCGCTTTGTCTGCAGAACAAAACCAAAGCGCTCTATAAATTAGATATAGTGACGTCATTTGACTTATTTGACATAAATAAATCTTCTTTAACCTCCCGTGTTCTGGCATTGTAGGGACAAAAGATAACGTATCCTCGAAACTGAACTTTGACAAAACCTATTTTATACTTAAGGACGGGCGCTACGTAACAGGAATATATTATTTTATGGGATAGAAAGGCAAATCAGCAGGCGTGTCACCTGATGGAAAGCAATCAACGCCGCCCATAGACGTCCGCAGCGCCATAGGCAGTGCGGAAGCGTTGCTAACCTTTAAGGAAAATGGCATTATGGGAGTGGGAGTGGGAGTGGGAGCGGGAGTGGGAGTGGGAGTGGGAGTGGGAGTGGGAGTGGGAGTGGGAGGAGGAAGAGGAGGGTGTTGAGCCTCTGGAACTCAGACCGCTCACCGTACGAAGCGCGGTAGTTAAGCTACCACTCAGACGCCGGTTTTCTGCGGGAGTGTGGTACTTCTCCAGGCGAGCCGGCCCATTCATGCTACAGACAAAAAACCATTCTTGACAGAGTATTCGTCTGCAGCGTGGTTCTACCACTTCTAATATAATATTTGCTTGTCTAAGCTTTGAAATATTTAAATTAAATACTTCGGTTAGTTGTATAAAATGAGTCACATTATATCTGTTTTAGTGTAACAATATGGACAGTCAAAAGCTTTACTTAGCTAAGATCCGCGACAAGCAAAACAATAACAGAAAATTAATAATGTGTGTTTTTCCGTTGGGTTTAGTGGATTTATTTGGAACTTAAACCAAAAACTTACCGAAAATCGGCCATCAACTCTCCACCCACCAACCACTATACTATACCCGAAGATGCCTCGTGTTGGGGCGAAACACGTGTCGTGTACAAGATGGAAAAGTGATAGTGTGTGTTTGGCGTTGTGTATAGTGGTTGGTGGGTGGAAAGTTGATGGCCGATTTTCGGTAAGTTTTTGGTTTAAGTTCCAAATAAATCCACTAAACCCAACGGAAAAACACACATTATTAATTTTCTGTTATTGTTTTGCTTGTCGCGGATCTTAGCTAAGTAAAGCTTTTGACTGTCCATATAGTGATGGATTTCCGCAAAGTAACGCCTGATTCCATTAATAATCTTTGTGTAATAAATCAAATTTTAGATTAAACGTACTGTTATGTGTTATAGTCAAAATGTATGTAATGTAATAAAAGCCTTTCATATATAAATGTAATCCATACTCCGATCACTTGTCGATTTATTTACAAAATACAGTTTCTTATGTTCCCTTAAAAATTTGGATTTCACGATTACTTGTTTCTTTTGGGGTTTCTTCTGGCCGTTGATAGATGCTTATTTACATGACAGTGACCGTCGGTGAATAGTTCACTAGGTAACGGGTGTGGTTACACATCTATGTCCACTACCACAATGAGCGGACGACACTCTAGTTCCATACATTCACATCTCTATACAACGCTTTGTGCTCGATGTGTAGTTCTCTCACGATTGTTCCATTGATGCTATGTATACAAGAATGTCCAATAGCGCTTTTGTATGAAATTTTTCTGGAAAGGAGGAAAGAATGAGCAAGTATTTAATTCAGAAGTAAAGAACTTCTACTATCAAACCTCAGCCAAATTCTGAAAAGGATAATTGTATACAAACCTATGATATAAATGAATAAATGTGAGGGTCATCACATCTCACACACTACAAATCTTGTATTCAATACCAATTATTATTAGAGCTAATATACATATATAATAATAATACAAAGTGATTCGTGTGTAATAACGAATCACTTTGCATTATTTGTATTCTTTGATGACAATTAGTTATAACTATTATGGCAGTGTCGAGTCCCTTTGACGTTTTAATACGTTTTAAAAAAACAGCAAATGACAGTTACTAAATTTAATTTATTGAATACTTAATAAAAATCTATGGTTTGGTTATTAGTCAGTTATTGATGTTATTATAATAGTTATAACTAATAAGCTTATAATGCTTGTGCTAGGAAATGGTCCACATCAATGGTCTGATAGAGGATACGAACTCACGACATTACAGATCGTAAGCAAGCTCACTGAGTTTGTGTTGTTGCTTATTTATGTTGGTTTACTTGTCCTCATTAAAGTGATTAATTATCAAACAGTGCGTGCTTTCTCCCCACTTTTGTTTGGATAGTGGACGACGATTACATTGGCGATGGATATTTATTCAAGCCTTAATTACATTTCTCTCGGTGTCATGGCGTTGGCGTCCCATGCTCGCGGTAGAAAGCCGTCGGGCACGCGCGCGTTTTCTCGTCGGATGTGGTCCAGCTGGTGCGTGGGTCAACCTGCCATTGCATAGTATTTATGTTCACTCAAATATATTTACTTTGGCATAAATTGTAAAAAAATTACTAACTGGCGTAAAGCGTTCTTAATAATAATTAACTAAAACAACGTTCTTAATAATAATTAACTAAAAAATCGGATTATTAATGGAGTCAGGCGTTACTTTGCGGAAACCCATCATTATGTGGACAATCAAAAGTTTTACTTAGCTAAGACCCGCGAGAAGCAAAACAATAACAGAAAATTAATAATGTGTGTTTTTCTGCTGGATGAAGTGGATTTATTTGGAACTTAAACCAAAAACTTACCGAAAATCGGCCATTGATTCTCCAATCTCCAATTACTACATATACATTACCAAATACACAACACCAAATACACATTACCACTTTTCCACCTTGTAAACAACACGTGTTTCGCCCCAACACGAGACATCTTCAGGTATAGTAGATTCTACGGAAGACAACTGAAAAGTCACTTTTCATGAGGCAGTCATGAGGACTGGCGACAGTAGTGTAAATTTAAAACTGTATTTAGAAAATTATAATTTCATAATCATCCATGAAGCATCCAACGTATACAGATACACGTAGTGTTGCATAGAAAGAAATTTCAAGAGAACGCACCGCATTGTATCACCGTTCATCCGAATGGTGGGGATGAAACTTTTCCTTGTGGTGAGTTATGCGGTAGTGGAAAACAGCGTCTGGAATTATTTCGTTCACTTCCTCCATGGTAAAAAATTGTTAAATATTCTTTGATGGTTTCCCACGCTCTGATATTATCGCTGCAAACCTATATACAGCCACTGGTGGCATCTCTATGGTCGTTCCACAAACACAGTAACACTATAATATCTAGAATACTTGAATCCTATCCTATCCTACTAATATTTTAAATGCGAAAGTTTGTGAGTATGGATGTATGTTTGTTACTCTTTCACGAAAAAACTACTGGACGGATTTGGATGAAACTTTACAGTAATATAGGTTATACATTGGATTGACATATAGGCTACAATTTGTAATGATTTTATGTAATTTTGGTCGCAATATAACGATACATGTCAATTAAGTCGGAAAAAAATCTGGCCTCTGAGAGCTATCTTGGCGTATGCTGCCTAAACCATTGGAGTTACACAAAGATGATGTACCGTAGGATTGTTTGTCTTGAATAGTTCTAAATAAAAGTCCGCAACAGCATATATCTACCTTTTATGTGGAAGCCACTATGACCAAAATTATGAACCATAAATTATGTAAACAAAAAATATATATTTATTTAAAATGATCTGTCACGAAACTTAATGTGGCAGACCAAATTCCACGCGAGCGAAGTCACGGGCAAAAGCTAGTATCTTAATAAATAACAAGAACGGTCCTTGTGTCCAATACAATCGCATTGTTCGCGTTATCGGGTCAGTTGTAACTACGGCGGGTCTAGGCTGTGCTCGTGAACACTACAGACCTAGTTGTTACTGAACTACTAGTTAGTGGATTTTAAAGTACTTAAATAATATTCTAAGAATTTACAACTTATTTCGAACACAGAGTAGAACCCAAATGTATTTTTAAATTTCAGTCGTCAACATAATATCTACGTTTTTTTTGCAGTTTTTTTATTATTTAACAGAAATTAAATGAAATTTAAAACGCGTGTGAGCACATCAAACTTCATTGGTTTATTTTTAAGCTCAGAACACTCTTACATCAACATAATAAGCTCATAAATATATAAATAACATAAACATGTAAATCACAATAGCCTCTAGCATAAAATTACATATCAAACTATAACTTTACTTACCCACAGAAAAAAGGGAACGTACAAATTTCAATTTTAAATGATTGTTTAAGTTTTGCGTATTTTGCGACGATTATTTTTGGGAAGCATTTTGTTAATCTCAGTTATCATTAGTTCTGATCGTGTAAAGATAATACTATGTAAGTCGACCCAAAAATAATACTATACAAGACGATCCAAATGTATAACTATATAAGATGACCCAATAATAACACTATATAAGGTGACCCAACATGCTCAGTGGCGAAAGTCGTACTATCGATCCCCGTGTCTCGATAAATATTTGTATGAATTATTCATTTAGAAATATGCAATTTTTAAAATAAAGGTTAAAAATAGAAGTTACTAATGTTTTATATTTCTTACTAGAATTCTTTTTAGCGTGATTCACATCAATAGTCGAATGGTAAAATCAAATCTATGATCCCTGATTCTTACCGATTAAGTTATTGCTGTTTCAAAATAAATACAATGTATAAATAAGTGAACAATTCTATAACGAAGATGAAATCAAAAAGCCTTTAGCCATAAACTTGTTGAAACCCAATCCAGCCGTTGAGGTGTAGTTGATAAACAGTCATAAAATAACATATTAAAAAAAACAAAAATAAACAAACAAATCTTTTGGTTTTTTGATCAGTTTATAAAGATGTGAACAGTCAAAACTTTTACTTAGCTAAGATCCGCGACAAGCAAAACAATAACAGAAAATTAATAATGTGTGTTTCTCTGCTGGATGAAGTGGATTTATATGGAACTTAAACCAAAAACTTACCGAAAATCGAAAAGTCTACTATACCTAGAGATTCCGTAGAGTTTACTATACCCGAAGATGCCTCGTGTTGGGGCGTAACACGTGTCGTTTACAAGATGGAAAAGTGGTAGTGTTTCTGGCCGTTTTTCGGTAAGTTTTTGATTTAAGTTCCAAATAAATCCACTTCATCCAGCAGGAAAACACACATTATTAATTTCCTGTTATTGTTTTGCTTGTCGCGGATCTTAGTTAAGTAAAAGTTTTGACTGTCCACATAGTGATGAATTTCCGCAAAGTAACTCCTGACTCCATTAATAACAGTTTATAAATAAGAAACAGATAAAAATTAAAACAAAAGAAAATAATTGTACATAAAATAATCTTAAAAGTAATAAATCAGGCTTCAGAGGTTTCTCTGTATCAAGTTTTCACTCTACCTTCTCCTTCAAATTTCAGGACTTTCAGGAATTTCGGAATTTCGGAATGATATAGGGTGTCCATCTTTATGGACACCCTATATCATTCCGAAATTAAACAAAGTCACCGACATAGTCTTTCGAATTAGTAACAAATAAAAGTGGCAATGGGTTGGTCACGTCTGTCGGAGATCCGACAACCGTTAGAGCAGAGAACAACAAGATGGCGCCATGCCTCACACTGCTAGAAAGACTATGAAGCTTCTCCGTGATTTTCCTAAAAAATTAATAAGCCATTTCGGCGATATACCCTGGCCATCCAGATCGCCGGATCTTAACCCCTATGGACGTTTTGTTGTGGGTACCTCAAAAGTCTATGAAACAAACCCAACGACCATCTCAATACTGAAAGAAAATATCGACCATGAGGTTACACCGCGGCTAGATTCCAAGAGTGTGCCCGACCTGGCATTAGACGAAATAAAATTTAAGAAATAATTAAGAAGAAATAAGAAATAATAAGCATTTCTCCTCTTCCTACATGTCATTGAATATTATTTATATATACATATATATTGTCACGCCTGTTTCCCGTAGGGTTAGGCAGAGACTACAGATCTATCCATTCCGATCCTGACACACCTTACTAGCTTCCTTCACACCCATCCATCTTTTCATCTATTCTTCTTCTCACATTCATTCATTGGCGAACCACGTCGCCGTCATTTTTTAACGAATTAAGTATATTAAGATTCGTCCTGAGGTAAGGCACTATAGTACCCGGGGAGCTCGATCCCGGGACGGTCGGCACGCTTGCGACTAAGCTCGCACGCCACCTAGCCACGTATCCTTTGGCACGGCAGACCGTGGATTGGTGGAGAGGAAGGGAAAAGGATAGAGAAGGGAAAAGAAAAGATGGATTTAAACAGCATGATAGGGATATGACACTACAGCAACGGAAGACGAGGAGTGATACGGAGTGATTCGATTTTATTAATATCCTTTGTAATGGTTTGTTTATGTTTGAAAACTGAATTCCGCCACCGGACACGCTGTATTTTAATTTGGAGTCGATCAATTACGTCGCAGTTCTTCCGAAGCTAATTCAAATCGATTGAAACGAATTAACTCCGAGATAATTGTGATAACGTAGCGATTGTTTACCGAATACGCACCACGCGGTTTATAAGCGGAGCGTGACGCCGCGCGTTCCGTTGGTCACATGATCACCTTTTCCAAAGTAATAATTCCAATACCGTGTTAATTTTTAATGACCGACCAATATCGTTATTTCCTTAATGAGCGCTTAGAGATTGCGGTGTTGGTGTTTAAATATAGTTGCCGGCACGAATCTTGACCGGTTACCCTATGTTCAAGATGAAGCATGGACATAAAGTAAATTTTATTTTTCACGCCAAAAATATACAGTAAAGATTAGCTTCATATATATATATATATATATATATATATATATATATATATATATATATATATATATATATATATATATATATATATATATAATAATTTTTTTGTGTAGTGATAACCACTCCCGGGTATTACATTGGTAAAACGTAAACACTACATTTCGTCTGTTCCACAAGTTCAAATATGCTGAATAAAATACAAAATACATAAATTCGTCCAGAATCTAGTCACCGATAATGTTCTCCCAGTTACCAACCTGATTTTAATTAAAAAAATAATGGACAGTCAAAAGTTTTACTTAGCTAAGATACGCGACAAGCAACTCTACGGAAGACAACCGAAAACTTTTCGGTTGTCTGCCGTAGAGTCTACTATACCTGAAGATGCCTCGTGTTGGGGCGAAACACGTGTCGTTTACAAGATGGAAAAGTGATAGTGTGTGTTTGGTGTTGTGTATAGCGGTTGGTGGGTGGAGAATTGGTGGCCGATTTTCGGTAAGTTTTTGGTTTAAGTTCCAAATAAATTCACTTAACCCAACGGAAAAACACACATTATTAATTTTCTGTTATTGTTTTGCTTGTCGCGGATCTTAGCTAAGTAAAACTTTTGACTGTCCATATAGTGATGGATTTCCGCAAAGTAACGCCTGACTCCATTAATAATCTTAAAACAAATAACTTTGTTGGCGCAGGGACCCAAAAAAGATCTTGGCCTCAGAACAGATCTGATTTTAGTAAGTCTGCAAAAATACTAAAGTGGAGATAACGTCATTTTAAACACAGTGTTATACTTATAGTAACTGGATATGTGCAGCCGAAAACGTCCGTCTTCAGTCGATTATGACAAGAAAATAATTCACGTTTTTATGCAACTAATACATTAAACATGACTACAAAATAAATTGAGTTACAGATCAGATTGTAGTTCACATGCGAGTGTCCAAGATTCGTGACGCTATGAATATTAAATAATATGTTTATTTCTTGAAAATAGGTTGATGTATTTAATATATATTTATTTTTATTTTTAAAAGGTAACACATATATATACATATATGACAGTTTTATCATTAACAAAAGGCAGAAAATAAACTCAATACTGAGAATATTTATTATGCAAAATTTATATAAATGTTGCATAATCACCACATACCATCACCAAGGGTGGCAAGTGGAGGCAAAATAAGCACGCTTAAAAACCAAAACACTATCCAGTAACCGATTTTATTCCAACCGATGGCCCAAGATTCGAAGAAGAGAAACACGCAAATAATCAAAATAGTAATTAAAAATTGAGTCAAATCACTAGGTAGGATACAAATAAATATAATATTTTAAATATATACTATAATTTACTGCTATTTATATTATTTTATAATGTACACCCATTTGCAAATACAAAAAAAAAATATATTGTATCGGTCGAATATATTGTACAGAACACCATCAAAAGCCTGGTGGAAAGTAATTGCGGCAAGGGGAGGTCATACTCGTTATTAATTTCCCTTCTTTTTACTAAAATACCATTAAAAATGTCCATTTTCACACGGATTTCTGTTTACATTAACTAAATAGAAATTTCTAGTCATCTAAGTTAATAAATAGTCATCTAAGATAACATCAAAATATTAATATTATCTATAGAAAAGCCAATTATATACATAAGATACAACTTTAATCTACGAAGATTAATTATATATGTATATTAAACCAACAGCAAAGAAAAGAAAAATTAAGAAGGCTTAACGGACTGCACCAATTTACTTAAGGCCAAGTTTGTACATTGCTCGTCAGAGCAAGGGCGTCTTGTAGTTCGGAGGGTCAGAGTGTCAGAGTGTCAACAGACAGCCCAGTAGCGCCGCTCGTAACACTTGTGACGGTCGGCGTAAACGTTTGTAGATCACGTGCGGCGCTGTGGCGGCGCCCTACAGGAAATGTTACGGCTGTGACCAATGGTCCAAGGCATAAGCGGAAAGCGAGCTAGTAATTTTTAAAAATATTTTAAAAAATACTTTTCTTATCTCAATTATTTTTACTATTGAAATTTTTGAAGTGAAAACTTCTATAGCCACGTTACACGACTTTCGGTAAGGACAAAAAAATTATGAGTTAGCGTCAAATTATTTATTTATTAAAAATATTATTAATTAACATTAAAATTATTATTAATTTATTTATTATTTATATATTATGTAGACTTATTATTTGCTTATATCATTCATATAATATTACAATTAGTGTGGAATTTCAAAATACAGTTTTAAGTTTTACATTCTGTTGGCAGTCCTCATGACTGCCTCCGATTTTTTTTGTATTCTTATTATTTTACTTATGCATTATATGAAAGAGGAATGGAAGCGAACAGGCGTTTAAGTGGAGCCCAGGCACACACACATCACACACCTGCTCGTTTGCCTTCCTATCCCATGTAAAAAATAGTTATGTATGCTAGTATTTTATTCTAATTTCTTAGCTTAATAAATTTTGATTGTTACTTTTGATGTTGTTTGTATTGTGCCTTGAATAAACAATTTATCTATCTAAGAAATAAGTAAGGTAATGTAGTGGAGGTAGAAAGCTTAGTTAGGTATGGGTTTTGGATTTTAGTTTTCGAGACTTGCCCAACAAAGCGCAATAAAAAAGGTACTAGGCTATTTTTATGTTGGTCTCCTACGGTCGTTTCAAGGTTAGCACACATTTATAACCTATAAAATTCTAATTTATTCCTATGATAAAGTTTCAGTAAAATAAAACTCAACGTTATTTTGGAATATACGTGTATACATCTTTTGTTTGACGACCGATTGGCTCAGTGGCGGGGCCCTCCGCCCGCGGAGTCAACGGTCGCGGGGTCGATTCCCGCATCGGAATAAATATTTATATGGATTTATAAATGTTTATTCCGAGTCTGGTAACCCCCCCAATCCGCATTTCCTTTCCCGCCCCTTCCTTTCTTCTCTGTCCTTCCTTTCCTCTCCGCCAATCCACGGTCTACCGTGCCAATGGATGCGTGGCTAGGGGCGAGCCTAGTCGCAAGCGTGCCGATCGTCCCGGGATCGGACTCCCCCGGGTACTATGGTGCCTTACCTCAGCATGCAGGGCTCTGCTGGGGCTGACCTCCATCCTCCCTTGCGGCTCGTGGGATTCACTAAGACGAATTTAATATACCTAATTTGTCGAAAATGACGGCGACGTGGTTCGCCACCCGTCACGTCCTGATTCTTACGTGGGCGAAAAGCGACCAATGACGAGCCGTTTCGCTGCGATGAATGGCAGCGGATGGAGCTCTGTGGTCTCTGCCAACCCTTGCGGGGGATAGCGTTGATATATAAAAAAAAACATCTTTTGTTTTACAGATGTAATTATTGTTTGTTTAATTTAAAAAATACATTTTCAAGTCCTCTTCCTTAGAAAGATCTCCAAGATTTATTGTTATTCAAAACATAGAAACATACATAGATTTGGGTTTTTAAATAGAACGTTACGGAAAGATATATTTCTTTTGTTAATATTGTAGATTATTAACTAAATTATTTTCTTGTAGCATATTATTAATGTGATAAATTTCTACAATAATGCTGCAATAAGTATGTAGTCATCGACTTTTCCTGAACTCGTATGGTTATTTGAACGATGACATTCTCAAATTTATTGATTTGATTATTCAGCTTATTATTAATGGAGTCAGGCGTTACTTTGCGGAAATCCATCACTATATGGACAGTCAAAAGTTTTACTTAGCTAAGATCCGCGACAAGCGAAACAATAACAGAAAATTAATAATGTGTGTTTTTCCGTTGGGTTTAGTGGATTTATTTGGAATTTAAACCAAAAACTTACCGAAAATCGGCCATCAACTCTCCACCCACCAACCACTATACACAACGCCAAACACACACTATCACTTTTCCATCTTGTACACGACACGTGTTTCGCCCCAACACGAGGCATCCTCAGGCATAGTAGACTCTACGGAAGACAACCGAAAAGTTCAGTATTCAGCTTATCATGGTATCATGGAATCTGTACTGATCTTAATGACTATTTGAAAAGACAATAGATTTTTTTTAGATTGCTTTATTTCATTTTGTGCTTATGAACTGAATATGAATATGAAGTTTAGGGTTCTTTCAAGAATATTAAAAACCCAAAAAATTTAAGCACCGTAAACTCGCTATTCTCCTATCACTTAGTTCTCCGCGACGTCATAATGACCATGGATGTCTCGGTGTTTACCATTGGAGTATATATTCTTAGTTGAGTTGAATTGTTGTCGTTTGAGAAAGTGAAAACCATCTGTCCATTGGTGAATGCGTGCTCTCAAATAATAAATGAACGCGACTAGAAGAAACTCATTAGCATGATGGCACTTTGCAAATTCGCACCAAAATAGTATCCTCTTTCTTGACGCGATGCTTTTTTCTCTTCTATTCAACAGTTTCTAAAGATGAGAGTACAGTCAGAGCAATTAAATATATCAGAATCAAGAATGAAACTTTTATTTCTTTCGCCCCAATTAAGCGAAAGGAGTAGTAATATTTTTAGTGGTAGAGCCACGCTGCAGACGAATACTTTGTCAAGAATGGCATATTATTTGTCTGTAGTGTGAATGGGCCGGCTCGCCCGGGGAAGTACCACACTCCCGCAGAAAACCGGCGTCTGAGTGGTAGCTTAGCTACCGCGCTTCGTCCGATGAGGGGTTGAGTTCCGGAGGCCGAACACCCCCTCTCTCCATAATGACACTTTCCTTAACAGCCGGTAACGCTTCTACACTGCCTATGGCATAGTGGATGTCTATGGGCGGCGTTGATTGCTTTCCATCGGGTGACATGCTTGCTCGTTTGCCTTCCTATCCCATAAAAAAACCGCAAAATGAATACTTACAACCAGAGCACTCAGAACACTCAGAAACAGTTTCAACGCTGTACAAAATTTCCTATTGGTCGTAGAACTGTGAGACTCGGATCATTCGATGCAGTATTCTTTTCTGATCCCAAGTATCTATGCAATAAAAAATTTAACATCTGTGTCATTTACAGCATTTTTTCGTCGATATGTATGTATGTATATTCCTTTGGTTGAGTCTCCTCGTTTTACGTTCAAAGAGAAGATCATAGATTGTCCATAGGGCGTAAAATGCTTCTTTCCGGCTTAAGGCTTTTAAAACTTCCGAACTTTAAATTCCCTTTATGTGATTTATTTTATAGCGATAGGCAAAGGAGCATGCGGGTCACCTGATAGTATTCACCGCTGTCGATAGACATTTATATATCCATAGTCTCAGATGCTTTGTCGGCCTTTATTGATTACTATGTATTTACCATAGAATGCGGGTATCCTTCCATTAAAATAAAAATAGAATGAAAAGTAATACGAGCCTGGCATTAGACCTCGAGCCGGACTTTTCCCGCCAACTTACATCAGTGACGTTGTGTTTTTATTTCATTTTCATAATCTTATATTATATTATGTTTAATTGTGGAAGTGTATTATATATTCACGCCTATCCCCCGCAGGGGTTGGCAGAGACCACAGAGCTCCATCCGCTACCATTCATTGCAGCGAAACGGCTCTCCATTAGTCGCTTTTCGCCCTCGTGAGAATCAGGAGGTGTATTATACAATATAAAAGGCGTATAAGTGAAACGATATGAAATAAATGCGTGTATCGTGATCGTTTTTAAGATGACTGAAAAAGTACATGGAAGGTTTTGGTAGAATAGCCACCATTATATCAAGACAACGTGATAAGTTGACTAGTTATCAAGAGGTTTGATGTTATCGTATTTTACTTGAGACCTTTAAAGAAAGTGTCATTATGGAAGTGGGAATGGGAGAAGGAGAGCAGAGGGAGGGGGGGAGGTTGTTGAGGCTCCGGAACTCAGCCGCTCACCGGACAAATCGCGATAGCTAAGCTACCAATCAGACGCCGGTTTTCCGCGAGAGTGTAGTACGTCCCCGGGCGAGCCGGCACATTCGTGCTACAGACAAATATTATGCCATTCTTGACATAATATTCGTCTGCAGCGTGGCTCTACTGTGTTTGATCTAGTATCCTGTAACATATCTTAACATTTTGAAAATAAAGGTATTATAATATTATATTATACTTCCCTTTCTGTCAGATTTTCGTTTGTCTTTAAGCCTAACCGAATATATTAAGTATTGATAAGACGATAGAAATACGTGAGTAAATCCATAACATTGTTATCATAATAAATGAGTGGCGTGTGGAAATAAATCAGTTTTTTACGACAACCGATTTAAATAAGTCACAATAAAAGAAATATTTACTATTCAATAAAAGTATAATTGCCTTAAAAGCTATTTATATTAACTATATTTGTATTACTCATTTATAATTTGGTTTTGTGACGAAGATACCGCTCGAAGTCAATGGTCGCGGGTTCGAACCGATCCCTGTATGACAATAAATATATGTATGGTCTACATACTTTTATTTCGAGTCTGGTTACCCCGCTAATACACATTGGACTCGCGTGGTCATTGTCCGTTCCGCCAGAAATGAGGAGACTCGTGCCCAGCTATGGGACAAGGGAAAAGCGGCGGTTCAGAAAAGAGTACTTTTGTGTTTCCGTAACATATAATACTTTCCGGAGATGTCTCCTTAGTTGGATCGACTATCAAAATATCACTTAATACTTCAAACATTTAATATTTTGTTAATATTTTTGACTTTGACTAACTTTTCTGTCTTTTCATAGACAATCCACGATGTAGATTCCATGTCCATTCTTCTTCTTCTGAGAGTGCCTTTCGGACTAGCGAAGGTTAGCCGTTAGCCGATTCAGCATAACCATCTCCTTTCACAGCAGTTCCAGACTGAGACTTTTCCGTTGATAAGTTGCAAAAATGTATCATGTGTGTATGTGTGCGTGTATGTATATATATATATATATATATATATATATATATATATATATATATATATATATATATATGCCCGTAGCAGTGTACTGCTGGACATAGGACTCAATCAAAGCGCGCCACCTAGCCCGATCGTCAGCTATACGTATATAGTCTCATATATACATATATAGTAATTTACAATAAAGTAATTTATCATGCAAGGACGCATTTGTGTTTGCAGCCATCATCGTAAGAAACAGATGTTGAGGATACGACGTCACGCACAACAGTAACGCGATGATATTTGCTAAAACTGGCTGTTTAACACACAGGCAAACACACACACACACACACACACACACACACGCGCGCGCATATTATTGTTTAATACCACAAACACATCTGCATGAAACTTTAATGTTATAATGACCGAGGAAATAATCAACAATGCAATTATTCAATAATGGTTATTAATACAAAATTATTCTATATAAAAAAATCCAACAAGTTAATTCTCAGGGTCTTTGTGTATTTATTTCATTTTTATGATCTTATGTTTTGTCGTGACAAAAGTTGAGAAAAGGATGCTTTGGGCACACACAGAGGATGGATGAAAGGAAGGATCAGTGGCTCACCACGGAAAATATACCTTGACCAAATTGCTGAAGTTTTTAACAAAGGCAAAAACTTTTTAAGAAAGGACAAGACTACCCTAAACCGGCTTGCATAAGTGTGGAGGAAGCAAGGAGAGCCGAGGTCGTAGCAGATGGAGATCTGTGGTCTCTGCCTACCCCTACGGAAGATAGGCGTGACGATATGTATGTATATGGACAGTCAAAAGTTTTACTTAGCTAAGATCCGCGACAAGCAAAACAATAACAGAAAATTAATAATGTGTGTTTTTCTGTTGGGTTAAGTGGATTTATTTGGAACTTAAACCAAAAACTTACCGAAAATCGGCCATCAATTCTCTACCCACCAACCACTATACACAACACCAAACACACATTATCACTTTTCCATCTTGTAAACGACACGTGTTTCGCCCCAACACGAGGCATCTTCAGGTATAGTAGACTTTACAGAACAACCGAATCCGAAGACTCTACGGAAGACAACCGAAAAGTCGCTTTTCGGTTGTCTTCCGTAGTTGGTGGGTGGAGAATTGATGGCCGATTTTCGGTAAGTTTTTGGTTTAAGTTCCAAATAAATCCACTTAACCCAACAGAAAAACACACATTATTAATTTTCTGTTATTGTTTTGCTTGTCGCGGATCTTAGCTAACGCCTGACTCCATTAATAAGCTGGTAATCAGGTTAATGGAGCCCTGCACTCCTTTACGAAAAGTCAGAAGGTATTTAAAACGGCCCGACTAGAAATTTATTTTTTAGAATTTTTTTTGAACACTTAAATCCTAAAATCGGTGTTTTAGTCAATATAATCAGAAATCCATGTGAAAATGGGCTTTTTTATGGGTATATTGAAATTAAGGCTACGAGTATTTTTATGGTACTTTAATAAAAAAAGACGACTAATTAATAACGAGTGGAAGGTCACTCGTTATTAATTAGTCGTCCTTGTGGCATTTACAGCCTGTAATTTTCTTGGCATGCTTTCCACCAGGCTTTTGATGGTGTCCTATGGAATATGTTCCCACTCAACCGGGATCATACGCTCCCTGATGTTTTGTGGAGGTGGTTGGACAGATCGTACTCGACTTTTTAAGAGGTTTCAGACATGCTCAATCGGGTTAAGGTCAGGGCTCCGCGCTGGCTAGTCCAAACGACGAATACAGACCTATACATATAAACATCTTTTTCCCCGGAAAGATGGTCTCGAGTATTATCATCCATGTAAATGGCGTCTTCACCAATTACAGTGAGTGTGGGTTGTGCATTTTGACAAAGGATTCCTGTTATGTACCTTTATACATTTAGTGAGCCATTTTCAAAATCAAAACCGCTCGTTTTTTTTCAAAGGAGTGTATTATGTATAATGTACTTCATGCATATTTCTTGATAACTTATTTTTTTTCCACTTTTGTGTACAGATACAAATGGTGTGTTCCCGGGCAAGGGCAGCCAAGACAAGGAAGGCGGGAGTGAGTGGCGGAGGGACGTGGCGCGTAGGGCGCGCGCGTGCTGCTCTGCCAAGACCCTACTGCGGCGGCTGCCAATCCTGGAGTGGCTGCCTCGGTACTCCCTGCCGAACGGCCTCTCCGACCTGATCGCAGGTTTGGCCTTCTTCAAGTAACTCTTTATTACTGGAGATTGACTCAGCGAACTTTTCCATCCTGCGCCATGCGAATAGTTTTTTTTGTAAGATATGAAGGCAAACGAGCAGGCGTGTCACCTGATGGAAAGCAATCAACACCGCCCATACACATCCGCAGTGCTTTAAAAAAATTTTTTTTAAAGGTACCGATGTTGTATCGATTTGTAAACACTGCTGGAGGTAGCTGGTTCCACAGGGTAGTGGTGCGTGGAATGGTGCTTTGGGAAAAACGCATTATACTGGATTGCCGTTCATTTATACGGTAGGGATGAAACTTTTCTTTGTGTTGAGTTGTACGGTAATTAGAATACAGTGGTCGGATCGGACATTATTAATGTTGGAGAAGTTCATATTTCTCGTGGCCAGAACAGCCGAATCTAATACCAAATTACTGTGTAGATACGGGATGACTGAATCACTTCTCTGTGATAAATTTGAGATGAACAACTTGTGTCTCAATATTGCATTTTGAAATAAGTAGTTCTTTTTCTTTGATGACAATTAGTTATACGCCACCACAATTAAACAATATAACTGATAATAAGATTATGAAAATGAAATAAAAACACAACGTTATTGATGTAAGTTGGGGGGGAAAAGAATAATAGTTTTAGGAAAAAATGGATTACATTAAAAGATAGAAATATGGTCGAATATTCCTTGTTTCAAAGTAGTTGTTAAGGTTTAAAACCTTATTCTGCCGACGGATACCAACATACACATACTTGTAATATCATATAGTCACACACATCTGCTATTTATTAAACAAGACGTCGTGACAGAATGATATTTGAGAATTAAAAGCAACAACGTCGATCGTCACGTCATAAACAAGAAGTTAAATTATTTTATTGTCGTCACGAAAGGTCCTAAATTGAAAGAGCGATTAGATTTTTTTAAACGAACAAATTTTGCAAAGTCATTTATAATAGTCGGGTCAAATTCGCACTTGGCGAATTAGTTAATGCTGTCACTCGTCACACTTGTTCGTACAATCCAATTCAAAGGAAACCGTTATGAAGAAGCGAAAGAGTTCATTGACCGGAAGCAATTTTCTTTGAGGCGATTCGCGTTGTGTCGTCATAGCGTCAGCTATAATTTAAAAGTTAAAGAAATTTAATCTTTATGTCCTTGTGCGAAACTAACATTTTCTGTTTACATTCAGCGCGGTTAGTGAGGCGTGATATTGGCGCGTTTTTTTTAATTGCATTGTGGGTTTGGGTGTTGAGGTTGTAGCGGTTGCAGGTGTCGTAAGCCTTACCTCACCGAACATGCGCCTGCCAACCTCACGCTATCTGCAAATTGTTCATTAATATATATATTTTTAAACGGCCCATATATGTCCCACTGCTGACCACGGGCCACTCCATTTCTGAAGGAACAAACGTTGACTCACCACGCTTGTCGAATGCGGATTGGCGGGGTTACCAGACTCGGAATAAATATTTGTAATCCATACATATTTATTCCGATGCGGAGATCGAATCCGCGGCCATTAACCGCAGGCGGAGAGCCCCGCCACTGAGCCAATTGGTCGTTCGTTAATATAACACATTTCATTTAGGATTATCGAGAAATTTGCAAGTAGCAATATCTTAAGTTTACTAATTCCTACTATCTATACTTTTTATTCATCTACTCAAGTTCAAATACACGATCAATGTTACCGAAAAACGACCGTCCGCAACTCTCAACCTACCAACTATACTATAGTATAGTATAGGACTTCCGCAAAGTAACGCCTGACTCCATTAATTAACTAATTTTAGTTTATTTATTGACTTGGCACAAAAACAAGTTACAATCTTAAAGAATAAGATATAATAAAAACTTAACAACGCCCTGTAGTCCGGACGTTGTTAACTCTTTAAATTTGCGCACAGCATGGCTACATTTTGACAATGGGGTTACTTATGTAAAAATGAAATACTATTAAATTGAACAGATAAAATGAAATAAAAAAAAAGTAAGAAATATAAAACAAAGAAGGATAACAACAATTTTGTGATCTATCGGCTGCCAAAGATATCACGAAGCGATCGCTTTAGTTGGTTGTATGTATTATGATATTGAAAATATCGAACGTTTCTGTGCCGTGGTCAATAAATATATTATTGTATAGGCAAAAAAAATTTTATATCGGAAATAAATTGTCTTATATAAGACATAATATAAATGGGCTGGATATAAATTTGGCAATAAATACCGTCAGTGGCGAAACGTGAAATCTATCTCGCTGGAAAAAAATAGGAGTTGACTTTAAATTTTCTTGTTATTTACATACAATCAGATACAGTGGCGGGTTTAGACATTTGCTGCCAATAGATTATACCCTGGGTATTATGGTGTCTTACCTCAGCATGCAAGGCTCTGCTGTGGCTGACCTCCGTCCTCCCTTGCGGCTCGTGGGATTCACTAAGACGAATATAATATACCTAATTTGTTTAAAATGACTGCGACTTGGTTCGCCACCCGTCACGTCCTAATTCCCATGAGGGCGAGAAGCGACTAATGACGAGCCGTTTCGCTACGATGAATGGTAGCGGATGGAGCTCTGTGGTCTTTGCCAACCCCAGCAGGGATTAACCCATAGGCGTGAATATATAAAAAAAAGATTACTCAATTTTTTTCGCTCCTACCCACCTCTATATATTATTAACACGTCTAAATGGCAATATTTATTCATGTGAGATGAAAATATAAGTTATTATTTTTGCCTTGAAACAGAAGTATCGGTGTTTGTGGGCCACTAGTTGCATCCCATAAACGCAAACAATGGTGTAACAATAGACATTTGAAACTCTAAGTGGGCGAAAAAACCATTAATTAGTACGGATGTCATTATGAACGATTAACTTGTCAAATAAATACGAACTGTAATCGAATGCAAAGGAACCGCTTGAATATGTATGGCTGACCCGGCTGGGGCCGGTTACATGTATAAGTTATGTTCGGACACCATTACTTAGTGACTCGCTTTATTAACCCTTATATTTCCATAGATAGATAGATAGATAGATAATTTCCTTCTGCAATATACATTTTAATTTTTTTATAGGATAGGTAGGCAAACGATCAGGCGTGTTACCTGATGGAAATCAATCAACGCCGCCTATAGACATCCGCAATATCATAGGCAGCTTAAAAGCGTTTCCGACCTTTAAAGGAAAGTATCATTATGGGTGGGGAGGGAGAGGGGAGGGGAAGGGGGAGGTGGTTGGGCCTCGAGAACTCAACCGCTCACCGTACAAAGCGCAGTAGCTAAGCTACCACTCAGACGCCGGTTTTCTGCCGGAATGTGGTACTTCCCCGGGTAGCCGGCCTATTCAAGCTACAGACAAATAGTATACCATTCTTTACAAAGTATTTGTCTACAGCGTGGCTCTACCACCACCATTAGATATCACATTTAAATTCACATTACATATGGATGAAAATAGGCGATGACTCAGTTAAAACCTCCACTCATTGAACAGAGAAACTGACTTTCTGTCACCGCCCGACCCTCATGGAGATGCAGTGCAGCGCGACTTGAAAAATACAAATCCCATATAAACTCCTTTGCAAAAAAACGGGCACCTTACAGTGGCTTTGACGATCATTGGCTTTTCTATGGATAATATTAAGATTTTTAGTATGTCATTACCGTAGATGACTAGAAATTTCTTATTTTATTTTAACACTTAAATCCTAATAGAATTGATGTTTTAGTCAATGTATTTTTGCATTGACTAAAACATCGATGAAAATCCGTATGCAAATGGACATTTTTATGGATGTAGTGAAATTAAAGCTGCGAGTATTTTTATGGTACTTAAATAAAGCACCTACTAAAATTAAGCTTCCTGATATTTTGTGGAAGTGGTTGGACAAATCGTACTCACCTTTTTAGGAGGTCCTAGACGTGCTTAATTGGGTTAAGGTTGGGGATCCGCACTGGCCAGTTCAAACGACGAATACCAATTGCATATAACCATCTACGTCGCCAGAACGGTGGGCTCGAGCATTATCATCCATGTAAATAGCATCTTCACCAATTACAGTCACTGCGGGTGCTGCAAGTTGACAAAGGATTTCCGTTATGTACCTTCGTGCATTTAGTGAGCCATTTTCAATGAATATTATCTCGGTACGATAGCTGGAAGTTACGCCCGCCCAAAACCTAACAGAGCCTCCACCATAAGAGGTGATTTCTTCAAAACACACGAGAGCATAGCGTTTCCCTGGTCTTCATAACACTCACTGACGTAGGTCCTCACCATGCAGACAAGTAACATAGACATAGCTTAACTTGTGCTACTTTTACCTCTTCAAGGTTTCTTTTGGGGTCTATGTTACTGCGTTTGCGGTATCTCAGCGTCCAAATCACTACAAAGCGGTCGTCTCGTGGTTGTGTGCAATGCTTTCTCCCAGAGCATTGTCGGACTTCTCGGAACGGAGGATCCGTTCAGAGAAGACAATGAGATGTCTCTCGGTATCGAGTCCACGTTCTTTGGACGGTTGAACGACTCACGTATAACTGTTGTGAGACGTAACATTGGCTACACCCCTCTTCCAGCAGCGCTATAATTTTACTAACTCTTATTGCTTTTCTCGTGTCCTTTGTAATCGATGAAACGCGTTCTTTATAATCGCAGCTTCAACCTTTCCTTGCGCATTACGATGCTCCACTGTTATATCTGGCCCGTTCTTCTATACGGATGTGAGGCTTGGACGCTTAAAGAATACCTCAGAAAACGGACCTCATATAGACGGATGCTCGCTATTAGCCGAACTCAAAGGGTGGCCAATGACTAGGTTCTCCGACAAGTAAAGCAAAAACGTGAACTTTTGCAGACCGACAAAGGTAGAAAAGTTGCTAATCTGGGTCATATCATGAGACGTGACAGGTACAAGTTGCTGCAACTGATCATGATGGGAAAAATCGCGTGCAAAAGACAAGTTGGTAGGAGAAGAAAGTCTTGACTACGTAGTATCAGGGAGTGGACCGGGATAGCGAGTGCTCCATAACTGCTGCACCTCGCGAAGGAGGAGGAAAGTTGTGCTGAATTTGCTGCCTTCCTACCGCCTTGCTACCTTCGCAAGTTGAGGAGGCACTCTTAGAAGAAGATTGCTTTATTGCCACTACAATAGACACAAAGATCCGAAGAAGTTAATCTGGTGCACTCGTGCATACAATTGCGGATTTTCTACGTCCCACCACTTAAAACACTAGTCATTACACGCGACTGTACACATAATTTTGTAAATTTTCGACGCGTTTACTACGAAAACATTAACCGAAGTCAAAGAACTCAAGCTTATTCCCTTGCACACTCGTAGGTGATCATTTTAATGATCCATTGTGTCCAGAATTCCAAACAATGCTCCGTTCCTCGTGTAAACACGAAGGCACTTAGCTGAATTAGGCAGAACCATATGTGCTTCGCTTTTAAGGAAACCATAATTACATATATACAGAAGTCGGCATGTTTAAAAAAAATATCACACAATTACCGAATGCCGGAAGCTATTAGTTTTTTTAAATATCAACTATGATGACAATATACAATCTGTAATTGTAATGTTGATTACAAAGATATTACTTTAATGTGTCATAATTATTTGGTAACAGATTCTTTTTTTTTTATGCTATAAGAAGGCAAACGAGCAGGCGCGTCACCCGATGGAAAGCAATAAACGGCGTCCTTAGACATCCACAGTACTGTAGGCGTTGCCGGCCTTTAAGGAAAGTGACATTATGGGAGGGGGAGGAGTATAAGGGAGGGTCTGGGAAGGGGGGTATTGGTCTTCCAGAACTGAACCGCTCACTGGACGAAGCGTGTTAGCAAAGTTACCACTTAGACGCCAGATTTCTGCGGTATTGTGGTACTTTCTCGAGCAAGTCGGCACATTCATGCTACAGATAAATATTATGCCATTCTAAACCATCATTAATGTGAGGTTGTGTGTGTACAGGTCTAACGGTGGGGCTGACTGTGATCCCGCAGGCGATCGCCTACGCGGGGGTGGCTGGCCTCCCGCCGCAGTACGGCCTCTACTCCTCGTTCATGGCCTGCTTCGTATACACCGTGTTCGGGTCCGTCAAGGACTCCGCCATAGGCCCCACGGCCATCGCGGCCATCCTCACACGGGAGAACCTGCACGGCCTGGGGCCCGAGTTCGCGGTTCTGCTCGCCTTCCTCTCTGGCTGCGTCGAGCTGCTAATGGGAATACTACAGCTAGGTAAGTCTTCTTACAATATTCTTAAAGATATTGGACAGTTCAGGAATGTTAATTTTTAGGCGAAGCAGGCATTAAACGAGGTGGATCTAACAACGAACAAGAGAAGTTTCATCCCCACCATCTTGATGAGTGCTGACGCAATACCGTGCGTTTTTACAGAAACTTCTTTCCACGCACCACTACCCTGTAAAACACTTACTTTCAAATCAGAACAGATGGATTTGACACTATATAAGCATACCTAGGTTTATGGTCTGACGTCGCAAATGTAACGTCGCTGACAGTCCGTCTGTTTCACAAGCTCAGATTCGCTAAGAGACCTATGGGGAGAGCTATGCTCGGAGTTTCTCTGGTAGATATGATTCGCAATGAAGAAATCCGCCAGAGAACTAAAGTCACCGACATAGCCCTTCGAATTAGCAAATTAAAGTGGCAATGGGCTGGTCACGTTTGTCGGAGATCCGACAATCGTTGGAGCAAGCGAGTGCTGGGGTGGAGACCGCGTCTCGGTAAACGTAGTGTGGGACGTCCCCCGGCTAGATGGTGCCACGATATGCGCAGGGCGGCTGGCAGTAACTGGATGCATGTAGCCGAAGATCGAGCTAGGTGACGCTTCATGAGCGAGCAGTGGACTGCCGCAAGCTGTTGATGTTGTTGTAGGGGTGGAGTGCTGTACACAAGACTTTCCTCTGTGATTGAAAAGTTCTTCCCCTCGCAAACCGATCCATTCATGTTGGAGTCAATCATTTAGTTTACACTTTCAACGGTTAACTTGCTCTGTGGCTTTACCACACAAAAAAGTTAATTATTTACATATAACCAATAGCAACCCGATCTCGAAAGCGGTTCAAACGGTCCTTCAGTTATCGTTAAACTAGTCTAAGTTTTTTGCAGTGTCAGAAATGTTCAAACTTAGTTGTATGTCATCTTATGCGTAGGAGTCCGTAATATATAATATTATGTATACATTGACAAGAAGTAATAGTAAGCTACTTCTCGTCTGCACGATTTTAATTTTTTAGGGTTCCGCATATCATAATGGCGCTCGAATAAAAACACTCATGCGTTTGTCTACACAATTTTTCCGTAATATTAAATATTTGTTTTGGAACAACATAACAATCAACATCATTTCATACACCGCCACTTTATGGAACCCGCTATCTTCAGCGGTATTTCTGGACGGATACGACATTGGAACTTTTTAAAAATAAGCTTAATCTTATTCGAAAGGCAGGCAGCTCATTTGCAATGCTTTGGGTGGTGCAGATGTACTATCGACGGTGTTGATTGCTTTCCATCAGTCGACATGTTGACTCGTGTGCCTACTTATAACTTAAAAAATGATCTTATTTTTTTTCTTTAGAGAATAAATAATATTGAATGAAAGTGTCGGATTCTCAAATATAAAAAGAGATTGTATGCTTTTTTCATTAGTTTTATATAAGAACTAGCAAATTTTTCTGTTCCTAAAGCTTAAAATCAATTTGTATTTTTTAAACATCACTCATAAGTTCAACAATACATTTTGTTACGTCCTTGATCTGACTTAAATTCTGAAATTAAGCTAATCTCAAGCACTAATAGGTCGGAGGTCGGAGGCTAACGAAATCCGCAATCTATAGGCAGTGCAAAAGCATTGCCAGTCTTTAAGAAAAATGTCAAAAATAAAGGTCGCGGGTTCGATCCCCGCATCGGAATGAATATATGTATGGATTACAAATATTTATTCCGAGTCTGGTAACCCCGCCAATCCGCATTAGGCAAGCGTGGTGGGTCAACGTCCGTTCCTCCAGAAAAGGACAGGCCCGTGCTCAGCAGTGGGCCATATATGGGCTTTAAAAAAAAAGGTAAATTTCATCAGCGCGGTAGCTAAGCTACCACTAGGACGCCAATATTCTGCGTAAATGTGGTACATCCGGGCGAGTCGGCTCATTCATGCTACAGACAAATAATAGGCCATTCTTGACAAAGTATTCGCCTGCAGTGTGTCATATCTGGCACTAAACTACCACCTTATCATGCAGTAATTTAATTCAGTGCGTTGATAATCGCGGAACCAATCGTTATACGGCGCAGTCACGCTTGGCCGATTTATAAAATGTTAAACATGAACCTCACATTACTGATAAGTGCCTTCCGCGCGTCACCCGCGTTACTTATCCACTCTTTATGTAAATGGTAAACAGCTTTTCATCCGTCGCTATCTTAAATATCAAACAAACGAACATGGAGCATACGAGTATGTGTTTGTGTTATTAATGTGTAGTCATGCAAAATATGTTTCAACATAATTCACAAATGCATAAAATAAATAATCGATGCAGTCATCTTTTACTTTACGGAAATCTATTATAAAGATGGATATTTATACTTACTTTGCTAAAATCCGTGAACACTAATCAAAAAAAAAATTGTATATTGACGAAGAAGTGTATAGAGAATTACAAGTCTAATTCTTAAGGCAGTGATTACATGGTTGTATTTCATAGAGTCTATTACTCCTGAGGATGCCTCGCCTCAAGGCGAAACGCGTTGTGTTTGTGGTGAAAAGCGATATTGTGTGTTTGACGTTGTCAACATTAGTGATTATGGCGATGTGTTGGAGGATTTGCTACTGGCCGCTGATTATCTATATACATATACACTTCTTCGCAAATATAATAATCAATAAGACAACATTTCATTCAAATTTTTTATACCTTTAATCTATAAAAATGTAATAAATAGCACGGTATGAATATGATTTTAATACAGCAATCATATCTACGCCTATTGCAGTGACAATAATTGTCACATGTAAAAATCACCAGTGAAATGACAGCAAAAAAACAAATAATAAGACGCAATGAATATGATTTTAATACAACAAACATATCCACGCCTATTGCGGTGACAATAATTGTCACATATAAAAAAATCACTCTTGAAATAACAATGACAAAAAATCACACAGTTATTGTGCTTTTAAAGTAGCAATCATTTCGATGATTTCACACGCCTAAGTTACAATGCTTTTTCCTCAACAATAAAGGAGTTTCTTAGTACTGTAAATTGCAATTTCCACGTAGCGGCGATAATTTATTCTTTGATAAATTCTTGTATAATATAATTCTACCTACTGCTTGTGTATAAATTACAATACGTCTATATGGTGTATTACTTCTCTATTGGGGATGGTATAGTTATTTCAACTCGATAGATGGCGTTGTACAAACAGCGTGGTAAAAAAGAGAACCTGAACACTTTTTGAAATTATAAAACTTAATGATAAGTTACCTTCTTATCTTTCAGTTAATCCGTGATAAATAACGGTTATTATATATACGGTTTTGGGTGAACTGTCGATTGGGGTATTACAATAAATACAGTTTGATCCACATAACACGTTTATTCAGGGTGCGTGATAGGCAGCGAGTAGACCAAGGTATTTCGCTATGAGTACAGTAGACGCGAATATCGGCGAGGCGCGAGGTGGATAGCTGCCGAGACTGCTGGAGCTCAAGTAATATGAACTGAGAAAGGGGAGCAAACCTAAACGCGAGCGCATTCCCGTGTCAATCGTGGTTCACAAGATGGCGCCTCATCTCGTGTCAGGACCCGGACAGGGAGCGCTCTGTTTCGTTTTGAAATCGGCTGCCATGCGGTTATAACATATATTTATTTCGCGTTTGGATGACCTGCGAATCTGCCTTGAACAAGCGTGTTGGGTTAATTTATGTTATTCTTTAATTAAATTTTAATGTGTTGTTTAGATTATTACTCCAAAAAGAAATAGATAAACGAGAAAGCGTTTCTCCTAATAGAAAGTAATCATCGTTGCCCGCAGACAGATGTTTATCACGCGATATAATCTATCTCTGCAACATCAGACGCATTTTAGAAGCGTTGCCAACTTTTGGGATAGTTTGGGGGGAAGGTGGTTGGGCCTCCGGATCTCAACCGCTCACCGGACGAAGCGCGGTAGATAAGCTCCCACTCATTCACCGGTTTTCTGCGGGAGTGTGGTACTTCCCCAGGCGGGTCGGCCCATTCATTCTACAGACAAATAATATGCCATTCTTGACAAAGTAGTCGTGTGCAGCGTGGCTTTGGTTGGTGATGATTATTCGTACAACATATAAAGGTACTTTATATGTTGTAGGGATAATGAGAACAGCAAGGGAACTTTGTCGGAGAATCGACAATCGTTGGAGTAGACGAGTGCTGGAGTGGAGACCGCGACTCGGCAAACGTAGTGTGGGACGCCCTCCTGCTAGATGGAGCGACGATCTGCGCAAGGCGGCTGGCAGAGACTGGATGCGTGTAGCCGAAGATCGGTCTAGGTGGCGCGCCTTCGGTGAGGCTTATGTCCAGCAGTGGACTGCCGCGGGCTGATATTGAAGGGAACTTAGCGAACCTTTCTCAATACATACGTTTTTTGGTCAGGGAGTATCTTTGCCTATCCGCTTGTCCAGTATTTATGGTATTGGTACACGGGTACGCGACTCCGGCCTCCCGAGCTACTTCCGTATGACACTTTGTCTTCCGTTGCGCGTTTTTCAATTCCCACGAGGGCGTGAAGCGAAGAACGGAGAGCCGTTTCGCTACGATAAATGTGAGAGGACGGATAGATAAAAAGATGGATGAGTATAAAGGAAGTAAAGTAGGTGTGTCGGGATCGTAGCGTGATGATATGTATGTATGAATGTACTTCAACAAAGAAGAGCCGGTAACAAATTTTGGATTTAATTCTAGGGCTCGATTTATTTATCGTTTTCTTTATCATCCGCGTCCAGTTCACGGGCGACCTTTGTTGATCATTGTGACCTTCACACCACCTGATACGCTCTGAAGCGTGTGCAGTATATCTTATTGTTTTTATTTAAATTTTATGAAAGGTATCAACATAATTATATGAAAATACTCCTCAGCCATTCGATTGTGATTAAATGTTGATGATATATATATATATATATATATATATATATATATATATATATATATATATATATATATATATATATATATATATATATATATATATATATATATATATATATAAAATTAAAGTCAATTCCTACGTTTATATCCTGCTAAATATCTTATATAAGACAAATTTTTTTCCAACCTAATAAAACTAAAATTGATTAATTAAATTTAATTAATGAATCAATATTTCAAAAAAATGTATTCAAGTATTTTATTAACGATTGAAAATTTGTATATATACACATACATACATACATACAAACACATATCTTAACCAAATTGTTGGAGTTTTTAAGAAAGGCTAGAATCAACCCTAGAATCTAGGATCGCGTTATTAATAATGTCATGTATGTGTAAAGTCAATGTTACATATGACGTATTTCTTCGTCAGGTTTTTTAATAGACTTTATCAGCGGCCCGGTGTCCGTGGGCTTCACCTCCGCGGCCGCGATCATCATCGCCACCACGCAGGTCAAGGACATCCTGGGCCTCAGCTTCCCCGGGGGCAAATTCCTACAGGTATGTCATCAATACTCACAACTCGTTACCTTTAATCATATGCATACCCAGGGTGATGGTAAATCCATAATACGCTTTTAAATTTGTTTACTCAATAATACAGGATGTCCGGTGACAACATTTGGTTATACGTTATATAATCAACAAACGCATACTTACTGTTTATTTTTGGCCAATATTTAGAGACCATCCTGCCATCGTTTGACACATATGGTTTATGAAGATGGTGCCACGTCTCACACTCGAGCTTAGTAATTCATGGAGCTTAGTAATTTTTCCCTATCACATTAACAAGCCATTTTGGCGATATCCCCTACCCATCTAGGTCGCCGGATCTCACCCCTATGGACTTCTTTCTGTAGACTAACTAATGAAGTCTATGAAACAAACCCGACGATCGTCTTCGCCAGGTTTACGGCATTCTAATGTCACTACTTCAACGAGTTTCTCCACGGCATCACACCACCGGCACCTAACTGAGGATGACCGATGGAGCGGCCAGCGGAGTCGTGTTTTGATCTAAGTCTTCGATCTCTCGATTTGAGTAAGAGAATCTTTCGATTCTCGATTTTTCGAGAGCTTCGGTAATTTGGTCAAGGTACGTTCTCCTTGGTCGTTTCCAACAAACCATTTCTTTTGTCAGCCGTCTTTCATCCATCTTCTCTATGGGCTCAAAGTATCTAAGCATCCCTTTCTCAGGTTTTGTCACGACAACGTTTTTTTACTCCATCATCCATACTTACCATCCATATTTAATGACAATCAGCAAAACTGATACGCCGCATTCTAATTTATGCATACAATTAAAGTAATTTACATATAAAACGAGTATAAAAAACACTGTACACATAAACTGGTGCGTTAGATCTTCGTTGTAGTAATTTTTTCTGAGCCTACAATCAGATAAATATCTTTCCCATCAATCATTTTATTAGTTGCCTGTTCAAAACTGAAATGCTCAACTAAATAACGCGCTTGGCAAACTCAGTCGTTTACTGACCTTAGTTTTTGTCGAAATGCAATTCCACACAGCCTTTTTGCGAATGCAAAGTTTAATTATAATTATTTTTGCGGGAACCAATCGGAATGTTTTTACATGTTTAGCATCCATCGAGCGCTTTCTATTGGCCTTCGAATATTGTCTGCCTTGCAATCCTGCATTAGGTGTGCTCTCAGAGAAAAATACTTTTGTTTAATCAGGCACGCGCTAGATTGTATTCTTTCAAAGGAATAGAAAAAAGATAACATCTGGAGCAATCCACTATCAACAGTGATTTATTTCTTATTTTTTGTCACACTTCGGTATGTAAAAGATGTTTTTAAAAATGCATACTAAAATTTCAAATGAAAACAGTTATTTAAACATTAAAGGGTATTAAAAGGTAATAAAAATTCTAAAGAAACGAAATAAAAATTTAATGTCTGTTGATTTGGGTCATAATGATCGACTGATAACTGTAAAACGAGTTCAGAATTAAGGCTGATTTGGAGTGTTTTCCTGCGAAAAAGTAATAACAGTGGAACGGACTTTAAAAAGTTAAATAAAAAAAAAATATTCGTGTGTCCAAACATCTGACTCCAGTTCGAATCGCATTCATACTGGAACTGCCAAAAAGTTCATAAGAACAATATAAACTGATGTCTGGCTTAATGTTTACCAAACTTTTGTAAGTGACTGTACCAGATCAATACGATATCCACTATACCGTATTGATCTGGTACAGTCACTAACAAAAGTTTGAAAGCACTGAGCTACAAATCAGTTTATTTTGTTAGTCAAAGACAAAAGACCAAATTATCAGCAGTATTAATCCACTCCGCTGGACTCATTGTTGGTGGAAGCACTTGCATGAAGTAGTGGAAGACTTTGGTCCGACGGAGTCCAGGTGAACACTATTTCAGTTTTGAAAGACCGTTGGTTATCAATAGATTGTTATAGATGAAAAGTATGATCTAAGGAGCAAGGGCTTCTATGGGATCAGGGCTTGAAGGACGATCTAGGTCGAGTTCCGGAGGCCTAACCCCTTCCCCCCTCCCCCTATCATAAACTTTCCTTCAAGGTCGACAACGCCTCTGCACTGCCTGTGGCACTGCGGATGTGTATGGGCGGCGTTGATTGCTTTCCATCAGGTGACACGCCTGCTTGTTTGCCTTCCTATCCTATAACAAAAATAGTCAATCAAGACTGAAGAGTTATAATCTGTATTTAAAAACAATGGATACTAGTTCTTTTTAATTCGTTTCAAGGCATTTAAATAATGTTGAAAAGTGGGATTATAGAGAAACTCTCATTGATAAGAAAATCGGAGACAGTCATGAGGACTGCCGACACAAGTGAAAACTTGAAAATATATTTTGAAATTTCAAACTAATTGTAGTATTAAATGCTGCTATTACTACAGTATGTTGCTGACGCGACTCACAAAACTTTATTCGTCGGTGAAGCGTCCAACGCACACAGATTCAGCCGGGTATATACAATGTATTGGCGTGATGCGTGTACGTAGGCAGCTGCGCGCGCATTAACTGTGTTTAAAGTATGTCTATAGCTATACTCATAGTTATAGATATACCTTAAGCATTAGCATGTTGCTGACGCGAATCCTTAGATTTTTCCCTACCCAGAGTCGTGTAATGTGGCTATAGAAGTTTTCACGTCAATAATTAGTTCATCATTATTGTTCCTTATAAGCTTTTAGCCGAGATCACATACATTAATATTTTACTTGTTTAATCTTATAACGAACTTTTCCAACGATTATATAATTGTAAGGATAAAATACATATTCTTCCCTATGTCACGGGTAATTAAAAACGAGACCAAAGTTAAGATTGTCGGATGTAATGTACCTACGCGTGTTACATAACCACAACGACAGTGCAACAAAAAAGTGAGGTTAGATGAGTAAGCGAGACGAACCTAACAAATACTTGATCTGCGAGTGCGATAACACGCGGTTGACACATGTCATCGCCAACAGATAAAAAACATCTCATAGCTAATTATTTTTTTTCTTCCTTTTTTACAAACTTTGCTGATTATTTTTTTACTGCTTAAGAGATAATACTCTTGGATCTTATTAAATATTTTTATACTCCTAAAATGATTCCCATGTATTAGAATACAGGCTTATAAGCCTACCTACTGTGAAAAAAAATATTTGTAAAGATTGCGAAGCAAAAACGAGATATCCGCATTCCCTTCAAGATCATTTGAAAAAATTTGCGTATCACACCGAGATATCGCTACAACTTTTTACCTGTTAAAATATTTAAAATATATTTCGTTTATCATATCAACTTTGGTTTTCCTCAAGAAATGAGATGTGTTTCCGTAACTGCTATGCTTTGCTTTTGGCAAAATTTAGCAACTGCGGTGTTTCCACGTAAATAAAATTCAAGAAGGGCATTCAAAAGAAGAGCGTTTTTTTTTATGGGATAGAAAGACAAATAAGTAGGCGTGTCACCTGATGGAAAGCAATCAACGCCGCCCATATATATCCGTAGCGCCTTAGGCAGTGCATAAGCGTTGCCGGCCTTTAAGGAAAGTGTCAATATGGGAGGGGTGAGGAGGAAAGGGGTTGGTCTTCCGGAACTCACAAAAAGTGTGTTCACAAAAAGCCGGCAACGCATGTGAGACGCCTCTAGCGTTGCAGATGTCTGTGGGCATCGGTGATCATTTACCACCGGGTGGGTGACCCAGGTCGTGGCATACTCGTTTGCCTATTCTGCTACAAAAAAATATATCAATGAGTTTTACCTCATTGAACCACAAATGTCTTACTTTCGACAGCTAAAAAATTGACGGCTTTTTAACAGGAACTTAAATGCTTTATTAAACTAAATAAGAATTAGACGTAACATCAGATGTACCACTAAATGGTACATCTGATGTTACCACGCGCTCTATAAGTACAGTATGACCAACTCAGTTCACTATTAGACAGTGAGAAACAGAAAAAAAGCCCATGGTTGTTACAAAAAAAGATGCTGTTGTATTCTGTCACAAAACTAGCGTCGTGGTCGAAATTTATCGATCAGCAAATGTGACCGGAAGTGTCTCTTCCGAATTTAAAAAACCATCCGGTATAGTGCACGCCGTTGACATTGTTTTCTTATATTCAAACTATTCTCTATAACAAGGAACGCGAAAAGAATTCCGAATCTTTTATCAATAGACTAAACTGCTCACCGATAACAGTGAATAGATTCCGCAACGAACCCACTTCCTGTTGCATTTGGAGTTGGTTTGGCCATGACACTGAATCGATCTTTATCTTACATTGTCTGTGGCCAATCCGCTTGCTATCATCTATATCATAATAGGTCGGGGCAAAAGTATTTTCGTATTTTGTATGTATTATTAGTAATCAAACCTCTTTGGCTGCACTGAATGTAACTGGCTGGTTTTAATACCATTACATGTGACATTCTGAAGATGCAATAAATAAAAAAAAACTAGTTCCCGCCATTTTTCAATTGTTTTTCAAGCAAGCAAAGTGAACGTATGTGACGAAGAAATTCGGTACATTTTAAAGTTTTATTACAAAAAAGGTAAAAATGCGACGAACGCCGCCAATAAAATGTGTGCGGTTTACAGACCTAATGCGGTATCAATAAGAGTAGCACAAACATGGTTCAAGCGTTTCAAGTTTGGAAATTTTTTATTAGTGTGAAAGATGAGGTTCGCTCTGGACGCACAGATAAAATCAGTGCCATCTTTGAGAAAGTGGAGCAAGATCGACATATTAGTAGCTACGACATTGCTGAAGAACTGGATGTTGATCATAAAACAGTTTTACGTCATTTACGAAAGTCTGTCGTCGTTCTCCGAATCTTTATGGTCTTTATCTTGTGCTATTTGATCCAGAGCGAGCTATAGGTGCACCTCAGTCGTGTTAAACTCTTTTTTATGGGATAGGAAGGCAAACGCAGGCATTTCTCTGCGCAGGCAGTTAATTGTTTGTAATAACTGCTCGTGGAGTCTGTACGTACATACTACAGTGAGGGTGTCGGTTGCAGGTGTGGACGGGGATGTATGAGCACATCGGGGAGACGCGGCTGTGGGACACCGTACTGGGCGTCTCCTGTATCGCCGTGCTGCTGCTGCTAAGGGTATGCTTTTTAATTTTTTTTTGAACATTTGTAGTATTATATTATTGGTAATCACTCCAAATATGATGTTTGTCCAAATATTCCCCATTTAATATGTCCAACTATACTCCAAATATATAGTATGTCCAAATATACCCCATTTAATATGTCCAACTATACTCCAAATATATAGTTTGTCCAAATATACCCAATTTAATATGTCCAACTATACTCCAAATATAATGTGTTTATCCAAATATACTCCAACCATATTTGTTGATTTCGGCATTCATTCTTTCTAAAAACAAACATATTTATAATATGTATGTTTATTTTTAGTGTTATCTTGTTATCACTACAAAATTTACTAGTTATGTATATATTCTTGTTTTCTAATGATAGCAGCTTTATATTTGTTTCTAGTTTTTAGACTTTGTTATTTTTAAAAATTTCAAACCTAACCTAACTTTAAATCTGATATTTCAGTTAGGTACTGTGGTGATTTTATAATACACTATTAATAGGTGTCCAGTAGTATAATATATCATGTCAGGTAAAACAAACTCGTCTTTATGTTAGGGCATTTAATCGTAGAGATGGCGAGAGAAGTCGTCGAGTTGACAACCCACAAATTATAAAAGTGTGGATATTAACATACATCACAGGTACCCACTGAAAAAATTCCAGTGTGTGAGATATGTTTTTAAAATACAAATGATTTTAATGGGACAGCTATTGCCTCTACTTGCTATATATTATAGGTTATAACCTTTATTATAATATAACTAGCTGATACCCGGCAAACTTCGTACCGCCTCAGAATCAATAAATAAAAAAAGTGAACGATAATTGTAGAATGTTTCAACATTAGTAAAAAATGTGGTCAAAACTAATCACGAACAAAAAGAAATCGTAATCAATAAAAAAATTAAAAAACTTTTTGATTTCTGAACGACTTTTACATTTACTTGATTTCTGAACGACAGGACGAACATCAAATATTTGACAGGTAGGGATAGTTTCTAAGAGAAAACCAAAATATTGCTTTTACTATATTCCTTTTAAACCTTTCCTGGACTTTATTTCTTTGACACAAGGCACATTTCTATTGGCAAACCACAGTCAAATAACAATCAAACTTCTACCAATGCTTTGTAATGAGGTTCGTATGAATCTCTATAATGTCTATGCTCTATAAAAACTTCGCCGGTATCCTATTTCATCACTTTTTTCAGGTAAAATGCAGTATTAATACATAAACATTATTTTATAGAGACGGTTCCATAGACAATTATGAGTTTTTTTATTACAGAGAATTGATGAATGAACTACATACACAAATTATGTACCTAATGTAACCTATGTGTAAATATCATAATGATAATTGTAACACGGTCAAATAATTAATATTAAAAAAAACGCTGACAAATTTAATTATATTATAATTGGAATCAGGAAATTTCGCATTTGTTAATACGCGGATATCTTTATAATTTTCTTCTTTATTTCGTGTTAGTGGTTCGACCTATATATTTTCGGCTCAGTAATTCGCCGCTGTAACATCAGCAGCATTCGCCTCGATAAGGTCTTCGAATGTGCAGGTGTTGGGGTACAGTGCGCAGTCGAGTAGATGCTCCATAGATTGGTTTACGTCCCACATTGCATCCTTCACATTGCGGTGTGATATTGCCCCATTTGCTCATGTTATGTCTGATACGACCGACGTGTACGGAGTCTGTTAAGAGATCTCCACGTAGGCCGTTGCAGATCGTAGTCTGGTGGAAACTATAATGATAAAAATGTGCAAATAGTAATGTATATAATTTGGGTTTTATCTCTTTATTGAACTTAGAGCCTGGGACCTGGAGCACAGGCCTTATAGAACCTAACGCTTTACGTAAGCCTTCATATTTATGTATTTATATCAAAAATAATTGTCGATGTCATCGATGGTAATGGTCACACACACCCACATACACACATTATCCTGAAAATTTTTGACTCCTTCACCGAAATAATTTTGACAATAAAGAAGTCGGCTTTGACGACATTTTATCTACGAGATCAGGGCTCTGTAAGGAACAGAAATACATATGCTTTACATTATTATCTGTTAGTATTATCAACCGCTCGGCTCTGTGGTTAGAGAGAACCTATGATAAGGATTCTGGATTGAAAATCACGATCGAAACAAATTATTTTGCCAGGAGATTTTTTACCGGTCCTTCTCAGTACAATCAACAATTTCGGAATTAGTAATAAACAAAAAACATATTTTTCATATAGCTTAAAAGTATTTTTTATGGGATAGGAAAGCAAACGAGTCATGCGTGTCACCTGATAGAAAGCAATTAACACCGCCCCCGTAATAGACATCCGCAGCGCCACAGGTAGTGCGGAAGCGTTGCTGACCTTTAAGGAAAGTGTCATTGTGGGAGTGGGAATGGGTGTTGGGCCTCCGGAACTCAGGCCATTCACCGTACGAAACGCGGTAGCTAAGCTACCACACAGACGTCAGTTTTTTGCGAGAGTGTGGTACTTCCCCGGGCGAGCCGACCCATTCATGCTACAGACAAATATTATGCCATTCTTGACAAAGTATTCGTCTGCAGCGTGCCTCTACAAGTATGGAATTTAAAATTTTAAGGATTCTACATAAATAAATAAATTTCGCTTTGAATTAAATGTTTAATGCCATATGAGACAGCGCGATAACTTAGTTTTATGATGGGTTTTTATGTTAAAAAAGTCGCAGGATATGACGCGCTTGGAAAATTAACAAGATATTAAACTATTTAGTGCGTAATAAAATGTACCTATATTTTGTAGTTAATAAGATTCTTTACATTAAATTTGATACACGCACTGGCTAACCCATTTATATACCAGTGATAAAGTCATAGCGGTGGAATTAATTGTGGACTGCAGTCATGAGTGCCTACTTCCTGAACAAACACAACAAGTTATAGCTTCACAATCAAACTTAATCTTTAAGTAATTACGGTTAAATGCTAAATTACTTCGTATTTACGATCAACTTTATAACAAATTAATCCAGGGTTGTCGCTTTGAAAATTATTATTTTTTTATTAAATTCATCCTGCTCAAATTATACAATCATCCGTTTATACACCTGTAACTGAATATATGTTTTTGCTTTGAATGGTTTTTTCGGCTCTGGAATCAAGCCCTTTTGAGCCCATCTTGTACGTTTATATAGCTTGCCACGTTACGTGTTGATAAAATGGTAGCCATACTACCAAAACCTTCTAAGGACTTTTGCAGCCAACTAAAATTGTCACACTCCATTTATACGCCTTAATCGAACTTTATGGTATAAAACACCACCACAATTAAACAATATAAATGACAATATTATAAGATTATAAAAATGTAATAAAAACACAACGACAACGTCGTAAGTTGGCGGGAAGAGTCTTAACAGAACCCAAATAACGGGGAGTTGCCACATCCACCATGTTTGGTTACCTGATGGATTGAGGATCAAGAACTACTACTAGTCATACACTGGTGGGTATGTTCATTTATTTGCTTGTTTCGACAAATTAAAGAAATAACTTAGCCCGACTTTATCCAGATGACCTTGCAGAAAAAATAATGTAAAGATTTCATTATAATACATCGGTTTAAAGTCTTTTATACTATAATATAAATAAATATACTAGAGAAAAAGTACATGGGGTTTAGAAAGTTGCAGTACAACAGGATATTGTTGTAAAGGAGTAATTTGTTGTTAATGTGTAATGTTTATAATCGTTGTTTTTATTTGTTCGGGACTTCGTTTCCACATAACGTTATAATAATTAAATTACATAGAGTACATGGATTTAATAAATATTAATATTATGTGGACAGTCAAAAGTTTTACTTAGCAAAACAATAACAGAAAATTAATAATGTGTGTTTTTCTGCTGGATAAAGTGGATTTATTTGGAACTTAAACCAAAAACTCACCGAAAATCTGCCATCAATTCTCCACCCACCAACCACCATACACAACAACAAACACACACTACCACTTTGCCACCTTGTAAACGACGCATGTTTCGCCCCAACACGAGGCATCTTAAGGTATAGTAGACTCTACAGAACAACCGAAACCGAAAAGTCTTCCGTAGAGTCTACTATACCTGAAGATGCCCCGAGTTGGGGTGGATGGCAGATAGAGCTCTGTGGTCTCTGCCAACCCCTGCGGGAGATAGGCGTGAATATAAAAAAAAAGATTAATATATTTTTTTTATGATTATTAATGGAGTCAGAGAGAGAGGAGAGTAGAGTTACTTTGCGGAAATCCATCACTATGTGGACAGTCAAAAGTTTGTCGCGGATCTTAGCTAAGTAAAACTTTTGACTGTTCACATATTTTTTTATGTTCATTTAAAATTTTTGTTGTAACTGTCAAGATATAAATAAAGTTTGTGTTACAACCCTAGTCGCGGCCACGGATTTCATTTGCGTATAATTGTAATTGCAAAGTTCTCCGCGAGATAAGCATCGATAAGAGCTGACATTGTGATGTCTGCACATCCCGTGCGTTCGTCGCCTTGGATGCGGTTAACGCTTCAGTGTGCACCCGACCTAAATAATCCTATTTGATCGTAATCTTTGCTTAGTGATTGTCGCAATTAAATATATACCTGGGTTTAATTTAAGACTTCAAAATGAAACAATTTCACAGATTAATTTTAGTCCACTTAAAGTCGCCTTTTTTTTAAGGGATAGGAAGGCCTTCCCACTCCCCCCTCCCATAATGACACTTTCCTTAAAGGCCGGCAACGCTTCTGCACTGCTTTTGGCACTGCGGATGTTTATGCGTTGATGACTTCCCATCAGGCGACACGCTTCCTCGTTTGCCTCTCTTTCTTTTGACCTTCGTTTTCTTCGACATCTTATCTTCTTCGACCATTATTCATCGAACCCGTGTCCCGGAGATACCTGAATTTCCAGTATTAGTAGAAACATTAGTAGTAAAACAATTATAATATTATTAAAATTGTTTTACTTGCAAATAAATCATTCTATTCTATTCTACTTACGATTTAGGTGATATTTTATTTGATATTTTAAGGTAGTAATAGTAAAACATAATAAAATTAATTTTTATTAAAAATTTATGCTAAAAACTTGCGTGTATCCCAAGAAAATCTCTTAATATTAACTTGTAAAATACTGCTCAAAATTCGGCGATAGTAAAAATTCAATAAACATTGTTTCTCACCTTATAACATAGCTATAGGTATACAGTTATAGTAAGAAAGTTTGAAATTAGAATACTTTTTAGGACTATATTTGGAGTTCCAGAAGCATATCCATATTAACATACAGGTTTGAAATCATCAACCCTTAATCAATATACCTACTCCGATCACTGGTTATAACGTTTTATTTTACTTCATCATCACTTCATGTCATACTAAACAAAAATTCGCTTAACGGTTGTCTTCCGTAGAGTCTACTGTACTTAATAATGCTTCGTGAGGCTAAACATGTGTCATGTGCAAGGTGGAAAAGTGGTGGTGTGTGTTTGGTGTTGTTGACAGTGGTTGGGAGGCGGAGAGTTGCTGACGGCCGTTTTTTTCGGTTAGATTCAGTTTAAGTTCCCCGTAAATCCACTTCTTCCAGTAAAAAACACACATTATTATTTTTCTGTTTTGTTTGCTGGTCGCGGATCTTAGCTAATAGAAAATTCTGACAGTCCACATAATAATGGATTTCCGCAAACGCCTGGCTCAGTTAAACAAAAATTTGATAATTTGAGTCTTCGAATGCATACAGAAAGTGAAGGACATCAAGGTGGGCCCGGAGTCAGGGTCTGGTGGCGGCGGGGGTGGGGCGCGCGCGGTCGTGGCGCAGGCGCTGTGGTTCCTCGCCACCACGCGCAACATCCTCGTGGTGTTGGTGTGCGCTTCTCTCGCCTACTACTTCGACACCAAGAACCAGACGCCGTTCGTCCTTACAGGTGACTTAACATGTGATTTCCTCGTATATTGTATACGAGGACATCACATATAATGTGTTCACATAGTATGTGTCAATATGTCACATATAATGTGTTCTATTAACAAAGGTCAACAACGCTTCTGCAACGCCTATGGCACAAATGACTTTTATAATAATGTTCTGCAAAACCTTTTATTATATTATGTATACGTTTTTTCTAGACATATTTCAATAAAGATAATTTGTATTAAAAGGGAAGTAATTAAGGCTTTGTAATATTGTTCGCTTGTTGCAATACTAGTGTTTATTTCCTACTAGAGTTGTATAAAAAAGCGAAAACGCTGTAAATGACATGGATATAAAAACATTGCGTACTCGGATCAGATAAAAATACTGCGTCGAACGGTCTGAGTCACAGCTCTAACACCAATAGAAAATTTTGTACATGGTTGAAAAAATGACTGTTATTTGAGTGATCACATACAATTTGTTTAGAACTCTTAAGTTTTTTGGCTCTGGCGGTAAATTTTCATTTTACATTTTACTGCTTTTTTGCGTCGATATGTATGTACATATTTATGTATATATGTTTGTTATTGTTTGAATTATTTTCTACAAATCTTGTGCTCGGAAATAATTATTTTCAAACAATAGATTGTTACTTCAATCTTAAAAGTAAAACTAAAACTTGGATTATTATAAGTGTAGTACACAGTAGTTGGGCTTTCGGAACTCAACCGCTCACCAGACGAAGCGCGCCAGTTTTCTGCGCGAGTGTGCTACTTCCCTGGGTGAGCTGGCCCATTCGTGCTACAGCCAAATAATATGACAAAGTATTTGCCTGTGCGGTGTTTCTGAACTCATACGACATTGGAACCTTTGAAACAGTCTACACATTTCTTAAAGAGGTTTTTTAATGCCTGTAGCACTGTGGATATCTATGGGTGACGTTGATTGCTTTTCCGTCCCATAAAAAACACGTATAATATATTACTAGTGGTAGGGCCCAACTGCTCCTACGCACCAATATCGAGCGGAACAGCTGGTTCCACGGGATATTGGTGCGTAGGAAAAAGGTTCGGGAAAAATGCACCGTACTGGATCGCCATTCATCCAGATGGTGGAGATGAGGCTTTTTTTGTAGCGAGTTGTGCGGTAGTGGATTTTAGCGACTTGAATTATTTCGAACAATTCTTCGGAGCACTCCCCATGGTAAAAGCGACTAAAGATGTTGAAAATTAAGATATACCTACGCAGTGCTAAAGAAGCTAGCCGTTTAATAAGATCTTGGTCGGAGATGCGGTAGCCCAGAAATGACAACAGTATCACGACTTGACTTTATAGAAATAAAGCTTTATAAAATTGAAACCTCCGTATTTTTCTAATTTCACGATCACTTTGATTCATAAATCCGTACTGGATTCGTTTATAGAAGACACATCTATTGTTGCAAATGCGATTTTTAATTGCAACATTAACATCGCATTTTTCGCAGGCGAGGTGAAGCCAGGTCTGCCACCCGTTGGCCCCCCGCCGTTCTCGGCCACGGTGGGCAACCACACCTACACCTTCATGGAGATGGCCTCCACACTGGGCTCCGCAATCTTCGTCGTGCCGCTACTCTCCATCCTCGAGAACATCGCACTGGCTAAGGTCTTCTGTAAGTAATTCTATGGTTGTGTTTAAAATGTTATTTTTGGATCATGGCAAGACGAACTTTCGTAGAGTCTACTACACCTGAGTGATCACTCAGGTGTAGTAGACTCTACGAAAGTTCGTCTTTGTAATGTATCCGCAAAATAACGCCTGACTCTATCATTTATCTTTATGTACCTTGCATATATTTGTCGTTTCTTTTTTCTTTTTTTTATATATATATATTCACGCCTATCCCCCGCAGGGGTTGGCAGAGACCACAGAGCTCCATTCGCTGCCATTCATCGCAGCGAAACGGCTCGACATTGGTCGCTTTTCGCCCTCGTGAGAATCAGGACGTGACGGGTGGCGAACCACGTCGCCGTCATTTTCGACAAATTAGGTATATTAAATTCAGCAGAGCTCCACATGCTGAGTTAAGGCACCATAGTACCCGGGGGAGCCCGATCCCGGGACGGTCGGTTGTCGTTTCTACCAGAGTATAATCAGTTGTTGGTGTGATTTCCAGCTGAGGGCAAATACGTGGACGCGACGCAGGAGATGCTCGCGCTGGGGGTGTGTAACATCGCCTCGTCGCTGGTGGAGTCCATGCCGGTGTCGGGCGCGTTGTCCCGCGGGGCTGTCAACCACGCGTCCGGCGTCGCTACGCCCGCGGGCGGCCTCTACACTGGCGCCCTGGTGCTCCTCGCCCTTCAGGTACATTCCGGACTGTCATTTGCCACTTGATCAAATTTGAAAAAGAACGACCTTTCGAACAAGAATAAATATACTACTATATTTGATAATGTTATTGCAGGTAGTCTATGGACTTTAACAGCTTTATCGGATACAACGCAAAATCCATTAACTTGACGACCAATTGGCCCAGTGGCGGGGCCCTCCGCCCGCGGAGTCAATGGTCGCGGGTTCGATCCCCGCATCGGAATAAATATTCGTATGGATTATAAATATTTATTCCGAGTCTGGCAACCCCACCAATCCGCATTGGACAAGTTTGGTGTGTTAACGTCCGTTCCTCCAGAAATGGAGAGCCCCTGCTCAGCAGTGGGACATATATGGGCTGTTAAACAAAATAAACCTGACGCTGTGTCTGCAATATACGAGTGTGTGCAGTACACGTTTAACATAGCGTTATGACAAACTTGTCATAACGCTATGTTAAACGTGTAGGTGAGATATAAATGAGAATGAGATGCCTACTAGTGCCTAAGGTCGGGGGGGGGGGGTGAGAAGCAACCAGATAGTGAACCAGGTAGTACGTGAGTGTTTCGTGTAACCTGCTGGTATTCGGAGCGTAAGAATAATATATTGAAACACTCAATACACATTCATACACACTTTTCCGCTTACAAAACCATACTGAGACCTAGTTTGTTTTTAGCGCCATCTAGTAAAGACCAAGTTAAGTTTATTTCCCTATCTACTTCGTTTTCATTACTCTCACTACACATATAAACGAGATAAAATATTTTAAATACGGGTAAAATGGAGGGACATGACATTGTCAAGGGACATGTTTTTTTATTTAATACAATTAAATCAATTGAACAAGCGTACAAGCGTACAGAATGTATACTTTCCGTCTCTGCTTCTCCTTGTGTTTAGACTTAAGATTTCGACCTTAGTTAACTATACAGATATACATGTGTTTAAGTGACTCAAGAGTTGTTACTAATATTGTGTACATTTTTATTATATTTCGATGCAGTCCCTTGGACATAGGCAAATCTACTATGCCTCTTTCTTTACGGAGGCAAACCGTAAGCGATCATTTTTTGAATTTTTTTTTACATTTGGTCTATTTTATTTCCAGTATTTTAAATTAACAATTGAATCAGTGATGTTTAGAATGAAAATCTGTTCCTACCCACAGTACTTCACGCCATACTTCTTCTACATTCCGAAAGCGTCTCTCGCGGCGGTCATCATAGCAGCCGTGGTGTTCATGATGGAACTTCATGTCTTCAAGCCCATATGGAGGACCAAGAGTGAGTGAACTTATTCCGATAACTTGTACAAAGTCGATAACAGTATTCCACTCACATAATAAATATTCCACTAATAAATAACAAATATTCCACAAATAATAATAAATATTCCACTAATAAATAATAAATATTCCACTAATAATAATAAATATTCCACTAATAAATAATATGCTTAAATCAATTGTAAATGTGATTGTGGTATATTTATAATATTACATATATTCTCTGGTAAATAATTTTTTGAAAAAATATCCAAAAATCAATGCAATCACAAATGACTTGTGGAAATTACATACAAACAACATTTTCATGCAATCGACCAAAAAGTTGGATTTATCCTAAGCCCTGTCTGTGTATTTGATGGTAGTCCTATGAGTTTTATACCAAATATATTTTCACACGTGGCGGTGAAAAGTTATAAAATATAAAAATTATAGTTATAGTACAAACGAGATCTGATACTTCATAGGTACTTTTATGGGGGGGGGGGGGGAAGGAAAATGCGCAAAGGTACGACCTGATAAAGCAATCAAGACCGCCTTAGACATCTACAATACCATTATTATAATACCATTATTATTCTATTATTATTTGATAGGAAGACAAATGATGGAATAGAAATAAAACGAGCAGGCGTGTCACCCGATAGAAAGCAATCAACGCCACCCATAGACGTCCGCGGTGCCATAGGCAGTGCGGAAGCGTACCAGCCTTTAATATATGTGAAGGCTTGTTTTCGTTCAGAGAAGACAATTTTTTATGAGATTACAAGGCAAACGAGCAGGCGTGTCACCCGATGGAAGGCAATCAACGCCACGCCACGTAAACATCCACAGCGCCATACGCAAAAAATAATCGAAGGATCTCTTCGTACTGTCGATATTATGTTTTCATTGCGTCGTCGAAGTCACGATATGTCGCTGTTCGACGTAGTAATGCAGCAGTGGGTGTGCGCGTGTGGTTTTCAGAGCTGGACATAATCCCGGCGGTGGTGACGTTCGCGGCGTGCCTGCTCACGCGGCTGGAGCTGGGCATCGTGATCGGCATCGCGGTCAACCTGGTGTTCCTGCTGTACGCGTCCGCGAGGCCCTCCGTGCGCGTCACCAGCGCCATCGTACGTACACCCGCGCATACTCGTACACTGTATACACTACACCCCCCAAATTGTACCCCGGTTTACGCGAATTCGACTTACACGGATAGCGCTCGGGCCCACCTATCGCGCAAGTCCAGGGTATTACTGTATGTACAAAGAAGAGAAGTGCAGGTTTTATTTTATTGATTATTTAATGTTAATCTCAATCACCACGTCGGGCACACTCATGGAATCTAGCCACAGTATTCTGTGCCACTTCTTGAGGTAGTGACGTCGGGAAGCCGTTAAGCAGTGTAGAAGCGTTGCTGGTCTTTAAGGAGTGTCATTTTGGGAGAGGAGAGAGGAAAAGGAATCATCATCGGACGAAGCGCGGTAGCTAAGCTACCATACAGTACAGTTCACTAAGTATTCGTTTGCATCCAGGCTCTACCACTTCTAAAGTTTGATGATTTGTTCAAAATTTGATGTATAGAGATTATCAGCATCCACCAATGGCAGTCAACTGTAGGATACTGACCTCCATTAAGGAGCGCTACCTGGCCCGATCTCTTGCTACCTGCATCTAGTCTCCGCCAGCCGCCTTGCACAGATCGTCGCCCAATCTAGCCGGGGTGCGTCCCACACTACGTTTGCCGAGACGCGGTCTCCACTCCAGTATTTATCAACTCCAAGAGTTGTCGGTTTTCTGAAACATAAGAACAACTTATTGCCATTTTAATTTGCTAGAACTTATTTGGTGACTTAGTGATGTCGCTCCATCTAGTTCTCTCATCATCCAGGAGCGTCCAACGCTATATTTGCTATGATGTGATGTTCATTCCAACCCTCTAACGTTTGTCTTCTTTCCGACAAACGTCAGGCTTTTCGACGGATTTCTTCGTGTCGTTTTATTCGTATTATGTACAGATATGGTGGCACTGTGTAGCGTAAACTCCTTCCAGGAGGTTAATTTTCAACATCTTGTGTCTAGTGATTCATCAAGGCTGAGGTCACTCTCCTCCAGGGTGAAGCACTTACTCCTATGGACACTATACGACGAAGATGTGGCGGGTCCGAAGGCAGCTGGTGACAGTAGCCCAAATAGAAGAGTGCCGCGGCCAGCACAGCAAGCAGATGGTGGTGTGCCGGTACACCAGATCCCTCATGATGTTGAACACCAAAGAGTGATATTAATATGAACTGTGGTTGGCAGTCGGGCGACGGTGTGCCGCACGTGGTGGCGACGGTGGACCGTGCGCTCTCGTTTCCATCGGCGGAGTTCGTGCGGCGCGCGCTGCGCAAGGCGGCCGAGAGGAGCGCCAACGCGCCGCTCGTGCTCGACGCCTCCCACGTGCAAGCCGCTGACTTCACCGCCGCCAAGGTACACGCAATTCCACCTCTGTCTAGTCTTTCAGCCGAACCGTTGCAGGAGCCTTCAAACATCCAAATAAAATGTGTTCTACCCGGTAGCAGAATTAGGTTATTGTAATAATAAGTAATAAAAGAGTCCATGTGAGTTAGATTCGACTTATTAATTTGTTAGAGAAGAAATCACGAAGAAGCTCCATGGCTTCTTTGATACTGTGAGGCGTGTCGCCATCTTGTTGAAACTATATGCGTGAACCGAAGGTAGGATGGATATATATACGAATATCTGCTTGCATTGTGTCTTTAACGAAATAATAAAAAATAAATCAGTACTTTTCGGTTGTCTTCCGTAGAGTCTACTATACCTGAAGATGCCTCGTGTTGGGGCGAAACACGTGTCGTTTACAAGATGGAAAAGTGGTAATGTGTGTTTGGTGTTGTGTATAGTGGTTGGTGGGTGGTGAATTGATGGCCGATTCTCGGTAAGTTTTTGGATTAAGTTCCAAATAAATCCACTTAATCCGACAGAAAAACACACATTATTAATTTTCTGTTATTGTTTTGCTTGTCGCGGATCTTAGCTAAGTAAAACTTTTGACTGTCCACATAGTGATGGATTTCCGCAAAGTAACGCCTGACTCCATTAATAATCAGTACTTTGTCATATTTTCTACGACCCTAGCGACACAGGAGTAACTTGGTCCTTGTATTTAGGAATACGAAAATAATTTTGACTTTACGCGATGAAATATTCTTGCAAAACTTGCTGAAGTTGTACCGTGACGTGGCAGGGCATAAAGTCGTTGATAGACGACTTCCACGCGCGCGGGCAGACCATCATCTTCTACAACGTGAAGCCGTCGATCGCGGCGGTGTTCCGGGGGGTGCGGCCGCGCGAGTTCCTGCACTGCTCGTGCCGCGCCGAGCTGGACCGGCTGCTGCTGCAGGCCACGCGGACCGACAAGCAGCCGCCGCCCTGGTACACACCGCACCACACTCACACACACACCAGCTTCCTCTACACATCATACTACATACACATAATTGAGGCTTTCTCCACATACTAAAACTTGCTTGATCTGGGCGCCACACATATAAATTCGGTTATCTATTACATTATAAAGTTAATAACTTCACGAATATAAAATCTTGAATTTGCACTTCGATTCTTGAATTTACATTATCGAAAAACTACGCTCCTTCTAGCAATGGAAAATATGCGTAGCATGTTAGAGTATAAAATATTTAGGTAGCAAAACCAAGACGCAAGAATTGTTTTTTCAAAAACATTAAACATACGATTTCTTAAAAACTGGTCTCTTTTTAGTGTTTTTTATGGTATAGAAAGGCAAACGAGCAGACGTGTCACCTGATGGAAAGCAATCAACGCCGCCCGTAGACATCCGCAGTGCAATAGGCAGTGCAGAAGCATTGCGGGCCTTTAAGGAAAGTGGTTATTTGGTAGTGGAAAGGGGAGGGGGGAGAGGGAGGTTGGGCCTCCGGAACTCGGCCGCTCACCGCACGAAGCGCGGTAACTAAGCTACCACTCAGACGCCGGTTTATTGCGGGAGTGTGGTACTTCCCCGGGCGAGCCGGCCCATTCATGCTACAGACAAATAATATGTCATTCTTGACAAAGTGTTCGTCTGCAGCGTGGCTGTACCACTTGGAAACTGGCGTAATAGTTGTAATTAATTGTCATTAAAGAACAGAACGACTAATTGGCTTAGTGGCGGGGCCCTCCGCCCGCGGAGTCAATGGTTCGAACCCCGCATCGGAATGAATATATGTATGGATTACAAATACTTATTCCGAGTCTGGTAATCCCAGCCAATCCGCATTGGACAAGCGTGGTGGGTTAACGTCCGTGCCTCCAGAAACGGAGAGGCCCGTGCTCAGCAGTGGGACATATATGGGCTGTTAAAAAAAACGTTACTCATGATGGAACGTGATCATTTTACAGAGCTCGGAGAACCTTCGCGTTATGAAGATGCACCACGAGATCTCCCCGCGGTCCGGCCGGCGAAGTGACAACACACATGTTCTTTATTGTACTGAAATTTTGAACATTCCATTGATTTAATTGTTGTAATGTAATATATGAGCGGACGCCAACATATGTAGCGAACGAAGCAAAGTTTCCCTACAGCAAAGCACAAGTGGTACCACACCGTGCCACCACCACGCCACCACGTCACCACTCGCATCGCGACCGCGTAGACAGTATTCCCTAGCCGTAAGCTGTACACATGTATTATATTTATACGTCGCACTACGTAGTCTAAACGTAAAGTAGATTAAGGAAGCGTTAGTGGGTTTATAAACTCACTGCAGAGAGTGAGATGGTGAATAAAATTGAAACAATTTGACGGGTGTTTTGTTTCTTTTCACAATCACACGTGCCTTGTGCGTACGTACGTACGTGGGTGTAAAGAGACGTATGTCTCTAGTTACCGCACGCCAACGAACGCGGGCGGTTCGTTGTTTAGTTTTAAACACTTAATAGACGAACAAATGACAATAACAAAACGCTTTACACGTAGGCGAGGAATAAAAATCTCTGTGTCGTGGGTACTATAGCGTGCCAGCCGTACTGATACGGTGTCACCGTAGTGTCACGGGATGTTTAGGGGGTTCTATCTTCGATATAGTGAAACTCTTCCAAGTGAAGTTAATTTATTTTTCCATTCACTGTACATTTATATCTAATTCATACTTTATTCACTCTTTATCAATTTACATTTTATGTGCAATCTCAATTTCTTGTACCGGTCGGGTGACGTCTAATCGGGTCTATCGAAAGACGTCAATCGAATTAATCTCATTGTTCTTCTAAAATGATTTATTTCTTTCTAATTTTAAAATTACGAATTCTTAAAAGAAGTAATATAATATAAAATGATTATTAATGGAGTCAGGCGTTATTTTGCGGAAATCCATCACTATGTGGACAGTCAAAAGTTTTACTTAGCTAAGACCCGCCACAAGCAAAACAATAACAGAAAAATAATAATATGTGTTTCTCTGCTGGATGGAGTGGATTTATTTGGAACTGACAACATTCGTCATCGAAGATGACTAAGTACAGCTTTCATTGAAAGAGTAGAAAACAGTAGGCCACAAGAGCCTTCCTTGGTATGCATCAGAGGTACATGCTGTTGAGACTGACCGTTGAGTTATTTACATTTTTTTGAAGTGAAAACTTCCACAGCCGCGTTACACGACTCTGGGAGGGAAAAACATCTGTGTTCGCGTCAGCAACATGCTAATGCTTAATGTATATCTATAGCTATAATTTTTTAATTTCTTTCAGACTCTCCATAGTACTTAATGTGAAAATCAGATTAATGTTAATTATTTTAATTGAAAAATTATAATTTTTAATATTACAATAAGTTTGAAATTTCAAAATACAGTTTAAAGTTTTCACTTCTGTCGGCAGTCCTCATGACTGCCTCCGAGTTTTTTTTGTTGAATATATCTCCAATACACCAATATATAGTCCGTTATGAATACCATTGAGGAGATTTAACTGTCAATATTTGAATTTGTTTTTATAGCATAGTAGGCAAACGAACATGCAGATCACCTGGTGGTACGTGATCCCCGCCGACAATAGACATCCACAACAACGGAGGCATTGTATACGCGTTGCCGGCCTTAAACGAACTCATACGCTCTTGTCTTGGACTCCCCCATGTCATAATCATGTGGGAACACCGCAGGTGGTAGATTGTTCCACATATCCACAGTACGCGGCAGAAAACTGCATTTAAATCGTACGATGGTTGACGTCCAGCCATCTAAATGATAGGGATGGAACCTATTTTACCTTACGCGATAATGAATAAAACACAAAGAGGAGATAAATGTGTTTATTGTACATCCATCGCCGTCCCGGGGCGTCGGGAGGGCCTCGGGGGCCGCGGGGGCGCACCAAACTATATGGTTACACGTTCACAAGGGACCATTACCAACGGGACCGGTATCAACTTTGAAACGGACGACCAACGTCTCCGCCAACATCGTCCAAACGTTGCTCCAATCAACCAGTATGCCATTGGACAAATATTGGCGCACACATTGGCCCCATTGTTCGAACAAATAATTTCTATTCCCGCTGGAATAGTGGTAGCGATTTATGTCCAAGTTTCGATTTCTAAAATTCACATTAAGATTTGTTTCGTCCTTTATATTCTTAGATCTAATCGCACCTTTAATTAGTTTGAATCTTTCTCATCTTAATCTACAGCGTCAATCTGTTTCGAGTATGTCCTTGGACACAAAACGCCACCACATTCCCCATCTAACAACTCCAAATATAAAATTTCGCTAAAGATACATTAAAACATCTCATATTGCAATACAGAACCTGGATTTGAACTTAACTACAGTTTCGCAGTGCATAGCACCAGTCTCATTAGCGAGTTGAGCAGGTTACGTCACTTGGGCGTCGACGAGTTGCGTGTTCGCCAATAAAAATGAGCGGGGGGGGGGGGGACGAGGTCCCAACTGACTTGCTACTGCGGGGAAAACGTGTGATCACACATCTGATGGGATCAGAGAGAGAAATAAACTCAGATCAGAGAGAGATAAAAGATTTTGAAATTTGCAGTATTGTTAACAGTCTCAAGATATTTCAAAAGAAAATAAGTATGACTTTTCCCACCGCTTTTTAAGTTATATGAGTAAAGTTGTGTTTTTATTTCATTTCTCATATTGTTATCAGTTATATAATTTAATTCTGGTGGCTTATAAGTCAATATACTCCGATAAAGGCGTAGAAGTGAAGCAAAATAAAATAAATTCGTGTATAGTGTCTTTATAATTTGACTGCAAAAGTCCAAGCAATTTTTGGTAGAACGGCAGCCATTTTATCAAGACGTACCGTGCCAAGCTGGATTTACACTTCAAGATACTTGATATTATTTCACTTGACACTGAAATAATAGTTAGTTATAGTTAACTGTATAAAAGAAAGTAAATCTATGATCGTTACTAAAATGCTTGTACATATATTGTTTACGTCCAATTATAGAAGTGAACCTTTTCGATTGTAAGTGAAAGTCATCTACTATTGGAGCACGACATTTTGTCATGTGCAGTTTTTTCTTAAACTTAAATATATATAGAATTTGTATGTGTAACACATAATATTGTTCGTTATATATGGCCTCTATAAATAAATGTTCTCATTCATGTATTTAATCCAGTCTATCTGTGTAAGAATACATTATATTTTTCACGAATATTAAGAATCTCTCTGGGACTCCATCGCACACACAACAACTCCAAAGTTCAATTATACAACTCCCCCAACAAATTCATATTAATCAATACCTTAACACGGTGTAATTAATTGAACAGGAAACTCGCCTTACATATATCTCGTTCTCAACACAGTGTGCCAAGACACAAAAATGAACACCGATTTATTTGGAATAATACATCGACAACACACCTTACGTTATACACTATTACGATATGACACGGTACAATAAAATTTCGCACGTCTCGCACTCGAGTCAACAACATAAAAACTTAAACTAACATTCAGTAATAATCACAATGTTAAACTAAACGGTCCGGTGGCGCACACACGTAAGCACGCACGTGCGTACGCACGTACGCACGTAACCGCGCACGCACTTTGCCCGTAGCCAGCGTATACGTGCGCGATCCTCCTACGATAATATAATGCGTGAGGACACGTACGTGTACGCCCGGTCACAGTCGCCGTCCAGCTAAACGAATGAACATGAAATTGAAAAGGAATAACACCGGCTACACTTGTCGTTTCTTTTACCCAATATAATGCCTATTCTACCCTCAAGTGTAAGAATTGAGGATGAGGCGTCAGATTAACTTTTTTAAAGTACATTTGGGTTACAATATGAGAATAATTCTCATTCTGCGGCGGGCTAGTGCCTGAACTAGTGGTGAGCCTGTATCCCAGGTCACTAGCCTTTCACTCCTTATTACTTTATTCGCGTCCCCTTACTCTAGTTTCATCGTATTTATGTAGAAGTAAATAAAAGAGAAAAAATAAGTTTATAACTCCTGTCAATTTCATCTCATTCCCTTTCGCCTTATTAAAATTTACTAAAAAAAAAGAACACCACGTGTTTGGCTTGGCATCCGCATCACACTCTTGAATACGTCGCACTTATTTGCTATGAGTTACATTAATCATTACACTAACTACCCTAACTCTATGTTTACTTTATATAAATGCATTCCCAACCTAGCAGGCGTGATGTGTGTTCCGAAACCCAATACTTTGACACGGATAGACTCATACAAAACATTGATTTAAGAATCAAAAAGCATAGAAAGGTTACACAATCTTCATATTGCTTGTCATAAAATATTCATTTATCGTACAAGCAAATCCATGTCAAAACAAGAACTACATTATATAAGTATCGCCTTCATCCGCTTACAACCAATTTGCTATATATATAACTACATCAACAGATGGAGCATGCAACACGCCCAGTAGAAATACAGAATATACTTACTTATCTAATGACATATACCACAGATTACATTAACATAAAGAGAATCTCTTGGATTAGGAAATCAGTTTGTGCGGAGCGTGAACCGCCGTACGACAAACAGTAAAAACCACGCAGCAGTCGGTACTAAACATCGAGCCATGACGACTATCGCAAGGAATATTCCAGCATATAAACCATTCATTCATTCAATCGACTTTGGCATCTAGAGACTTGTTCCACATGACATAGAACGCTAGACAATGTATCTAGCCAATTACAGATCAGTGTTATTTAAACTCAATGCTTAGTACTGAAGGCCGGGTGGGTATTATATAAATTGTGATAATCAATTAAAGCCAATTGAACCGTTCACTCAAACTTGCGGACAACGTTGAGTTGTTCGCACAACCAACGCAGACGTCGCCGAAGAAACTTGGTGGCAAACTTCATGGCACCACTTAAAACATAGACACGCTATTATCTATCGAAAGTATTGCCACTGACAGTGGGTAGATTTAATTAGGTTAAGGTAGTTTTGAAATCAAGGACATTTTATATCACCTATTCATGTAAAAAGTTTGCCAAAGTGATGTAAGTGATACAAAAATTGTAAAATGAAAATAAAACAGGTTTGATAGTAAAAGAACTTAGTTTCAAAATAAACTGCAATAACAAAACAGTTTTTATTTCATTGAATGAGACCGAATTAAACAAAGTAGAGTTGAATTGGACAGTGATAAATTAGCAATTTCAAATGGGGCCAAAAGACAGATTCGTCATTACGGCTGATGCTATGCCGAAGAAGATTTCTACATCATCACGATAGCAATATAACACTGTTACAATTGCACACGTCGAAACAGTATTTCTTAAAACTATGTCACATTCGGCATAGAGACCTAAACATAGATAGAGAACCTAAATATATGCAATGAGCAGGTATACATTACAATTCATAGTACCACCTATGCACTAAAGGCCTAATACGACCTTACAAATACTTTCTATGACTATAAAGAAGAAAAAATATTCGCTCCTAAAAACAGCGAACTAACGAAATATTAATTTTGTATATAATCAGTAACATGGCTTGGCAATCTTACATATGATCAGGGCTTTTTTTGTGGGGGCACGTGGAGAGAAATTTCTAAAATATCGAAAAAATGTCAGAAACGTTTTATTTCCAACGAATAACATCGTTGGAAATAAAACGTTTATGGCATTTCTTAACAATGGCGTTTTTAAACAATATAAAAAATTTACTTCCATTTTTGCCTCAGAACACAGTGGCAAAGGGTGGGGAAACTTAGGAGAATTAGCGTGTGCCCCCAAAAAAGAAGTGATAAAAAAGGACTGCATATAATTATTACTTAATTAAAGTAATTTTGATTATTTATTTCCCAAAATATTTAGGCAAAGAGTACGTCATAGATTGCGCATGGGTAAAATTACAGAAGTGTCACATGACTGAAATTATAAAACAATCCTGTAATAGTAGACAATAACAAGTCATCATCTTTTTATACTACAATTACTGCTATATTAATGGATTTTTTTGTGATATACTGCAAAAATACTCTACAGGTACTTTAGTTTGTATAAAACAAAAATACTCTACAGGTACTTTAGTGGTAGTTACTATTTCGATTGCCTTGGAGGCTGTACGTCCTCTAAGTATGTTCTCCGGTCGGGGAAGGAGGCGCAGGCGGGGCGCCTCAAAATCTCACCACGTCATGTTGTTCGTCGAGCGACAGTTTACTGTCTATCACTGAAAGCGCAAGTAAAACATATTGCATTATATACAACAAAAAAATATTTCATGTTAACAAATTTACATCGTATGTGGTCTTTTTTTAGTAATTAGAATTTTTACTTAGCTAAGATCCGCGACAAGGAAACAACAATAGAAAATTAATAAAGTGTGTTTTCCTGTTGAATGAAGTGGATTTACAGAGAACTTAAACTAAATCTTACCGAAAAAACGGCCGTCAGCAACTCTCCACCTACATACATACATGCAAACAATTTGCAACTTGTAACCGTGTGCAAGGTGGAAGAGTGGTGGTGTTTGATGTTGTGTATAGTGGTTGGGAGCGCGGATCTTAGATAAGTAAAAGTTCTAACTGTCCACATAGTAATGGATTTCCGCAAAGTAATGTCTGACTCCATTAATCAAATTTACATAGATAAATATACCAAGTCTTATTAACACATAAAATTATGAAGGTTTTGTAACCTTTCTAACCACCACAACAACCACTTTTAACCAGTCAAATAATAAGGGCACATTTACTCAGTTTGGTTCGAATCAATACCAAGAAAGTAAAAGATGACATATAATATATTATGTTCTTGCGTCTGTTTAATATTTTATCAATTCCAATGGAGCAAAATGTGAAAGTACAGGAAAAACATTTTGCATTAGGTTTATGCAAAATAATGCATTTTCAATGTCGAAATGAAATAATATAAATAAATATACAGTCTTAATATATCTAAAATTATGCAATTTATAGTATAAAACAATATAGGAAAATTTTTAAACTTGGAGGAGTCCCTATTCTAAAGAAGTAGAAGATAAGATATAGTATGTTCTAGCGTCGATATCACATTTTTTCGGTTTCAATTGAGGACACATTCTTGGGCTGGAGCTTGGTACTTTGCTGAAAAAGGATTAAACACAGGAACGGCGTTTGTAATGTATCTTAAGAGCATAATTTCTCGTGTTTTACTCACTTCGGTCCGGGATAGTAGTACGGTGGTGGTCGCTCGTACTCAGTAGGGCCGTGGTAGCGGGGTGGGCCCTCCTCCCAGTGCCTGCAACATCCACCACCGACCGCTCACAACCAAGTAATGACAAGCAACGACAGTGATAGCATTCCGACAATGTGCCGTCAAATAAATAAACCAAGTGAAAAAGTAAAAACTGAAATAGTGATCTTCCGATACCATTGTTTTCGTGGGTACTCTAGTTTGGCATTGTCTGGACAGCAATAAACCACTGTCAAATGGTGTGTAAGCAAGTGCAATTACCCCATGTTTCTTTAACCAAAACTGCACGCGGTATATCCTGATGAGTAACATACACTAGTGGTACAACCACGCTACAGACGAATACTTTGTCAAGAATGGCATATTATTTGTCTATAGAATGAATGGGCCGACTCGCCCGGGTGAGTACCACACTCCCTCGGAAAACCGGCGCCTGAGTGGTGGCTTAACTACCGCGCTTCGTACGGTGAGCTCCGTTGAGTTGAGTTCCGGAGTCCAAAAGGCCGGCAATACTTCCGCGCTGCCTATGGCGCTGCGGATGTTTATGGGCGGCGCTGATTGCTTTCCATCAGGTGACAAGCCTGCTGCGTGAGTTTAATATGTGAAGGCATAAATATGCTTGTGATTTGTGTGTGGATATTTTTCCTTTGTAGTTAAGATAAATAAATACTCGATCTGTCGAACAAAATGTGTAATAATAATAAATTATAATAAGAAATGGAGAATGATAAAAGCGTGTGTCCGCACGACAAGGGTTTTGAGAATTGAAAGCTGTTGTGATCGTCGATAAATACAGACTTCGACTAGCCAATGATTTATAGGAATGAATGAATGTTTGTACGGGAATATATAAGCGAGTGGTTTTAAAGTTGAAGAAAGTGAAGTACCCTACATAGGTGAGGTGTGCGTATGGGGTGTCGTTGGGTGTGTGGCAGTGACAACTCACTTGGGAGCCATGTCGTTGTAGCGGCGCGCGTGGTGTGCGTGCTGCGCGTCCACCGGCGGCGGGGCGGGCTCGCCTCCCCCCGCGCTCCCCGCGCCACCCCCACCGCGGCCCCGCTCGCGGCCCGCGCGCTTCTCCGCCTTGTACGCGCTGCAAGACCTCACACTCAGGGGGACGGGGCTTCGGTGCCCACCTCACTACGACTGGCGACCAGGCCTAACCACTCACACTCACTCGCCCCTCACCCAGCATTAAGTGCAAAACTATTTCTTTTACCATCTCTTTAATATCTAATATATATAAATCTTGTGTCACAGTGTTTGTTGTCAAATTCCTTCAAAACGGCTTGACAAATTTTTATGAAATCTTTTTTGTATATTTGGTAGATCTCAGAATAGGCCGTAACCTATTTTTTATTACCCTAAGTGATAAGGGTGACCCTCCCCAAAAATTTATACGGCAAAACAGCGTTTGCCGGGTTAGCTAGTATGTTATAAAAAGATGCAATGCAATTAATGTAACTTTCAAATATTACGGTTTGGTTTTATTAATGCAGACAACTGATCAAAGCACGCTGCAACATGCAGTGACGATTGAACCATTTCTTTGGCTTGGGCCACTCGATTAATTTGAAATAAAATTATTTAATTTTATAAAACTAAACCCAAACTTTATCAAATATTAAATGTTAAAAAGATATTATTAGGTTAGGGAAAGTCGCCAGTCGTGTTATATAAACAGAATAACGACGCAAAAAAACGAAAACTTAGTAAAGTGCAAAATGAAAACTTACCACTAGAAGTAAAAAATATTTAATATTTCTAAAAAAAGTGTATCTAAACACTTAAAAACTGCTGTGAGACTCCATTGAGAGTATTCGACGCAGTATTTTTTTCTTATCCGAATATAAAATATTTTTCGTTTTTTTGCGTCGATATAATGACAATAAAATTCATATTACAAAAATTTCAGCAGTTTTCAAGCATTGTATGAAATCTCAAACTATACAGAAAATTAGAGAAGTAAGAAACGAAAGGATAGAGAGTGTGTGAACTGCTTAAACCTAAAACCCATGCAATACCAACACGAAATTCGAAAGTAAAATATCGACGAAATTTAAAACAGGATAGGCAAATGAAATTTCAAAACCTGTACATTAGGATACCTTAACTAGTGTGTAGCGTACGGTGCTGAAAGCCAATTAGAATCTCGGGAAGTAAAAGAAGAAAATTACTAAAAGCATGCCATGTAAAACAGAACAGTAAAGCAAGCGACAATGTTATATGATTGTTAGTTACCACATATGACCTGGTGTTTACTCCCACTCTTCCGCGATGACCTGTCCCTGGGTCCAACTGACCTCTCGTAATATATTCGTAATTATTTACGTATTATAAGTTGACGAAAAATATTAGAATAAACGTTATAAGGAAATAGTATTTACATTTAGAAATGTTTATTACAAATGAAATGAATACATTTGATATGATTAATCACAATATACATAACAAACATGTATATATCAATACACAACACCTAGAATGATAATATTACACAATATGACATAATTCGGCACATTAAAGTTACACTTTAATGCCTACGCGAACAATCTGTTACGCTTCCACTCTTAATCTATGATTGTTACCTTAACTATGATATAAATATTAATACAGTAAACCCTCCTATAACGCGATTTCATGTTCCTCGTACAACACGTATTTTCTCTTGTATAACGCGTGGATTTCCCAAGTCATATACACATTTGTACTGTGAAAAATTTATAATGATTCGACAGTCCATAATCAAATTTATTTGCACATTAATTTTTGTTCCCAGCTTTTGAGTTTTAGCAACTTCAATTATACATTAGAGTGATCCCTCGTATACCGCGTTTTCCTATAACGCGGAACCGATTTACCGCGTTACAGGAGGGGTTTACTGTATATGACAATCACAAACGAATCACAAATGCACATACAAACATATTTATTGAACATGAATTTATTCGACTTTATATGAGGTCGACATACGATACTATGCATTTCAAAAAGTCTACTCAATTCACTGCAGTGCCATCCTTTATTGGATTAAAAATTCCTTAAACAAATCCATCGAGTAGTATATCATATAATATGAGTATTTTTATAAATACATGTAATATTCAATGTATATATAAATGGAGCGTTATTTTGTGTCTCGCCTAAACTCAAAAACGCCTCAACCGATTTGAATAATTATTTTTTATTTTATTCTCTATAACACATGGAAGGTTAATGAATTAAAAAATGTACAGAAAACATAAAAGAACAGCTTCAAGAACGAAATTTTTTCTTTATTTTACTTGCAATTATTTTCAATAGATGGCGTTCGTGACGGCTTTATCGTCTGACGGACGTGTTTGTTATACAAAACTGTCGTTATTTTTGTGCGATTTTGAAAAGTATTGCATACCTAAGTATTAACATACCAGGAGAAGATAAGCTTACCAGGAGATATTCTCGTTAATTTGAATTAAATAAATTGTAAATAAAACAAAATTCACAGGGTTCATCTAGTAATACATAAATATATCAGAATTTCTTATCAGTGCACCTTCAATGCACGAGTTACTGGGGGTATCGAAAAAATATTATCGCTAGCCTCTCCCTCTATTGTAAATGTTAAAAAGTATGACACTTAATAAACGGTTGATTCATATGATTGAATATGACATATTTATTAAATTGACAGATATTCTTAGCTACATATATGTGCATAGTAGTAGAGATTCTTAAAATACAATTATAAAAATTTCACTGGATATATTTTTTTCAAAGCGTGTCTCAAAACCTACAACAAAGTTAAAATACTTCTCAACTCTCTTTGCGTCCCTTATCAGCGACTCTATATGATCGTTTGTTCGCTTGTTAGTCTACAGTAAACATTTATAAATCACGGCAAGCTAATATACAGTATATCGTATCAAAACTACGCGGTAAACTGTTCAAAATCCCTAGCGCAGTATACAGTACAGACTTAATATTTGAATATATCCTATAAGTATGTCTAATCAAAACTTGTACAAGTGTTGCGGCATAGTGTGAGTGTCACAGACACTTTGACAACCACTGGCCTGACATTACACGAATAAACGCACGCAAATATAATTTATTGTCATGACTCGCGCGAACTTTGAAAAATAAATATACTATGTACAAATTGAAATCGATTTAATAGTGGTAGAGCCACGCTGCAGACGAATACTTTGTCAAGAATGGCATATTATTTGTCTGTAGCAGGAATGGGCCGGCTCGCCCGGGGAAGTAGGTATCACACTCTCGCAGAAAACTGGCGTCCGAGTAATAGCTCACCTAAGGCGCTTCGTACGATGAGCGGCCCAGTTCCGGAGGCCCAGCTCCCTCCCCCCTCCACCTAGGTCGGAAACTCTTCCACACCACCTATGGTGCTGCGGAAGTCTATGGGCGGCGTTGATTGCTTTCCATCAGGCGACACGCCTGCTCGTTTGCCTTCCTATCCCATAAAAAAAAGAAAAGATATTTCATCAATTGTTTCGTATTTTTCATTGTAGATAGCATTCCCTCAGAAACGCGTCTCGTTTGTCCGACCAGTGTTTGTCAAACATTTGTCTTGCACGGCGAGGCTTGAGCGGTGAGTGTATACAATGGACGTTTTGCGGTACACAGAGCGAAGCGTGCCTAAGCTTACCGACACAATGGTGTACCGGGGATTTTTGTTGCAAGCATTATACGATTTCACAACTTTTATATTATATATTTTTTAACATTATCAATGGTAAACCATTTATTCCGAAAGTAATTCTAATATTCTTAAAGTACACCATAACTATATGTTATTTATTGACAAATATTTATAATTTTTTGGTTCAAATTAAAAAAGTAACAAAGACATTATTCAGGATTGTAAATAGAAATCTTGTTTTGTATACAAGTCAGAAAAAGGTTTTAAGGAATTCATTTATTAACTATCAAATATTTTTCTGGACAAAGTTGTTATTGCTGTATAGAAACTAAATACATATTAGGAAAAAATCGAAACAAGATTTTATACTCTTGACTATTTCCTACTATGAATCAAAATCGACTGATCGATGAATTATATTACAATAAAAAACACTGTAACGCTATTCAAAATTAAGACTGCAGACAGAAGTGAAAACTTAAAACGGTATTTTGAAATTTCAAACTAATTGTAATATTTTATGCTGCTATCACTACAGCATGTTGCTGACGCAACTCACGAAACTTTATCCATCCATGAAGCGTCCAACGCATACTTATACAATCGGGTATGTACAACATGTTGGCGTGATGCATGTACGTAGGCAGCTGCGAGCGCATTAACTGTGTCTAAAGTATATCTATAGCTATAGATATACCTTAAGCATGTAGCTGACGTGAACCCATAGATTTTTTTCCTAACCCAGAGTCGTGTAACGCGGCTATAGAAGCTTTCACTTCAAAATATTTTGTTGGCGACAATAGACGTTCAAATGCTGAGCGGTTGTATAGTAATACAACTTTTAATAATCACTACGTTTACAGGCAGTGTGCAATAATGTAGAACTTTAAAACCTATACATAAAGCTAAAGTCGTCATACAAAGACCCAATACGCGTGCAACCCAGCGTGGTGTCATGCGTTTATGGAAGGCAAACGAGCAGGCGTGTCACTTGATGGAAAGTAATCAACGCCACCCAAAGACATCCCCAGTGCCATAGGCATTGTGGAAGCTTTGCCGGGTTTTAAGAAATGTGTAGGATTGTGGAGTCTACTGAATGACGTAGAAGACGGTCGACAATAAAAGCTAACTGTCTACACAAAATTGGTCAATCGAACATGGAACATTGCACGTACAGACGTTGGCGAACATTTAAAATGCGCAATCTAAAATAGAAATATCGTTAACAGGTGAGTCATTTTATGTTATACATAAACACACGAATATTCTAGTTTAATCTAGACGGGCGGACCGAGAACTAAATGGAAGAAAGTTTTCAATAATCCCATCCAAATGACAATGAATTCGTTATTTCTTATTCCATATACCTTCGGGTACACACATCGAAATCATATTCGGACGGCAATGTTTCTTCGCTACGTGTTTAAATGTCTAACTTTGCTTTTATAACTCAAGTAACAGGACACTAACGTTTAGTCAATTGGAAATGTTTTTCACCTCGTTGTAGTTACGTATTATATGTAATTGTTGTTCGATTAATTTCATAGATCGTTCAATTTACAACAGCGATTTTAAATCACAACAGTTAGCCCATGGCTGCAGTCTTGATATGCATAAATTACGTAACAATACATATGTTTACAGATCACAATATGCGGATGTGTACAACGTGAACTAAAGTACTGTATTAAACTTGAGAGACGATGCCGGCCTGAGTCGATATAACGTGACTAGACTACGCAATAAGGGATCATCCATTAATCACGTGACGAAAGTCATGCTAATCCGTGGTCCGAGGACAACGTACATTAAACACGTTCATGTACTATTATAAGTTTTTCACATTATTACACATTTCCTTCATTATTTTTATGCGAGTCACAAACCAAATGCTTGAACATTTTGATCGCGGTAATTGATTTTCCAGAATTAATTTAGATTAGAAAATAATATTCTAAAACTTTCAAGATACATCGTACTGGTGGTAAGCGATCACCATCAGCTATAGACATCCGCACCGCTAGAGGCTTCGCAGATGTATTGCCGACCTTTAACGAACACATACGCTCTTCTCTTGAATGACATGGGGGCTGTCGTAATCATGTGGGAACGCAGGTGGTAAATTGTACATTTTCACAGTTCGTGACAGAAAACTGCGACTGAATCGCACGGCGGTTGACGGCCAGCCATCTAAGATAGGGGAAGGAGCTAAAAAAACATCACGTGATTAATGGACGGCCCCTGAGAGATAGCTCTTTTTATACAACTCAATTGAACTATTAATGAGTAAATATTATTAAGATTGTGTTACATTAGGCAACAGAATAAAAAATAAAACGTCACGGGCCGCATCCAACGAAGAGAGACGTCGTCCAATGAGAGCGGCGCGAGCTAATCGGACTCGTGTATGCCGGACTCGTTGTCCTCGTCCTTGGCGTCGAGGCGCGTCTTGAGGTCGTCGATGAGAGCGGGCGGTGGCAGCAACTGGCATACCACTTCGCGTCCGTCCAACATGAGCGCGCTGCCTGCCCCCTGTGCGGCCCCCTGGACGACCCCCTGCCCGGCCCCCGGCCCACGGCCCGCGCTGCGCTCGCGCCACTCGGCGATTTTGCCCTCGATGTCCAGCGTGCTGCGCTTGGACCCGCTGCTGACCGTCCACGTTTGTGTCACGTTCATTCAGGGCTACCTCCGATACCGATATTCATCGTGAGACTACACACAAACTTTGTAATATAACAAATAAATTAAATCCCACAATTGGATTCTAGTCGTAACATAATTAGTATAGGAAAATCAAAACATTGTACTTTTTTAATTAAAATGTGATCACGTGGCAGCCCTGAATGCACATTATAATATATCTTAAGGCTAATAAATATTTACATAGCGGTATGACAACCCCATTTTATACTCACAGCTGAACATTTTCTATTGGAAGAAGTGGATTTAAGGAGAACCTAAACTAAATCTTACCGAAACAACACCACCACTTTTCCACCTTCAAACCAGCAAGGTGGAAAAGGTGTTTGCTTGTCGCGGATCTTAGCTAAGTAAAAGTTTTGACTGTCCACATAGTAATATATTTCCGCAAAGTAACGCCAGACTTCATTACTTAATCATTGATATGTATCATATCAGTGTAGATATAATTATAATTTATTTTATCAAATATGTCGATTTAAAAGATAATGAGCACGCTGGCGGTACATTTTCACTTACGGAGATATTTTGGTTTGTTTATTCCTTTATGTTTACAACATTAAACTCTTCTCATTAAACTTAACATGGCGTTGTCATACCCGCGTGAAACATACGTCTCATGTTAACAGTCGCCTTATATCGTGCGTTGCTTTATTTTATTCTAACCCTGACCGACAAACATTTTGTTACGCCCTACGATTTTGCTCCTGCTGCCAAATAAACCAAAATATAAAAACTAAACATAAGAAATAAATAAACAAACAACATTACAAGACTTTTTAAAGCCGCGTGCAGGAATACTGACGCCATACATTTATTTGTATATATAACTTTACATTATTAAAACAGTCATGCATGTAGACATCATGCCTTAGTTTAATCGTTACAATATAAATTCGTATACAATTACCAATTATCATGCTACAATATATTTAAATTCATTAATCAACAGTCAATAGTTTGGAAGAGGTTGTTAAAATTAGTCGGATTGTCGATCCCCTTAGAGTGGTACTGCCGTGTATTAGTCACGAAGGAGGGCTCCCCTCACCGACCGAAGCCCGCTGCGGGACAATGTCATAACTCATGCATGTTCGCACTACACACCTATAACTACACGCGCTCTCTACGTGCAAACTACGGCACACGTACCGACGTGACGAGACATTCTACTTTGTAAAATATTTCTCTTTTAATACGTTCACGCCGGCGTCACCCACCGGTGGGTCACGCTTAACTATCCCGTGGGGCGACGTGCATCACAGGTGAGTCACTTGTTTTCAGAAAATAAGTCGTTAAAGAAATTATTTTATTTTATTTTTTCTCAACATTATATATAAAAATTGAATATTATAAACATTTACATTCAATATTTTAAATTGATAACAATTATTTATTTATACCTATGCAACACTCCAATAATAGATCCTTCAGACGAACTACTTTCTTCCATATTCATTTAATCTATTATATATATGGGCAAAAATGCAAAAAATATGCTAACCGCCTCTGTAGAAGAAAAGATAATTTTACCTACCTTTACACTTGATGCAAGAAATGTGCGCTCAAAAAACACTATGTCAGAACTGTTGCAATCTCGCATTCGAAACCTCAAACTGTTGTGATCTCGCATTAAACGCGATCGAATTCGCAACAGTGTCGCCACGCCCCATGGAGCGTAAGGAGGTAAGCCAGTCCCGCAACACGCGCCGAAACGTAGATATTTGCCCCGGCGTGAACGTGTTAAACTCTATCATTAAAATCGTGACATAACATAACCCATAGGGCCGATTTAACTGGCAAATGTAGGCCGTTTGGTTTAAAAACTTCACCCGTGCACGTATGCACGTGAGAAGCGATAAAAGCTGACTTTACCGTCTTGATTGGCACAAAGTGAATTAGTACAAAACGCAGTCTGTCAGGTCGGTGGTTCCGTGCGCGGCGCGGACAACAAGCGCATGCGTCTTTGGTGGGGGTGGGGGGGCGTTGGATGGATCGGCACTTACTTGGCGAGGGGTACATTATCGCGGTCCGCGTACGCGTCATACAAATACTCGCTGCAACAGACAACAAATGCTTGTTTCAGCACACACACGCACACACTGCGATACATACACACGGGAAATGGCCTCGCTCCCTTCACAACTGCTCGAGGAACATGTTAAAACTATCTTAACCATACCCATTTTCCATCGGCAACCGTGATATTACTACGATACATACATATGTACTATTAACTTCATATAACGAATAGTTACGTTTACACGGGATCATTTGAAAACAGGTAAGATTAATATGGTCGTTATGGTGAAGGGTGTGATCAATCGTATTATTAGGAAATCATACATCTTATTGATTCACAGTTAGATTGCTACGTAAAATAAAATAAAAGCAGAATGGTGGAATCTTTAAAAAGTCAAGAAGGACCGAACATAAAAGTCTCACATCGTTTCTAGAGTAAATTTTAAAACATTTCTGCGATTGGGGTTAGAAGACTAGAGATGTGGAGAGATACTTATTGTACTGCACATATGTGACGGATGACTATGATTAAAGAAAAAGAAACGATAGAAATCACACAAAACACTAACTACATCTACATCTATATAAAGGTAATCACATTAAATTTATTTTATATATGTCTGCTCGATTTTCCTCAAAGTTATTTTGTTTTAAATAGACCTATCCCCCGATTTACACTGAAGATAGGTTCCTGACAAAACCGTGTTAAATGAATTAAACTTAAAAATGTTTTAAGGATATATGCAACCATGTTCAAGTTAATTTATGAGCGGTGTAAAAGCGAAACCGCATAAAACAGGTACCGTGTAAATTGAGGGATAGGTGTGATTAGTTCAAAAGTAAAACTATGCAGTTTTTTGCAGATTCTTCTCGACTGAATGTGGTGGATGTAAAAAAAATGGCGATTCAAAAATAATTCTTTGAGAATTGAGCAATTGCATTACTGAAGTCCTCTATATGCTTTTTTTGACATTTTATCGTAATATCCATGGAAATGGAATGGATGGAATTTACATTGGATTGTCTGCTCTTATCCTTGGGTTTCGCCTGAAGTGGTGGGACCCTTAAGAAAATTGATTTAGGGCTGTTTAGCACGGGCATTAAAGGGTTGTCTAACAAATTCGAAGAGAAAGTAAAGTTAATCGCCCAACTAACATACTAATCTAACAAAGTGATGGCAGCCAAAAAAAGATAGTTCAACTGTTGGTTATTTGAAGTAAGGTGTGGAGAACCCGTAACAAATGTTCTAGCAGAGCATGCTTGTGGAAATCGATATTATAAAATTAGTTAACTAAGTACAACATCGAGATATTAAAATATTTTGTTAATTGACTTGGTCCTTACGTGCCTTGGTATAGTTATTTATTAACCAAATACTACTTTTATTACTATTAAGCCGTCTGAAAACGCCTCGATATTTATATAGTGTATATCTATTAGAGTTGCAACGAATATTTTGCTTCTAGTCTGCAGCCGGCCTATTATTTTGCATTTAGCCAAATAAGAAAAATAAATGCTAATCGATCGATTATAAAATAACCACAATGTATTTTTAAAATAAAATATTAAATAATTGCTAATTATAAAGTGGTTTTTACGAGATTAAATATATTAAATAATTAAATTTAGTATAATTTGTTTATTTTTAAATGATAAAAAAACAGCTTTCCAAAGTGTAATTGAAGCTAAGCAGGTTGTAGGTAGAAAGTTAAACCAATCATAGATAGCATTTCGATCGCCGTAATTAAACAAATTGTTACCAAATACGGTAAAATAGTTTGCCGAATTTTCGGGAAAATTATTCAGTATTCGGCTCTATGGGAATACCTTATTCCTTGCAACTCTAACATTCATATCAATATACTATTTTTAGTTTTAAAAACAATAAATAGAAATCGATAATTTTGAATCAATCACAGTCAATATAAAATGGAGAGAGTTAGCTAAACAAATGGTAGGAAAGCGTGCAAAACATTTTAGGACAACTAGGGGCTAATGCATTGTGAACACTAAAATTTGTAAATTGTTTGGGATCTGCGTTTTGGATCTACTAAAATGGGAATATAACTCTATTGGTGAATGATGCAAAAAGCTGATGTTAGTTATCAAATTAGACCATAAAGCATGCCGATAGCGGCAGTGTGGGAGCAATGATATTGTTAATTTTTTCTTTTGCCATTCGATATACGATGTATAAAGACATTCAGATCGATATAAAGAAAACTTTTGGCCTATTGCGAAGTATCCAACTAAGAAGGGAAAATAGAAGCCAGATGTTTGGATTACACATACGTGCTGCCTAACTGTAACGTTTTAATCAGACAGCTATATATAAAAATGGAGAGCTATTATGTTAGTCTCGCTAGAACTCCAAAACGGCTCGGCTGGTTTAAATATATTTTTTTAATTTTCAGTGCTACAATACAGGAAAGGTTTACGAATAAAAAAATATACGGAAATCATGAAAGAACAGCTTGAAAAATGAAAAATTATTTTTCGCGTTCGCACGGTGTTCGTGGTGTCATCTTCGTGACGCTTTATCGTCTAACGGACGTGTTGTGTTATACAAAACATTTTTTGTCTTTTCTTTTGTGTGATTTTGAATAGTTTTGCATAAATAAATACTAACAAACCAGGAGAAGATAAAATGTAGATGAAATGAAGTTCACCGGGTCATCTAGTCAGCAATAAAGACCCGTTTAATATTCATCTATCGATCAAAGTTTATTAATACAAACATACAAAGCCAACTGGATTCATTGAGTGAGGGAGAGTAGCAAATATCCAAAAGCAGTGCTAGGATGACTTGTTTAGACAAATGATGAGGGTTCACATTCCATCTCTACTCTACACTACAATAAGAGATTTATGGAAGACAGCTAATCTAAAAAAACAAACGTTTACGAACTGAAATAAAATTCAACTGAGGATCAAAGTAAAAAACGAAACTGAACGGAACAATAAATAAATAAACCGTTCACAGTGTATGGGTGGAGAGCGTAGAATTAGTTGTTATTGACGTCATCAGAAAAGATCTATATTTTTGAATCTAGATTTGTTTAACAATTGGTTATAGTATATTGTTAACATGAAAATATTTTGGCGTGCATAGCTCATTATGTTTCGCCATAAACAAACATTTTGGAAAAAGGATTTTGATTTGGAGGAAAGACAGAACACCATAAACTGCAAACGATTGAAATAAAAATTAAAATGGCTGATGAGTGACCTAACAACGAGACCTAGGACCTAGGACGAAACCTTTTGTACTTTTATGTCGCTTGGTAGAACTTCACCTTAACTTATAGATTCAGTAAACACTTGTGTCGTTTCAAATTTATTCTAACTGTATTCCGGTTGGTCTTAGGAAGCCTTTGTAGTTCATAAAATTGTATCCATGATAGAACGTTCAAGAATGTATACTCAATCTATAAGTTAGGATGAAAAACCGCGGGTCGCGACACACAAATATTTATAATTTATTAATATTCAACATGATATTAAGGAATGTATCATATAACATTACTATGGTATCTGATAAGTAATGATTTTTTATTGAGATTGTGTAGTTACCTGTGATCGGAGTAGCTGTGTTGATATAGAGTCAATGATCTCAAACGTTTATGTTAATATGGATAAGCTTCCGGAACTCCAAATAAATTCCGGAAACGTATAAATTTCAAATGTTTTTAACTGTAATATTTAACTCAATTGAAATTAATGAGAAGATTCATTTTAGTATAGGCTTTAGGTAAAAATAAACTCTATATAAAAATAAAATTTATTCGGTTTTACTACTAGTAGTAGTTTAAGTATTAAATTACTTGGGTTCAATCCCCCCTACACGTTTAACGTAGCGTTATAACGAAATTAAAATCGGTACACATACATGTGCACCTCCGACGAGGCGTCGAGCCGATGGAATTTGCTATTTACTCATTTCCAAACATATTTTACTTATCCTCGGGCGCAGTATTCGATATAGGTGTTAAATACAATAGCCTACCAGCATTAACATCTTCGAATCAAATTAAATATTAAATGAGATATCACGTAAATCGTAAGTAAAATAGAATAAAAACATTTATTTGCAAAAAAGGGAAAATAAATAATATTTAATCTAATTTCCGGAATTTCCGGTATTCGTTTTTGAAAAAAGAAGGGCATGTCCACGTTATGACAGCATGTTGTAGGGTCTTAAAATCAATATACCTACTCCGATCATTAATAAATATTTGGAATTTTCTTTAAAAACACATACTTTAGTTAGAATTTACACAATACATCCCTTATTAAAAAATAATATTAAGACAGATTTTACAGATAATAATTTGCCTTACAAAAATAATTTCAGCAGACCAGCAAATAGATCACCTGATGTAACCACTGCTGTTGAAATGCTATGGTAATATGCAACCATGGGGACGTCACATACGTTATATTAATATGGGAAATACATAGGATAATGATGGGCAGATAACTGGCAATGGAAGTCTGGAGGCAGAAATGCGATATCAAGATAAACCTTCCAACAAGGAATCTTTGAACTATAACCTAATATGAATGTAGGATGTGAATTTTCAGAGTGGTAGACTCACGCTGTTGAAGAATACTTTGTGAAGAATGGCATGTTATTTGTCTGTAGCATGAATGGGCCGGCTCGCCCGGGGAAGTACCGCACTCCCGCAGAAAACTATGGCACTGCGGATGCCTATGGGCGGTGTTGATTGCTTTCCATCAGGTGACACGCCTGCTAGTTTGCCTTCCTATCATTTTAAAAAAAATTGAGAGTGTGAATGAGAAAGTTTATTAGCATAAAGGAGATGTGTGAAAGGGACAATATGTTGTTTATTATAAAGAGTGCTGATTGGTTGTAAAAATAAACATAAATATAGCGGATTATGAGTTGCGATGTATACGCGCGTGAAACAGAATAGAATCGAATAGTGTTAATGAGAAAGCCCTCGGTTGGAGTAGACCGTAGGCCCCCCATCGGCACGTGAACGTTGTCGAATATTCCTTGTTTGAAAGTAGTAGCGGATTGAAATCGTAATTCCGTGACCGGATCCGTGATCGTTTAGTTCCCCACGCGTGTGGTCCACGTACCATCGCTTGGTGTATGTACCATTACAGTAAAAACAATTTCAATTGCAGTATGAGGATAATCAATTATTTTTGTAAAGCATTAATATTATTATATTTGATGTGTGTTTTTAATGTAAAATGTCGGACGTTAGTAGCTGAGAACACGTGTAAGGCGAGTATGTTTTAGGATATAAATAAATATGCACGAATACAAAAATGGTAGACGTGCCTCCCGACATGATCCCTGTAATGTAATACCACAGACAGACTCAGATTTTAGTTTATAACAAATGTTTATTGATAGTTATTGTTCTGAAGCATTTATTTTTGTGTGGTGCAACGTGTATTACAACTAAACCTTTGTCTGTTTGTATTCAGTTTAGTGAGCCGCCGCGGTTGTGTCGCGACGGCGTAGTGACGCGTAGTGGCGCGAGTCTGGCTGTGTACGTGTGTACGTGTGTACGTGTACGTGTACGTGTACGCGCAGGGTGCGCACGTAGAGCGAGCGGTACGTACGCCTCGACGAGCGGGCCGGGGTAGGGGTCGGCGTGCCGGTACAGCCGCGCCAGCCGCTGCGCCACGCACAGCAGCGGCGCGAACACCACCACGCACCACGCCAGCGACATCCAGTACCCGTTCTGTACACACACACACACATACATACACGTCTTTGTGTAATTTTCCACCCTTTTGGAGCTCGTCATTTTCTCCCTAATAGATTAATAAGCAGTCTCAGCGATACTTCCTGGCCATCCAAGTAGCTGGATTTTAGCTCTATATACAATACATATATTCAGATAACCATCTCAGTATTAAAACAAATTGTACGACACGAAATACATAGACATCCGCAGTGCCGCGAGCGTTGCGTTGCGGACCTTTCACAAAAATGTAAGCTTATTTTTAAATGTTCCAACATCGTATAGGAACGGAAACACCGATGAGACCGTGGGTATGTATGTGATGGATCCACAGGGTAGTGGCGCGTGACAAGAAGTATTTTGGAAAAACGCACCGTACTGGATTGCTGCTTATCCTTATTATTCTTAATAACCCCCCCCCCCCCCCCGATAGCCAAAGTTTTAAATGGAAATAACATGGGAAAACTTCTGTTGTTACCTTGGATTCTCTCGTCGTCATGAACTAATGAACCGATCATGTCCACAAATGACAATCCTTGCAGTGAATGTATCGCTCTACAAAAAGGTCTCTTATGATTTTTCGCTAACTTGAATGGTTCAAAAGTTCGCTACCTTGAATGTTATTCGAGTTCAAAACCAAAGTGCTAGTCAAATTTATGGTTTCCCTCTCTTTTCCTCTGCAGCAATACACATGTATATTGCTGCAGAGGGATTATTCTATCCATCTATCTATCTGAGTATTGGTCCGGTAAACCATATAAAGTTAGCTGTAACGTAGACAGTATCACAGTAATGTTTAGTTGGGATGGTCCACTCACCACCGGCATCAAGACGGCGTAGCAGGCGGAGTCGCGCGTGGCGTTGAACGCGTTGGACAGAGGCCCGCAGCGCCCCACGTCACGCTTGACGGCCGCCACCAGCCGCTCCAGGTACTGCTCCAGGTGCACACGCACCACCACCGTGTACTCGCGCGTCAGCTGGAACACCACCGCCACCGATATCAGTATACACTTAAAACCATTTAAAACTTCACTTTGGGGCACACTCTACCTCTCTCTGGTCGATCCCTCATGACTGAAAATCGTGATCACCAGACTTCACTTAACGGTTCATTTTCTTTTTTACACAAATTACCTCTTGCACAAGTTTTTTTATAAACAGTATATATATCTTCTCACAGCCCATATATGTGCCACTATTAATGGTAGAGCCACGCTGCAGACGAATACTTTGTCAAGAATGGCATTTTATTTATCTGTAGTGTGAATGAGCCGGCTCGCCCGGGGAAGTACCACACTCCCGCGCTTCGTACGGTGAGGGACCTAAGTTCCGGAGGCCCAACACCCTCCCGCTCCCCATCTCACGCCCATAATGTCACTTTCGTTAAAGGTCGGCAACGCTTTCGCACTGCCTTTGGCGCTGTGAATGTTTATGGGTGGTGTTGATTGCTTTCCATCAGGGCGACACGCCTGCTTGTTGCTTTTCTATCACATAAAAAAAATTTTTGAGCAAGAGTCTCTCCATTTCTGGAGGAACGGACGTCACTACGTTTCTATTACCGTGGTGAGGACGCTTGTCCACGCTTGGCGGGGTTACCAGACTTGAAATAAATATCTGTAGGCCACACGAGGTCTAAAAATCGGCCCCTATTAACACACGTTCTTATTTGAAACTTACAAGGTATGCGAAACAAGAAACACCAGGCGCACCCATCTCATTGAAGCAATGGACTTACGTTTTGCACTAGCTCAGTCCCATGCTTGTTCAAAAAGGCCTCCGCTTGCGCGATCTCGTCCATGCGGAAGTAAATGGCCTCCCTGACCGACGTGTAGTTCATGCGCAGCCCGTCGCGTAACTTCGTCACCGTCTCCTGGTACATATAAACAAACGAATTTAGCTAACATTTGGGCTGGTGGTACTTATACGTACCTTGTGGGACGCCCACTTGGCTCATCGTGTTTAATCAACATCAACAGCCCGCAGCAGTCCACTGCTGGACATATAGCCCCCCCTCAAGAAGCACCACTTAGCTCGGTCTTCGGCTTAACGCATCCAGTTTAGCAAAAAAAGCCAGGCCAAAATAAAACGGTACAGTAACGGATAACGGCGTTGTCGGTGCGAAATGTCTGGCTGCGCGGTCGCCAACCCTTCCGTGAAGTAAGCCAACATGTTTACAATACCTAATTCTAGAGGCCCAACCACCCTCATCCACCCTCCTCCCGTAATAACACTTTACTTAAAGCTCGGCAAGGCGTCCGTGCTGCCTATGGCGCTGCGAATGTCTACGGGCGGCGTTGATTGCTTTTCTTCAAGTGACACGCCCACTTACCTTACTATCACATAAAAAAAATCAAAAAAATTTTCCTGACGGTCAGTCCATCTCCATCCTTCCAGCTTCTCGATCTCACGATCACCTAAAGCATTGTACTAACAAACTCTTTTCCAGGCACTAAAACTACATGAAGGCTACCCCCTGTGAGGGTGTTAGCGGACACGATACTGGAGTCCCGAACAAATCTAGACCATACATTTTCGAACGGCCGCCTCTTAAGTTCCTCTGGTGTCGTGAACCATCGGAACCATCAAGCGAACTCGCTTGCTCGATTCCATTGCATAGAGGCGTCGTCACTCACGTTTAGTGCGGCGGTGAGGTTCATCATGGGCTGTATCACGTTCTCCTGCAGCGACTCCAGGCGGTTGTACACGACCCACAGAGCGCGCGCCACCTGGTCGTAGTCGTCGCGGCCCTCCAGCGTCACGTACGTGGCGTTCAGCTGGTGCTTCAGGCTTATCAGGTCCAGCGACGTCATGTTGGTCTGCAACTGCACACGGAAACGCACACTGCACTACACTCTCGCTGGCAAACTCGTGGTCACCCCTGGCCCTCACAACAACCATTTATACCAGCGGTACTGAATCTTCTTTTTAAGATGATTAATGGAGTCAGACGTTACTTTGCGGAAATCCATCCCTATGTGGACAGTCAAAGCGTTTACTTAACTAAGATCCGCGAGAAGCAAACAACAATAGACATTTAATAATATGTGTTTTCCTGCTGGAAGAAGTGGATTTACAGAGAACTGAAATTAAATCTTATCTAAAAACGGCTGTCAGCATCTCTTCACCCATCAACCACTATACATAGCACCAAACACACATTACCACTTTTCCGCCTTGTACACGACACGTGTTTCGCCCCAACACGAGGCATCTTCAGGTATACTAGACTCTACGGAAGACAACTAAAAAGAAAAGTCTTAAAAAGGCTTATCGCGGTTCTTAGCCAGGTAACAGTTTTGACTGTCCACATACGTCTTGTAGTCATAGGGGCCTCAGACACTTGTTGGTCGTGATGTCGCGTCCCGTGCAATACGAGAAGTAAAAACAATTAGATCAAATCAAATCACAACCAGCGAACAAAGCGTCACGTACACGGAAGTAACAAGAAGAAGAAACCCAGGACAGGGGTGGGGGGGGGGGATTCCCGCGGTCTCACTCTCCCGATGCGGCACTAACGACGCTCACGCTAAATTTGTATTTTTGTTAGTTTATATCACACATTTAATAGGTACAGAAGGTCCATCCATCACCTACAAGACGCACAACAAGCGTGCACACGGATAGCCGATCCAAGTGTTATTTATTTTTTGAGAATATTACAACAAAATTATACACAACATGTAATATTATTACAATTGCTGTGCACCTGGACTTGGGTGCCTCAAAATGATATGGTATGACGATAGCGTATTGAATTTTTTAAGGTTACTTATCGATTTAGAAATCGATATTTTGAGTTAAAAAGGAAGTTAGATTTAGATAGGTGCAGATTAAGAAGATAGTAAGATTTAGTGGTTGATTTGTTTCTTTTTTTAAGTTTTCTGTTAGATTTTCAATTAATAATTATCTTCTTACTAAAAGTGTTTTGGCTGGAATGTTTATTCTCAGCCACACTTCATCGGTTGGATGTGTTTTCACGAAATGTAGTGATTATCGTAAATGTATTACACTGATACTCACATGTGGGAAATACTGCTCGACCGTCTAGTCCAGAGCAGCGTGAAAGTGCACACGTATGAGTTTAGTTGAAAATATTTGTAAAATAAAAATAACATTACACCTTCGTTATATTTGACATTAGATTGGTTTTGACCAGTCGTAGCTCAAGTGTCGAGCGCGGTGTTAACACCGGTCGGAGTGGACCTTCTGTACCTATTTATCTTTGTGCCTGTAACTTTTGCGTAATGTAACATATATTAAGACGTGTTGTTGATGGACCGGATATATCATATATAGATATAGTTGTGTCGTTGTGTCGGCGAAGTAAGTATGTATATGTATGTACTCACGGCTTGTAACAGACGGTCGAACTGGAAGTCCGCGAGGCCGGCGTCGGCGAACCGCTTCAGCTGGACGCGGGTCTCAGGTGGCAACACCACCACGTTGCGGGGCAGCGAGGGCTGCAGCTGCGCCGCGCGGGCCTCCAGCGTGCGCAGCGCCTCCTCGCGCAGCGCGTCCACGTCGTAGAGACGGTGCAGCTGGAGCGTCTGGAACATACACGCACAAATGATTTACAACTATAGCCCCTTCTCTCCGTTGAGAAATGCGTTGCAGATACACTGCTGCGGAATTTGTTCGTCTACCGGCTTAAACCGAACCATGGCCGCCATCAGCGCGAGCAACGATCCCCGAGTTCTGTGACTGAACAGTACTAAGCCCGTCTCGGGGGTTGTGTGAATCCGCTACGCCCAACACCTCGCGGTGCTTACTCGGTGATTTTCTGCCATAAAAAACAATTGTCCTCATTAAGGCTGTCCACCCCCCGAGTGCCCACGACCTCAAAGGCGCCGCTTACGGTGGAACACCAACTGCAGGAGGGATGTGATGAGAGGGAGACACAGTTTCGCGCGTGCGTCGTCTATGGACGGAATCCGTTCTATCTCGAACCCACTCATCTTTAGCCCTAGTCCTATACAGTCGTAACCCCACATTAACGTATGTGCGTGCGTGCGTGCGTGCGTGTGTGTACGTGAACGCGTACACGTGTGTACTCAGATGTAATCACCTCATAGATGGTGGTGTTGCGATGGCAGCGCAACATGACCGCGGTGATGTTGAAGTCGGGGTCGCGGCGCTCGTTGAACAGCGCTCGCTCCAGGTCCACGCCCACGAACCGCTCCACGTCCTCGAACAGCCGGCTGCCGCGCGGCTCGCTGCTCACACCGACATGCACATTGTTTATTTATTTTATTATGACCACGTTGAGGACGGCGGCAGTAAAGAGAGCGTATGTGGGTAAGTCCGACTGGACGCGGTCCTGTGAGGCGCCCGGGTACCGCTGGAGAGTAACGATGGAAGTTGACATGCGTAATCTTCAAATCAATAACTGGCAGGAGGAGGCGTAGAACAGAGTACGGTGGCGTAAGATCTTTCCGGAGGCCAATATTCATTTTGGGTCTCTGCGCTAGCAAAGTTAGTTAGTTTTATTTTAATTACTAAGTTTAATTACAACTTTTTGGTGTACATATATAAGGTCCCTCAAACTGTTGGCACAGTTTGGCTGTGGGTTCCTCGGTCTCATTGTTTAACTTAAACCTTAAATGAAATTAGTTTTATTTTTATTAGTTTGTAGTCTAATAGCCGGGGGTTGGGAGGGTGATTTTTCAGAATATATGGAAGACATTTGTTCAAAATAAATGGATGCGATGCGCATGCGCTGCGTACTCACGTGAGCGGGTCGCACACGAACCGTTGGCTGGCCACGCCCACCACGAAGTAGATCATCAGCACGAGCGTCACGACCCCGCCCACCAGGAACGTCACCGCCATACCGCTGAAAATGTTTTTGCATTTTTATTTATTTAGCCCGTGACTCGTGTCTCGTGTCTCGTGTCTCGTGGCCCAAACATTAACTATCAATCTTACCAAGAAGTATATTAACTAATTTTTAATATGATGATGATAATTATGAAAAACAAAAATAAGTGGAAAAAGGCCCTTTTTGTGTGTGATTGTGCAACGAATGAAACGAGCGTTCAGCCTACGCCTGATGAGCGTGTACCAGTCTGCCATTCATTGATGTGAAATAAAGTATTCATCATAATCAACAGCCTGCGACAGTCAACTGCTGGACGTAGGCTTCCTCCAAGAAGCGCTATCTTCCCAGATCTTCGGCTTCATGCATCCAATTTATGCCTGGCCTCCGCACATCATTGCACCATCTTGCCAAGACGCGGTTTCCATTTCACTTTGGCCATAATAATGTTTATATTCTATTTCCTTTACTCCCATACAATTCATAGTGGAAGAGCTACGCTGCAGACGAATACTTATGTCAAGAATGGCATAATATTTGTCTGTAGTATGAATGGGCCGGCTCGCCCGGGGAAGTACCACACTCCCGCAGAAAACTGGCGTCGGAGTGGTAGCTTAATCGGCAACGCTTCCACACTGCCTATGGCGCTGCGGATGTCTATGGGCGGCGTTGATTGCTTTCCATTATGTGTACTCCATATGTGACCGCACTTGGCTTTGTACAGCTGGAAACGGTGGACGGGTGTAAAGTACTGCTTCGATCTGCTTAGTACACCAAGTGTTTGGAAGTCAGTTTCGAAGCGTTGGGGGCGTTGGACGGGCGGTACTCACCACACGAGGCTGGTGGAGCCGGCGCCCTTGTTGCAGCAGTCGCTGGTGCCGTAGACGTCGGGCCGCTTGCCACAAACGCCGCACAGCAGGCCCCACGCCATCAGGCACGTGATCTGTTTAATGAAAATGAAAACACGTTATGCTCATGTACACTATGCTTCATGTGTGATACAGGTGATACATTTATGGGCATTTCATCTAGATACTTTTCACGTTGTTCTTTTACTGTAAAATTAAAAGAACATACATACACATCGTCACCCCTCTCTCCCGTAGGGGCAGGTAAAGACCACAGATCTCCATCTGCCACAATCTCGGAGTACTTCTTTTGACCTGGCCGTTCTTAAAAACTTCAGCAATATGGTCATGGTATGTCCGTGGTCTTCCCCTACCGACCTTTCCATCTACATTCGCAACGTAAATTTCTTTTGCCGGTCATCTTTCATCTCTGCTCTGCTCTCTTGTATCTTCATTCCTTATTCTATGATTCAAAGGTACACCACACATACTTCTTATTAATGCTCACATTTCCACCGCATTCAGTCTGCTTTCATGACTCTTCTGCCAAAACCAACTTTCACTACCGTACATTAAAGTCGGATCAAGCACCCCCTGATGAACCGCCCGACTGGCGGTGCATCATCAAATCAGAATGTGTCTAAATTCTGATTTTTCATAAAGGAATAGAGTAGAAAATTAATATAAATATGGGATTAATAGCATACTCAACCAGTGCTAGCACAAGTGTTTGAGCAAATAATCACTCCGTTCATTATCTGGCATACTAAACAAATATTATGTGAACAACAACATGGCTTCGTAGCTAGACGATCAGCTACCACTAATATGGACAGTCAAAAGTTTTACTCAGCTAAGATCCGCGACAAGCAAAACAATAACAGAAAATTAATAATGTGTGTTTTTCCGTTGGGTTTAATGGATTTATTTGGAACTTAAACCAAAAACTTACCAAAAATCGGCCATCAATTCTCCACCCACCAACCACTATACACAATACCAAACACACATTATCACTTTTCCATCTTGTAAACTTGTCGCGGATCTTATCTAAGTAAAACTTTTGACTGTCCATATGATGATGGATTTCCGCAAAGTAACGCCTGACTCCATTAATAAGCTACCACTAATTTAATATCTTTTGTTGAACAAATTATATCTCATATCGGGTCGAATAAAGTAGACGTTGTCTATAGTGATTTAAGTAAAGCGTTCGATTGAGTGGATCATGATATTCTTATTAATAAGTTGAAATCAATTTCATCTAACCGGCCCACTTCTGCTTTAATTTAGTTCTTATTTAACTAATCGTAAAATGAGAGTGGTGCTAAATGGCTCCATTCAATGGTTCGAATTCCTGTTTCCTCTTATCAGGCGTACCACAGGGGTCTATTTTAGGTCCAATATTGTTCAGCTATGACCATTCATAGACGACGTCAAAGAGTGCTTTAGACATCCAGAATTCCAACTATACGCTGATGACCTGAGGATATATAGAGTCGTACAAAAACATCACTGACGAGGAGTTACTACACAGGGATATTGATAATGACGCTCAATGGATGTTATTGATGAAACATGTTTGCACATCAAATTTTCTAGGAATGTGTGAAAATATCTATGTTGGGTTTTATAACGCGGAATAACAAAAAGTTGATATCTACTTTAGCCCTTAAGACACTACCAATATAGTGTAGTAAGACCTCTAGCGCACTGAAAAGGTACAAAAACAATTCATAAAAACATTATCATATAAAACCGGAGAACATCACACACTTAACAGCTACCGGGACAGCCTACGCCATTTTAACTTCCACTACTACAGAAGCGAAATCAGGCTGTAGGTAATTTTTTCCCGTCTAAATTGTTGAATCGAAAGACTAACTATCCTTTTCTCTTGAATTAAATAAAGAATGTGAATGGCTCGCTCTCCAGGTGTTACAGATGTTAGTGTGGTATACTCACGAGCAGGAGCGAGGCGGCGACGGCGCGGCCCGCGTGCTTGCGGTACGGCCCGTACCGCTGGTGCAGCCGCTGCAGCTGTTCCGCGGCCGCATTGACCACGCCCAGCGTTGCGCTGCTGCTCGCGTTGCCCGCCATTTGCGAGATCTCATCCGCGAGCGCCGACAGCCGCTTGCCTGTACCACACACGCACGGGCGTTGATATGACATATGGTCATATTAACGCCCAATTTTACGACATAACTCACTTTTTTACCGATTTTGCTAATTTTAGTTTTGAATTATTTTTGGAAGTCCAGGGAAGGTTTCAAAGGTGAGTAAATATGATAAAAATATAAGGAATTCAGTAAAAGCAAGAATTTCGTTTTCCCTTAGAAACTATTCCTGCTTATTAACTTAATGTGTATTTATGTCCATTGCTGAAGAGGAAAATAAATGGATCTCTCTATCTATCTACCAGTACATTAGAGGGTATAAACAGTACGCACCTGTTTCCCTGAGCGCCTGCAACATGGCGGGCACGTGGTCTTCCACTGAGCGACGCAGCGTGTGCTGCATGCCGTGGAACACCTGCAGCCCGGCGCCCAGCTCTGACGTCATGTTGGTCTCCAGCAGCGCGGACACGTTGCCGAGCAGCGCCGTCACGTCCGGGATCTGTACACAAACACACACTTACATACACGGATATGAACGAGCCGTAGCAGTTCATCCAGAGAATTTTTATACAGTACATAGAGCGAACAAAAAACCAATTTAACTGGTGAACCTTTGTTGAAGTTTCATCCCCACCATTTGCATGAGCAGCGATCCAGTACGGTGCGTTTTTCCAGAAACTTATTTCCACGCACCACTACTCTGTGGCACCAGCTAACTCCAGCGGTGTTTCCGAATCGATACTACATTGAAACCTTTATAACTTATATATTTATAACAGACCAACACATTGCTTAAAGGCCAGCAAGTGTCTTCTGCAATGCCTATGGCACTGCGGATGTCTTTGGGCGCCGTTGATTGCTTTCCATCAAGTGAAATGTCTTCTCAACCTGGAAAGCTATTTATGCGGTGATCTACCCCACCCAGCTACTACGGGGAAATGAGTCCTTGGAAGAGTCTTAAGTACAGCTGTCTACTGCTAGTTTATCGACAATTCCAGATAATATTTCGTATGATAACCTACTGATACTCACGTTCGGGAAGTACTGATCGAGGACCTAATCCAAGGCGTGAGGCGTGAAAGTATACACGTATGAAATTAATATTATATTTTTTTATTATAAAAACAACTTTATAAAAAAAAAAACTATATAATAAAATAAATATACTTTAATTTAGTTTTGAATGGATAGAGCCACGCTACAGACGAAGACTTTGTCAAGAATGGGCCGGCTCGCCCGGGGAAGTACCACACTCCCGCAGACAACCGGCGTCTGAGTTGTAGCTTAGCTACCACGCTTCGTCCGGTGAGCCGTTTACTTCTGGGGGCCCATTCCCCCTTCCCCCAATTGTTACTTTCCTTAAAGGCCGGCAACGCTTCTTCACTGCCTATGGCACTGCGGATGTCAATGGGCGGCGTTAATTGCTTTCCATCAGGTGACACGCCTGCTATCCCATAAAAAAATTAAAATCTTTTCCTAATTTAGCAAAATCTCCCACAAACATGACCAGCCCATTGCCTTTAATGAGGATAACAATAAAACAAATTAGGACACAAATTAACTGAAACTAAGAGATCCTATTCTTTGTAAGAATCATGTATAATATAGGATTCTTAAGTAGAATATTGAGTGGCAAGTTGTGGCCCGACAGTATATTTACTCAATTTAAAAGAAAAATAGACATGGAGAGGAGCACGAATGGAAGAGAATGGAGGCGAGAAAAGAAGAGAGAGGTTGCGTTCTTCGCTGCACAAAAATACGCAAAAGTACTGTAGCGTGACTGTCGAACCAATGCATTTTGTTTTATAACAATTTATTTCTTTTTTTTTTTATATATATTCACGCCTATCCCCCACAGGGGTTGGCAGAGACCACAGAGCTCCATCCGCTGCCATTCATCGCAGCGAAACGGCTCGTCATTGGTCGCTTTTCGCCCTCGTGAGAATCAGGACGTGACGGGTGGCGAACCACGTCGCCGTCATGTTTCAACAAATTAGGTGTATTAAATTCGTCTTAGTGAATCTCACGAGCCGCAAGGGAGGATGGAGGTCAGCCCCAGCAGAGCCCTGCATGCTGAGGTAAGGCACCATAGTCCCCGGGGGAGCCCGACCCCGGGACGATCGGCACGCTTGCGACTAGGCTCGCCCCTAGCCACGCATCCATTGGCACGGCAGACCGTGGATTGGCGGAGAGGAAGGGAAAGCATAGAGAAGAAAGGATGGGCAGGAAAGGAAATGCGGATTGGGGGGTTACCAGACTCAGAATAAACATTTATAAATCCATATAAATATTTATTCCGATGCGGGAATCGAACCCGCGACCATTGACTCCGCGGGCGGAGGGCCCCGCCACTGAGCCAATCGGTCGTCAATTTATTTCTTTTCATTTTAAATTTGAAAATTACGAATGTTAAAAAAAGTAATATAATATAAAAGGTTTAATGCATTAGTGACACATTTATGAATTGTGTATCACTACAGTACCTGACTGTACTGTATCTCCGTGTTGAGCTCGTTGATCTTGTACTTCTGTTGCAGCTCCTTGCATTTGGCCTGCTTGCATTCCGCCAGCGTCTGCACCAGTAACGTCCGGGATCCTCTCAACCCTGGCACAGAAGTGTCCACATCAATGTCTTTTATTGCTAGTGTATATATGCTGTTATTCATCCACCATACATATGCTTTGTAAACAACGGACATATTTTACGAGATATTTCTAATGTTTATCTCAGCAATTGATATTTTTAATTGTTTAAACTAGGGTTTCCCAAACTATTCTGGGCAAGGAACACCTTTTCCAAAATTAACTAATACCTCAGATCCCCATGGCGAAATTACTTTAAAAATCCTCTCTTGTACTTCGCTCATTTTAAAAAAAAATATAGTCGTGGTGAGTTTCAACCTTAAGGGGTCGATATCGCCTCGCACTAAAAAAGAACGTCGTCCGTGAGGTCCTAATGTCACTACTTCAGCGTGTAACACAAAGGTTCATCCCCCCCTTCAACTAAGCGTTCTTCCCTTTTTCGTGAAAGTTATTGAATTTCATTTATATCCTTTATAGTTTATTATTTATGTTCACAAACCTAATTCTAGCACTGGACACCTGTATTGTCATTTTTTACAGCTGTTTGTTCCCATAAAATGAGTTAGTGTGATTGCATGGACAAATCGTAAGTACCGTCGTCCAGGCGGCCGGCCAGCTCCCGCAGGTCGGCGACGCGGTCGCGCACCGCGCGCAGGTCTGAATACACCTGGGGCAGCTGCGCCGCCAGCCGCTGCAGCGAGCCCAAAGAAGACACGCGGAGGGTCTCACCCAGTCGCGCCGACAGGGAAATGCCGGCGTCTGTTGAACGCACACACATCAGAACCCTGCTATTTACACCAGCTTCAAACACACACGCACGCACACATTTTTACAGTGATGATTTTTACACAATACTCGAAATCTAATCACCTCATTGGTGAAAACCGTATTTTTCAGTTGTCCATCTTATTGTATTATGGTGATAGCGCACCAATTTATCTCTCATCAAAATCGTAAGCACATAAAACCATGCCTGAAAATGACGCATAAGATTTTTTATTGTGATTTACCCGTGCTCGAAATTATTACGCGCCTCATATAACGCGAGTTAATTATGTCACAAAACGTAATACTTCACGGTTCGAGGTACTCATAAAACGCGTACGTCAGAATGTTACACGTGCGAACCACCTTATCGATAAATAAATAACAAGCATAACAACCTTACGATCGGTAATATCGTTTTTGTAGATAAATCTCAGTAGTCTACATTCTATCATTATATGGACAGTCAAAAGTTTACTTAGCTAAGATCCGCGACAAGCAAAACAATAACAGAAAATTAATAATGTGTGTTTTTCTGCTGGATGAAGTGGATTTATTTGGAATTGACACCTCAAAGTCTCTCACTTTTCGGTTGTCTTCCGTAGAGTCTACTATACCTGAAGATGCCTAGTGTTGGGGCGAAACACGTGTCGTTTACAAGATGGAAAAGTTGTAATGTGTGTTTGGTGTTGTGTATAGTGGTGGGTGGGTGGAGAATTGATGGCCGATTTTCGGTAAGTTTTTGGTTTAAGTTCCAAATAAATCCACTTCATCCAGCAGTAAAACACACATTTTTAATTTTCTGATATTGTTTTGCTTGTCGCGGATCTTAGCTAAGTAAAACTTTTGACTGTCCACATAGTATTGGATTTCCGCAAAATAACGCCTGACTCCATTAATAAAATATGTATTATTATCATTCAGAGAGAGATACATAAAACCTGAAATCGAGTGTCTTCTACATCGTATAACTACTAATATTTATCACAATAAAGTCTTTACTGTCGTAGACTTTATTGTGGTAGGTATAGGTAGACTTTATTGTGGTAAAAATATGTTTAAAAAAATTACCGTCCGGTCAATATGTAGTTGGTCGCTAAAGTTGTCAAGGTAAAGATCACCTTCGAATAAACCTTGAGCAATGCCTAGCGAGAAACCGCGAGGCTCATTCTTGTATCGGAGGCTAAGAATTACTAGGGTCGTCGAGTCAGCGGTTTATAATAGCACATTGAAGACGGGAGACGGGGAATTCCCGTCTTTTATTTTTCAACTGTTGGCGACGGATGACGGAAATTCACGTTTTTTGGAATCTGATGCAATATTGTGTAATTGCAAGTAAAGACAACAAAGACATGAAAAAAATGATAGTTGTAGTGATAATAATAAAAAATGTGTGGGAACTGCGGCTAGACACTTTTCAGCGCATACCGTCTTCAATGTGATGAGATACTAACACGAGAGCATCCCGCTGAGCCGTTGCTCCAGCTCGGCGTAGTTGGTGACGAGCAGATGCCGCGCGTGATGCTGCGTGGTGTGCAGGAAGTGTCGCGTGTCGCGCAGCCCGCGCCGCAGGGCCGCTGGCGCCTCCTCAACGCCGCTCTCCACCTGCGAGTCCGTCGCGAAAGCGCACACAACGCCAAACCTGCAATAACAGAACCGACAACTTAGGCCATGTACAGTCCATCATCTTTGTGCAGTGCACTGCTTGACGCAGGCCTCACCTAAGAAGCGTCAGTTAGCCCGATCTTCGGCTTCACGCATCGTTTCTGCCAGCAAGCGCAGACCGTCGCACCATCTAGCCAAGATCGCCTCCACTCTATCTCTTGTTTGCTCCAGCGACTGTCGGATTTCCGACAAACGTGACCAGCCCATTGTCAGTATTTGAAAATACCGATGAGTAGAACGAGAGCTGGGGTCGAGATCGCAAACGCAGCGCGGAGCGACCTCGGTTAGATGAAGCGATGATTTGAATCGGGCAGAAACCGACCGCGTGAAGATGATGATCGGCCTAGGTGATTCCTGATGTGGCCTTCTAAAGCCTGTTAATGATGATAATGATGATGATTATGGTTCATTATTTATTTACTGGACACAATAAGAACATTATTATCTTAATTTATTTTTTATTCGGCACAAAAACAAGATACAGCCTTAAATAATGCTATATAAACTTATCATCGCTCGGATTATAACTCATTAAAATTTGCGCACAGCATGGCTACATTTTAACAATAGGGTTACTTATATAATAATGAAATACTATATAACAATTTTGTGATTTATCGGCTGCCAAAGATATCAAGAAGCGATCGCTTTACTTGGTTGTATGTGGACAGTCAAAAGTTTTACTTAGCTAAGATCCGCGACAAGCAAAACAATAACAGAAAATTAATAATGTGTGTTTCTTTCGGTTTTTCGGTTGTCTTCCGTAGAGTCTACTATACCTGAAGATGTCTCGTGTTGGGGCGAAACACGTGTCGTTTACAAGTTGGAAAAGTGATAATGTGTGTTTGGTGTTGTATATAGTGGTTAGTGGGTGGAGAATTGATGGCCGATTTTCGGTAAGTTTTTGGTTTAAGTTCTAAATAAATCCACTTAACCCAACGGAAAAACACACATTATTAATTTTCTGTTATTGTTTTGCTTGTCGCGGATCTTAGCTAAGTAAAACTTTTGACTGTCCATATAGTATATATTATTATCCATATAGTATAAGATTTCCGCAAAGTAACGCCTGACTTCATTAATAATCTTGGTTGTATGTATTATGATATTGAAAATATCGAATGTTTCTGTACCGTGGTCAATAAATATATTATTGTATAGGCGACAAATGCGTATCATGTGATTATAATGGTTATATTTTATTTGGAGAAGATCTAGATAGATAGAAATATTCTTTATTGTTCACCAAATACAATATTTGATTTAATAGTAAATATATTAATATTATAATAATTACGAGTAATTGTGATGCAATATATGTATGTATTCTTCCATGCAAATAAAAATGAATGTTTCTCAGTATTCATCTGATTATAATGAAACTCGGGTGAGTCGTTCTGTGTACGTCCGCAAAGGTTCTCGGCCCAAAAAAACTATTTTTCGTTGTTTATTTTCTTTAAGCTTCGCGACGCGCGGCGGGTCTCTCTTATGGTCCTATGTCCCCGAGGTGGGGCAGAGGGCGTCCACAGTGCTTCTCCATTGCGATCGGTCTCGAGCGACGCGCTTCACTGCAGGCCACGTCAACCCGATGGATTTCATCTCGGCCGCTACGGAGAGCTTCCAGGTGTGTTTGGGTCGGCATCGCTTCCTTCGGAGAGTATGGACTGTCCAAGTCCACTTGCGGCGCAATATTTGACGCGCGGCAGGTACAGATATATAAATAAACGTATACCAAACAAATGTTACTAACAAGAAGAGCGTGAGTAGAGCGATGAGCACGATGGCGAGCACGCCCTTGATGCACACGTCGTACTTCCGGTCGAATGGCCGTCGCCGCCGCCCCACGCGACACCATTGGCAGCAACACCAAAACAACCTGCCCAGAGAGACACACGACCACAACCACATTGTTGTTAGAAAACATTTGTATAGCAGAGCAGGCAAATGAACACGGCAAACCAGATGGTCGTAGAAGCCGCGGAAGGCCTAAGCTCCGATGGCTAGATGGAGTCGAGGGCGACTTAAAGCCTGGAGAGAAAAAGCCAAACTAAGATCCGATTGAAAAAAATTACTGAACCAGGCTATGGCCCACCCGCGGCTGTAATGGCCTGATGATGAAGGCAAACGAACACGCGGGTCACCTGGTAAATGATCACCGTCGCTCATAGACATCCGCAACACCGGAGGCGTCTCGTATGCATTGTCGGTTGCCGACCTAGAGTATACTTAAAGTATTTTTAAGTAGCGCGTGCCTCTACATTTCTGGAGGAACGACGCTAACCCACCACGCTTGTACAATGCGGATTGGCGGGGTTACCAGACTCTGAATAAATATTTGTAATCCATATATGGATTAATTAAAGTATATCTCAGACCAATTCCGAAAAGAATGTTTAATAACAAAAAGCTAACTGAAGGATATGCTTATAAACACACTGATTATGAAATACATTTTTGCCAACCAATATTTAAAGCAAAAAATTAGTATTTAATTTTATTTCTACCAAGTTAACATAAATGACTATATAAGTGCTTGCAGAAGGCAGCCGTGAGGGATGAATGGCGGCCTCTGGTTAATCAAGTCTACCAACCACCGACATAACGACTACGATTGCTCTCTCAAGAGTATGTCGACCTAGGAGAATATTGCTCGACAATAGACACAAAACGGTCAGCCCACTTACCCTGCCAGTGGTAAGGCGACCGCCATCAACGCGGCCAGGACGAGTGCGGCAGTCGGACCGGCGTAATGCGTCAGCAGCTCCCGCCACCGCGACTGCACCTCCACCTCAATGTGACCATCGGACACAGTCACCACGCCTGCAACCCACGTACAAACAAGATCAATGTACCATCCACCACATACCACGTTTTGTGGTACTTCTTTAAGTACACCGCAACTAAGTGTTAGAACCTTGCATACTATCAACATGTTTAAAAAAATTCTAAATTTAAGTATGCAAAAAAGAACTTGTTCCTTTGGTTGCGGTGAATTTATTGTAATTTAGTTAGACAGATTAGTTAAGAATATTGTGTACAAAGAAGTTTTGTAGGCCCTAATTTATTACACACGCTAAACAAAAGTAAAGACGCAAAAACTATTATACCTAATTAATATTTCTTACTGCGTGCGAAGCCGCGGGCAAAAGCTAGTATATATATATATATATATATATATATATATATATATATATATATATATATATATATATATATATATATATATATATATATATATATATATATATATATATATATATATATATATATATATATATATATATATTAGGTGTACAAATAAGTTTCCGCAGTTTTTTATAAAAAATTAGGAATTTATTGTAAAGGAAAAGTACATTACGTTTTATTCAAAGTATTTTCCATGATTTGCCACTACTTTTCCCCATCTTTCTGGCAACATTCGGATACCCCGTCGAAAAAACTCTTCATCTTTTGACGCTATCCACAAATCTACCCAATTTTTGGTGTCTTCATATGATGTGAAGCGCTGCTCAGACAGACCATGTGCCATCGACCGGAACAGGTGATAATCAGAAGGGGCTAAGTCTGGTGAATACGGCGGGTGGGGTAAAACTTCCCAGTTGAGTGTTTCCAAGTATGTTTTTACCGGCGCCGCAACATGTGGACGAGCATTATCGTGTAAAAGAATAATTTTGTCGTGTCTGGAGTAGTAATGGGCGCGTTTTTCCTTAAGTGCCCGACTCAATCTCATCAATTGTGTTCGGTAGAGAGCTCCAGTAATGGTTTCGCTTGGTTTCAGCAATTCATAATACACGACACCAAGCTGATCCCACCAAATACACAGCATGAGTTTTTTTCCATGAATATTCGGCTTAGCTGTCGATGTTGATGGTTCGCCGGGCTTAACCCATGACTTTCTCTTCTTTGGATTATCGTAGTGAATCCATTTTTCGTCACCAGTGACTATACGATGCAAAAAACTCTTTTTTTATTCCTGGCAAGCAGCATTTCACTCATGCATAATCGGCGTTCAACGTCTCTCGGCTTTAGTTCATATGGAACCCAATTTCCTTGTTTTTGAATCATTCCTAACGATTTTAAACGATGTGAAATTGCTTGTTGAGTCACTTGTAGAGTAAGTGCAAGTTCTTTTTGCGTTTGGGACGAATCTTCCTCCAATAGTACTTCTAATTCCATGTCTTCGTACACTTTCGGCCTTCCACTGCGTTCTTTGTCTTTAACGTCAAACTCACCGTTCTTAAACTTTTGAAACCATTCCTGACAACTTCTCTCACTTAAAGCAGCTTCACCATATGCTTCTAGAAGCAATCGATGCGCCTCAGCTGCATATTTTTTCACATTAAAGAAGTAAATCAAAAGTTCCCGCAAATGATGCTTATTCGGAATAAAACTTGACATTTTTGCACGAAAAAAATTACGTGATGCTGATACGGAATCACTAGTACTTTAAGGTTATGGTGTTGCCAGATGACTAAACTTGGGATATTACGTTTTACATCTGACAATTTCTCCATAACCTTCTGGTGGGGCCATCTTTTGACAAACCGCGGAAACTTATTTGTACACCTAATATATATATATATATATATATATATATATATATATACATATATATATATATATATGGATGTATGTGTGTGTCCAAGTTAGTTCTTGCTGAAAACCATCGCCATGTGCTCCTATACAGCCATTTTATGACACTTGTTAGATTAAAATTATTTTCATTCTTTTTGTTTTGTTTATTTATATATTATAATATTATTAAGGTTTTAATTTTAGCTATTGTAAAAAAGAAGGTGAAAGGTGAGACCAAACCAAACCAAAACCAGCGTCATCGTCCCAACATCGACTTCAGTTACTAAATGTAGGTAGATAGATAGATATATTCTTTATTGTACACCTAAAACAAAGTTGTACAATTATTGATTGTAATATTTATATACAAATGGCTGTCTTATCGCTAATAGCCATTTCTTCCAGTAAAGTTAGTAAATTTATCAATTAATTGAGTATGAGTTTCAAGAGAGACACATAGATACACATTTCAATTTGTTTTTGTAGACAGGTGCGTTTTATTTTATTTTTTTTAAATTATTTCATCTAAATTTTGACCGCCACGTCGGGCACACTCTTGAAATCTAGCCACAGTAGTCTGTACCACTGGCTAAAGTAGTGACGTCAGGATGCCGTTAAACTTACTGACGATATTTTATTTTGGTGCTAGGTAATCGTTTAGTTTGTTTCATATATTTTGAGGTACCCCCATAGATAAAAATCCATAGTGATGAGATCCAGATCTGAGTGGCCATAACCAATATCGCCAAAACGGCTTATTCATTTGCTATGGAAGCAACTACGAAGAAGCTCCATGTTCTCTGTTACAATGTAAGGCGTGGTGGCAATTTGTTGAAAACATGCGTGTGAAGTGAAACCAAGATGTCCCCTCAATATTGGCAAAAAATAATCAGTAAGCATGCGTTTACTGATTATGTTTTTTTATGGGATAGGAAGGCAAACGAGCAGGCGTGTCCCCTGATGGAAAGCAATCGACGCCGCCCATAGACATCCACAGCGCCATATGTCATTATTGGAGTGGGAGGTGGAGAGGAGGGTGATGGGCCTCCGGAACTCAGGGCGCTCACCATACGAAGCCCGCTAGCTAAGCTATCATTCGTATGCCGGTTTTCTGCGGGAGTGTGGCACCTCCCCGGGCGTGCCGGCCCATTCATGTTACAGACAAATAATATGCCATTCCAAAGACAAAGTATTCTAGTCTGCAGCGTAACTCTACCACTAAAGAAAATGAATGATTATTCGACTTATAACCTATTTCTGCCGCCCGACACCCTGTTTTTTTTCTAAATATAAATACATCCGTCACAGCTAGCAGCGTGGCGCATCAACACACGCACAGACAGACACGCGAACAAGTGCCACATGGCGCTCTAATTGCCGACAACGACAGGGCGGCCGTCCGCGGCCTCTCGTTAACGATGCACCATCGTTTACAATTAACCGCCTCATATCTAAGGGCCGTCTCACATGTGTCTACACACAAATATTACAACAATTTAATGAGTTTGACACATCGAATTACATTCAAAGATAATATAAAGGCTAATATAATAGGATAATAGAAAGAAATGCGGAGGGGAGAATGGTCCCGTCTTTCCTTCTCGTTTCAATCAATCAACAGCCTGCGGCAGTCCACTGCTGGACATAGGCCTCCCCCATCAAGCGCCACCTAGCCCGTTCTTCGGCTTCACGCATCCAGTTTCTACCACCCGCATTCTAAAATGTTAGTTTAACGTTTCCTTTTCTGCTTTACACAGTTTAACGAATTGGCACAACTGGTTTGTTCGTTACTAAAATATTAACAAGTCTTTTCGTAACTTTAGGTAGGTACTGTAGTGATACATTCATAACTGTATCACTAATGCATTAAAACATTTTATATTATAATACATTGTTTTGTTAAAATCTTTTTGCAATTCACAATTTTTTTTTGAAATTCGTAATATTCAAATTTAAAACGAAAAAGAAATTGATATAAAACAAAAGCATTAGTCTGTCTTTATTAATGGAGTCAGGCGTTACTTTGCGGAAATCCATCACTATATGGACAGTCAAAAGTTTTACTTAGCTAAGATCCGCGACAAGTCGCGATCTTAGCTAAATAAAACTTTAAGGCTTAGCTAAGATCCGCGACAAGTCTTGTCGCGGACTGTCCATATTAGTCTGTCTTTTGGATAGACATGTCACCCGTCCTTCTACGTGACATTGGCGAAATCATCCGTGCTATTTTGGCACTATTGAAAGCCATTAATTCAAGTGAATGAATGAATGTCTCCCGTCCGGCACAAAAAAGTTGGATTTATAATATACTAGCTGACCCGGCAAATTTCGTACCGCCTCAGAATCAATACATAAAAAAGCTGAACGATAATTGCAGAATGTTTCAACATTAGTAAAAAATGTGGTCGAAACTTAACAGGAACAAAAAGAAATCGTAATCAATAAAAAAATTAAAAAAAAAACTTCACTTTTGAATTTAATTTGATTTGTGAACGACTTTTAAATTTTATTGATTTCTGAACGACGGGACGAACATCAAATATTTGATAGATAGGGATAGTTTCTAAGGGAAAACGAAATTGTTGCTTTTACTTTATTCCTAATATATATATATATATATATATATATATATATATATATATATATATATATATATATATATATATATATATATATATATGTATATATATATATATATATATATTGAAGAATTTTATTAGAAGAAGCCCCTTAAAGATCCCGGGTGTCGCTCAAAATATCCGGAGCAGTTAATACTTTTTAGTTTTCTAAGACATTTCGTCACAGCTAAAGCTAAACGGTTCGTCGTTTCTAGTAGCCTCATGTGGGAGTGCTCTAATCGCCTTATCGCTGCGTCCGTCTTCAATTGTCTTTCATCGGACATCAGCACCGGCTGCGGACACGACGGCAAAGTAAAACAACCTCTATCACTGACACATTAAGCGATAAAAACGATTGTAGCCAGCATTTAGAACGCGCAAATGGACCGCTTGGTACAATTTATTGCCTGCCTGCGTCGGATGAACTTTATCAGGGAGTTCAATTTGATGCGTTAGTACCGTCCCACTTTACCAATAGACGTTACGCAATGCGAGTGTGTAAGAAAGCTTGCAACACTTTATTATTATTATTCATCGACCTAGGTTATATCTCGGTTCAAACTAGGATCAGATGTCATGCACAATAAACTTCACTTTAGACTATCTTGGTCATCGTTGAATAAAATATCATTGGCTCATACGGGTCGCGGTATTTTGAAAATCTTAAAAATAAACGGAAAATGACGCAGTTCATTAAAATGTCACGATTATTATTTTATTTATAAGTATAACATATTTATTTCTTATTTATTAATTATCTAATTATTATATATTTACGAATTAATTAGGAAAATTTTATAATTTACAATTTCATTTCATAAAAATTTGTATCGTATATACATTGAAGTTATCACGTTAAATACTATATTATTTACATATAAAGTGTGTAATACTTTATATGTAAATAATATTTTGTAATAATGACATCTATTGGAAAAACTATGGAACTAAAAACATACAATGCCAACGTACGTTTTTACGGCAGGTGTTACGCGGTTAGTGACTTGTAATTTCAACCCATGTCACAACCGGCTCGTTGGTCTAGGGGTATGATTTTCGCTTAGGGTGCGAGAGGTCCCGGGTTCAAATCCCGGACGAGCCCAACCCTTTTTTGTCCCCTACTATTTTTTATATTTTTTTAATTGAAATACTATATAAACATATTTTCTTATCTAAAATATAATTGTGGAAAAATTTATTTAACAAAAATTCCAAGAGTATAAGGTTTATTACTTACAATTACTATATACTACAGTTGGAACTTTTGAATCATAGGTAGCATAAAAACATCCAGACTACACAAATACTTATGAAAAGGCAAATCGAATCCACAACCCTTGGCACAGAAAATAAACACTGCCACTGCTCCATTTAGACCGTCAATTTCTGTTTATTTAAATTGGAATTGCTTTTCGAGATGTAATTTATTTTTTGCTCAAAAGCGTGTTCATTGTTTGCGAGCGTGGCTAAACGTCGGGTATCGAACACGCACACTATTATTGTAACTGTTTAAAAATAGGATTCCAAACCATTGTACTCTTAACGATATGTTGTGGGGATGTTTTTTTTTTTATTTATATACAATAGAATTAATTGATAGATATGATAGATTAACACTAGATATAACAGACCAGTCAAAATGACTGTTTTCGGTATTTCGATTTAAAATTCCTACTACGTGTAATATTTTTTTTCGTAATGATATCATGACTTTTCTAGTTATAATTAAAGAATTAATTTTATAAAGTTTATATTACTGTATATATGTTGTTAGTAAAAATAATTTGCGTTTTTGACACTTATACTTGCACCAGTCAAAATGACTGGTGCAAGTTTTTATGCAGTGAAATGGACATGAGTCAACAACAACAATTAATAATTACTTGTATCATAATTGCCGGGCAAAATATACGATTTCTTGAAAATTTTTATACTTTTGACAAAAATAAAGCAGAGTTACATTAGTTTAGTAGTCATATTATAATACGTATTGGGTATTCCATCTATTTATACCTCTAGGAACAAGGGTCAGAATTTCTGCTTCACACCTGTGCTACGCAAAATATTATTTGGGACCGGGATCATAAAAAAATTAATATCGCTAAAAGGTTTGGTCAAGAAGAACAAAAATCAGTAATCTGAGCAGCGTCATAAAACAATGACGCCAATTATTTGGGTTGTCTCGACGAGGATCATTTTAGGAATCTGGGAAACATTCATACTATCTATTGTCTACCGTTTGTTTACCCGTTTACCCGAAGCTGTGTCGTTTTATAACAAAACAAAATTTGGGGTCGATGTAACTGACCAAATGGCACGAAAATATAGTGTAAAATCAGCTTCCAGGAGGTGGCCAGTTCACGTTTTTTTCAATATCCTCGATCTAGCTGGAATAAATTCCTGGATTTTATATAAAAATATAACAGGAGAAAAGTTATCAAGGAAAAACTTTCTATTCCGTCTAGCAGATGAACTTGCTTCTGAACATCTGGCTTCGAAGGAAACATCGGAACGCGCTGATACACTAAGAGAGAGTACTAGTACTTCTCGTGTACGTAAGTGGTGTCAAATAAGCAAATGCAATAATAATAAGACAAATTTCATTTGCTCTAATTGCAAAAAATATGTATGTGGTAAATGTACAAGAAGAAAAATGTATGTCTGTAAAAATTGTGACGGAGAATAATAACAATATTGGTATAAATAGGTATACTTCAATCGCTGGTATATCTAGTGTTAATATATTGATGTGATCATCTTGTCAATAGTTCACTATTGGAGCTCCCCCTAGACAATTTTTTAGACATACAATAGATCGTCGCTCCATTTGACCGTAGGGGCGTCCCGCACTACGTTTATCAAGACGCGATACAGTTCTCCGAATAAGCAAACCGAAGTGGCAATGGACTGGTCACGTTTGTCGGAGAAAGGACTGGATCAGGACTATATAACAGTCGAGGTAATGACAGTTGACTGAAGACGGTTTTCTTTTTTGTTCATGGGATAGGAAGGCAAACGAGCAGGCGTGTCACCTGATGGAAAGCAATCAACGCCGCCCATAGACATCCGCAGCGCCATAGGCAGTGCAAAGGTATAGCCGCTCTTTAAGAAAAGTGTAGGCTTGTTTTTTGAGGGTTCCAATGTAGTATCGGTCCGTAAACACCGCTGGAGGTAGCTGGTTCCACGGCGTAGTGGTGCTTGGCAAGACGATTTCTGGATGGTATATTACTGGTATATAACGGTTTGATACTTTCGCACTGCGGAGGAACATCTCATGTCTGAGTATATTTTATCGCATTAGCCATGGAGAATGCTCCGAGAAATCGTTTGGAACAATTCCTGCCCCCTGAATTCCTCTGACGCAAAACTCGTCACGAAGAAGTTTCATCATCTGGATAAGTGGCGATCCCTTACGATGCCTAACTTGTAGACATTTGGAGGCACCATAAGATTTGCGAGCCAGGGTGTGTCGTTTCCCCCCTCCCTCATCAGCCGTTACATCACCAGTGGTTGATACTTCGCTAAGTCGGTTCGCTGTGTATAAGTGTGTCAATGCAATTACAAATAACGGGTACACGCAGCCATTAAATTTAATCGCCTCGTTTCGAAATAAACTTTTAGTGAATAAAATGTCTCTTAGATCGATGTGTCCGACAACGTCACGACATACTTTGTAAACACGTTTTTGATTTATAACTAACAGAATCTTTATAAATAATATAAAAGTTTGAAGTTATAACTTAACGGTTGTCTTCCGTAGAGTCTACTATACCTGAAGATGCCTCGTGTTGCGGCGAAACACGTGTGTTTGCAAGTTGGAAAAGTGGTAGTGTGTGTTTGGTGTTGTGTATAGTGGTTGGTAGGTGGAGAGTTGCTGACGGCCGTTTTTCGGTAAGATTTAGTTTAAGTTCCCTGTAAATTTACTTCATCCAGCAGGAAAACAAACGTTATTAATTTTCTATTGCTGTTTGCTTGTCGCGGATCTTAGCTAAGTAAAAGTTTTAACTGTCCACATCTGAAGTTATAATCCTTATCAAAACTCAGTATATACTTGTATGATAAACATGTGACTCAGTTAATTATTGTATCAACAGATGGCGCTGTATTACAATGCTGTAACGCTAAATTGCATTGCAAACCGGTACATTCAACTTTAGAATTATTTGTCTATGCGTTACGGGTTACGGAAAAATTTCACCTTTATTTTTCTTTGAAACAATCTTTTGGGGATTTCGGGTTCCGAAAAAATTTGACCTTTCATTTTCTCTGAAAAAATCTCTTGGGGGTTTTGTGCCAACACTGTACATAATGAGTCCGTTGTCAAAGTTGAGTAAATAAGTTCTAATAATTGTTTATACAGATAATATTATGTGGTCAGACAGAACTTTTATTTAGCTAAGATCCGCGACAAGCAAACAGAAAAATAATGATGTGTTTTTTTTAACTGGAAGAAGTGGATTTACGGGGAACTCAAAATAAATCTTACCGAAAAAACTGCTATCAGCAACCCTCTACTTTCCAACCACTATCAACACCAATTTCTTGTTCTTTTGTAGGCCTTTTGCCGACTGGCAAACAGATTTACAAAAAATTAATAAACGGCAAATATTAGATTAGACTAGTTTAAGTTTGTATTATAACGAAAAAACGGCCGTCAGCAAATCTCCTTATGATTTTATTTTTCTATCTACTTAAATTAATTTTAACGTAGATAGAAACAATTTTTATTTAAGTTCCTGTAAAAAAACGTGTGTCACGATTTCTATTTTATATATTTCTAATATTTTAAGTATAGATTTCGGTGTATGTATGGATAAATAAATGAATATATATCTCTCTTGCCAATCCATCTTCTTGAGGTCATGCCAATCTTCTTGAGGTCAGCATTTTGAAACAATTACGATATATAACGTTCTGTAACTAGCGCAGGAGAGGTACGCTCACCTGAATATTGGTAAAATAGTTAAAATACCTGGGTTAAAGATAACGGGATGGCGGGTTATATTTTCCGTATCTTATCGCCTCCGGTCATAACCTACCTCACTCTATTAACACGCAAGGATCAGAAACTCAAACGGAGTCAATTTGTATATGTGGGCTGTATTAGAATTAAAATCATCATTTAATTGATTCATAGAGAGGATGGACGAAAGACGACTGATAAAACAAGTTGATAAGATCTAGAGAAGACTACACATTGCTGGAACATTTTCGAATTTTGGGAATGCTAGAAATTTCGATCGTTATATCTATATAATGGTGCGACGGTGCATTGAGAGGGAGTCTAAAAGTTTAATACGGAAGAAAATAGTAGAAGAGAAGATCCACTTCTTCTCTGAAGTGGATCTTCTCTTCTATTATTTTCTATTATCTATTTACTAGATGAAGTGAAGAGAAGTGAAACTAAAAGTGAAGAGGAGTGAAACTCGTATTCGTACTACCGCCAGCTGGTAACTGTATGTGATCTATTTAAATATTTATAGCCAGAATCTTTATCCGTTGTTCATTGTCTTTGTTCTCTTTCTCCATTTTATGTAAAGGCCGAAATTCGGATTCGGATCGACGTTCATTCTAACTTCTACCGTTGCGCCGCGTCGTATATGACGAATCATCAAAGCGAAAATTATAAACGCATTATAGATGATGAATCATAGATTTTGTTTTGTTTTGTGCTGCAATCGGAATTCTGAGTGTGTCGTGGAAGGACTAATATATGGTCCGATAAAAGCAGGCGACGCATGCCATGGCAGACCGCTAGACAGGAAAACGTTATTAAGTGGAACTTTACAATTAGTCACGTTCATAGCTTTTACAATTCGACTGCCGCTAGGGAAGACATTCTCGAATAGTATTATCATATTGACAATTAACAATATGATGAACGAGTAATATATATTTTTTAAAGTCTCTACCTTTCTTACTTTTATATTCTGCTATATATCTTACATAAAAGAGATTTTTTTTAAACTCCAATTAATAATGAGTGAAAAAATATAGCCTTTTATTCAAATCCCCTTATATATCTAATTACAAACTCTATTATTATTATGTACAATAATATAAAAAAAACTTAAACAAGCAAACTCTAATATTTACTGTTTATTATTTTTTTGTAAATTTGTTTGCCAGTCCGCAAAAGCCTACAATAAACAAAAAAATGGTGTTATTGGTAGTGGTTGTTAGGTGGAGAGTCGCTGACGGCCGTTTTTTCGGTAAGATTTAGTTTGAGTTCCCCGTTAATCCACTTCTTCGGGTAGAAAACACACATTATTGTTCTTCTATTTTTGTTTGCTTGTCCTGGATCTTAGCTGAGTAGAAATTTTGACTGTTCACTGTTATAATATTGTTATTTAGACCGCCTTTGGTCGTCCTTCACGCACCGTCATTTGATCTCCATCGCGATACGAGTGCTTATAGCATCGAGTCGATAGATGTACAATAAGTTGTAAGATTAGCTTGTTGCATCGCAGTCTGCGCAGCGCTCCGTGCGCAGCATGGGGGGGTGCGGTGCGGGGGAGGCGAGGTGCACAGCAGCCCGTGGCTCCCGGTGCAGCGGATCGATAGCATCCTGTCTGCGGCAGCGGGACGCGGGGGATGCGCGCCGCACGGAACACCTCCGCTTACGTGCACTATTAATAAATCGATAGATACTAGACGAGACTAATGTCTGTTTCGACAGTGATAGTAAGGTCCCTGCCCAGCAGTGGGACATATCAATATGGGATATGAAAAGACATGAGAATTACGAAAGGCCGTATTTCAGGACCGCTGATTATTCCATTAGAAGAATAATAGTCAAAGAAAAATATAAAGTTATATATTTGACAAATAAAAGTAATCACAGACGATAAGCATTAGACACCAATAATCATATAAACATATATTTTTATCACAAATTATTTTAATTTGCTATGTTAATCATCCAAAAAATGCATATATTTACATTCCAATGTCCTAATTCAAACACATGTGTATCTCACGTATGGTCTAGTGGCTAGGATACCTGGCTTTCACCCAGGAGGCTCGGGTTCGATTCCCGGTACGGGAAATCAATTTTTTTTTATTTTTTAATAAATTTATCAATTTTGTTAACCCATTCTATTATTTTTCTAAATATTTCTGTTGATTGAAATATAAAAATTATGTGACTAATGATAATGTGGACTTTAACGTTTTGCGAGACAAAAAAATAATGTTCCTATTTTTTTAAATATGTTTAGAGTGTATAGTGAAAAAAAGACCCTAGAATGTTTTTATATTATCGACACCATTGTTAATGATTTCAAATAAGCTTATAACGTATTTGGTAGAAAATTATGGTTTAATATCAAAAGTCCAATGGTAAATAGAATTAAAAACTTTACATTATACAGATATTTTAACAGGAATTATATCCGTAAAAAAATATTACTTGTTTTGTAACGCGTTCTTAGAATCATAAACAGACTTTTATGCCTCAAGTTGACTGACACATGTCAGGCTCTGTGTGCTGCCATCGTGCTTGAAATCGCTAAGTGTGCCACGACAAAAAAAAGTTGAGCATCACTGACATATTAGTAACAATAAAAAAATAATATTGAGGTAGTAGTTTAAACGACGATTGGCTCAGTGGCGGGGCCCTCCGCCGGCGGAGTCAATGGTCGCGGGTTCGATTCCCGCATCGGAATAAATATTTATATGGATTTATAAATGTTTATTCCCAGTCTGGTAACCCCCCCAATCCGCATTTCCTTTCCTGCCCCTTCCTTTCTTCTCTATCTTTTCTCTTCCTCTCCGCCAATCCATGGTCTGCCGTGCCAATGGATACCTGGCTAGGGGCGAGCCTAGTCGCAAGCGTGCCGATCGTCCCGGGGTCGGGCTCCCCCGAGGAATATGGTGCCTTACCTCAGAATGCAGGGCTCTATGCTGGGGCTGACCTCCATCCTCCCTTGCGGCTCGTGGGATTCACTAAGACGAATTTAATATACCTAATTTGTCGAAAATGACGGCGACGTGGTTCGCCACCCGTCCTGATTCTCACGAGGGCGAAAAGCGACCAATGACGAGCCGTTTCGCTGCGATGAATGGCAGCGGATGGAGCTTTGTGGTCTCTGCCAACCCCTGCGGGGGGATAGGCGTGAATACATAGTAGTTAAAATCAGGGGTGAGCAACCTTTTTAATCAACGGGCCAAATTAAATTTTAAAATTTTTTTGGCGTTTATTAACAATTTGTTTCGGTTTAGTATGTACTACCATTTTATTATAAATAATTTTATAACAATATATTGATGGGAGAATGTCGATAAAATAAATTCAACTTCAGAAATGCTGGGCGGGCCGCATAAACATGTTTAACGGGCCGCGTGTTGCTCATCCCTGGTTTAAATAATTCGCTTTTTTTTTTAATTAACAATGTTTTGATTTATGACAATCTGAATAGATATTGATGAGCACAGAAGTGTAGTGCGTTATCGGAGACGATCGAAGACCCACCCGCAACATGTATTTATAATAATTGGTAGTGAACAATATCGGTGGGGGGCGAAGGCCGAGCGGCGCGCCCCGCTCTGTCGCCGCCAGCGCTCCCAAACGTAAATAATTAATGTCCCCATTCCCCATTGGCCTTGTACAAGTGTGGGTTAACAGGTCAGCAGACGATATACATCTTATACATTATTATTTATTATCAAAATCCTCTAAATCGATAGGTCTAACGACAATTTCAATGTTAATGTGTACACTGAGGGGAGGTTTGTCGGTTACTACAACCCCTTAAATACTATAGGCATCACAAAGCCGCGTTGCCGGCATTTAAAATATAGCAGACTTGTTTTTTAAAAGTTTCATATGATGTATTGGTTATGAACAGATATATATGTATTTTTAAATACGTATATTTAGGATTATTAATGGAGTCAGGCGTTACTTTGCGGAAATCCATCACTATATGGACAGTCAAAATTATTAGTTTTCTGTTATTGTTTTGCTTGTCGCGGATCTTAGCTAAGTAAAACTTTTGACTGTCCATATAATGCGTATATTTATTAAAATGCAATTTATTAAAAATATATTCAATTATTTTTATAAACAAAAGTAGTACAAGCGATAAACAACATTTTTACATTTTATTTTTATATTTCCAACTTTTTCTTAAAATACATGACATTCACTTGTACCCTCAGAATATAAATAAAAATTATATTCTATTATAGATATAAATATATAACTTGTGAAATATTGTTGCATAACACATATATAAAATCATTTTTTTTATAAAACGATTCAAACCTCATTTTGAAATCTCAAACCAAAGTTTCCAAAGTTGTTAAGGCTTGCTTTACAACTTTGGAAAATAAATTGAGAAGAAATCCGTCAAGGCGTAACAAGAACATTTAATAGAAAATACTTGCGCGCGGAAAAGAGACAGAACGAAGACTCTAGGAAAGACTACACCTTGCTGGAACATTTTCGAATTTAGGGAATACTATAATTCGAAAATGTTCCAGCAATTCAATCGTTGTACCTATATAAAAGGGTGCGTCTAAGGGGATTTTCAAAATTTAATACGGAAGAAAATAATAGAAGAGAAGTGGAAATAAAGTGAAGAGAATTGAGTAGCTCGTAGCAATATTTATACAAAATTCCGTAAACGAATGCTGAGTCTTCGAGGTGCGTTATAACAACCTTTCGACCCGCCGGAGGACCTCTCACTGCTACTCTGGACGGGACCTGACCCTCACAAACTGTCCAAAAGCTTCGAGTACACTCAAATCTTTTTCGACATAATTATAAGGGGAAGCGTACACGAGTATTGAAAAGAAATGCTTGTATATTTTTGGGGTTTATGCATATTTATATAAGTGTAGTGAGTGTCAAGCGAGACCTTACGCTTGTATTGTGCAGGGAATTAAATATAAAAAGATTTTAGCGTTTTCACACACAAATACGATTCATATATAATAGAATTATTCGGCCGATTCTAACGTATGTCTGTGAGGCTTGTACACTAACGCTAAAGGAAGAGAAGAAACTTCTAGTCGAAGAACGAAAAGTCGTAAAACAAAGTTAATTTTTTTTTAGGAAGGCAAACGAGTAGACGATGGAAATCATCATCATGGAATCAACGCCGCCCATATACATCCGCAGTGCTACGAAGTTTCCAATGTCGTGTCGATTCGGAAACCTCGGTGCATTATGTTATCCTGAGAATGGGATTTTTTTAAAATTATAGAGTTTAACCTTTAGATTCGTGTTTAATCGACATTGTACAACCGCACGCACCGCGTCGAATGTGAATCACGGTCGATATAGCAATTAAATCGCAAAGAGTCGGTCGGGGCCCTTGACTCACCTGCTAACACACACACACTTCTTAGTACGACTACATCAATGTTTTTCAATTCCTCAATATATAGTTGTTGAATGTTTTTTACAAACTTCTTTGTTTTACACTTACTGAACGCTTCTGGGACTACTGCGGTGTCGCGGTTGGGCGGCTTTGATTGCTTTCCTTCAGGCGACACGCTTGCTCGTTTGCCTTCCTAAACCATAAAAAAAAAAGCAAAAAGAAAACGCTTTGATATGTTGCAAAGAGAACGATTCATTAAATCCAACTTACAATATATTTTATATAATTTTAAAATTTTAATTATATATTATTATCTGAAAAGAGAAACAACATTTAAAGTTATTATTTGTCGTGTATTTATTTATAATATTAGTATCTTCTTTCACTATATCAGCCACCATCTTCTTCTTGTCGTTGATGGCACCCAGTCACAACTATTACGCCAGTGTCGAATAAAATATGTTGACATCAAATCTCTTTAAACAAAACTAGTCAACCTATTTATTATTTTTTTTATATTTCATGGGATAGGAAAGCAAACGAACAGGCTCGTCGCCTGATGGAAAGCAATCAACGCCGCCCATGGACATCCGCAGCACCGTAAACAGTGCAGAAACGTTGCCGGCCTTTAAGGAAAGCGTTATTATGGGAGGGGGTAGGGGGAAGTCAACCACTCACCGGACGAAGCGCGGTAGCTACATAAATCCCAAACAAATCCGCAGTGCCATTGGTATTGCAGACGCATTGCTGACCTTTAAGAAAATAGTAGGCTTGTTTTTTGAAGGTTCCAATATCGTATCGGTACAGAGACACCGCTGGAGGTAGCTGTGGTGCGTGGAAAGAAGAGTATCAGCACGGCGCTCCGTTCAAAACGAGGCATTCCGCGGTCAGGTCCGCCGTAGCGAACGGGCTGAAGAAGGCGAAAGATGACGCCACTGATGATACAATCGCAGTGCGAATCATTGACAGTGGAATGCTACGTTGAATGAGTTATCGTGAACTGTTATCAATGTATTACAAATGGGGGAAAAATCTCGATGCGGCGATAAGCTGATTTCCGCAAACGCAGTCTGTGTGTGTGTATACGGAAGACGAGAGAGAAGCGAGCGGCCACACGTGAAGGCTCCGAGGGCGAGGGCGAGGTGAGTACAGGGGCGGGGCGGAGGCAGCCACCGGCACGCTCCGGCGCGCGGCCAAGGACCCGCGTTACCTCACCGCGTACAACGCGCGTCACCGCGTTATCGGTGCACCGTACGACGCGTAATGTTCGTCAACAGTCGACGATTTGCGACACACCGACCTGCGGCTGCAGTAAATCGATTATACTGTGCCAAATTGTTCGCAGTAATAACAGCCGCTAAATTCCACAGCCGTACAACTCGCCGAAAGGAAAAGTTCCATCCACCCACCATCTGGATGAGTGGCGGTCCAGTACGGATCGTTTTTCCCGAGGCTTCCTTCCACCAGCTGCCTTCAGCGCTACTTTCGAATCGATAGCACATTGAAACCTTCAAAAAACAAACCTGCTCATATATTAAAGGCCGGGACGCAACTGTAATGCCTCTGGTGTTGCACATATCTATAGGCAGCTTTAATTTCTTTCCATCGGCTGACACGCTTGCTCGTATGCCTCCCTTTTGCCATTGAAATTTCTACCTTCAACTTCCTATCCCATTAAAAAATCGTAAGCGCGTAAGCTTTGTGGAAAGAAACACCTCTCTAATGAATAGATCGAAAACATCCAATATTGAAATCAACAATTTACTTAACAATAATTATAGTGGCACACAATACATTCAGGGAGAGTGGTAAAAAAGGGCATATGTACATATACCTTTTTTTTTTATGGAATAGGAAGGCAAACGAGCAGGCGTGTCACTTGATGGAAAACAATCAACGTCGCCCATAGACATCCGCAGCGCCATAGGCAGCGCAGAAGCGTTGTCGGCCTTTAAGGAAAGCGTCATTATGGGAGGGTAAGTGGGGGGTAGGGTCTCTGGAGCTCAACTGCTCACCAGACGAAGCGCGATAGCTAAGCTACCATTCAGACGCCGGTATTATGGGTCTTTCTCGGGTCTTCTCGCGGTTTTTTTACTTTATATATAACAGCAGTTAAAACTATTGTATACAATATAATGATAGCGTATAATCGCTGTATCAATGGACTTTATTTAACCTCGTTCTCACAGCTGTTACGTGTATAAGTGAAACGTACTCATTGTTTACTTTTGACCGAACTGTACGCGTGGATACGTTTTTTTTTGCTTCACGCCGGTGTAATTCACTCCCGCGTGCTAGGAGCGCCGATCTCATAGACGACACACTCTATTGAGCAGAATGAATAAAGCATTACGGCTCGTGGGAGACAATTAGCGGTGCATTTGAATCGATTCGACGAACTGAAATGCACGGCCCGAGCGCTGGTTTATTTTTGCGTAACTAGCTCTGTACAGTGAGTAGTTTTAACGTTTTATATTTGTGGCCAGGATACAATAGGTACTGTATTGATACATTCGTTAAATTTATCACTAATGCATTAAAACCTTTCATATTATATTACTTTATTTTACATTCGTAATATTGCATAATAATAATAATATAAATGCATTAGTTGGCTTTTCCGAAATTTATTAGCCACAATAAAAATAAATTCTCTTTTTCCCTTTTTTATGGGATAGGAAGGCAAACGAGTGGGCGCGTCACCTGATGGAAAGCAATCAACCCCGCCCATAAACATCCGTAGTACCATAGGCAGTGCAGAAGCGTTGCCAGTCTTTCAGGAAAGTGTCATTATGGTGGGGGGTGGGGCGGGTTGGACCTCCGGAACCCAACCGCTCACCTACCGCTAAGCTACCAGTCATACGCCGGTTTTCTGCGGGACTGTGGTACTTCCCCTGGCGAGCCGGCTCGTTCATGCTTCAGACAAAAAATATGTCATTCTTTGCAATGTATTCATCTGTAGCGTGGCTCTACCACTACAAAACTTCCTGATACTATTTTAAATTAACATATAATTTCATTAAAAAATTCTTTAGCGAAAATCGTTGTCCACTTAAGTGCAGGTCTTTTTTACATAGTCTTTTTTTTTGCAATTGACTTGCATTTCGTGGTAGCTTGAAATACACCGCAAACTAAGTGTTGAAACAACTTGCCACCACCTCTTCGTGACTTGCATACTATATATATGATTCAAAAAAAGTATACAGACAGGAACTTGTTGTCTTAGTTGCGGTGGATTTATAACATAATTTAGTTGTTTTTAATTTCATTGTATTGTATGTGTATTTAAATGTATGTGAAAATGAGTATGAGTAGTAGTGTATATATGGATGTATGTATGTGTGTCCGTATCAATGTTGTCACTGTGGTCCGCGATCTGACCAAGTTGGTTCTTGTTGAAAATCAGCGCCAGGTGCTCCAATAGAACGCCTAGCATATACATATATGGTGAGCAAGAACCATTTTGAGGCACTTATTAGATTAAAATTATTTTCTTTTTGTTTTGTTTATGTGTATAATGTAACATTAGTTAGGTTTGAATTTTAGTTATTGTAAAAAAAAATCATGAATCATGATCGAGGATGACTTCAAGTCTTCGCAGTTGCAACCTTCAAGTTTGCAACTGGCAGGAGGTGGCTCAGGACAGGGAAAGGTGGCGTAAGATCTGCTCGGAGGCCAAGATCCTCTCAAAAGAAAATTAAGATCGCTGCGCCAACAAAGTTATTTACTTTTGAATGAAGTTTTTCTATTATATTCATTTAATTTGAATGTTCGTGCACTTTGATTGCAAGCGTTAGGGATGTATCCTCAAATTATCTTATGTATACTTAACATTTACCAGTAACTGCCATAAAGGAATGCTGTTCGGTCCGCACCTGGCCATCTATCGTTCCAAATAGGGACGCGAGTCTCATCAACAAGGTCCGTGGTAAGTACATTACAGTCTCAACAGATAGCTTTGTATGTGCAACAATTATTTTACTATGATTTTGTCCTATGAAACTATGTAACCTCACTTAGAGTCTAAATGTTCTATTAATAAACACTTAATATTTTTGTTGACCTGGTTTTGTTTATTTTGGTTTGTATAAATTGCCTCTAGAATACTACAATCGATTCGATACATAATATTCCTATGATGTATCGAAAAACGAAGTATAGAATGCCCCCCCGGGTAGATAGTACGATAAAATAATATTTTTTAGGGTAGTGGGTAGGAAAAAAGCTGTAGGTTCGTGTCAGCAACATTCTAACGCTTAAAGTATATCTATAAACAAAGTAAATGCGCGAACAGCTACCTACGTAGACGCATCACGCAAACACATGGTATATACTCGATTGTATGTGCGTGTGCTGGACGCTTCATGGATGGATAAAATTTTGTGAGTCGCGTTAGCAACATGCAGCATATCTTTAGCAATGTAACAATTCAAATAGTCAAATTAAAACACAAAATAAAAAACAACGCATAGTATTCATACATAGAACTTTCCACGTAAAAAATTATATTTTATTTGTATAGATGTACACAACACTAATATTATATAACACGTGAGGGTGATAGCTACAGATATGCTGCTATTACTACAGCATGTCGCTGACGCCACTCACAGAACTTTATCCTACCACGAAGCGTCCAACGTACACAGATACAATCGGGTATATACAATGTTTTGGCTAAAAATTTAATATATAATATAAAGTTGTCACAAATATACATATGCATTTTTGTGACAATTATATAACTGTATATACAGCTGATACTGTGCTGTGCTGATTGCCGTGGTAACTGCGCTGATAACTGTATATACAGTGGCACAATTGTATCTAACAGTAGTTCTGTTAAATAATATATATATATATATATATATATATATATATATATATATATATATATATATATATATATATATATATATATATATATATATATATATATATATATATATATATATATATATATATATATATATATATATATATATATTATTTAACAGAACTACTGTTAGATACAATTGTGCCACTGTATATACAGTTATCAGCGCAGTTACCACGGCAATTCCGAGAAGAACAGGTGCGATCGCTTAGCCGTCCGCCAACACGCATTCTTGCGCACCTTACCTTACAGCTCGTGATGCGCAAGAATTTGAGGGCAGCAGCTAATAACAACGTTTACTAAGAATTAAAATATGAATCATGGCCGCGCTGCAGACGAATACTTTGACTAGAAAAGCATATTATTTGTCTGTAGCATGAATGGGCCAGCTCGCCCGGGGGAGTACCACACTCCCGCAGAAAACCGGTGTCTGAGTGGTTCCGTTGGCCCAACACCCTCAAATCCCCTCCCCCCTCCCATAATGACACTTTCCTTAAAGGCCAGCAACGCGTCTGCACTGCCAATGTCTATGGGCGGCATTGATTGCTTTCCATCAGGTGACACGCCTGCAGGTTTTCTTTCCTATCCCATAAAAAAAATCAACCAATTAATGAATTAACAGTTTTCTGGCATATGCCTCCCCCAAGCCCGATAGTTGGCTTGATGCTGCCAACTTCAGCTAGCCGCCTCGCGCACATCATCGCACTGAAATAGAGACTGCTTGTTGGCGAACGTAATGTGGGACGCACCCGGCTAGATAGTGCGACAGTGTATACATGTCTTTATTAACATTAAATCACTTTGGACCCTGTAGGGCACGATAATAAGAGAGAACTCATTGTTTAATAATTGTATCATTTCATTAATATTTGTATCATTTCAGGGTTGGTTATAATATAATACTATTTATATAATAATTTACTAACCCATTACCATTAATTTTACTAATAATTAATATAAATAGCTATAAATAAGTGTATACTTAGTGTCAGCACACAACAACGATGAACTTCTGCCGGTACGTACCTGGAAAGATAAAAATACAATTAGTGGTTTGATAGGGGCAACTGTGCCCAGCGGAATTAGATTCCACTCAAGTTCATAAACCCGTTGCGGGATCTATCGATATGGACAGTCAAAAGTTTTACTTAGCTAAGATCCGCGACAAGCAAAATAACTTTTCGGTTGTCTTCCGTAGAGTCTACTATAACGTGTCGTTTACAAGATGGAAAAGTGTGTGTTTGGCATTGTGTATAGTGGTTGGTGGGTGGAGAGTTGATGGCCGATTTTCGGTAAGTTTTTGGTTTAAGTTCCAAATAAATCCACTAAACCCAACGGAAAAACACACATTATTAATTTTCTATTATTGTTTTGCTTGTCGCGGATCTTAGCTAAGTAAAACTTTTGACTGTCCATATAGTGTTGGATTTCCGCAAAGTAACGCCAGACTCCATTAATAATCTTAAGAATCTATCGATAGTTTTGCTTATTATAGAGATATTAATTGTACGATATTTACTGAGAAGGTATTGTAAAAGACGGATGGATAGTACGATGGAATGTTGATGGAGTCAGGCGGTACTTTGCGGAAATCCGTTATTATGTGGACAATCATCAAGAAAAAGTAAATCTACTTTTTGCGGATCTTAGCTAAGACTAATTCTTTGTCAAGAGTGGCATATTATTTGTCTGTAGTATGAATAGGCAGGCCTGTACGCCCGGGGAAGTACCACACTCCCGCAGAAAACCGGCGTCTGAGTGGTAGCTTAGCTACCGCGCTTCGTCCGGTGAGCGGTTGAGTTCCGGAGGTCTATAAGGCTCAAACCCCATAATAATGACACTTTATTTAAAGGCCTGTAACGCTTCTACACTGCCTATGGCACTGAGGATGTTTATGGGATGTTTATTGATTGCTTTCTATCGGGAGACGTGCATGCTCGTTTGCCTTCCTATCCCAAAAAAAAAAATCTCTGTTACTAACAAATATAAAGGATCACTTGTCTGAAATAAAATTATATTATTATTGCAAATGCTTCGCCGGCCTTTGAAATATGAGTGGATTTTTTTTTCGAAGGTTCCAATGTCGTATCGGTTAGAAAACACCGCTGAAGGTAGGTTCCATGGAAGTAAGTTGCAAATATAGCTGACCCTGTGCGGGCGGAGCTCGTCACACGTGAAGCGTGAACATGATACACTGGGTTCACACGAGCCACTGATCTGAGACGATCGTTTAGCTTATAAATAGTATAATATCACTGATGCTACACTGTGTGTTAGAGGTTATTATAAATTTAAATTTTGTTCAAATTAAATACACGAGCGTATCATATTTTCAGGTCACCCGGTATAACGTTTTATTTTTCATAGACAGACAAATCACATTTATTTCTTTTTGCAGTAACACATTACATATTAATTTACAGTACATACTAAACACAGCACATACATACATATCGTCACGCCTGTTTCCCGTAGGGGTAGGCAGAGACCACAGATCTCCATCCGCTATGATCTCGGCACACTTTCCTTGCTTCCTCCACACTCATCACGCTCCTAGCTTTTCTTAAAAACTTAGCTAAGCTATTTGGTCAAGTTATGTTTTCCTAACTTTGTCTTCCCCTTACCGACCCCTCCATCCACATCTGCAACGTAAATTTCTCATGCCAGTCGTCTTTCATCCATCCTCTATGTACCCAAACCATTTAAGCATCCCTTTCTCAAGTTCTACCACGACACCTTTTACTCTACATCGCTCTCCTTCATTCCTTATTCTTTCATTCAAAGTTACACCACACATACTTCTTAATGCTCCCATTTCCACCGAATTCAGTCTGCTTTCATGACTCTTCTGAAACCCAACTTTCACTACCGTATATCAGGGTCGGTACACGCACTCTCTGATGACCCGCCAGTCGGGCTGCTTTAGACACATTCTGTCTTTTCATAAAGGAGTGCAGGGCTCCATTAACCTGATTACCAGCTTTCACTCGCCTTTCATTGTCAACTTCACATTTTTCATCTCTTGTAAATCCATAACCCCAAATATATCTACTAATTCATTCACTTGCTCAACTTTTTCTCCTGTACAGGAGGTTTATTATTTTAAATTAAGTTATATTTCATACGAAACAAGCCTACGCCATCTTAACCCTTTCGGCCCGAGCGGTGACTATAGTCACCCAACGCCCGACGCTCGCTCTGTCCGAGCGGTGACTATAGTCACCCAAAGCCTGACGCTCGCTCTGTACGAGCGGTGACTATGGTCACCCAACATTTGATGCTCGTTATGTACGAACGGTGACTTAGGTCACTCGCGACTCTTCATGAGCAGAATATATATGTTATCTCCATGGTAATCCATCGCAAGTATTTTGCACTTATTTTACGCTGTCTAATAATAAACTGACGAAATGAGCAAATATTTTCTATTGCATTATGTTATAATTTTTTAAGCATTTTTTTTACGAGCGACTGCACTCGCTCTGCGTAAGATAGCGTGGTATTGTGCGTCTGACGGGCGCTTGCAGTTGTTCCGCAAGTACGGACGCTTGCCGCGACTGCAAGCGGGGACGGCGCGACGTAGAATGCGTCTGTACCGAAAGGGTTAAAGGCCGGCAACGCTTCCGCAATGGTCGCGTGTTCTTCCTCAAAACGGAACATATATTTCTATGGTCTACATATCTTCGTTTCGAGTCTAGGAGTTTGCACGTGAGATTTTTTATAGTATCCCTTATACAGGGAATTCCATGAGTATTTTTTGTTCCAATATACTAAACTCCAAGCATTAAGATGGTATTGTGGACGTCAATGGGCGTCAAAGTCAGAATGTGTCTAAAACGGCCCGGCGGTTCATCAGGGGGTACTTGTTCCGACGCTAATATATGGTAGTGAAAGTTAGGTTTGGCAGAAGAATCATGAAATCAGACTGAATGCGGTGAAAATGAGAGCACTAAGAAGTATGTGTGGTGTAACCTTGAATGATAGAATAAGAAATGAAGATATAAGAGAGCAATGTGGAGTAAAAGAAGGTGTTGTGACAAAAGTAGAAAAAGGGATACTTAGATGGTTTGGGCTGACGTTTACCTTGCGATTGTGGATGGAAGGGTCGGTAGAGGAAGACCACGAAAAACGTACGTTGACCAAATTGCTGAACTTTTTAAGAAAGGCCAGGTCAAAAGTACCCTCAACCGGCGGGCTTGCATGAGGAGAATAATGAGTGTGGAGGAAGCAAGGGAAGTATGCCGAGATCGTAGCAGATGGATATCTGTGGTCTCTGCCTACCCCTACAATAGACAAGCGTGACGATATATATGTATGTTCTATGTTATGAAATATAAACACATTGATGGTTTTATGTTCAATAAGTTACCATTTTAGGCAATCGCTCCATATGGCAATCACTTGGTGGGCGGTGTAACAGGCGACTTTCACCCGGGAAAGTGGCCTTCGTCGAAGTCTCGCCAATCACAACCAATGGCTTTTCGAACTTTATTATCATGGTGTATTACTATTTATGTGTGCAAACCGGAATCTCTTTCACGCATCTAAATGTTCCAGTGGCGGGGTGTTCTATATTGTATGTGTATTATTATGTATGGTATGTATTTATTTATGTTATTTGTGCAATAGACAAAACTAAATTTGGCTTGTGGCGCCATCTGTTGGCGAATGATACAATGAATTGATTGATATAAAATATTTATAATAATTGTGATATGTGTAAAATAAATTATTTGGTTTTGTAAAATTCATCTAATATTAATATGTATATTGAATATTAAGGTGCATTTTAGGATTTTTTTTACATTCATTTCATTTGTTTGTTTAAAAAGGTATTGTTGCCATGTTGGAGCAAATTTATTTTGATATCTATTGTTTATTGTCTTTATTCGTTTTCTCGATTTTGTATATATAAGCCGAAATTCAGTCGGGGCGAGATTCATTCTAATTCCAATTATTGTCGGCGAAACATACTTATATACCGATGTATATCCAAAGATGAATAATGATCGAATATATACAATGTAATCGGTCAGTAAAGTTAACATCCGGAAGGCAGATGTTCAAACGGAAAAATAAAAAACAGAATTCAATTACACACGTAAGTTGTAAAAGCTATTTCGTATCAACTGTCCTCTATTCAAAAATTATAGTATGGCAATAGTTATAGCAACAATTTTAAAATTAATAAAAACTTTTTTAACCTTTTTTTTTTAAATTGTAATACAATTACGAATAAACCGTTAGGTTCCAACTATAAAACCTTTGATCTATTTTTAACGTACGAAGCAAACATTTCAATCCATCATCGGCTATTTGCAAATACAACAGCACGCTCGGCCGGTGACGTTTCCATTATCATGTCAACCGGAGCGCAGTGGCTGTGGACACATGAGCCACTGCTGTTGATTGCTTCAATTCAAATCGGTGAAAACAACGACCGCCAGACTCGACAACTAATTATTATAACAATAGCAGAGGCTAGTTACTACCGTCATAATTCGGCTTGATTTAATCCTCTTCCAGTTGCTAACGACCGTTTCTCAGTAAGATTTACATTAAGTTCTCCGTAAAACCTCCGGTAAAAACACACACATTATTATATTTCTGCTTTTGTTTGCTTATAGCGCATCTTAACTAACTTTGTTGGCGCAGCGACCCAAAACTGATCTTGGTCTCCGAACAGATCTTACGCCGCCGCGCCCTGGCCTGCGCCACCTCCTGCCAGTTGCAGATTTGAAGGCAAGTCATGCTCCACGATGTCTCTTCAGCTGTACCTGGGGCGCCACACAGGACGTCGTCCAGCTGGGCGACCCACATACGCTCTCTTGACTGCGCGATCCTCCCCCATCCGCTCAACGTGACCCAGCCAACAAAGTCGGTGAGCCTTAGTCTCTCCAATTATATTGTGTTGGACCACCAGATGCTTAATTTCGGCATTTTTTTCGATTTCGCCAATAATATATTTTAGTTGGGCCAAAGACCAATCTTTGGCCAATCTTTCGGAAGACTTCTTCGTTCTGCGACTAGAAGTTTTTTTTCTCTTCCTTTAGCGTTAGCGTCTAAGCTTCACAGCCATACATTAGAATAGGATCTAGCGGATCTTAGCCAAGTAAACATTCTGAATGTCCACATAACATGGTCTGTGTCGGTTGTGTACAATTGAGGTCTTCTAACCGGCCCGTATATAAAGAGAACGGCAGCCGCACACGTCGATCCATCGCGACAGTTTCTAACGGCACTTTCTACCGGGGAGTGCCCGTTGCACCGGGCCTCTATAACAAGTGCATTTCACTATCGCGACATATGTTAGGGCCGTTACTATGGCACTCATAGCGCAGTAATCAACAAATCAACCCTTAGGTACGAACATGTAGACAGAATTTTTTTTTAGTTTTTTTTTCAAGTCACTTAACGGTTGTCTTCCGTAGAGTCTACTATCCCTGATGATGCCTCGTGTTGATGCGAAACACGTGTCGTTTGTCGTGAAAAAGTGGTTGTCTGTGTTTGGTGTTGTGGATAGTGGTTGGAAGGTGGAGAGTGGCTGACGGCCGTTTTTCGGTAAGATTTAGTTTAAGTTCCCCGTAAATCCACTTCTTCCAGTAGAAAAACATACATTATTAATTTTATGTTTTTGTGTGCTTGTCGCGGATCTTAGATAAGTAAAAAAAAATTCTAACTGTCCACATAGTAATGGATTTCCCCAAAGTGACGTCCGACTCCATTAATCATCCATGAGGATGTATGTATATTCTAACCAATATAGTCCGCGATCTGACTGCATTGGTTCTTGTCCAGCGATAGGTGCTGCAAGAGATCGCCTAGTTTACGCTGAGCAAGAAGAACTTTGTGGCACATTTCAGGGTTTAATTTTTATAGTGAAAACTTCTATAGCGGCGTTACACGACTCTGGGTAGGAAAAAATCTATGTATTCGCGTCAGCAACATACTAATGCTTAAGGTATATCTATAGCTATGAGTTGAATAAAGTTTCTTTAAAAAAAAGTTATGTCAGAAATAAACGTTTTAATTTCCATATATCAATTATTTTGTATAAAAGTCAACGTTCTTTATAAATATACCACTTCAGTGTTATAAGTATAAAATAAAACCCTTTTTTTCCCAAAAAAAAAAGTGCATTACGTTAGCAAAATTTGCGTAATGCCGCATTTTCTTTAGTGTTCGAGTATTTCACAACACCTTGGCTTCAACCGCAGCCGGGCGGTTTATTAATTTGCGAAAGAAATTAGTTTCGATGCTGCGTAACTTATGGTTATTTAAACCATACAAAGTTTTATTACAATTAATGAATATAACCGTAACACTCCACAACTGGACATTTGCATTTATTTGTAGACATTAAGACTCTCCCCGGGACCAGAGGCCTGAGGCGCAACTGTTAGGCTCTTAGTGTACGCAATACTAAGTGCTTCACAGTTGCATCTCATTTATTTTCAATTACTGTTCTATATGAACACTGTACACACACACAACAGCAGCTTCCAACGGCGAGAACTTTATTAAATCCTATATATGCGTCTTGTTCAATAGAAAAGCGATATGGCTGGAAGGAAGTCTTGACTACATAATATCAGGGAGTGAATAAGGATAGCGAATGCTCTAGAGCTACTGCATCTCAAGAAAGAAGAGAGTTGTGTTGAATCGGCTGCCAACCTATGCTTTTTTATTTATTACGCAAGCACATATTTTACAATTGAACAGCATTATCACTTATAACGGCTGCTGGCGTTGGAAAAGTTGCACGCCGAACCAAGGTCTTCCACGATAAATATGCTAGCGGGGCGTTGGACTGGTCCACGAACCGGCCACTCGCTAGCTACCTGACCGCGTAGACCGTTCGACTTAGCACCATCTAGGTCGGAGATAAGCTCGGTATTGGCGTGCAGCTGCTTAACTCTGAGTCATCATCGGTCGCCGAGTTACCGTTGAGTCGCGCGCGAGATTTAGCTGTAACCCGGTGAACTAGTTAGCGCGTGTAAAGACACGTAACACCTTCGATCTAACTTTACGTGTGAATTTATTCAAACCGTACGCAAATACTTGACCAGGCCAATAACCGTCCGCGATTCGAGAACCTCAGATGATGATGATGATAGAAAAATACTTTTTTCACATTATGTATGTTCGGTTGTTTTATTCGTTAGGCAGACAAACGAGGCGCTTGCTCGTTTGTCTTGTCTTGTCGCCTGATGGTAGGCGATCGACGCCGCTCATTGACATCGGCAACACTATGGTCATCTTAATGCTAAATTTAGTACTTCGGAGAATAATTGAATGGAATGGAATGGAATTCTTGGATTCCTTCATTTTGTATCGTCGTTGCTATAAAAACTGACACGGGTAAACTCCTAGACTCTAGACGAAGGTATATAGACCATACAAATATTTGTTCCGATTCGAAATAGAGCCAGCGACCGATAGCTAACCATCTACAACTGAGCTCTAAACGTTATTATAAAAAATAATAATAATACACCAGTTACTTTGTAAAAATAATCTCAGTGCGAAATAATGAAACCTCCCCCCCCAAAATTCGTATGTCAGCAAGAGAAACTCCCGCCTGACTACGATCTGCAATGGCCTACGTGGAGATCTCCTAACAGACTCCGTACACAGGTGGATACTTGCAGACATAACATGTGCAAATGGGGCTACACCGCACCGCAGCGTGAGGGGTTTGATTGTGGTGTCGCGAGTTAGTTCACGGAGCATCTACACGACTGCTCACCCGTGCCCCAATACCTGCACATTCCAAGATCTCATCGAGGCGAATGCTACTGCCACTGGCAGTGGTGAATGACTGGGCCGGAAAAACATAGGAGGAGCCGCTGACACTAAAAGATCTCCGTGCGAAAATAAATGTACGCAAATCGTCCATTCAGTAATCAAAAACCGGTCTCTAGACTTGATAGACGTGCGTGACCTTGTTTAGAAATTCAAATTTCCACATTGAGTGTTAGACCAAGGTTGATAGTTTTAACTGATTAGGTCTTCCAGTTCTTTGCAAAGCAAAAAGCACACGTAAACGGGCCTGGTGATAATATATATATATATATATATATATATATATATATATATATATATATATATATATATATATATATATATATATATAGTGTGAGTGTTTGACTTTAGATAAATACAGATAAATAATACAACGAACAGTTGGCTCAGTGGCGGGGCCTTCCGCACGCGGACTCAATGGTCGCGGGTTCGATCCCCGCATCGGATTAAATATATGTATGGATTACAAATATTTATTACGAGCCCGGTAACCCCCACCAATCAGCATTGGACAAGCGTGGTTGGCTTAACGTCCGTTCCCCCAGAATTGGAGAGGCCCGTGCTCAGCAGTGAGACATATATGGGCTGTTAAAAAAAAAATTCAGATAAACCCACAGACTACCACATTCTATATAAAATAAAACAATGTTTATTGTCACACGGAATGAATGCTTGTTAAAAAAGCATTAAGAAATATGTGTGGGGTACCTTTGAACGATAGAATAAGAAATAATGTTATTAGAGATGGATGTCAAGTGTCGTGACAAAAGTTGAGAAAGGGATGTTTAGATGATTTAGACACATAGAGAGGATGGATGAAAGACAACTGGTAAAATAAATTTACGTTGCGGATGTGGATGGAAGGGCCGGTAGGGGAAGACCAAGAAAGACATACCTTGACCAAATTGGCCAAGTTTTTTACCCTTTACCGGCGGGCATTCATGAAGAGAGTAATGGATTTGAAATTGGAAAGGAAAGTATGCCGAGATCTGTGGTTTTTACCTACCCCTACGGGTAACAGGCGTAATATGTACGTATGTCAGACGGATGAAGGATTAAACAACCCAAATAAAATATTTGTTTTTGTTTTTGTATTAATAACATTGTTATTAAGAAATAAATATGTAAATTAAGGAGTTCACAATATATAATATAATAAATGCTTTATTCAATTACTCATCACACACTTTTGATGATCATAATATAAGTAACCTTTACTATATTATGATAATCAAAAAATGTGTGATGAGAATGGATGGAGAATGGTTTTGGCCACACATGGGTGCATAGTGAGAAAATAACCAACAAAATACTGTCTTGCCAAACACGCAATGGTAAAAGGATGAGAAATGTAGACATTCGGAAGAAGACGAAAATAAAAGATGCTCTCGAATACTGTCTTAAAAATAAATGGAAAGGGGAGGGCATGTTGCGAGGACAATCGGTGGATCCGCAAAATGGCTGGGTCCAACTGGAAAAAGGAGTGTAGGGGAGACAAAAGAAAAGATGATTAGACGACACTGTAGAAACAGCAAGAAAAAACTGAATGAGCCAAAGTCTAGGCGGAGAGAAATGGTTAAAGATGGTGGAGGCTTTTACCCAAAAAGGGACCACACAAAGGAAAAGGAAATCTAGTAATATCTAATAAAATAGTTTGGGAAATGAAACTATAATAATAGTAAAGGTGGTTTTTGGTGCTTAGTTGTTCCCTGTGTTGATAATTATGCGGGTTCGGCACACGGACCTTCAGTCCAATTGAGATCCATTGCACAAGTCAACGGCACCGTAAATTGTACCGTTGTATAATGGAGTCGGTGGGGGCCGGAGCAGCATGCGACCACACGCTGGTGCGTATGTGCGAATAAATTCATCGCCCCTAAGGTCATACATTCAAATAGCGGCACACAACATGTACTCGAAGGCTCCCCTCGCGTCCAATGTGGCTGTAGTGCAGCGCGGTCGCAATTGATTCGACCTCCCCTACCCACAATACGCGGTCGTCATTCCAGCGCATGCAGTAATGCTTAAATGAAGTATTAATTCAAAATCTTTTTATTTATAGAATAGGAAGGCAAACGAGCAGACGTGTCACCTGATAGAAAGCGATCTAACGCCGCACATAGACCTCCGCAGTGCCATCATAGGTAGTGCAGACGCGTTACGGGCCTTTAAGAAAAGTGTAGGCTTGTTTTTTGAAGGTTAAGGTGTCGTATCGGTTCGGATACACCGCTGGTGGTGGCTCCACAGGGTACACAGTGATGCGTGGAAAGATGTTTCTGGAAAACGCATCGCACTGGATCGCCACTCATACAGATGGTGGGGATGAAACTGTTGATGTTGAAAAAATCTAAAAGCTAAATCGATTTTTTGTAACAACAATGAATATCATCATCATCATCATTACCCATTTGCAACCCACTGCATGTCACCTAAGCGAGCCACTTTATCTGCACTTGGCTCACTTAAAAATCATTGACAAAATCAAAATCGCTGGTACTATATGTGTGAAATGTATATATATATTATTATAGATATATTCCTTATTGTACACCATAAACAAAATTATACCAATTATTGATTGTAATATTTATATATATGTGGCGGTCTTATAGCTAATAGCAATTCCATCCAGACAACCGTAGGATGGACACAGTGATAAATAGATAACTTGATGTAGGTTGGTGATACATTATCGTTATAATGATAGAAAAGACAGCAAACAATATTAATTCACAAAGATATAAGCAAATATATAAGTATGTACATACTAATATATAAAAATAGAGATACTAGTCAAAAGTCTTGTAAACTCTTAACCGGCGAGCTTGTATAAAGAGAGTGACGAGTGTGCATGAAGCAATGAAAGTGTGCCGAGATCGTAGCAGATGCAGATCTATAGTCTCTGCCTACACTTACGGGAAACGGGCGTGATGATATGTATGCAAATAAATTTATGGTAATTTAAATTAATGTACGACGAATTTTCAAGTTGTCCGTATAGGTTTTAATGTAAAGACTTTAGCAACTGTGTCTGTGACCTTGATGTGGAGGAAACTGTGGAAAATTTGTAGACAGAGTATCCTAAATACAGTAGAGACAGAGTGTCTTTAGAAATAGAAACAAAAAAGAAACGTTAAGTGAACTACTAGTAAGTGAAGTCACATAGAAATGACTTTTTAGCGTATTGCGTAAATATTGCAAAAGATGTGATGAGTAGAAATATATATACTGACAAAATAGGTGTTAATATTAAACATACTATGACAGTTTAAGTAACATAGTACGATGGTTTAAGTATTAAAGATAAAAAAAAACATACAAACACACATGCAGAAATAAACAAAGAACACGGACACAGGAAACTACAAAATGTAGCAGTAAACCTAATACCCAAAGAAGTAAGGATAGATAAAAAATAAGTCCATACACAGTTGAAGAAGGTCTCAGATATCTATGTACGTGTCGCTGTTAGAATATTCTAGTTACATATTGTAAAGGAAGCTATGAATAAATGAAAAGTTTTGTATAAAACTGCTGCATCTGTTTGGGTAATTGACTGCTACAGATTATCGACGATGACGATGAATAGGATGGAGATGGGAGACGCTTACTGACATAATTATAATAATAACAATTTGAGAAGTGGGTCTCCTGTAAGAATCCTGCGTTTGCCCGCCAAGCCAGTCCGTATGCGCTGTAGACCTTTTGACCCTTAACGTTGCTTTATAAGAATGGTAGCGGATGAAGTTCTTTGGTCTCTGCCAACCCTTGCGAGGGGTAGACGTGAATATATATAAAAAAAATACATTTGAAAACTTAACATTAAAAATGACTGCTTATCATACCAAATTCTTTGACCAATCTTTCACAGTACAGGCTGTTCGGTTATGGAATTTGTTGCCGCTGGAAGTGAGACAAGCGAAGTCTCACCCGATTTTCAAAAAGCTTATCTAAAATCACTATCTTTATAAATATTTATGTATCTCCTTATTTATTCGTTTATTATTTACCATTTGTATATAAATATTACGATCAATAATCGGTATAACTTTGTTTTTGGTGTATGTATAATAAAGAATTTATCTATCTACATTTCATACATATGTTACCAGGGAACTATAATTGAAAAGAAACGTCAGGGCCAGCGTTTTAAATTGAGTAGTTTTCGCCGAACACCAGATTGCAAAACGGGTCGAGGCATTCCGCAATGCAGCTACGCTGCGACCCACATCCGCGCGAATCCAGGCCGCGCTGCCTCGACGAGCCAGCCTTATTTGCCAACCGCTGCATCGCTTTTAAAACTGTCATTTGTTCTTTTCAACCGCACTGAATGTATATGCAGTAACAAATAATACTAAAAAAAATAGTTTAAAATCAATTCCTACTTAGGTCGACAAAGAAAAATTTTAATTATTTTTTATTAAATAATTGCAATTTGAACATGTACAGAGAATTTTTTACTCCGATATAAAACGAAAATTAATTAATTAATGAATTAATATTTTAAAAAACTATATTAACATCAAGTGTCATCCACTAAAAGTTCAAAAAAAATCTATTTGAACTTGAGTGGATGAATAAAAAAGTATTTTATTAATGACTGAAAATTTGAACAAGATAGAGAAGAGAGAGAGAGAGAGAGGATGTGATCTAATTTATAGTAGGAATTGAAGTGATTAATGAAGTCAGGCATTACTTTGTGGAAATCCATTACTATGTGGACAGTCAGAATTTTTACTTATCTAAAATCCGCGGCAAGGGAACAAAAATAGAAAAATAATAATGTGTATTTTACTGGAAGAAGTGGATTTACGTGGAACTCAAAGTAAATCTAACTTAAAAACGGTCGTCTCCTACCTATTTTGTACAATGTACAAGATACGTGTTTCGCCTCAACACGAGGTATCATCATCAGGTATAGTAGACTCTACGGAAGACAACCGTTAAATGAGACCTGATGATGCCTCGTGTTGAGGCGAAACACGTGTTGTCTACATTGTGAAAGATTATATGTTTAAACATTGTGTCCATCCTACGGTTGTCTGAAAGAAATCGCCATTAGCGATAAGACCGCCATTTGTATTGTAAATATTACAATCAATAATTGTAGTATAACTTTGATTTTGGTGTACAATAAAAAATATATCTATCTATCTATCTATTTTTCACATACATATATGTCTCACTGGCACGGCCTTATCCATTTCTGGAGGAACGAACATTAACCCACAACGCTTGTCCTATGCTGATCGGCGTGATAAGCTATAAGCGGAATAAATATCTGTAGGCCTAATTTATATGTATCGCGGTACGAGCATCGAAACCGCGACCATTCACTGTGCAAGCGGGAGCCCCGCCACTGAACCAATTGTTCGTCTATGTGGTTTAATCAAACAACATCTGGATGAGTGGCGATCCAGTACGTTGCGTTTTTCCCGAAACATCATTCCATTTCTGAAGGTAGTTATAGAAGGTAGCAGAGTGATAACTCTGTGGGACCAGCTATCTTCAGCAGGTGTTTCAGAACCGATACGACATCGGAACCTTTAAAAAACTAAGCCTACTCAATGGCGGGCACTCATCAAAAATACATAAATGTATTGACATGAAAACACCTATAACAATTTATTCATTTTATAGATTCTTATAAAGAATTTGTTATTTAATTTTTATAATCCATTCTAAAATCTTATTTCCTCGTTTCCTTTTCCGCTTTATACAGTTTAACGAATTGGCACAACTGGTTTGTTCGTTACTTAAATATCACACGAGTAGTGTACGGACAACGTTGCAATTGGGACATGCTTTGAGTTCGAATCGCGCAATTGGTTCTTTTACGTTACAAGTACGTGATGACGTCCAACTGAAAACAGCTTTCCACGTCGCGCCTCCTGAAACGCTACCAGGCGAGCATGAGTCTGCGGCGGTCGTTGTTATCGGTCGACGGGTGCGGGGGACGGGGGCAGCGTGACGCGCCGCATCTGTGTTGAACCACAGTTACACATTGATATCTTATCAGCACAACGAGCGAGGTGAAGCGATCGCTCGTATCACCGATAAACCGCCTCGCAGTTATGCAAGCCTGGTACAATATGCAAAAATATACAGAATTTTCCACAAAATTTATACGATATTATTTTATTATTATTCTCTAATTTTTTTGCAAAAACAAAACAAACAATAATTAATCTAAACGGCAATAAATATTTACGAGGCTATAAAACGTAATTGAGTATGTTTTTCATAATAAACGTAAAGTTTGTTTGTTAGTGCTAAGCGATAAATAATATAAGATATAAAAATATAGTAGTACCACATACAAAAATAACATGTTATTTATTAATTTAACATCAGTGGAAATTAATGCTGCAAAAATTACAAGTATGAACTATATCTGAAATAAATAAATTTTTATTTAATTTATTTTTAAAGTGATATATACCATTCGCAAACTGTAATAACTCAACGGAGATCTGTTGTCTACCATTTTTGTACATGAAAAAAATTACGTACTTTAATATAAATTACAGTTACTTTCTTCTATACGGATGCGAGGCTTGGACGCTTAAAGAAGACCTCAGAAAACGTATAGAAGCGTTCGAAATATGGGCATATAGACGGATGCTCGCTATTAGCTGGACTCAAAGGGTGGCCAATGACGAGGTTCTCCGACAAATCAAGCAAAAACGTGAACTTTTGCAGACCGTCAAAGGTAGAAAAGTTGCTTACCTGGGTCATATCATGAGACGTGACAGGTACAAGTTCAACTGATCATGATGGGAAAAGTCGTGGGCAAAGGACAAGTTGGTCGAAAAACGAAAGTCTTGGCTACGTAATATCAGGGAGTGGACCGGGATAGCGAGTGCTTCAGAACTGCTGCACCTCGCGGAGGAGGAGGGGAGTTGTGCTGAATTGGCTGCCAACCTTCGTAAGTCGGAGAGGCACTCTTAAAAGAAGAAGAATATAAATACGTAATATTACAGTTATTAACATTATTACAAGCAGCTATCATAGACTTAATCTTGAAGGCAAAGAAACATCTTAAAATACCAGCATCCGGCGTCAGAAAGATAACGAGCCGCCGGCATTGTTCCCGTCGGAGAGCGGAGCGTCGACACGCCAACTAAATTATCTGACAGTGATTTTTGACATCCGCCTCGCTCTGCGTACGTTAACGAGAATAGCCTTGTTTGAGATTTTTTAATTTTATAACCGAATATAATAAGTAATAAAATTTATTTTATACTAGCTGCCCACCCCGGCTCCGCACGGGTGGTGTAGTGTACCTAATGAAAAAACGAGACATCATCTTTCGTTATTATCACGATAAACCTCGTCGACGAAAACGAAAACACGCGGAACCTCAGAGGAAAGATGTGGACAGTCAAAAGTTTTACTTAGCTAAGTAATACGTTTCACTGTCCACATAGTGATGGATTTCCGCAAAGTAACGCCTGACTCCATTAATAAACTCAGAGGAAAGAGTTGCTTTAATTGAATGTGGATGTATATTATTAATCTATCAATACTGACATTTATTTTCTTAATCGACATTAGCGCCTTCATAAAACCAACCTACATGATTAATGGAGTCAGGCGTTACTTTGCGGACTATATAGTAGACTCTACGGAAGACAATCTTACCTTACTTAACGGTTGTCTTCCGTAGAGTCGTCCGTAGCCGTTTTGCGGTAAATTTTAGTTTAAGTTCCTCTGTTAATCCACTTCATCCAGTAAAACACATTATTATTTTTTCTATTTTTGTTTGCTTCTCGCCGATCTATTGAGCCGAGACACATTCTAACATATTGTTACCTCTTTAGTAAAGGTTACAATGAACCATATTACAGTCATGGAATGAAACGAATGTAGGGCCTCTTTACGGGCTACACCACTCAACCTATGAGTGTCTCAATCAGGGAATATGGTGCAAGGAGCGGATGTGAAAGGCAAGGCGTGCCAACGCTGCGTTCTCATCGAACAACTGACTCGTAGAGGTTCAGCTGTAGGATTGTGTCACACGAAACTCACACTAACAATGGCTTTGGCATGGAATGCATTGTTTCACGCCAATGTCAGTGGCGAGCGGTTGCGAGCTGCCGCGGACAATGTGAAGGCTGCCTGGAGACCGTACACCCACTGATATTATCGCGACGGTACCAATTCGTTTGATGTTATATCCAGCTTTATGAACAATCTTAATGTAAAGCGATAGAAATATCATCATCAGACCACAGTAGTCCATACCTTACCAACGAGGACTTGCACCGTTTAGCCTGATCTTCGGCTATATGCATCCAGTTTCTACCGGCCGCTTTGCGCATATTGTCGCATCGCCTATATCCCAGCCAAATAAAAAAAAACTGTAAAGAATGTGTAATAACAAAGTGAAGCACCCGGACTAGATGGCTGGCAGAAACTGGACACGTGAAACCGAAGATCGCGCTAAGTGGCGCTTCTTGGGAGAAACGTATCGTTAACGTTCTTGGGAGAACCTATGTGCAGCAGTAGACTACAGCAGGCTGTTGCTAATGATGATGAAGTAATGAAGTAGACCACAGAGCTCCTTCCGCTAACATTAATCGCAGCAAAACGGCTCTCCGTTGGTCGCTTCTCGCCCTCGTGAGAAGCGACCATTGGAGAGCCATAATGACACTTTCCTTAAAGGTACGGCAACCCTTCCGCACTGCCTATGGCGCTGCGGCTATGGCTAAGTCTATGGGCGGCGTTGATTGCTTTCAGGTAACGGTTAAATGTGCATCAGGTAACACGTCTGCCTGCTCGTTTGCCTTCCGATATAAAAAAACTACGTACTTTAATAAAGACTCTTTTTCCTTATGTGTACTATATAAAGACGTCAGCGGTTGTTAAGTTGTGGGAAATGTTATCTCGGTTGGTAAATTTCAGGTCAGATACCCACACACGCACGCAGTGAAACAGCCGGTTGGGCTTTCCCGTATCGATATGTGGACAGACGGGTCCGATGTAATAAAAATAATTTTTATCCTTATTTATTGTTATTGTGAATTCATATTTATGTAAAAATGATAATTAATTAAAACAACCCGGCACGTGCTGGGATGGTAGCGGTTGGAGCTCTGTGGTCTCTGCCAACTTGCGGGAGATAGGCGTGAATATATATATAAAAAAAAAATAATACATCACCACCACTCTGTGGTACCATCTACCACGGCGGTGTTTCTGAACCAATTTTACATTGAAACCTTGGAAGCACAAACCTACTCCTACTTCTTGCTTGACTTGTCGGAGAACCTCGTCATTGATCACGTCGATTATATATCACCATATTTAAATGTTGCGTTACACTGTGCAATATGTCAAGATCGTGCCTATATCTGATGCCGTCACCCACTGAGTAACACGCCATAACACCGACGGTGTGGCTGTGACCTTTCAAATCAGAGCGTCGCGCATATTAAGTTCGACAAAATACTTCTGACAACATTCACATAATACCTCTCGATGAGTCATAAACGTGTTGTTGACAGAGAAGCATTCGAAAGCTATTTTATTTACATTGATCTCTCTTTTTTGTTTAGAATTGCCGTTTTAAAGGCCTTAACCTTTATGTCATCGACCAGGAATTTGCGTATTGGATACACGTCCTCATTGTATCTAACCTTATGACAAGGGCAGAAAAGACAGCAGGGAAGATATTAGACTCCAACTAGAAGAACAGTACCGTCGGGACTGTGATATTCTACCTTGTCAGACCTTTGGATTTCAGTTGGTAAAGTCCATCATTAATTCGCAACGAGAGGTACGAGGATTTCTTCACGATAAATAGGGGGGAGTATTATTAGTAAAACCTATTGTTATTGAAGAGGGACACATTTAATCAACTTTGTGAAGAGACAAACAATAATTTATTTCAAAAGAAGACTACATATGTATAATAAATAGGAATTCTTGTTTACCATTCGAACTAAGCTAATAAATGCTTCATCATCATCATTTACAGCAGCCTGCGTCCCAAACCTAATACCTTAAAATCCCAAAAACCCTAAAAACTCGTAGTCGTTCTACGGTCGTTTATGGTCGGTCGTATACGTTGGACACCCAAAACCATCTTGGAGTTATGCAAAGGTATATAGAGTGAAATGAAATGAATGCGTGTATAGTGACTTTTTGAGTGCAAAAATCCATTAAGTTTGGTATAATCTCTCTCTTATGGTCCTATGTCCCCGAGGTGGGGCAGAGGGCGTCCACAGTAAGCACTGAGAACCTCTTCATTGAGATCGGTCGTGAGCGAAGCTTGGTATAATAACCACCATTTTAACATGACGTAAAGTGACAAGCTGACTACTAAATTATTCAAGACATTACTTTAGAGCACTCGACACTGGCATAATAGTTATAGTTTATTGCCATCAAAGAAGAAAAAAAAATATATACACATCCAATTCATAAATATAGAGGTTTAGCATAGACAAACGGCTGCCGCGGAGACGCGGTGGCTACCACCCACACACTGCATTGGCAGGATGTGCGTCACATTATGAAAGCGTGCGGGCAGTAGCAGCGATCGTCGAATTATACTTGCAGAGTGACGGTGACGCAAGAGACCGACCGCCCGCCTGCAGCTCCAGGTGCTTTACCAACAACTGTACATGTATCACTGCAAGCGTTATTATGTTTTACTTTTTTTTTTTTAAGAAACAAAACACTAAAATTTTGGATCATATATAACACTAATGGGGGTCTTTTCCGCCAACTTACATCAGATAACTTTTTCATTTCATTTTCATAATCTTATGTCATTGTAGTAAAGTCTTGAGTGGTTGAGACGAAGTTATATTTAAAAAATAAAACCCTCACTTCTCTTCTTCTTATCAGTTATACGCTAACTTGAATAGCTAATTCTGCCACCCCACACCTATATCACATATGGCTTGACCATAAAGCGGTGTAATGGAGACGCGGTGTGAAACGCCTTCGTCACATTGGTGTTGTGGGAACGCGCATTGTTCTAACATGCGAACGATCGAAAACATAACACGGACGCCACGACAGACACGGCAACTAAGGAAATCGAAATACGAGATATTAACTGAAGCATTTTCTTTCTTACATACATACATACATATCGTCACGCCTGTCTCCCGTAAGGGTAGGCAGAAACCACAGATCTCCATCTGCTACGATCTCGGCATACTTCCCTTGCTTCCTCCACACTCATTATTCTCCTCATGCAAGCCCGCCGGTTGAGGGTACTCTTGATCTGGCCTTTCTTAAAAAGTTCAGCAATTTGGTCAACGTACGTTTTTCGTGGTCTTCCTCTACCGGCCCTTCCATCCACATTCGCAAGGTAAATTTCTTTTGCCAGTCGTCTTTCATCCATCCTCTCTATATGTCCAAACCATCTAAGCATCCCTTTTTCTACTTTTATCACAACACCTTCTTTTACTCCACATTGCTCTCTTATATCTTCATTTCTTATTCTATCATTCAAGGTTACACCACACATACTTCTTAATGCTCTCATTTCCACCGCATTGTCTGCTTTCATGCTTCTGCCAAACCCAACTTTCACTACCGTATATTAGCGTCGGAACAAGCACCCCCTGATGAACTGCCAGTCGGGCCGTTTTAGGCATTTTCTTTCTTTTACAACCCATATATGGCGCACTGGTTAGCTCGAGCCTTTCCGTTTCGTAAGCAGTGGACATAAACGCATCACCCTTATCCAAGGCCCATTGGAGTGATTCGCGAAAAAGTGTGATTCTCTATCCTGTTTTTCTCCGGTTTATTTTTTGATTCTTAGACGAATTTCTTCATATCGAATTCTATCCATCAGAGAAACTCCGAGCACAGCCCTCTGAGCGACACTGAGCTTGTGAAGGATACGGACCGTCAGCGTCCATGTTTCGGCACCGTAAGAGAGCACAGGCAGGACCCACCGATTGAAGACTTTTGTCTTCAGACGTTGTGGAAGCCAAGAAGCCAGGCCATTCATGCTACAGACAAATAATATGCCATTCTTGGACAAAGTATTCGTCTGCAGCGTGGCTCCACCACTTCTTAAATTACACGCATACTTTGTTAACCGACTTTCGAAAATAATTCACGCCTCCGATAAGAGTTCTCCGCGTGCAGTAGTAACTTTTTAATTTCCTTAATGTATTCCAATTTGTTACGATACACTTTTATCTCGGTAGAAAGAGAGCGTAAGTGAAGACAGGCGAGTTCGTTTTTCAGTTCGTTTACCGCACGACAACACGCCTGCGTTAACGGTATTCGAGACGATGTTCACGCGGGTTCCACGAAACGCGTCCCCAACACGCTGTATCGTGTGTTTCCAATCTGTTTGTGAGCACTGCACATAAACAAATTGATTGTATAAGGGACACCATATTTATAATTGACTAGCTGACCCGAGCAAACTTCGTACCGCCTCAGAATCAATAAATAGAAAAGCTGAACGATAAAATGTGCAAAATGTTTCAACTTTAGAAAATAAATGTGGTCAAAACTTAACACGAACAAAAAGAAATCGTAATCAATTAAAAAAATGCTCGATGTGAATTATAATAGTTTTTTTTTTTTATTATTTTTAATTACACATGATGTTTTGCTTGAAAAATTGTTCTCACAAAGGTTATGGAGCTTACAAAATAAAGTTTGTAGTGTACGGTTCTAATTTGAAACTTGCTTACAATACAAATTAATATTTATCTCATTAAATACAACATAGATTAAATACAGTTAATTATATTTTATTATTATATATTACACTTGATGTTACTTAAAAATAGTCACGTCACAGCGATCAAATATTTGACAGGTAGGAATAGTTTCTAAGGGAAAACGAAATTGTTGGTTTTACTATATTCCTAATATTTTTATCATATTTACTCACCTTTTAAATCTTCCCTGGACTTCTAAAAATAATTCAAAACCAAAACTAGTCAAATCGGTCTAGCCGTTCTCGAGTATATATATATATATATATATATATATATATATATATACATTTATAATACTCGACGCAAAGAAGCGAAAACGTAGTAAATCGCAAAATAAAACATCACCATAGCCAAAAAACCTTTTAAGATTTCTGAAAAATTGTATTTGATCACTCACAAACAGTCAGAACTAAATTTTCTATTGGTCCTAGAGCTGTGAGATTCAAACCATACGACGCAGTATGTTTTCTGATCCGAATATGCGATACATTTTTTGATATGTGTCATTCACAACGTTTTCGCATTTTTGTGCCTACATTCTCTCTTCTTTACTCCATTTTATTTAATCCCATGATCCCTCTTAAGACACGTTATATATTTCTTGACAACAAACACCTGCAGTGTTTGAGGATATCAGGAAATTTTTATTAAAAGTGCCTGCCGATTACATGGTTGTGGAATTTGTTGCCACTGGAACAAGCGAAGTGTCTCGCGATTTTTAAAAATCTTGTGAAAAACACTACAAGTATTTATAACTGTTTATCTATGTATTGCATTGAACACACCGTCCATATCAAATAGTGTGTGACGACCCCACATCAAAATATATCTATTCTAACGTGTCTATAATATTGTTGTCTAGAAGAAATCTCTATTAGCAATTTAGCGACAAGCAAACACAAATAGAAAAATAATAATGTGTGTTTTTTACTGGAAGAAGTGGATTAACGGGGAACTGAAACTAAATCTTGCCGAAAAAACGGCCGTCAGCAACTCTCCACCTCCCAACCACTATCAACAACACCATACACACACCACCACTCTTCCACAATGTACACGATACATGTTTCGCCTCAAGACGAGGCATCATCAGGTATAGTATACTCTACGGTAGACTTAACGGTCCAGTAAAACACACAATTATTTTTTATATATTTGCTTGTTAGTCGCGGATCTTAGCTAAGTAAAAAAATTCTGATTACCCACATATTTTTCTAACGCAAGCACTATTTAGCTTAATTAGAATGGTTAACAAAAATATAAGTAATGTCAAAACGACTGTCCTTTCTTAAAAAAACAAAGATAACGCATGGTTTTGGACGACGAGGACGCTCGTGGCATTGTGGATGATCAAACGAAATAAAAAGACACAGCTGAACGCGTGTCGCGTCACATTTTAGATGCATCTGTAAAAAACAACCACACACACTCGTCATATTTATAATTTTGACCACCACAGCTTATTTAAAATAACGACTTCTTGTAGATAGATAGATAAATTTATTTCCTTCTGCAGTAACATGAGGATAAGGATTACAATCCCGGATTACTCAATCTCGCGCGGGATCATGCGGGATCCAGCATCTTTGAAATTATGTTATAAAATCAAATTTAAACTACAAATTTTTGTATAAAAATCAACTTTTACTAAACATTCTTACATTAAGCAACAGAAATTATTTCTTTTCTATTAATTAAGTATAAGTAATTAGTAATCTGTTCTTTTTAGATACATTTTTAAACGTTTGGCATAGTTTAATAGTTTTGTTTAATTTTACCCTTACTGTTAACAACAGTTTTATATTTTTAATTCAGTCTTCATATAATGACTAATAAGCAAATCACAACTTTCTATTAGATATAACTGCTTGGGATTTACGCGTAAGTTTTAGCTTCAAATTTTTAATTTGCGAAATCCCGTTTTGCGTGATTTCAACCCCTACATGAGTATAAATTGAATGATTACATATTAATAAACACTACATAGATATGGAATTGGGCGATGGATCAGTCAAATTACTAATTTCTTTCTTCTTCATATGCTTCATATGCTATGTTGATTTATATTTATTCCTACCCTTAGTCATACAATTAAATTTATTGTGCTTTTTCCACCTTCAACCAGTCTTTTATATGTTTAGTCCACGAAATTCATATGATTTTCAAACTATCCTTACGGGAAACGGGCGTCACGATATACATGTATGTCAAAAACTTGAAAACGTATAATACTCATGTTTCAATACTATGCACTGTTAGTTTACGGTACATCGAAACTCTTAATCATATTTTTACGCATATACTACCTTACCCGCAATATTGAACTACCCGTTAGATTGAATTAAATTTGCCTCGAAGTCGTGTGGAATCGCCGAAGATAGGTTATTTAATAAGGTGATATTTCTCGCATTTTTGGCCAAGGCGATGTTTTTATTATATCTTTTCAAATTTTAAATATTTACTAACGCGTATAAAAAGGAAGCGAAATCACTAGTCACAAAGATTTCTATTTTTAAATAAAGGAGATTAACAAGAACAGACATTTACAAATGTGATTCTAAGTATTTGTACCAATGCAAATAATAATTTAAGCTAAAGCATAAATAGAAGTGGAAAAAACTATTCATTATACCTTTATTTTTACAATAGCTAAAATTAAGACCTCAATAATAATATAAAAATAAAGAAAACAAAAATCAACCCAAAAGTAACCCCCCCAATCCGCATTTCCTTTCTTGCCCCTTCCTTTCTTCTCTATCCTTTCCCTTCCTCTCCGCCAATCCACGGTCTGCCGTGCCAATGGATGCGTAGCTAGGGACGAGCCTAGTTGCAAGCGTGCCGATCGTCCCGGGGTTGGGCTCCCCCGGGGAATATGGTGCCTTACCTCAGCATGCAGGGCTCTGCTGGGGCTGACCTTCATCCTCCCTTGCGGCTCGTAAGACTCACTAAGACGAATTTAATATACTTAATTTGTCGAAAAATGACGGCGACGTGGTTCGCCATCCGTCACGTCCTGATTCTCACGAGGGCGAAAAGCGACCAACGACGATGCCGTTTCGCTGCGATGAATGGCAGCGGATGGAGTTCTGTGGTATATGCCAACCCCTGCGGGGGATAGGCGTGAATATATAAAAAAGTGTCATAAAATAGTTCTTTCTTAGCGTATGCCAGGCGTTCTATTGGAGCTCTCAGCGCTGGTTTTCACCAAGAACCAACGTGTTCAAATCGCGGACTAAAGTGACGACATTGATACGGACACACGCACGTACATACCCACACATACACATACAATAAAATAAAAAACAACTAAATCATATATGTAATAAATTCACTGCAACCAAAAGAATAAGTTTCTGTTTGCATACTTAAAATTAGATTTGTGTTTTTTTTTAAACATATTGCGAGACGCGAACAAGTGGTGGTAAGAAAATCAAATAGATATATTCAAAAGGACTAAAGTTAATTGCTCCAGATATTATAAATAGTTTAAAAAGAGAGGTCAGAGAAAAATGCTTGCGTACATATAAAAAAAAATGTTTTAAAATATTTAATACTTGTATTTGTACAACTATTTAAAATTTACATTAGAACCTTTCATTTGTATTCTGTAGATAAGTAAACTGTTACAGTTAGTTTTATAAGTTTATACTCAAGGCTTATTTGTAGATTTATGTGTGTAGGCTTGTGAAGTATCCGATTGTTGATTCGATTGCTAATTGTGTATTATGTCCGAGTATTCGAATGAAAGGTGCGAGTGAGAGGACAATACGATAGAAAGAGAGAGTTGAAAGGAGGGAAGTGAAGTTGTTGTGCAGTGTAACGAAGTTCTAGGAGCAAAGGTGTTTTTTATGGGATAGGAAGGCAAACGGGCAGGCGTGTCACCTGATGGAAAGCAATCAACGCCGCCCGTAGACTTCCGCAATGCCATAGGCAGTGTGGGAGCGTTGTCATTATGAAGACTCAATTAATTTCCAAACCTTGCAGTTATAAAATTAACAAATTAATGAACTGAAGTAAGAAGGACCAGGGTTCTGGAAAAACCAGTAAGATTCAATGGCTCACAAGTATTTTATATTTCATTGTGATTTCTATTAATAAAAAAAGATCATCGTCATCGCCTCCAGGCCAGACATGCAGACAGAAAAAGAAGACACCAAGCGAACGACACACGTCTGGGACCATACCATTTAATGAGTCTCATTTGGATGTCAAGCCGTGTGATACGAACAAGTTATTAATTGATTAGGCAAATGTACTTCATACCAATTCATAATTCACTGAGAACATTGCGATAAAAAACATCGCTAAGAAGAAAAATGAAAACGCTCTGTTCGTACAAAAAAAAACTATAATCAATTGAATAAACAAATATTGATAACTAAATAAAAGATAGATAGAAGAAGATAGATGGATAAAAGCTATTAAGAAATTCACTTATAAATAACGATCTTTATATGTATATGGTAATTCATATATATACATACATATTGTCAAAATACATACATACATACATATCGTCACGCCTATTTCCCGTAGGGGTAGGCGGAGATCACAGATCTCCATCCACTACGATCCCGGTACACCTTTCTGGCTTCCTCCACACTCATCCATGGTTTCATCCATCCTTCCTCTCACGTTCATCGTAGCGAAACGGCTTTCAATTATTCGCTATGGTAATTCAATACGTGTGTTTGACACTGAACTCCTCCTAAACGGCAAAACCGAATTTGATAAAAAAAAATTGTGTGTATTAGTGGGTCTCCGAATGGTTTTGATTATTAAATAGACACGGTAGATGGCGCTGGAATCGAGTTCTAGGTGTTTTTATGGGATAGGAAGGCAAACGAACAGGCGTATCACCCGATGGAATACTATCAACGCCTTCCATAGACATTCGTAGTACAGAAGCGTTTTTTTTCAGCCGGGCCAGCTATCGAACGATAAATAATGTTTTATGCCATTAAGGCCGATGATGGTGATGAGTCACCATTAACAGTCACGTCAATTAATTATAACGGACTGTTCGAAGATGAAAGTCTCTGAACACTGCATGTGTACTCTCTTCAACACAAATTATAAAGTTTTGTCCGTTATATTACATTAAACGTTTTATTGTTTGAGTAATTGTATCACTATTTGCCTACATTCTTAATCAACAATGCGGTACAAAGGATGACACATCTTTGTGACCGCGTAGAGAATCACTCGCAGGCATACGCGATGACAGCTCATTTCACGACACGACACACAGTGAATAAACTGCGTGCGTGTATGCCCCTCCGCACACAGGGCCAGCAGTCACGGGAGGCATACAGATGCAGCCCCGCGGGGTCGACGCCCGCCCGCCCCTCCGCCCCCCCTCACCACCACCACCACCCGCACGTCACCGACAGCACATGCCGACCGTTAAACCCTACATTGCACTCTTATCTAATACGTCGACTGAAACCGTATGTTGCCAAGATAAATAGTAAAATTGTAACTTGACACTTTTTCCTATTTATCTTAACTACAATTTTTTAATAGTCCATGACAACCAATTGGCTCAGTAGCGGGGACCCGCCCAGGGAGACAATGGTCGCGAGTTCAATCTCCGTATTGGACTAAATATATGTATGACTAACAGATATTTATTCCGAATCTAGTACTTTGGACTATAAAAAACATTTGTAGTGGTAAAGCCACGCTGTAGACGAATACTTCGTCAAGAATGGCATATTTGCCTGTAGCATGAATGGACCGGCTCGCTCGGGGAAGTACGATACACCCGCAGAAAACCGGCGTCTGAGTGGTAGCTTAGCTACCTCGCTTCGTCCTGTGAGCGGTTGAGTTCCGGAGGCCCAACTCCCTTTCCCCCCTCCCATGACACTTTCCTTAAAGGTGACACACCTGCTCGTTTGCCTTCCATTCCCATAAAAAAAATAGTCACACAGAATCCGAGACACATCCGAAGACACAGCTGGATCTGATTTTTGCAGGATACGATTAAGTCACAATATAACTTGTATGTAAGAGTTTACACATGCATTCGGTTTTAAGATCAAACCCATCAGAGGCCCAAGGCGACAAGGCCCTTGGTCCCTCCGAGGCCCGTCAGTCTAAAAAGTTGATTTCATTTTACAAACTTTTTCAATCAAGTTTCAATCTTTTTTTCCATCTTATCAATTATACATACCTATTTATTATTATTTATAATCATAACCTTTAACAACGGACCAAGAAGAATATAAAAAATACGAAGTGCAATATATAAGTGAAACTGGAACTAAAACAAAACTGTATGGACAGAAGGATTGGCAGTAGAAATAGTTTTAATTTAAAAATTGTAAACCACCAGTACAGGCTGTACTTATTTGTATGTACGGGACCGCCAACTCTTAGTACCTACTACTATTTTTAAAACCTTGTTTAGGATTTAATCTAGGTAAATTATAGATATTTAGAGGCCCCCAGGATCAGAATGAACTGCCACTTCCCTCCCTCCCCATTAGTCCACCACTGAGTCCTGAGTATATCTTATAAAATTTTCATAAATTATCATATATTTTATGGTTTATCAGTTCTGAGATTTTAAAAATGTAGCCGACGAGATTGTCCTTCCAGACATGTTTATTAATTTAATAAATGTAAGACTGTAGAACATATGAATTTCATTCGCTTTCTAGTTATCTGACCAAATATCAAGGTTATCAGACAATTATTAAATGAAATATATCAGTTCAACTTTGTAATCTATAAGCTGTTAACAATGGGTAATACACAGTTTGCAATCACTATTTATTTATAAATTATCAAAACCACTTAATTGTTAGTACAGATTACCTTAATAGCCTCAGTTAGATAAGACAATGTCGACAGGAAATGAGTATAGTCAATGTTAGTTTCTTTGGAAATTTCCAACCATCTTTCACTTACGTAAAATTTAACTAACTTTGTTGACGCAGCGACCTAAAATGGATCTTAGCCTCGGATCAGATCTTACGCCACTTTGCCCTGTCCTGCGCCACCTCCTGCCAGTTACAGACTTGAAGGTTGCGCAATATGTAAAATTTAATAACTAAAATTATATAAGATTTGATTTTTATGGAAGAAATGTATGAATAAGCAAGCAACCAAATGCAGAGACATTGCATACCTACAGGAATATGATGAAAGACAGGAGCAAAAGAGGAGAGAAAGAAATTAATAGAGCTGATTAATAGATGTGAGGTAAAAGGGTTGGACCAAGCTATACTTGCTCAACGACTTAAATTCAGTCGCAAAGCTTCCTCTTGTAAGTTAGTGTTCTTTAAGAATTGGAAGTTTTACTGGACAAGCCAAATCATTTACAGTACAGTTAGCAATTCCATAAAAATGCCTTGTATAAATAGTAAATATAGATAACTATTTTCATAACTAATCCCTACTACGATCTCTTGTTTCATATCAGTAAAAAATAAAATTAAGATTATTTTTTTCTGAATGAAATTTGCTTTTCATGTCATATCCAGTCTCTGGTATAATCAGTATGACGTGACACACAGTGTGCATTGTTCCTTAGTCCTCCTTAGTGACTGCCACCCACCCCATTGTCATATGTAGCTATTGTATGGAGATGAGACATTCTGCCTTCGCACTTTAGTTCTGGATGCACTGGATTGACCATTTTTATAGTATAAAAAAGCTTTATAACACTTTTTGTATAGCAGGATTATAAAATATAAGTCTAACAATATAATAAATATTTTCTTATAACTGTCTTCATATTACCTTAAATAACATTGTAAATGTATTTATAGAATAAGATACTTTTTTGTGTTCATGCTGAATTGTATTATATATCACAACAAAGAGGAACTCATTATATTTAAATCTATTGTAATGTTTAAACCGCTAAATCAAATTTAAAAATATCTAGAACAGTTCATATAGTTTTTAATTTTAGTTAACTCATTTTGTTTTGTAATAAAAACCATTTACATCTAATGGACCCACACAATTATTTAACTTTGAGTTTTAAGACATCGAGTTGTGGATACCAGACTGTTCTACAATCTTCCCGTGAGGTCTACATAGACCATTTTACTTATATTAAGACTTTTTGGTAGGTTATTTATTTTTAAAACCTTTTTTTATTTATAAGAAGAAAATTGCGTTTAACATAAACCAGTTAAGCTATGTCTCTGTGGTAGAAATGAAATTTCCGGGAGCATCCTGAGCCTAAATGCTGACTAATTTATTTGTGTGACCATAGATTGCTTAAGTTTTATCCCAGTGGTTTGTTACTCCACAGATTCTTAGACATGAATGCTAAGAAAATCGCCATTCCCCTATTCCCTTTGTTTAAGAGGCTGACCGACATTGCCTAAAGGTTAATGTAAAGGGCTATGGCTCCCTAAGTCAGTGGCTGCCAATTTGTAAATGCACAGACTCGTTGTTCTTCAGTGACCCATGTTCTAATGATTAGTTGAGCCCATTGCTGAAGGCTTCTGTGTACCAAAGTGTGGCCATCCCTCAAGGAAAAGGGGGAAGCGTTTAGAGTCAAACGTCAGTAAATATGATTTGAAAAAAAAATGCATTATAAACATGATGAATGACAACAAAAACCAATGAAATAACTTGAAAGCACTTTCCTTGTTAAATTATGTGAGGTACAATTACCCACTGACATGTTATATCACCATGTGAAAAAATTAATTTGTAATTCAATTACTATCTACTATTCTTACAACAAGACTTAAAGATAAGATCATTTTTAAGGCATTGGAGTCTTCTTAATTAATAAACCAGGTAAGTCACCTCAATTTGCTCTTCCCCCCCCCCCCGATTTAGGGCTGGTAACATACGATAATTTGTGTAGAAATAAATATATGAAAGTAATTTATATTAAAAAGTAAACTAATACTATTGTATTATACTTATTGCTAATTCCTACCGTGATTAATGAAAACTTAATTACCTATCAGTTATTAAGTATTAAGCCATATTAATTGAGAAATTTTTTGAAAGCTTACCTTCAGGATATGCTTGCTTGTTGGCGATAAAGTCGATAACCATGTGTGTCGAATTGTAAATCATACCCATAGCTCGCATATCGAAGTCCAGGCGAGCTACGTAAGTGTTGTTGATATTTGGTGTCGAATAGTTCACTTCGGCCATTAGGATTGAATTGTTTAGGTCGGAATGTATCTTCTGATTGATATCGCTAAGCCAGGAATCTGGGGTGGCGCCGGCAAAGATCGCCGTCACCGCCACAAACATCACCGCCCTCATCCTCAAAGACATCGTATGTAACTGCACCTCACCCTAAGGCCACAGCAGACATTACCACTCGAAATAGTGTTACGGACTGATGCACTATACACTCGATGTTATAAAAATTATAAGGTGAGTAAACTATCTGTTTGCAAAACAAACAACCAAAGAAACCCACTCACAGAACATAAATAAACACTACAAATTAAGGTCGCTTTAACAAATTCGAACAGCTTTATTTAATCATCACTCGCGTTGCAGTTATAATGTTTGTTTTTAATAACAGTATCACTAGTTTCGTCTACATTTTATGTCAGAATTCATGTTTGTTAAAAACGTTTCTTTGTTACAACTAAACGACGAAACGTTTAAAACCGATCAATGCACAACTGCGAATGAGAAAGATTCATTCATTCTTAGCTCAAAGTATTATTGTATTGACATGACAACGACAAGCCAATGACCGGCCTATCGCAAAATTAATCATTCGTTCTTTTTTAGTGTTGCTGCATATCTTTCACATTGCCCTTTCTTTCATTTTGACGGTTTTATTTTTAAAATAGACAATTAAAAAGTTACTTATAATGTCTTAGCTATAAAATATAAAACTAGTTCTTTGGGTCGCAGGAATACGGGGTCTGGGCATTTAGTTTTACAAATGGTTACCCAAAACGATTTAGAAAATTATTTGAATTCTTTGTCTTTTTCCCGCAGAACTTGGCCTTCAGCCTTACAAAATCACTTTACCGGTATTTTTTAAATATATATAAACAATAAATTAATAGGGACATAGCACCATATTATAGTATAATTTTTGGGAAACATTTTTTTTCTTATTCAAAATAAGCCGAAAAATTTCCTGTGGGAGCACCTTATTTTCTTAAATAACATTTTTTTTAACATCGCTGATCTATTCGCAAAAACGAAGCAGGTTATGTTCTAAAATGTTTATGTAAATTGAGAAGCAGAATTCGAAGATAAATTTTAGAAATGCAAAATCATTTATTAGGTCCATGTAACCATAAATACAAACTTTTATTTAATTGTGTAGAATGTTTGATAATATATAGAGTATAGAATACTAGAAAGAAGAGAAAGGGATGAGAGAGTAAGGGTTGAGTCTTTGCACTCACTGATTGAGACATGTCAGCAAAATGATTACTCAGTAGTCGCTCTTCTAAAATAGTATGATATTTCTCCCGACTAAATATCCAATTTATTTAAAATCGTGTTTTTCTATATCATTATAACCATATAATTTTTTAATTACCATATCAATAATTTTATATTGAATATTTTGACATTGAATATTTACTCAGTTTTAAGGATGCGAAATGTTGCTTAATTGCAACACTAATGAATGTACCATCGAATGGAAGACTGCCATCGAAACGAAAGCGCGCGCAACTTCTTATTTTAGTTCAGTTATTGACTATTTTCTTTGTTTGCTTTAAATTGGCTATAGTGAATATCAAATATAATTTTTAATTATAATTTGACAATATAACTAGTAGTCAAGTTTTTTATTTATATAAAAGCAATTTTTGTTAAATAGTAGAGTGTAGAACTCATTTTTATTATGAAAGTCATTAACAGATTTATTTGCATACTTTACATCTTATGTAGTTTTTTAAATTTGTATAGAGACAGATAAATACAGTAAACTGCCGTTTATCCGAAATCCAGTTTATCAGAATAATTTTTTTTTTATTTACTACTTGAAAAATATTTACGTGAAAAAAATAACTTTGAATAGGTGTTATACAGCCTAACATATGAACGTTGGTAGGAGTACGATTATTGATTCAAAGAAAAATCGATCAGAAATTGTTCCCGCTTGTCCGGAACTCGGCCGCTCACCGTACGAAGCACGGTAGGTTAGCTACCACTCAGACGCCGGTTTTCTGCGGGAGTGTGGTACTTCCCCGGGCGACCCAATCGTTTCTTACGCTACGGATGGATATTTGTAGTCTCTGCCTCACTCTACGGAAAACAGGCGTGACGATATGTATGTATGTATGTCATCATCAAGAATCACACTAACAGACTATAGCTGCCAATCACCTATTCTAAATGGGAAGACCTACGGAGTCAGCCACACGCCGTAACCTCTGCTCCTCTATCCGCTGGTGAATTGACAGTAGTAAAGCCAGCCTCATAACATAGGAAATACTGTTACCCATTTCCGGCCTGAAAAAATTTATGTTTTGCATCCTTTTTAGTGAAGTTTTGACGCCGTCAGTCAGTCAAAATACCACAGCCCGTGTTACCTTTTTTCACAGCCCATATATATCCCACTGCTGAGCACGAGCCACCCCATTTCTGGAGGAACGGACGTTAACCCACCACGCTTATCCAATGCGGATTGGCGAGGTTACCAGACTCAGAATAAATATATGTAGGACATACATACATTTATTCCGATACGGGACTCGAACCCACGACCATTGACTCCGTTTGCGGGGTGCCGGGGCACTAAGCCAATTGGTCGTGTTATCTTATAGGATACTATAAAGTGAATAAGACATTTAAAAACAAATAATTTTATTACACTTAATTATTCATGAACCAACTTACAAATATTTTCTAGCACACAATTAATTTGAAAGAAAAATAACTATTAAATAACTACTTAATATAAAATACAGGAAACGGTTTCGCTTAAAATTAAAATCGATTACATATTCAAATCCCGAAAAGAATAAATGTAAACAAACCGTATTAGGGTCATCACAATTCACGTACCAAAAATTTTGTAATATTGACTTTAATATACACTTTACATAGTAAATATATCTATGTGGACGTCATAATTTTCACTTTGCTGAGATCCGCGACAAGCAAATAAAATAGAAAAATAATAATGATGTTCTTTACTCAAAAGAAGTGAATTTACGAACTTAAACTAAATCTTACCGAAAAAATGGCCGCCAGCAACTCACCATCAGTGTATTTTATTTCGCTTTTCTTTGATGGCAATTAGTTACAACTATTATGCTAGTGTTAAATAAATACGATAACATCAAATCTGTTGAAATATAACTAGTCCGTTATCATGTTACGTCTTGATAAAATGGTGGCTATTCTACCAAAACCTTCTATGAACTTTTTCAGTCAACTTAAAAGTCACAATACACGCATTTATTTTATATCATTTCGCTTATATCTTAATTACCTTAATCGTACTATATTGTATAATACGCCACCACAATTAAACAATATAACTGATAGTAATATAAGCTTATGAAAGTTAAATAAAAACACAACGGCACTAATGTAAGTTGGCGGGAAGTCAGTATTTTTATGAGCATAGTCTACGGTTGTCAAAATATGTAGTTCATCGATTATTGGGCATCGCTTTGTTACTAAACATTCTTTTCGAAATTTGGCGGAGGTATATAATATCGATGTTTTCAAGAGAGAATACTAAATCAATGTGGACTTTGCCGTTTAGTAAATTACAGGAAATTTAGAATTTAGCAAATTACAGATATTTAAAATATAATAATAACTAATTTCAACAAAATTTAGGGAAAAGTATACGGGTGTAAAATACACACCATGTTAAAAAAAAGTTTGAATGTATTCATTTCTGATGACAACCAAGGTCTCTACCTGCTCTCGTGATGCGTTTCTCATGGATCCAAGATTCGTCCCAGCCTTCATCACATAGACATCCTCTTCGTTTGTCTTTCTCGTAAGTTCTTGCCAAGTTTAAATTTATAAAAATATACTGATTTACTTTACTCTACTCTTTTCTCCAAAGAAAAATACTGCGAGTAACGTTTAAAATTGGAGGCCCAACCTTTTTTCTTTCTCTTTCTTTTCCTATCTCCCCCTCTTCATCTCTCTCTCTCTCTCTCATTATCCTCCATTTTTTAATACAAACAATAATTCACTACTAGCTATTACTATTCGTACAACACATATTGCACTAATTTAGAAGTTTTCCCAAAGCCATTAACCAGTTGCGGATTTACTAATTGACTGAGTAAGCTTCAGTCTAGAGCGGCAGATTTGGGGACCGATTATCTAGATTTGAGGGCCTTGTAGAAATCAAAAAGTTCTCTGTAACTCCGTTCTCTAATTTGGAGTAATGTAAAATAATCTAGGGACGTATTACTGTAAACGCAACGGCGACAAAAAATTATATTCATATCCTGAAAATGTATAAGTCCGCCAGTACCTACAACTATTCATTACTGTTCCGTTGCAAACGAACAAATAAACAAACATTTACTCATATTACTATTAGATGACTAACTCGCTATTTGACTATCTGTTACACAAATAAAAATTTCCAATACTAAGTATTTGTCTACTAACTAAAATTAAGCCTATATGATTCCCTATTCATGTATTTATAAACTAGCAGATCAGGCCACGCGTTACTATGAATGAGTTATAATAAACCGTTGAATTAATATTCTACTAAAGTATCCAATAGAGTCAAATGAACATTCACTAATACAGATAAAAACTAGCCGATCTCAAAACTGGGGATTGAGAAGTAGAAAAAATTACATCAAAATTAAGAAAGCACAGTTATGTTTATCGTTTGTAAATCCAGATAACACATGTGACGTGAAATAGATCGTACCATCAAGAAATTGAAACATGGCGCCATCTATTGATTGCTTACCTAATCTACCTTAGACCGCCATCTGTTGGAAAATTATGGAATTTACAAATTATTATAACTCTGTATTGTCTATAATACACGAAGCTCGGAGGAGTGGATGACCATCAGCCAGTTCATCACCTGCCTCGGAGAGGTCATCGTGGCAATCAGTTTCGGCGTCGAATATTGGACGGCGCTGTGCAACGTATTCGGCCCCACCCTGCTCGCCCGGTGTGGAGTAGAGCGGGTTTAGAGTATAGTCTAGTCCCAAGCATAGGTCCGAGTAATGGGGTTCAACCCCGAGGCTCGCTCTTACACCCCTAACGGGGTGTAGATGTCCCCCGTAACGTACGTTTAATTCGCAATGAAAATTTTTTTAATAAACCTAATTTATTAAAAAATGACGGCGGCGTAATTCGCCACCCGTCACGTCCTGATTCCCACGAGGGCGAGAAGCGACTAACAGAGAGCCGTTTCGCTACGATGAATGTGAGAGGAAGGATGGATGAAAAGTTGGATGAGTATGGAGGAAGCAAGGAAGGTGTGCCGGGGTCGTAGCGGATGGAGATCTGTGGTCTCTGCCTAACCCTACAGGGAAACAGGCGTGACGATGTGTGTATGAAAAAATATTGAGGTCTTTAATCGAGATGAAAAATATCATATGCCTCAAGGCCTCTAACATTGTATGCTACTTGTAATTTGGTCCAGCAAATTACAAGTAGCATACAATGTTTAATCAAGATCAGTTAAGTAGTTACGGAGTTTAGTGGCGATAAACATCGTGACACGAGACTTTTATATATACAGTTGAGTCAAAGGGGAATCACACAGGGCTGTCACACAGTCTCCTCCTCCTTCTCAATTGGCACGTTGTCAAGCAGCGCGGAGCCCTCGTCACCAGGGTCTACAGGCGCCGGCGCCGATGTCCTGACTGCATCGAGGGCGGCCTGCACGGTGTGCGTGCGAAGGGCGCGGGAGTCCAGCCCCGTGATTCTCTCCAGCTTGTGGACGACGTCCGTGGACGCATTGTAGAATATCAACTGGTGCTCGTTGTCCTTGAACTCCATTATAATACGTTGTAATGCCTGCAAATAGTCAAGAGGTGAGCATATACATAGGTACTTCGGATTAAAGATATCTTACACTAAAAAAAGAGAAGCCTCATCATCGAGCCGTCGTCAATGTTAGATGTGAAACAAGATGTGAAACATTGACGACGCTTCGATCTCTACCGTATGCTCACGGCCACTTGTAAGTGACCCTGTATAGAGTCGAGTAGAGGAGAACGTAGCCTGACTCGAGACGACATTTCGGTCTACGATTTCACTCTCATACCATTACCCGCCTATGATTGGTGCACGCGAAGTTGATTAAGAATCTGAAATAACATAAGCAGTGTTGTGTGTACGGACCTGTATGGAGGCACAGTCGAGCATGGCCAGCACGCCGCAGTCGACGAGGAGGGCGCGCGGGGAGACGGCGGCGATGCGGGCCAGCTGCGACACGAAGCGGCCCACGTTGAGGTACAGCAGCGCGCGCGTGGGACGCACGCGGCACACCTCGCCGTGCGACGTCTTGTACACGTACATACATGAACAATTTTTACTACAATGCGTTTTAAAATTACTTAATCTCATAAAACAATTGCTTTTTAATAAATATTCTAATTGATAATCATCGATTGGTACCCGAGGAATCTCAAAAGGAGATGCGAAAGACAATATAAAAGATGGGATACGAAATAAAAGAACTAGCAGGAAAATTGTGGACTAGGAGAACTAGGGATAGGAGTCAACGGAAAATGTTGTAAGCGGCCTTTGTCGTTATAGAAAAAGACAAATAACAAGGATGACGATATATAACATTATTTTAGTATGTTATAAAGTTTTCTTGAATCGGCAGAAAACTGCGACAAAATTGCACGGTGGATTGATGGCTAGCAGTAGGTGATAGGGATGAAACCTGGTAAACCTATAGAGCTTCTACTAAGTGTTTCGTTACCGATTGTACACACAGTGCTACGGATAGAAAGCCGGGAAGAAGCCGGTACTACCTTATTAGATGATTCATGATCATGACAACTTCGCTAGTGTACGACTGAGGAGGAGGTAGTTGAGAATAATTTGTGGATGAGCTGGTGTGGGTATCGTACCTTGACGGCGTGCACGTGCAGCGGCGCGCGCAGCAGCGCGAGGTGCGTGACGGCCAGCCCCGCCAGCGAGCCGCACAGCACCGCCAGCTCCACGCTGCGCCACACGCCCACGCAGAACGTGAGAGCGCATACCAACAGCTCACCACGCGAGCAGCGCCACAGCCGTCGCGCCGTCGATACGTCGATCTGATGTACGCACACACACGTCAATATACGTACACACACACATCAATATACGTACACACTCCAATATACGTGCACGTGCTAGATAATTCTGCTGTTGCATTACTAAATAAGAAATAAATACAACAGAATTCTTAATAAACTAGTTCATGAAACTTTATAACCAAATAAATACTAATATTACACAGACATACAGTACGTAAAGGTAGGTATAAAAACTACGCGATAAAATTATATTAGTGAAATAACACATATGTCAATACAGTATATTAGTGTTTGTGTATGTGGATATGTCTGTGAGTGTGTGCGTGTGTATGTGTGCACGTCTTTCTCTGTGTATGAGAATGACCTTGAAACTCGCCCGTCGTGTGCGGCTGTTGTTTTGTAGTCGGTGACTACAGTCACCCGTATTAGCGTAATAGTTGAACATCTATCACACAGCCTTTCACAAAGTCAAAGCCTTTTTCGGAACAACACGTATTGGTACTTACAATATCCGAAATAAATATAAGAGAAAGCATCAAGCTTTGTTTTAAAAACATAAATTACTTACCATGAAAATGACGGCGCAAATGAGTACAGACGACAGGCAAGCTTTGGGAATGAAGAAGAAGTATTGCGTCAGAAAGTTTAAGGCCAGCAGGGTGATAATTCCTGAAACGAAGAAATTATAAAGAGTTATAAATGAGTAGCTGGTATATCGATTTTACAGGAATATACAATAGTCTATAGTAAGATATAAGCGTGTTACAAATTAGTTGGATTTATTTTGCTCCCTTCTATAAGTAGAAGGAACTGACAAGTACCTAACCAGATAAAATATACCGATAAGACATAGAATACTTAAAAAAAGTCTACTCATATATTAGCGTTGCAGATGTCTATGGGCGATAATTGTTATCCATGAGGTGATACGTTTACTCGTTTGCCTCCCTATTCCAAATAAAAAAAATTTGGAAGTTTGTTGATTTATGCGAAACTTTTGACCTAACACGCTGTCGTATCGATTAGAAGACAGAGGGCAGCACTGCGTATTGATTATCTGTGGTAAGTTGTTACTTCCATATGTATAAAATGGTGTTCTTTTTCTGTGTCTTTAATTATGATGATTGTGTAATAAACGTGTGTGCCAATCACCAGCCTGCGGCAGTCCACTGCTGGACATAGGCCTCTCCCAAGAAGCGCCACCTAGCCCAATCTTCGGCTACACGCATCCAGTTTCTGCCAGCCGCCCTGCACAGATCGTCGCACCATCTATCCTTGCCACTTTAGTTTGCTAATTCGAAAGATTATGTCGGTGACTTTAGTTCTCTGGCGGATTTCTTCATTCCGAATCCTATCTACCAGACAACCTCTGAGCTATCTCTCTCCATAGCTCTCTGAGCGACTCTGAGCTTGTGAAGCAGACGGACTGTCAGTGTCCACGTTTCGGCGCCGTAGGAGGGTATAGGTAGGACACACTGGTCGAAGACTCTTGAAGTAAGGGGACGAGAAGAGTTGACGAAGTTACCTAAATGCACTATGTGTGTACTATCTAACAAATAAATTGTAAAAATAATTACATTCATTAAATTCAATATACATTCATTAAATTCAACACACGCCTTGAGTTTGAGTTCGGTATAATCCTAAATTTTTCAGTTATGACTTGTGTTGCTAGCGATGATTTAATAATTTACCAGAGTAGAGCCCAGCGGCGGGGGTGCGCACGCCGCTAGAGTGGGAGACAGCGGAGCGTGTGAAGGCCCCACAGGTGGGCATGGCGTGTACGCAAGCGCCCGCCATGTTGCACAGCCCCAAGGTTATCATCTCTTGCGTGGCGTCTACACGACCGTCCTCCGCTAGAAAAGTACGATATGTAATGAGTTATATTTCTAGACCCAACCCCCTTTCTCCCTCCCATAATGACACTTTCCTTGAAGGCCGGCAAAGCTTCCGCACTGCCTATAGCACTACGGATGTCTATTGGCGGCGTTGATTGCCATCCATTAGGTAACACGCCAGCTCGTTTGCCTTCCTGTACCATAAAAAAATTAAATAGCTAAATATCACTTTGGTTATCACACAAACGCCAGGCCACGAGGGACGCCGGGGGTGCCCCTAAAGCTTATAGACTGTCAGCGTCCATTATTGAAATATTTTTTTTAACACAAAACATTTATCTTGGTAAGATAGTTTGGTAAGGTAGTCTGTGATTTAAGTTTACACTATTTGAACTGACTCAACATCTCGGATTATAGTTTACATTATTTATGAACTCTGCCTTTATATCAAAAGAATCGCGGATGTCGCTATTTTGTTTATGGTCGGGTGGAAGGTGCGTTCGGAAATCAATTTGACTTCATATTGAACGAATCGCATAAAAACCTTTCTAGAACAGTTGACAGATTACTTTAAAAGCAAATTCGCTTCTAGCTTCTTCTTCTTCTTATTATATAAAAATATCCATTAAAATAACTAATTATTTTAAATATATTTACGACAAAAAAGAAGCGCTTCATGGATTTCTCGCACAGACGCTGCCGAGGATAGTTGCCGTCGTGGTATGTTAATTGGCTTATAGTGTTGAGTTGAATTTATATACTTACAAAAGGCTTTGGCGATAGCGATGTTCGCGAGCACCATGACGACGGGCAACATGAATATCCCAGAGCCCAGCTCCTGCACCATCTCCAGCGGCCCCACGGTGCGGTTACCCACCACCGCGCTGAACGGCGGCAGCCCCAGGTGTGGGATGCCTCCCTCCACGCGACCTGTAATAGTGGTAGAGCCACGCTGCAGACGAATACATATCAAGAATGGCATAATATTTGTCTGTAGCATGGATGGGCCGGCTCGCTCCGTACGGTGAGCGGCTACGTTCAGGAGGCTCAACGGCTGTTTTTTCGGTTAGATTTAGTTTAAGTTCCCCGAAAACCCACTTCTTCCAGTATAACAACACACATTATTATTTTTCTGTTTTTGTTTGCTTGTCGCGGACCGTAGCTAAGTAAAAGTTCTGACTGTCCATATAGTAATGGATTTCCGCAAAGTAACACCTGACTCAATTAATCATCTTAGTGGTTAAATAAGTTTTTCTGTGTTTATACACTGATCCAAAAACACACCATATTATTTATCTAATTTGTTTCAGCAAATTAAGTGCTTAACATATTAAGTGTTATCTTTCTATATTTATAATGAATTTCCGCGAAGTAACTGCCGACTGTTATGTTAAAATACGTCAATACGTTTAAAATGGATGTAACATTGAGTTTATTTGTTAATATACTAATGCTTTGCTAGCTAATAAATGCAATTGTGAGGTTATATATATATATATATATATATATATATATATATATATATATATATATATATATATATATATATAATGATAGATAGATAGATATATTCTATATTGGCGGTCTTATCGCTAATAGCGATCTCTTCCAGACAACCGTAGGATAGACACAATGTTAAAAAGATAATTTGATGTATCGTTTAAACTAAACCAAAACTTACCGAAAAACGGCCGTCAGCACTTCTCCACCCACCAACCACTATACACAACACCAAACACACACTACCAGTTTTCCACCTTGTTACGGAAGACAACCGAAAAGTCACTTTTCGGTTGTCTTCCGTAGACTCTACTATACCTGAAAATGCCTCGTGTTGAGGCGAAACACGTGTCGTTTACAAGGTGGAAAAGTGGTAGTGTGTGTTTGGTGTTATGTGTAGTGGTTGGTGGGTGGAGAGTTGCTGACGGCTATTTTTCGGTAAGTTTTGGTTTAAGTTCTAGGTAAATCCACTTCATCCAGCGGGAAAACACACATTATTAATTTCCTATTTTTCTTTGCTTGTCGCGGATCTTAGCTAAGTAAAACTTTTGACTGTCCACATTTATTGAATGTAGTAGTATATGCACATACTTTTGTATTTTTTTAATAATAAAATTAAAAAGAGGAAGAAGGAAGAGATATGAAGAGTGTCACGGTGATGTCAACCAGCTAAAAGAGAAGATACAATGTGAAGGTTGGCACGATGTTGACTATATACAAATAATTTACAACGATCGTGTTGATATGACTATAAATATCAAGACGTAATTGTGTTTACACATAACGAACCACTGTGTTTCCCCGTACAATAATATCGTGTATACGTAATTGCAGATAAAATTCTAACTTCAATTATTAAGAATGATCTGAGACGTATTATGCCTGTTGAACACAAGTCCAGCCTCAATTCCCTATAGATATAAAAGTCGCGACAAATCCCGTATAAGATCCGCGAAAATATTGCGCATATTATTAAGTTAAACACACAATATTATTTTTCGATTTATATTTCGATGGTCAGGGAGTATCTTTGCCTAGCCGCTTGTCCGGTAATTATGGTATTGGAACACGGGTACGCGACCCCGGCCTCCCGAGCTACTACTGTTTCACCCCTTGTCTTCCGTTGCGGTAGTTTTAGTGGATAGGAGGGCAAGCGAGCAAGCGCGCCGCATGATGGAAAGCAATCAACGCCGCCCATAGACAACCGCGACACCGCAGCAGTCGCGGAAGCGTTGCCGGCCTTTTAGGTATGTGTAGGCTTGTTTATTGTGGCTATGTCGTATCTTATCCCTATCATCCTCTCTAAATCCATATTTCCTTTCCCCTGCCCTCTCTTTTCTTCTCTATCCTTTTCCCTTCCTCTCCGATGACTGTACATAAAATTTCGGAAAATCTATTAAAAAAAAATATTTCATGATTTTAATGTTTTATAAATTGATTGGTACATTATTATCCTTTGTACTTGTCGGATTACAAGGTATCCGACAATATTCGAAAAATTCCGTACTATTAGACAGTATTATATTGCTACTTATTACTATTATTATTATTTTTTTTATATATTCACGCCTCTCCCCCGCAGGGGTTGGCAGAGACCACAGAGCTCCATCCGCTGCCATTCATCGCAGCGAAACGGCTCGTCATTGGTCGCTTTTCGCCCTCGTGAGAATCAGGACGTGAAGAGTGGCGAACCACGTCGCCGTTACTTTCGACAAATTAGGTATATTAAATTCGTCTTAGTGAATCCCACGAGCCGCAAGGGAGGATGGAGGTCAGCCCCAGCAGAGCCCTGCATGCTGAGGTAAGGCACCATAGTCCCCGGGGGAGCCCGATCCCGGGACGATCGGCACGCTTACGACTAGGCTCGCCCCTAGCCACGCATCCATTGGCACGGCAGACCGTGGATTGGCGGAGAGGAAGGGAAAGGATAGAGAAGAAAGGATGGGCAGGAAAGGAAATGCGGATTGGGGGGGCTACCAGACTCGGAATAAACATTTGTAAATCCATATAAATATTTATTCCGGTGCGGGAATCGAACCCGCGACCATTGACTCCGCGGGCGGAGGGCCCCGCCACTGAGCCAATCGGTCGTCGTTACTGTTATAATATACTATTATCTATTACTATCATAATACCCTTTGTATAAGACAGTACTCTATAATCCGACATGGCCCTGAAAAAGGTTGGTCATATTACCGCGGGTCCACTGTATAGAACCTCACCCGAAAGTTTGAAGAGGGGCTTCTGAGGGTCGTAGGTGTAGAAGGCAACGGTCGAGGCGGCGAAAACGATGAGTGCGTTCCGTGCTATCGATATCAGCCAAAGCGCCTTCTTCAGCCGGTGCCGCTTCGGCCCTACGTTGAGGTCTTTCAGTTTCTGCGTATAGAGAAACGTTTCACATTCATTGCTTGTTTATTGGATGTTTTATATAACAAGCGCGTTTGCAGTCATAGGATTCACTCTCATCCAAATCCCTTTTATTTTTTATTAATTTTTTTATATTTAAACTTTTTTGCACAAAACATACAAGCGAATTTAAAGCCATATTGCATTCTCTCCCAGTCAACCTGCGGGCTAAACTGAGATAATTGATTTTGGAGCTGGTGCAGTTTGTAGCTTATAAAATAAATTAAACTCTAACATATATGTAGTGATACATAGATAAATGTATTATTATAAAACTTTTGAATACATTCAAACCTTTTATATTTTGTTAATTTTTATTATTAAAAGTTTTAAATTAAAAAATAAATAGATTGTTTTATAAAAATAAATACATTCAATCGACTGACGTCTTGGTTGTAATATATCGCCTTTCCTTACACAAGAAAATAATATTGGTAAAGTGTGAATACAGTATGAATAAAATATAAATGTACAGTGAATAGAAAAATAAATTAATTTCACACAAGACCAAAATTGGAATAAATATCCACCACAGACACAATATTTAATCCAAATCTGGTAACCCCGCCAATACACATTGTACAAATGTGATGGGTTAACATCCGCTCCTTTAGAAATGAGGAGGACCGTGCTTCGAAGTGGATCATATATATATATATATATGGGCTTTGAAAAAATATATGAACTAACCCTGAGGAACAGCAGCACGGTACAGCAGGCGACGCCAAGGAGACAGTCGGGCAGGCGCACAGCGTGCCAGTGCTTCACTATAAGCGTCAGGTTCTCCGGCAGGCTCTCCCCCATAAAGCTCAGACCCAGAATACCCTTGAGTTGCGCCGCTATAATTAATACAGCCGTAGCCGACGTGAACCCGCTGGTTACTGCCGGCGATATCAGCTCTACCAAGAAACCTGAAACATCCAAACATCATTGACCCCTAATGTTCTTCAAACATCAAATATAAAAACGCGTTTAAAATGGTGAACGATTTTTACAAGTGCATAAACAATGCACCATCAGGCGACACGCTCGCTCGTTTGTCCTCCTATCCCATAAAAAAAAACAATACAGTGATAGCACAGCCACGCTGCAGACGAATACTTTGTCAAGGATGGCATATTATTTGTCTGTAGCATGAATGGGCCGGCTCGCTCGGTGTAGTACTACACTCCCGCAGAAAACCGGCGTCTGAGTGGTAGTTTAGCTACCGCGCTTCGTCCGGTTAGCAGTTGGGGAGGCCCAATCCCCTCCCTCTCCGTTCATCCTACGCCTATGGCACTGCGGATGTCTATGGACGACGTTGATTGCTTTTCATCAGGTGACACGCCTGCTCGATTGCCTTCCTATCTATTGTATAAAAAAACACACACACACACACACACACGTATATTACAATGCCGGGCATAAAAATCCCTCAAGATTAAGGGGTGTTTCCGTACTCTCCTCCTTTGGCGGGCGCATAAAGAATGGCAGATCTAGTTGTAATAATTACTGAGACGCTGTTTCCCATACAAAGGTATTTACTCCCATAGTCGCCTCATAAAACACCTTCAGGAAGAAACGGCCTGGTCTTATTCTATGGCGGGAAAGACACAGCAAGATCTTTAGATGAGTAATTTTCCGTTCAATATTTCAAATTACGCAATTCATGGGTTTATAAACGCCATAAAGGATAATAAAGATTACACTAATTGCATTACGTGGACATAAATGTTTACTTTAAATATTTCTTGATGGCCCAAGTTATAAATCTTTATAAAAAAAATGTTCTGGAGCCAAGCTGTAGGCAAATTGACATTGTTGCTAGCAACACTGATATTCTTAACTTTTTTAATTTGTAATCTTAGCAAAATTTATTATCAAATCATAATGCAAAAACATAAATAGGAAGTTTTATATGTCTGTTGGAATCTTGAGTAGAAAGTGTCGAGGTGGTGAAAATTATTGACTTCTAATTACGTATAGTTTTTCTTAATTAAACATGAGATCAAATATGTAAGAACGACTTTTTCGCGTGACAAATTTAAAAAATTATGAATATCAGTGTTGCTAGCGACATAATCAACGCAAGTATAAAGTCAATGTTCTACTTTAGTCTCAATTTACGTTCGACCTTGTTTTTATAATTTAAACTAATTAGATAATATATATGATAATGAAGTAGAAATAATTCAATTGGTAAGCCATGGGCTTACGAGCTGTACGTCGTGAGTAAATACGAAATTTTTGTTTTTAAAGCAATCCACGCCACCTATAGACATTCGCAGTGCCATAGACAGCGCAGAAGCGTTGCCAGCCTTTAAGGAGTGTCATTATGGGAGGGAGAAGGGGGTTGGGTTTCCGGAACTCAACCGCTCACCGGAAGAAAGCGCGGTAGCTAAGCTACAACTCAGACGCCGGTTTTCTGCGGGAGTGTGGCACACAGACAAATCTTATACCATTCTTGACAAAGTATTCGTCTGCGGCTTTGAAACTCGTGTGTTTCATTGGACTAATGATGTGAAACATTTCCTAGCGTAAGCATTTATAACCTTAGTTGGAATGGTAAGCAACAGTTCGATTAATATCAAAAACATTCTTAGTCTTCCTTTAAAATAGGAAAGAGAAAGAATATTATCGTTGTATTTTCGAATACTATGAAGTTCTAAATTAAAAAAAATATATCTCACCCGAAACAAGTCGTTTAGTTTAGCATCTAGTAAACCAACGAAGGATAATAAGGATTTTAGAAACCGATTCGGCAGTCAAGATTTACTTTTTGATACTGTAGTCAATTAAACAAGATCTTTATGGACAGTCAAAAGTTTTACTTAGCTAAGATCCGCGACAAGCAAAACAATAAGAGTAAAATAAATAATGTATGTTCTTCCGTTGGGTTAAGTGGATTTATTTGGAACTTAAACCAAAAACTTACCGAAAATCGGCCATCAATTCTCCACCCACCAACCACTCTACACAACACCAAACACACATTATCACTTTTCCATCTTGTAAACGACACGTGTTTTGCCCCAACACAAGGCATCTTCAGGTATAGTAGACTCTACGGAAGACAACCGAAAAGAGAACCGAAGAGTGTCTTCCGTAGATTTTCGGTAAGTTTTTGGTTTAAGTTCCAAATAAATCCACTTAACCCTACGGAAAAACATGCATTATTAATTTTCTGTTATTGTTTTGTTTGTCGCGGATCTTAGCTAAGTAAAACTTTTGACTGTCCATATAGTGATGGATTTCCGCAAAGTAACGCCTGACTCCATTAATAATCATAAACAAGATCTAACAAGTCTACACATTTCTCAGCATTGGCTCTACAAAGGCCAGCGACGTGTTAGAAACGTTAATGCCATAGCGGATGTGTATGGGCAGGGTTGATTGTGTTCCATCAGGTCACACAACATTAAAAAGCTAAAACTGAGTATTTTTTTTATGAAAAAATTCTAACTTAATCCAATCAGAGCATCATGACTTGACACAACCCATGTTGATTATATTTTTTTTGTTTATTATAGAACAAGCTTGTTGCTTTATGGCAATCGACAAACTTACATAGGCGTCGGCCATATTAGATTTGGAAAAGGGTTGCCGGTTTTTAAATGATGAAATGTACTTTTGTTTTTTCTATCTCGGAATTACTGTTAGAAGGTAGCTGGTTCCGGAGAGTAATGGTGAATCTTTATTCAAGATTAACAATCGGTCGGTCTCATTACGATGGAAAATATTCCAATGAATGATAAGTAATATTTATGAATGTCAACGGAACGAGGCGCCGCGCTGGCCGTTAGATACCTCAATAAGTCATTTTTATGTACACGACAGTTTATAGAGATAGGAAGAGTATTTATAACAAGAAAGACTTCTCCAGACGTTGTAACTGACTATTTTAGTTCAGATATTTCCCCATTCAGTATCACTGTCTGAGAAGACTGAGAAGGAGTAAAATAAGACGGATTAGTATTTTAATATACATATATATTATATTCTCAATGAGAGTAGTTTAAAAATAAAGTAACCGAAATTATAATAAATACGGCATTGCAGGATTTATTATAATCACTTTCAAAAGTTTTACTTACCTAGGATACTTAGAATCTACTCTCTATGGAAGACAACCGAAAAGTTACTCTTCGGTTGTCTTCTGTAGAGTCTACTATACCTGAAGATGCCTCGTGTTGGGGCGAATCACGTGTCGTTTACAAGGTGGAAAAGTGGTAGTGTGTGTTTGGTATTGTGTATGGTGGTTGGTGGGTGGAGAATTGAGTGCCGATTTTCACTTCATCCAGCAGAAAAACACACATTATTAATTTTCTGTTATTGTTTTGCTTGTCGCGGATCTTATCTAAGTAAAACTTTTGACTGTCCACATAGTGATGGATTTCCGCAAAGTAACCATAATAATCATAATTCATAATTTATAGTCCATTAATAATCATAATTACTTTCATTAGGGCTTTTTGTATTTTTTTTCCATATCGTATATGTGTCGTATATGTGACACTGTTGGGCATTGGCCTCCCTATTTCTGGAGGAACGAACATTAACCCACCACGCTTGTCCCCGACTGGCGGGATCACCAGACTTGAAATTTATATCTCTGGACTTTTTGTTTTCACAATATAAGTTCCGATGATAAATGTAAGTTCATTTTCGTTTAGTTGTTTTTATTTATACAGCCCATGTATGTTCCACAGCAGAGCACGGGCTCTCCCCACTTCTGCAGAACAATAACCCACCTTTGTCTAACACTAACAGGCAGATAATCCAGACTCGGCACAAATATCCATAGGTGGGTATATATACATAACATGTATTATATATATACCCACCATATATATGCAATATACACATAGATAACATACGAAAATAGATTCCTGCGATATCGCGGCGGCATTAATTGCTTTCCATAAGGCTTGCTCGTTTGCCCTCTTATCCAAAAAAATATATATTTATGCGGGAATCGAACCCGTGATCATTGGGGGTAAACGGTAGCTTCGATACTGAGCCAATAAGATTGCCTCCGGGCATTGGATGTACTACCAGTTTAACTCACCCAGTCTAAGCAGCCCCATCAGAAGCACTACGCAACCGGAGAGGAAGGCGAGCAGAACCACGAACTCGATGGGCAGGCCACGGCACGTCTGCAGCGTCAGCAACGCCATCAAGCTGGTGGGGCCAATGGATACCTCCTTCACCGTGCCGAGCACCACATACAGCATTGTACCTATACACCAGCGCACCAAAAACACAAACTTCTAATTCAATATAACAAAAAACAAAAAACAAAAATAGACCTACACATTTCTCAAGGACCGGTAATGCTTCTGCAATGTCTGTGTCAATGCGAATATGTATGGATGGCGTTGATTGCTTTCCATCAGGTGATACGCTTGCTCGTTTGCCTTCCTATCTCATCTTACTATCTGAACGTCGTGAGTGCGTATCCTCCATAGGACTGTTGATGTGAACCATATCCTAGCACAAGCATTACCAACTCAGTTGGAATGATCAAGAAATTAATTAACATTCAGAAGAACATTGCTAGTCTTCTTTTTTTAATTAATGATTTATTTATATGAACTCCGACAGACAGATGGTAGATGGTAGATGGTGTGATAAGCTGGTTTCCGCAACTCAACGTCATCATGCGCCTATTTTGCGTGTCGTCAGAATGGATAGCTCCTATTCTGTTCACCCCAGCTCCTCAAAGAATTGTAGCAGCCTCTTTGGTCTACCTACAGCATCTTCAAGGGACCCGGGTGCACCCAGATGTCAGACAGATTCACGTTTATTTCATTCTACAGTGACACACATGAGTACGTACATATTATAATTCATTCACAACTCATTTAATATATATGAATATGTACACATATATATGTATATCGTGCAATTGATTTTATTGATTATAACAATTCTTTATTGGTAATAAATTTACATTACTGTAACCCAGCGTTCTTAACTATGTTACAACTTCAACAAAAACTAAAAAAAAAATAAGCTGTAATATAAATTTAGATTAATAAACACATATGATGTACATATAATCGTGCCTGTTTACCCATAGGGATAGTTAGAGGCCACAGATCTCCAAACTCATCACTCTCTTCATACAAGCTAGTTCGTTATGGTTACTTTTTACCTGGCCTTATTTGAGAACTTGATATTCTGATATTGAATTTGATAAAATATGTTCTCCTTGGTCTTCCGCTATCGACCCTTCCATCCGCAACATAAACTTCTTTTATAAGTCGTGTTTCTATCCTCTCTACGTGTAAAAACCATCTAAGCGTCCATTTCTCAACTTTTGTCGCGACACCTTCTTTTATTCTAAATCACTCTCTTATAAATTTAGATTAATAAAATAAAATTAAATATTAGTATTAATGCTAATAGTAACACAAATCATCCATACAAATAAAGCCTAGTAGTATAGACTACTAGGCTTTATAACGTACCTACGAATGCTGAGTACAGGCCATACTGCATGGGTAGATTAGCGAGCGACGCGTACGCGATGCTCTGCGGCACCAGCATCAGCCCGAGGGTAACGCCAGCGACCAGGTCGGCCACGGCAGTCGAGCGGTCGTACCGCGGTGCCCACACCATGACCGGGAGCCGTTGCGCCAGCTTCCCTCTCCAGCCGCCGTCCGCATCCTTCCCCAGCTGCAGCGGCTGACCCTCCTCTACGTCCATCGCGAACAGTTATTAACGACACACACTACGCCCGCCCTGCCCACAGCTGACTGCGGTCGCTTCGCAATTGGGACTGGCGAGATGCCGCCTCTTACACTCATTATCTTTAATAGGAACCTTACAACGGCGAGTAAACAGCGCTGATAATGCACGGGCGGTTCCTGCCTGTGTCGAGGTGATTTCTATCCCAGCTTATTAATAGCCGGCGAAATCGTTATCAGACGAGACGAGAGATATATTCACTTGCTGTCGCTCGCGAACAACACACGCGCCTAACTAGCTACTGCGTTGTGATAAGGTGGCGCTGTTTGACAGGCCCTCGTCATAGGGAGCTCCTATACAATTATCTACGCAGACAAATAGCTATTGATAGTATTGTTTGTATTCGTGTGCCACCAACACTTAGATGACGAGCCATCACCTTCGACACTTCAGCTACAAATTAACAAATATTCTTTACAATCACCGATGTAACAAAGTTTGATTGAGCATTATTTCGTGCGGTCATTTTGAATAAAAATTGTGAGTTCGATTATTTTACTATCAAAATATATGTACGTAGAGGAAGATTTAAGGGTCTAAATTGTACCATTATAGATACTATTATAAATAGAGGGTCCATAAATGTCCACTGTACGGACACTTCTTTAGTGGTAGAGCCACGCTGCAGACGAATACTTTGTCAAGAATGGCATAATATTTGTCTGTAGCACGAATGGGCCGGCTCGCCCGGGGAAGTACCACACTCCCGCAGAAAACCGGCGTCGGAGTTGTAGCTTAGCTACCGCGCTTTCTTCCGGTGAGCGGTTGAGTTCCGGAAACCCTTCCATACTGACACTTTCCTTAGAGACCGGTAATGCTTCTGAACTGCCTATGGCACTGCGGATGTCTATGGGCGGCGTTGATCGCTTTCCATCTGGTGACACATCTGCTCGTTTGCTTTCCTATCACAATAAAATAAAAACTTCTCGTTTCTCGAATACCTGAATATCATGACTGTTTAAGAACAGATTAGGTTTGGAATATTGCGTCCTTAAAATGGCAATGAAAATGAAATTTGATATCATACAATTCCATAAAACGTAGATATGTGTTAAGCTGGTAAATTGGTGTAACTAAAATGGATAAAATAAAGACCAGCTACTCACAAAGCTTTGAAAGCACTTATCATAGATACATTGATAGAAAATCGCTTATCTTAATAAGGACAAATGAAAAGAGATTACAATCATATGATAATGATAAGTATGACTGAAGTTACTAAAGAAAGGATGAATGGACTTTATGAAAGATAAAATATCGGACATGGAATTTAATATCAAGATAACAGATACAATGAATTGAAAGATGAAAGCATTTTATCAGCCTAAAACAAGGTAGACAAATATCGACAATGTTTAGAAATAGAAATAGATAAAATTTTATTCATGACACCTTTTTTAACAATAGCTACAATTAAAACTTTAATAGCATTATAATATACAAATAAACAAAACAAAAAGAAAATAATTCTAATCTAAATAGTGTCACAAAATGGTTCTTGCTCAGCATATGCCAGGCGTTCTATTGGAGCACGTGGTCAAATCGCGGACCACAGAGACGACATTGATACGGACCAACACATAAACATCCATACATATAAAACTACTCATAATATACAATACAATAAAATTTAAAAACAACTATATCATATAATAAATTTACCGCAACCAAAAGAACAAGTTCCTGATTGTATACTTAAAATTAGATTTTTGTATTTTTTTAAACGTATTTATAGTATACAAGTCACGAAGAGGTGGTGGCAAGTTGTTCCAACACTTAGTTGCGACGTATTTGAAGCTACCGCGAAACGCAGGTGAGCAGTGGCGAGGAACAACCTGTGATGACCTACACGCCTTGGTATTGCGAGCGCTATTTCGTTTACGGGACCATGTTAATTTATTATACAGATGTCCCAGAACTCAACGTCAAGCCAAAACGGAGTGACAGGATTGGTTATAACCATCATGAGAAAAATCAAAAAAAAAAATCTATCCGAAAATCTTAAAATTAAGAACCTACCATGAGCTTATGCAAATAAAAAACATTTTAACTGAGTAAAATGGGTTAGCAAAAATCCGATTACTTGATTATTTTTTTAGTCGTTTTTTTTAGTATGAAACTAATAAGTATTGTACCATTTTATAATCCTGATTAAATGCGCCAACTTTTAATGGCACTTGCCAAGGCGCTCTAGTACTTTATTTTTAAAGGAGGGCCTTTCAAAGTAAACAAATTGGGGCAATTGTATCATTATTTTTTACTGTGATTCTTCCATCCATTCCATGGTTCCAAAGTTTAAATGAACAAAATTAATAAAAATTAATCACAATAACCGAAAAATGGTTACAGTTTGACCAAATTTCTAGGTTTTTCTGAAATGCCCATAATTTTCAAACTGCATACGTTAGGTTTTTTTATGATTGATTTTCATGATGGTTACAATCAATCCTATATAAATATGATGGAGATTCATAACGAATCGTACCAAATAGAATGAAAGCTCACTGCGGTGTCTCATTTTTATTATATTAGCTTTATTTATATACGGTGTAACATGTTCCTGTGGAGCTATTAAAACAAAATCTTGCGCACGCATTTTATACACGCTGTATAAGATTTTCTGTTCGAGCTAGTTAGTAGACGAGGTCCATATACAGTATCCGCGTAGTTAAATTTCGATAATACTAACGAGTCACATACTGTTATACGGAGAGGTATGTTGAGGTAGTCTTGAATTCGATACAACACTTCGAGTCGATTATTAGTTAGATTAGTAGATTATTAGTTAGTTAAGTCGATAGAAACAGTTACGCCCTAGACCCATAATATCTTCTGCAAAGCTAATACTTTCATCGAGAAGAACACCCAAATTGCGCGCAATACGTACCCGCTCAATTCGTTCTTCGCTTATCATTACAGTAGGGTTTGTAATTCAATTTTGTGCACTTGTTTTTTCGTCCCTAGGATCATGTATTAAACTTAGCTGGATTTAATTCTAAAGCATGGTATATTGACCATAATGTGACGCGCTTTAAATCGTCATTTAATTTATTCACGGCTGCATGAATATCATTGGTCGATAGAAGCAGTTATCACTAGACCCATAATATGTTCTTCGAATCTGTTTTTTATATTTTCATTGTTAGAAACAAATTGCTCCGACTTGTCAATGTACTTTGAACTAAAATGCATAAGTATAGTGATGAAGGTTATAATAATATTACTTACAGACCCATCAGATCCTGCTTCGACTCCAAGAGCTGGAGACTGGCGAGGGTGCGGATTGACATCTTGTTTGATCAGCGGTCGGACTGTATTCATTAACTTCTACAGTTGTTGCTGTTCTCCTGGGACAAAACATTTTTAAGGTAACAATCAATCATCGTATGTAACTATAATATGATAACGAGGTTCTCCGACAAGTCAAGCAAAAATTAGCTGATCATGATGGGAAAAGTCGCGGGCAAAAGACAAGTTAGTCGAAGAAGAAAGTCTTGGCTACGTAATATCAGAGAGTGGACCGGGATAGCGAGTGCTCCAGAACTATTGGACCTCGCGAAGGAGGAGGAGAGTTGTACTGGCAAACCTTCGCAAGTCGGAGAGGCAGTATTACATACTATAACTATAATATAAATTTAACCTTTTGATTAAATTTATTTGTTGACAGCGGTATAGGGAAATAAAACTTCTTATATAGCCATAAATTGACACAGATCGATAACTGAAGAAGTCTGACTGTACAGTGTAGTGAAGACTTACATCCAACCATTAACTGGTTAATGTGAATCCATAATCCATATTTCTAGTTAACCGTGAATAATATTCATAAAACATGAACACCTTTCACGAAATAAAAAAATTGTTTACGAACAGGAACTTTAAAACTAAGGTGGAGGATTAAAGAGGATTTTAATATTTGGTTTGTAATCTTCGATATTAAAACAAAATCTAAAGTAGTAAATTGAGAGCTTCTGGAATGCGGAATGCATTTAATTTTAACCATAGAATGCTTAAAATTAAATGGACAGATAGAATAACAAATGAAAGAGTTTTAGAATTAATGAACAAAAAAACTTAGAGGTAGTTACAACGAGCAAAAAGAACAAAGCAGCATATTTTGGACATATTTATCGAAACGAGAAATACAATTTATTTAGTGCAAAATTGAAGGTACAAGAGGCCGTGTTAGAAGAAGATTTTCAAGGACTAAAAATATAAAAGATTGGTTGAAGGTGAAGAGCACAGAAAAGTTGATGCGTATTACTGAGTACAGGAATAAATACAGTCAAACGGTCGCCGACCTCGGAGTGGAGATTGCAGATGAAGAAGGAAAAGATTAAAATGCAACATCGTACATTAACCGCAGGCCGGTCACGTGAAAATAAATTCTCTTACGCACGGCATCCCTGCCTACCTGCCGCTAACACGTTTTATGACCCAAAACATCATTATAAACAGGTTGGTCCCAAAAAATTGTAATTTAATTCAATGATCAAACATATATAAATATTCGATGAACCTTTAAAAGCTTCTGTTTATTACTTTACACCAATCCGCTTTAAAGTGGTGGACAGATATAGAAAACCAGTACCCAAACGGCATAATATAAGGCTCAAACTGACGAATAAGATTTAAATTTTATTTTGTCTGTCTGTTTGTAGGAGCTAGTTTCGAAAATGGGTGAACTAACTTTAACAGAAGTTGTAAAAGATATTATAAATTATCTCAGAATTTTTTGAAGTGAAAACTTCTATAGCTGCCCTACATGACTTTGGGTAGGAAAAAATCTATAGGATCGCGTCAGCAACATGGTAATGCTTAAGGTATATCTATAACTATGAGTATAGCTATAGACATACTTTAAATACAGTAAATGCGCGCGCAGCTGTCTACGTACACGCATAACGCTTATACATTGTATATACCCGATTGTATCTGTGTGCGTTGGACGCTTTATGAATGGATAAAGTTTTGTGAGTCGCGTCAGCAACATGTTGCAGTAATAGCAGCATTTAATATTACAATTAGTTCGAAATTTCAAAATATAGTTTTAAGTTTTCACTTCTGCCGGCAGTCTTCATGAATGCCTTTGATTTTTTTTAGGGATGAGACTAGAGACAGTTGTGGAAATAATTCTTATATAATTTTACGTTAATTAAAAAACTATAAAAACGAAATTTGTATTATCATTTTTATGATTATCTTTAATAAATATGTAATTTTACGGTTAATGTCTTATTTTAGATAATTTAAAAGAAAATCGTTTAGCGAGTTCTCGGCTGATTTTTTTTTTAATTTACACCTAAATGTCGTAAGAAAAATTATATCACGTAGCAATTGAGAAAGAATATCTATAACAATGATACACTTTCCTAATAGTTGTTGCGTTAGTTCACCTTGACACCAATCTATCAAGTTACATTATAAATTAAAATAAATAAACCAATGAAAATTATTAGCTGTGTGTAGAAATAAAGGTCTTTGCGTTTATGTATGTACATATTTTCGTGTTTATATTTAGACAAATTCTTTGCAAAAAAAACGCTGACACATATTTTCCAGTTACATTTCATTCAAGGGATTATACAAACATGTATTCGTAGTGGTAGAGCCACGCGGCAGACGAATACTTTGTCAAGAATGGCATATTATTTGTGTGTAGGATGACTGGACCGGCTCGCCCTGAGAAGTACTACACTCCCGCGGAAAACCGGCATCTGAGTGGTAGTTTAGCTATCGCGCTTCGTACGATGATCAGATGAGTTCCGGAAGCCCAACACTCTCCCCCTCCGTCTCCCATAATTACACTTTCCTTAAAGGTCGGCAACGCTTCCGCATTGCCTATAGCGATGCGTAAATCTATGGGCGGTGTTGGCTGCTTTGCTGTGACACGCCTGCTCGTTTGTCTTCCTATCCCATAAAAAAAAAAATGTATATTTTTCACATTGTTCAAGCACGGAATATGTAGTAGTGTGTTCTAATATAGATATGTATATGTATAATTAAAAGGCGGAAATACCCTAATTGATGAGTGGTCGCGAACATAAAAATAAGTATCTTTTGTAAGCGCGCTATAAGGTCGTAAGACTATACCTGACATCGGACTATATATGTGATTATATTTTATGGTCTATTTAAATTTTTTTACAGCCCCTACGTGGGGCCCTCCCCAGAAATGGGGAGGTCCGTGCCCAGCAGGAAGAAACAAACTAGCGGATTTTATTATACTTTTTATTTTATTATTCGATACAAAATCAAATTGGCGACCGAATGGCACGGTGGCGGGGCCCTCCTCCCACGGAGTCAATGGTCGCGGGTTCGATTCCCGCATCGGAATAAATATATATATGAATTTATAAATACTTATTCCGAGTTTGGTAACCCCCCCAATCCGCATTTACGTTCCTACCGTTTCCTTTCTTCTCTATCCTTTCCCTTCCTCTCCGCCAATCCACGGTCTGCTGTGCCAAAGGATGCGTGGCTAAGGGCGAGCTTAGACGGAAGCGTGCCGACCGTCCCGGGATCGTGTTCCCCCGGGTGCTATGGTGCCTTACCTCAGTATGCAGGGCTCTGTTGGGGCTTGACCTCCACCCTACCTTGCGGTTCGTGGGATTGACTAACACGAATTAATATACCTAATTTGATGAAAAATGACGGCGACGTGGTTCGCCACCCGTCAAGTCCTGATTCTCACAAGGGCGAGAAGCGACCAATGGAGAGCCGTTTCGCTGCAATGAATGGTAGCGGATGGAGCTCTGTGGTCTCTGCCAACCCCTGTGGAGGATAGGCGTGAATATATAATAAAAAAATAAAAAAAATACAAAATCAAATTTCACCGTCATATATTCATGTCTATTCGTTACACAGATTTTTTTAACACTAGCTGGTGGCTGGACATCTTCTAGGACACTGCTCTATCACTTCGTTTCGAGAGCTATTGAGATTAAATAGCTTAAATAGCTAAAACTCAAAAACGGCTGGACCGATTCGAATATATATTTTTTTATTTTGTTCGTTCTATTACGGGGAAGGTTTATGAAAAAAAAACATGTAAGTATATGGACAGTCAAAAGTTTTACTTGGCTAAGATCCGCGACAAGCAAAACAATAACAGAAAATTAATAATGTGAAAAGTACTTTTCGGTTGTCTTCCGTAGAGTCTACTATACCTGAAGATGCCTCGTGTTGGGGCGAAACACGTGTCGTTTACAAGATGGAAAAGTGATAATGTGTGTTTGGTGTTGTGTATAGTGGTTGGTGGGTGGAGAATTGATGGCCGATTTTCGGTAAGTTTTTGGTTTAAGTTCCAAATAAATCCACTTAACCCAACGGAAAAACACACATTATTAATTTTCTGTTATTGTTTTGCTTGTCGCGGATCTTAGCTAAGTAAAACTTTTGAATGTCCATATAGTCATGGATTTCCTCAAAGTAACGCCTGACTCCATTAATAAAAACATGTAAGGCAAAAAGGCAAAGCTGGAAAAAGGAAAAATTCAAAATTGTCAATTTTGTCCTTCCAATTACCATCAATAAATGGGCGTTCGTGACGGCTTTATCGCCTAACTGATGTATATACAAAACTATCCTTCCGATTTTGAACCGTTTATTGCATTTTAAATTGGTTTTTTGGAAAAAAAGATTTATTTTAAGAAAAGTCTTGATTAAATTGAATGAAGATAGCAGATTTCTCACGATGAATTGAAATTAGAAGATTGTTTATGAGTGAGAACCGCTGATCAAAAGTTATAATCACATAAATTGTAGTTGAAACGAAGTTCACCTGGTCATCTAGTAGTAAATGTAATTACTCACTATATGTATTTATATTGAAATAGAAATATTAATTTTTATTTGTGTTACAGAAACCTAATGCAAAAATTAAAACCTAAATAAATATTGAATTCAACATATAAGAGAGACAAAATGGTTTTTGCTCGTCGTAAGCCAGGCTCTCTATTGGAGCTACTGGCGCCGGTTTCAGATATAGTCAGATCGCGGACCACAGTCGTCAAATTGATATCACAATAAACTATATAAGACCTACACTAACGACATTACGTCGTGGATTTCATTGTGTTATTGGACTATTGATGTGTATCATATTTTCAAGCACAAACACAATTAGCTTAATTATTAACAAGAATTCTAGTAACCTCAAACACTACGTCTTTTTGATGCGGTGAATTTAGACTCAGTTGTTTTTAATTCCATTGTACTGTACGTGTATTTATGTGTATATGTATACGAGTATGAGTAGTTATATTAATGGATGTATTTGTATATACGAGTGTGTCAGTATGAATGTCGTCACTGTGGGCCGCGATCTGACCACGTTGGTTCTTGCTGAAAACCAGCGCCGGGTGCTCGAATAGAACGCCCGGCATATGCTTAGCTAGAACCATTTTATGACACTCGCTAGATTAAAATTATTTTCTTTTTGTTTTGTGTATTTATTTGTATATTATAATATTATTAAGGATTTAATTTTAGTTATTGTCAAAACAAAGGTGTCATAAATAAAGTTTTTCTATTTCTATTTTTTTAATATTGTCAAATTTAAAAAACAAACACTCACCGCTCTCGATGCGTGGGGCGTGTGGCGCAGACCGTTCGCAAATATGTCGACAAACAGTGAAAACTTTGGGGCGTTGAGCCACCGGTTCACTGCGCCGTACATCCACACCAGACCACCCGCGCCGAGCGACGCCGAGGTCGGACCGTCCCCCTTATCGTAGTCGTCCAGATCAGCGGGCACATTGTGCAGCATTACCAATGGATTGTCTCAACTTGAGAAATACCAGACTCTCACAAAAGAAAGCTTTACTACTGTACTTTTTTCGGCTAATGCGGTAGTAAACGATCACCATCTTCCATAGATATCCATAACACCGAAGTCGTTGTGGGACCAAAGATACGTCTCTATTATATATTCAACGTGGAATTTTGAGGCGTATCTCTGGTTCTGTGTTGGGAAATGAGCGATGGCCTACTCTTTACAACCACAAGCTATATGAGCTGTACAATGAGCCGAACGTCATCAAAATGATTAAGATAGGACGCCTTCGTTGGGCTGGGCACGTGGTACGGATGGACGAGGGTAGAGTAGCCAAACGCCTAATTGACGGCAAACCAGATGGTCGTAGAATCCGCGGAAGGCCTAAGCTTAGGTGGCTAGATGGAATCGAGGATGACTTAAGGACAATCCCGCCATGTAAGTTACATGAGTGACGTTGTTTTTATTTCATTTTTATAATCTTACGTTATTCTTATTGTATATGTTATAGTTTAATTGTAGTGGCATACTGTACAATATAGTTTGATTGATGCGTATAAGTGAAGTGATATGAAATAGTGGTGCGTATCGTGACTTTTTAAGTTGACTGGAAAAGTCCATAGAAGGTTTCGGTAGAATAGCCACCATTTTATCATGACGTAACGTGACGAGATGATTATATTAAACGTATAAGACGGGCTCAAAAGGGCTTGTTTCCAGAGCCGTAAAGCAAAAACAAAAACAAAAATGAAGAAGGCCAATGTACAGGAATTTTAATTTTTTACGACGAAAATAATATGGAGGGCTCATTTTTTTAATTTTAAAGTTGTTTTTCAAATCGGTTTTTAATGTTGTATTCGTAACGTGAGATATATGCAAAAAAATGTATTATAAATCAGCTATATCTTTACATTCATACAAAATAAATCACGGTCACGGGGCCAGTGAGACCCGTTCTTAAATATTTGTTTAGCGAATCGATTAATAATTTTGTCGTTTGAAATACGGGCACAAACGAGATGTGCTAAACTAGTATTAACTGATAGGTTGACACACCAGTTCCGCGTGGTACAGATTTATAGACGGATGGCAGGGGTTCTCAAAGTGTGCGCCGTTGAACAAAGAGGGGTGAGAGATGAGATAGCTAATTGGACTGCGGCTTGCTACTCTATTTTTGTTATGCGTTGATTTTTACAATTCCTACCATTAATTAGTTCACACTCTTCCTATATATATTTAAATATTGTCTTCAAATTTTCAATCGATAATAAAATACCAACTTTTCATTCATCACTCAAGTTCAAATACATTTTTTCAAAACTTGCAGTGGATGACACACGATGTTAACATATTGGTAGTTGCGCTGGTAAGATATTGGATGAAAAAGATTGGGTGGGTTTATTTTATAAATTGAAATTTTATTTCTGATATTTACTTCTTTGGTTAACATAAGCGTATATTGCATGCATATTAAACAAAAAACGCAATAAATTCTATTAAATAATATACATATAAAATTAAGAATTCAAATCCTTGCTGTGGAGTGATAATCAGCGAAACAGGGTATATATACACACTATAGGGTATATATACACAAATATATACACAATGAGACTTTGTAAATCGAATACTAGTAACGCGATTCCTACCTTATCTTAAGTTTGTAGTAATGCAAACCTTCGCGTTTGTTTTCTTTCGATGTACCGGGCATGTAATCCGGAAAATGATTCCCGCCTAATTGACTTATATTAGCTATAAATGGCCGAGTTTGTGTCGATTGAGTTGTGTTTCTCTCAATTCGATACATCGCTTCATTGTAGGTAAAATAATGTCGTCGTTGCTGCAATAGTTGCTCATTTTGGGGATAAAAATAAAAAATTAGTAATTTACAAAACTTTTCTGGACAACTTTATGATATTTACGCACTTGAAATGCTTACGTTGCACTGTACTTATTTGATAAGAACCGCCGACACGTGGTAAGATATGCACTGACACACACTTTTTGGGGTTCGATACAGCAAGAAGAAGATCAAAATCACCAAAATTCAAAGTGGCTGCACTGCTCACGAGTTAGCTTTCTAATTTAGAAACTCACTTTTTGATTTTTGCCTTTGCCCCTTTTAGGTTAATATCCCCCATACGTTATCACCGCACATAAATAAATTCATTATGCGAACTGGTAAACTTTTTTAACCAGTACATACATGGACGAATGACATCATTTTAATCAGTTTATATTTTATATTTATTTGTTTTATTCTGACATAGCCTCAAAATATTCTAAACATCTTAAAATTTGAGAATATGTTTTGTTTTCTCAAAAATTGCAATTTAAATAACTAATGGTCACCGATTTATACGCATGACGAGAATACTCGTCAATACACAACATTTCCCCCCACTTCTACATGACGAGTATACTCGTCAATCACAGTTATTATATAACTTATTTACTCATCGGACAATACATATGAAACGCGGTGGTAGTTTTAAAAACAGCTTTTTTTAAATTAAAAACACAATATAAAAATCTTCCCAAGCTCTAATTGATGCTACTAAACAAACAGACGAAGATGGGACTATCCTGGAGCGAAGTGAAGCGTATGGCCTCCAACAGGTCGAGATGGAGAAACGTCGTGTCTGCTCTATGTCCCACCAGGGGGACTTAGGACTCAGAGAGAGGGAGAGAAACAAACAGACAAAGTCCTTTCAACGTACGTGACCGACTGGAAAATCATCTTTAAACAGCTCGTTTACAAGATATCAGCGTGTACAGGCTGTTACTAATGGACAAAACTAAATTGTAGAGCCACGCAGCAGACGAATACTTTGTCAATGATGGCATAATATGTCTGTAGCATGAATGGGCCGGTTTGCTCGGGGAAGTATCACACTCGTAGAAAGCCGGTATCTGATTGGCGGCCGGCGCTTACCTACCGCACTTCGTCCGGTAAGCGGTTGAGTTCCGGATGCCCTACACCCTCCCCCTTACCATAATGACATTTTCTTTAAAGGCTGGAAACGCTTCTGCACTGCGGATGTTTATGGGCGGCGTTCATTGCTTTCCATCAGGTGACTCCCTGCTCGTTTGCCTTCCTATACCATAAAAAAACAACCACTTTCCCCCCTCCGACATCAATTACCGTAAAGCAGTCTAAACCACAATTGAGGAATCCTTAAATCCCTCCTTGCCCCTTCCCGTTGACTGATTTTCCTGTTGTTCCTTTAGTTGATTGATTTCAACAACCTTTTTATAATTGGTACAGTCTCGGTATACTAGTAGTAGTAGAATCAAGAAATAACGCCTCGCCATTATACGCTTTTAGGGACTTTAATGAAAAAAAAGTTTAAGTTGCAAATAAATCCACTTCATCCAGCACAAATAACACACATTATTAATTTACTGTTATTGTTTGCTTGTCGCGGATCTTAGCTAATGGTCACCGATTTATACGCATGACGAGAATACTCGTCAATACACAACATTTCCCCACTTCTACATGACGAGTATACTCGTCTTTTGACTGTCCACATAGTGATGGATTTCCGCAAAGTAACGCCTGACGCCATTAATAATCTTTAACTTTATAATCAGTTAGCACGTTATATTCGGTCCTTATATCATGTTATATCCGCCCCTTATAGGTCGTTATATCTGGATTCTACTGTAATTTGTTTGAAATTGAATGTGTAAGGACCTATAGCTATAAAAGAAACAACCATGTTCATAGTACCAAAAGGTTTATTTATTACTATACAACCCACAACCACTGCAATACAGCTGCAGCATTCCACCACGTCTCATGTGTAAATGCACCTTAGTCGCCGGCTGTACGCTGTCTCCAGCGAGAGACGGGGTGAAAGAAAAAAAAAACGAGGGAACTTTTAAGAAAAACCAATGGGGCATATAAGAAATTTTCTCATTTTCATATATAAAATAAAGTCAATAACATATTATTTACAATGCTGTGTTTTATATAAAAAAAAGATAACAAAGCGAATAGAAAATAAATGAAATGATTATAAATTTATATTACATTTATATTTGCTCACATATCAATCAATTAAAACGGTTTCGTGTCAATCTTACATTTGTAAATCGGACTGTATACATAAATTGTTCCTACACATATAGTGTAGGAGTGATTATTTTGTAATGAACTAACGAATGTAAGAACGTACGAATGAGTGACTGAAAATGAATGAACGTATGATTAGTGAATGATACACGAGGGTGACAAGATGGCGGATAATGACAGACACATTTCGGGAGTGCGATAAATTAAGTGTGATTAATTACTTTTATTTTTTTAAAATTTAAAGACATTTTTAAATTTTAATATTACACAATTTTGATGAATTGTTATTGGGAAATAAACACCGTGAATAGCAAAAGCGATATTACAATAATCATTAATATAGCATAATTGCAAATACAGTGATGTGTCTATATTGTATGTATAAAGTATTATTTATAATATTAACAACATGTTAGCATTGGGGTGTGTATACACAGGCATCAGCGAGTGACGTCCAGCTTCGCCGATATACATTATATTACAAATATATTAACAAACAATTTTTAGTTAGAACGGAGCCCGGCCTTAATGATGTACACGTAGCGTGATCACAGCGCTTCACGTTTCATTTCACCTTCTGCATTATTAGATCTATCTGCTCGTCCACGCGTGGACTTGTGCCCCTGCGGAAAAACAGGACAATTGAGAGATGAAACATACACTTACAATTATCATATTATGTATACAGAAATTTGTTTTTTACTTGATTTGATAAGCAGAGTATAATTAAGAATGTGTCCATTAGACGTTGCGTACCGCGTCACCCGTACTTGGGTGACGGGCATGCCTCCGTGGGGCCCGCGTCACCCAAGTACGGGTGACGCTTTTCTTGTTGAAGTTAAATAATATTTTCAGTTGCATTTTGAAAACAAATTTAATGGAACAAGTTCTGAAGTATAAATATAGAAAATACAGCGTAAAAATATAAAAAATACACAAATTACACTCTACTTTTCATTAATTTATATAGGAATACATATTATATTATACTATGTCGCATAAAACTACTGGTGTGTTTCAGAAAAAGTATGCTAATAATCTATGATACCTGCAGTGAGATCCCTTGAGGATTTCTAACCGAAACGCTTATCGCTTTCCAGGGAAAGCGATTAACGTTTCGAACTACAAAATAAGCTACTTACCAATAAGATTATTTGGAAACAAAATGTATCAATTACATAGGACGATGGCGCTGTGAATGTAGATAATCGACAATGCACGGATCTACTCGAGTCACATTGTCGGTATTCCCGCATATCTCTCCGCTGACGTTCTGGTGCGCCGAGAGAGAAACTTGGGCCGGCGGGAAACTCAACGTAATCACGCTTGGTACGCAACGTGTTAATACTTTTCTTATAGTCTCTATCCACTGTGTCTGAAGATAAATATAGTAGTACAATAGTAAAAATTCGTTTGAATCGCGATGCGCATTACGTGGTCGTTCGTCGTGCATCGTGCAAGGGTACCTGTAGGCGGCCGGATCGGGCCCCACGACGGCCACCAGCTGGGGCACGTCGGGCGAGTGCTGGGCCAGCCTCGCCAGCGCGCAGCACGCCCGCCACAGCTGCTCCTCGCCGGGCGCGTTCTGCAGCAGCTGCAACGTGGCCATCGCCAGCTCCACGCACACCTCGTCGAACACCTGCGCGAAACACACACATTCCCAGCACCAGAGCAGTTCCACGCACCATTAGTGGCCTAGGAAATATATCGACTTCTCTCCCTCCACTTACAGTGAAATTTATAGGGAATTAGCTTTTGCCCGCAGCTTCGCTCGCGTGGAATTTGGTCTGCCACATTATGTTTCGTGACAGATCATTTTAAATAAATATATAGTTTTTTTACTTAATAGTAAAATTATATTACGACCAAAATTACATAAAATCATTACAAATTGTAGCCTATATGTTATTCCGATGTATAACCTATATTACTGTAAAGTTTCATCCAAATCCGTCCAGTAGTTTTTTCGTAGAGTAACAAACATACATCCATACTCACAAACTTTCTCATTTATAATATTAGTAGGAAGTAGGATATAAACGAAAACTGATTCTGGGAGCGGTCGGGGTTCTAAAAAATCGAACGCTATTAATTAATACTAATTCTTATTTGAAACTTTCAAGATATTGTATAAGTCAGAGGTCGCCAAAGTGGTGGAGCCCCAGGGGTCTATTTAATAAAAGTAGGAGTCGAATGACGTTCGAAGGATGAACAATTTCTAATACGCAAAACACACTATACCAAACTGCGCATGTAAAATTTATGAATGTTTTTTTGTATAATTGACTTAACATCATTTTATTTACAGAAAATAAATGTACAAACACTGAATCGAATGTTTGTTCGTGTTTTACATCTACGAAGCATCCTGTGACGCTTTACTTTATTATTCGTTTCTATTTTTTAAGGATTACTTACAATATTTTGATATTACTATAATTCTTATTAACCACATCAGTATATGGACAGACAAAAGTTTTACTTAGCTAAGATCCGCGACAAGCAAAACAATAACAGAAAATTAGTAATGTGTGTCTTTCCGTTGAGTTTAGTGGATTTATTTGGAACTTAAACCAAAAACTTACCGAAAATCGGCCATCAACTCTCCACCCACCAACCACTATACACAACGCCAAACACACATTATCACTTTTCCATCTTGTAAACGACACGTGTTTCGCCCCAACACGAGGCATCTTCAGGTATAGTAGACTCTACGGAAGACAACCGAAAAGTGAGCCTTCCGTAGAGTCTACGCAAAGTAACGCCTGACTCCATTAATAACCACATCAGGTCACAGGTCAGGGAGTATCTTTGCCTAGCCGCCTGTGCGGTAGTTATAGTATTGGTACACGGGTACGCGACCCCGGCCTCCTGACCTACTACCGTATCAATCCTTGTCTTCCGTTGCGATAGTATCATATCCCTATTATCCTGTCTACATCTATCTCTCTTTCCCCCTGCCCTTTCTTCTCTATCCTTTTCCCTTCCTCTCCGCCAGTCCACTGTCTGCCGTGCCAATGGATGCGTGGCTTGGGACGGGCTTAGTCGCAACCGTACCGACCATCCCGGAATCGGGCTGTGTTTTACCTCAGCATGTGGGGCTCTACTGGGGTTGACCTCCATCCTTCCTTGCAGCTCGTGGGATTTTGTTAAAAAATGACGGAGACGAGGTTCGCCACCCGTCACGTCCTTATTCCCACAAGGGCGACAAACGGATAGCTGTTTAGCTACGTTGAATGTGAGAGGACGAATGGATGAAATAATGGATGAGCGTGGAGGAAGTAAGGTGTGCCGGGATAGTAGTGGATGGAGATCTCTGGGCTCTGCCTACCCCTACGGGAGACAGGCGTGACGATATATATGTACGTGTGTTATTAACCACTCCTACTAAGCTAGTTGTGCTTATGCTAGGATAGTATAGATCACGTCAAGAGTTGACAGATGAATATAACTCCGCGTGCTGAGGTTGTAAGCCCATGGCTTATCAGGTAACACTGCCATAAAATTTAATTTAATTTTATATAATTGTTTATCTTGTGCTTCTTGGTATGCAATATAAAGCACATTTTATGTCTTTACTCAATTTATTTTTTATCATGTATCCTCACTGACAAAAGTTTTGTTTGTTTGTTCATTAGTTATCTTATGGCTTATGATTTGATTACATAAATTGTAATTGCTCTGACGGTTTAACTGATAATTTTATTACACGTAAATACTCACGAGACACAAGATATAAACTGAAACGACTAGTTGGCACAGTGGCCGGGCCCCTCTGCCCACGGAGTTAAGGGTTCGATCTTCGCATCAGGATAAATATTCATATATGCATTTTTTTTTGTCGTGATGGAAAGGAATGAACGCCGCTCATAAAGATCCGCAGTGTCATAGGCAGTGCAGAAGCGTTGCCGGCCTTTGAGGTTGTGAAAGTGTTGTTATGGCAGGGGGGATATAGGGGGGGGGTTTGGCCGTCGGAACTTCCGGAACCTAGCCGCTCTCCGTGCAAAGCGCCGTACCTAAACTACCACTCAGGTGCCGGATTTTGGCGGGAGTGTGGTACATCCCCGGGCGAGCCGGCCCATTCGTGCTACAGACAAATAATATGCCATTCTTGACAAAGTATTCGTCTGCAGTGTAGTTGTAGAGCCACGCTGTTCGGAGGCCCAACTTCCCTTCCTACCCCCCCCTCCCCCACATAATGACTTTTCAATAAAGGCCGGCAACGCTTCTGCACTGTCTATGGCACTGCGCATGTCTATGGGGGCCGTTGATTGCTTTCCATCAGGTGACACGCCTGCTGGTTTGTCTTTCTATCCCATAAAAAAAAAACAATCTGCCTCCCGCTATGAAGTAACTGCAAGCGTCAAAGCCTTTCAATTAAAATTTTAACTACTGCTCGTAATGGGTAAGCAATTGGGTAGTATTTAGCGGAAAAACTTTTTTATTTAATTTTATTTATTCTTATTTATATCGAAGTCTTATTTTTTCATTTGTTATTTATAAAATAATTATTTAATTATTTCAATAGTACGCTCTTATTTTAATTTTATTATAATATAACAACCTTTATACAATACATTGTATATGTAAAACATAGAATCATATATTGTATAATGTAGCACCCCCGTATGAATGACTCAATGGGCTTCACTGAAACTCAGCGCTTGACGATCTATGACGTCCAATAACACAGGTGTATTATATTGTATGCTTTTATCTTGCTCCTATCAAATTGTTGTGTAATTTGCTCATTAAAAAACTATCATTTATTCATTCATTCATTCGATACTAACGCTAGCGGTAATATTATCAAGTAGAACAACACCCAAAAGTAACCTTAAACTGCGAGCTTGAACAAAGAGAGTGATGTGTATGGATGAAGCAAAGAGAGTGTGCCGAGATCGTGGCAGACGGAGATCTGTGGTCTCTGGCTACCCCTAGGGGAAACAGGCGTGATGATATGTATGTAGAACAATACAGGAGCGAATGTGTTCAGATAAAACCAGATTCGTTGATATTAATCTTACGGCCGGAGATTTTTGGAGTGATATATACGCACTCAACAGTGGGCGTGGACCAAACGTGGCTGTGGGCGGTACCTTGCACTTGGCGGAGCTCGGCAACTGGCTCCGGACCCCGCGGTACACGCTCAGACGCTGCAACAACACAGCGTCTGCAGCCCATCGGCTCTAGCAACCACGACGGGTGGGATATCACGACAGAACGCTCTGCAGTTATATCCCACTCCATAATCGGTAACAGTTTTTTTTAATACTTTATTGTACGCATATAACACGACATACAAGAATTAAAAGGAAAGAAGATGTACAAGGGCGAGTTTAACTCAAAATTGAGTTTTCTTCCAGCAAACCCAGGAGTGAAAGAGAGGTAAGATAAGCTGTGAGGATAGAAATAAGTGTACAACAACAAAATATAATAATAATATACATAACAATACATACTATATAAAACCATACATATATATAAATACTAATAATATATAATACTATATAAATAAGAGGATACATATGTGTAATATACACATAGATATATAAATATTTTATATTGAAAGGAAATGTTCATAGTTGTACATTTACTTTGTTAGACAATAGAATGATTTGATTAATCTGACATCTATATGGACAGTCAAAAGTCTTACTTAGCTAAGATCCGCGACAAGACACTTGTCGCGGATCTTAGCTAAGTAAAACTTTTGACTGTCCACATAGTGATGGATTTCCGCAAAGTAACGCCTGACTCCATTAATAATCTGACATCGTTAGTGTGAAACACATTTGTTAAGAAGTTACGGGGACTGGCTGTGACACGGTATTTTACAGATGCGATCTTTTTAGTTCTTTTTCACAAGTCAAAAGTAGATGGATGGTTGTACAGATAAACAAAAGAACTATAAGCTGATTAATATAGTTTTTTTTTAATGGCAATTAGTTAAAACTATTATGCCAGTGTTAAGTAAAATACAATAATATCAATACTTTAGAAATGTCTAATCAGCTTGTAACGTTACATTTTGATAAAATGGTGGCTATTCTACCAAAACCTTCTATGGACTTTTTCAGTCAACTTGATATGTCACGATACACGCATTTATTTCACTTCTCTTATAAGCCTTAATAGAACTATATTATACATCACGCTATCAAAATTAAACAAAATAACTGATGATAACATAAGATTATGAAAATGAAATAAAAACACAACGTCACTGATGTAAATTGGCGGGAAAAGTCAATATAATCTATAGTTGGTAAGATGAACAGCTCACAACACTGAAACACTACACAAAATACCACCATGAAAAGTAGAATCATATGAAAAGTAGCCACATGCCAATGTTAGAACATATAGAGGGTATTCTGAAAATAACATCTGCTTCTAGAATCGTGAACAGATAAATTGTCGAGAGATTACTCCGAGGAGATACAAGCAGAAAATGTTAGAATAAATGCGATGAGCGTACGATCGATAAAGTGTGTAAAAGAGAGTAGTATTTAAAAGAAAAGTCAAGCAGTAAAATATAATAATATCAAATCTCTTGAAATGTATAATAACAAGTCAGCTTGTCACGTTACGTCTCGATAAAATGGTGGCTATTCTGTAAAAACCTTCTATGAGCTTTTTCGTTCAACTTAAAAACTCATGATATCCATTTATTTTATAGCAAATGATCAGGCAGGTCGCTTGACCAATAGAATTCATCGTCTTCCATAGACATTTACAATCACCATGGGGAAAGAAATTATGTTGGCCATCGACAAAGGTTTCTAAAAGGTCAGTATATGAATTAATTAGGATTTTGCTATTTTATTTTTTAATGTATCGGGTATCTGGTGGCAGGACTAGATTTTCTACCTTAACTTCTGCCGTATTTATAATAGGTTATAAGTCGAATAATTGTTGTTTGAAAGCATGATACCTATTATTTATTAGAATAAAGATATTTTCAGAGTGGTAGAGCCACGCTGCAGACGAATACTTTGTCAAGAATGGCATATTATTTGTCTGTAGCATGAATGGGCCGGCTCGCCCGGGGAAGTACGTACATACATACATACATATCGTCACGCCTATTTCCCGTAATTGGTTGGCAGAGACCCTGCTCCCGCCACACTCATCCATCCTTCCTCTCACATTCGTCGTAGCAAAACGGCTCTGTGTTAGTCGCTTCTCGCCCTCGTGGGAATCACGACGTGACAGGTGGTGAACCACGTCGCCGTCATTTTTTAACAAATTAGGTGTATTAAAATTTGTTATAGTGAATTCCACGAGCCGCAAAGGAGGATGGAGGTCAACCCCAGCAGAGCTCCGCATGCAAGTAAGGAACTATAGTACTTGGGGGAGCCCGATCTCGGGACGAAGTACCACACTCCTGCAGAAAACCGTCGTCTGAGTGGTACCTAAGCTACCGCGCTTCGTTAGATTTTCGTCGTCGTAGAAATTTACGTTGCGGATGTGGATCATCCGCAACGTAAATTTCTACGACGACGAAAATCTAACGAAGCGTGGTAGCTTACCTACCACTCAGACGACGGTTTTCTGCGGGAACGGTCAGTAGGGTGAAATATTCCTTGACCACAATGTCCGATGTTTTTAGAAAAGGCCATATCGAGAGTACCCTTAACCGACGAACTTGAATGAAGAATGACGAGTGTGAAGGAAGCAAGGAATGTATGCCGAGATCGTAGTTAATGGAGATCTGTGGTCTCTGCCTACACGTACGGGAAAAGGGGGTGATGATATGTATGTATGTATAATAACAGATGAGGAAGAAATGTAGAGCAGAGCGTGGCGAACACAAGCGACAAACAAACACAGAGTCGACAAATAACATCGGGCCGTCAGTAGCGCCGCTCGTCGTGTTTGTTGTCTCGAACAAACACCGAATTGTTTGAACGCTTCGGTTTATTTTTTTTTGTTGAACGCAAATATTTTTCGAGCGAAACAGAGCAAACACTCTCCGCAAAGAGAGTTATCAGTTTTCCGCTTTGTAACATATACTATGTATACTAGCTGTGATTGGAGGTGCGCAAATTTGCAAAGCCGTCCTGTAAATCGTGACGAGGACGAAATTCGTGGAAATTACGCAACTCGATAAGTAATTACTAGTCATTACACGTATTATAACTTGACTCAGCTAGCCGATTGGCCGTCCGGATTTTCCGTTTATATATATATATATATATATATATATATATATATATATATATATATATATATACATATATATATATATATATATATATATATACACACCGATCCAAACTGGATCTTGGCCTCCGAATACATCTTACGCCACCGTGCCCTGTCCTGCGTCACCTCCTGCCAGTTACAGACTTGAAGATTGAAAGTCATCTTCGATCATGTCCAACGGTACGTGGGGCGCCCCACAGGACGTCGTCCAGTTGGGCGACTCACATACGCTCTATTGACTGCGCGATCCTCCCCCCATCCTCTCAACGTAGCCCAGTCAATGAAGTCGGTGAAGCCTTAGTCTCTCCTACTATTGCATCGGGTTGGACCACCAGATGCTCGATATCGGCATTTTTTCGATTTCGCCAACTGCCATCATCACTTTTGGTTGGGCTCAGGATCTTTCGGAAGACGTTTCGTTCTTTTTCGTTCTGCAACTAGAAGTTTCTTCTCTTCCTTTAGCGTTAGTGTCCAAGCCTCACAGCCATACGTTAGAATAGGCCGAATAATCGTATTACAGATTCGGAGTTTCGTCTTTATACTGAGAACTTTGGACACCAACACCTCGTGAAGAGTTGCGCTGCATCGCAAGGTGTTTTTAGCAAATACCGATTTCGTCCTCTATTTATAATATTATTTTTATTTCGTCCTTTATTTCTAACCGTAGTAAACAAACAAACAGAAGGGGACATCCACACACCGCGGTGTGGGAACGAGCCTCGGGGAACAAAACTCCACTGCACGGGCAGATGAAGGCGACCGCTCCCTGGTCTTTTATGCAGTTGTTCTCAGCGGCTTTTGGAGCATCGTATCGACTTCGCGTCATCTAGATATGACTGAACCTCTTCCTGCCTTGGGTCCGTCGCAGGCGCTCCCCCCTCGCGGGGGCCAGGCGGCGATAGCACAGCTCTCGTAGGAGCCTTGAGAAAGAGATGCTAAGATGGTTTGGGCACATAGAGAGGATGGATGGTGGACGACTGGCAAAATAAATTTACGTTGCGGATGTGGATGGAAGGGTCGGTAGGGAAAGACCGAAAAAAAGATACTTTGACCAAATTGCCGAAGTTTTTAAGAAAAGCCAGGTATAAAGTACCCTTAACCGACGAACTTGCATGAGTAGAGTGATGAGTACGGAGGAAGCAAGGAAAGTATGTAGAGATCGTAGCAGATGGAGATCTGTGGTCTTAGCCGGGGTAGGCTGACGTACGGGGAACAGGCGTGACGATATTTATGTATGTAATAAATAAAGAAAAGATGGGGCGGTGCGCGCCGGGCCTTTGATCCTGGAGGACTTCCAAACGTTTAGAAGTTCCCTTGGAACATCCTAAACAAGGTTTCCAAAATATACTCATTAAAATATTAGCGGTAGTTTGGATTCGGAGGTCCCGTCGATACAAATAAGTACAACCTGTACGGCTGGTATACAATTTGGAAATTAAAATTACTTCTGCTCATCCTTCTTATATCATTTAATCATCAGTTTTCGTTTAGTTCTAGTTTTATAATTATATTATAATATATTGCATTCTTTTTTTTAATACTCCCCGGTCCTCTGCTAAGTTAATGATTATAGATCAAATTACTGTGGTCAACGATCTGGCTACATTGGTTCATACTGAAACCCAGCGCCAGGTGCTCTAACAGAGCGCCGTTTCTATTCTACGTTAAGCACTGCAGATATATATTTTTTTCAAAGCCCACATATATCCCACTGCTGAGCACGGGCCTTCCCATTTCTGTAGGTACGGATTTTAAGCGACCACGCTTTTTCAACTTGGATTTGCGGGGCGACAGACTCGGAGTATATATCTATAGGCCGATGCGAGGATGGAACGTGGTAATATTGACTCCGCGGGCGGTGGGCCCCGCCGCTGAGCTCATTGATGTAGGCCAACAGATGTACTGTCGGCCTTTAAGCCAAATTAGAGTGCATGTGGCGATTTGATGACCTCAACGTGAAATGATCAGTTAGTACTTGAGCGTGCGCTGAACGCGACATCAGTAGAGAGGGAGAGGGAGTGAGAGAGTGGAGAGAGTGGATGCGGAGCGATACTGACCACAGTCTTTACCTCCTTGGTGGCGATGTTGTAGAGCAGCGCCGTGCCCACGTCGCGTAACTCCGCCTCCTCACTCAGCATACAGTGTACGCACACCTGTGACATACAAACATACAAACGTACAAACATACAGGGTGTACAGTGGTAGAATTAGGTCATAGGTCGAATAATCAGTAAATGCATGCTTATTGTACAATACATATTTACGCGATTATCCATGAATGAAAGAAAACTATACTATTATATATTATAACATATACTTTAATAATATATATATATATATATATATATATATATATACGAGTATACAAGCCAGATTACTCGATATTAAGCAATCAGCGACATCTCTTATGGAATCGCCAAACTACAATAATAAGAATGAATTGAAACAGATCATTTTCTGTCGATACGGTAAGAAAATGCTGCCTTCAGTTCACGCACACGATTTCAACAAGATGGTGCTCACTGCTAGATGGACTATGGAGCTAGCCATTTTAGCGATATCCCCTGGACACCCAGGTCACCGTATCTCACACCTATAAATTTTATTTTGGGGGGGGGGGGTACCTCAAAAGTATATACTATGACATAAACCCGACGATCACCTTAGCATTAAAACAATATATCGTCCGCGGGATAAACAGCATCCCGACGTGCTTCAGCAAGTGGTACAGAATACTGTGACTAGATTCTTGTACCCACTTGGTAAGTTGTCGCGTGTGGCGACCACACAGCCAGCCACATTCTACCTTAATGGTTGGAAGGTTACACCATCAGTCGATCGTCAGAGCCTACTTTATTGTATCAAAGGGTACACCAGGTGCCAGCAACCTTGAACTTTTATGTATGTAATAGCATTCTTTTTAGGAAACCGAAGACTCGTAATTTGACCCAGGAAAAGGATTACGGTGACGATTCATTGTCAAAACCTACTCCTCAATCCTGGGTTCCCAGTAAAACCAAAGATGGATCGCGAGGGTCGATCCAAAGGTGCGGGTGAGTTGTCGACTTGGACTGCTGAAAGTAAATATAATCCTGTTCTTGTCTACGACCGTCGATTACTGCTAAAGGCACAAGCCGCAGCCACAGATGAGGCAATTGGATTAGATTCTTCGTGTTTTTATTTTGTGTATAGTATGAGTGAGGAAGCTAGTGCCTTGAGAGTCAATGGCCGTGATTTCGATTCGCTCGGGATAAATATAGGTCCCCCGAGACGGGCTTAGCCCAGCAGTTCGATCAGGGAACTCAGAATTCCTCCATTGCACTGATGGCGGCCATCGTGGGGTTTTAGTCAATAGGCGAACAACCACCGGAGTTTGATATAACGCGGCTGTCTCTTCAAGGGCAATTTGGAATCCGTAACGGATTTCCGCACGGCAAAAAAAGTTTTCAAGGTGAGTTGATGGAGCATACCTTCGTGGTGACCCGTATGTTGGAGAGGTGTTGACCGTTGACCTCCCACTCGCTGATGTACAGCAACCACTCGGCCGACGATGTGTTCTCAAACAGGTTGCACATCTGGTGGTGATACAACACCACTGTATTACCGATCATTAGGTTCACGTCCTCATTAAACTTTAGTGCTTGCTACAGGCCAGTTCGCAACCTCACTTTTTTTGGGCATGTCGCGACCCAGTGAAGCCTTTCTCGACCGCCTTGTGTTGCAGGACGGGACAGAAGGTTATAGGCCGCGAGGTGAAACTCCATTGCGTTAGACCGACCAAAAATTTGCAAGCCACCACTGATATGAGGGTTAATAAATACCAAGCAAGTGATGATATTACCCTAACTGATAGTTATGCTGTTAGATAGATGTTAATAAATGCTGTTTCTGCTTTCAGGGTATTTAGTTTTTATCCTTGCCTGCCAGCTGCCCTGGTGAATTCATGTGATCTTTGTATGTGCAGTTCAGAATGAAAATGATAATAAATGACCAATCGAAAAGTTTCATCTCCACCATCTTGAAGAGTGGCGATCCAGTACGGCGTGTTTTTCTAGAAACTTCTTTCCACGTGCCACTACCCTGTGGAACCAGGTACCTCCAGCGGTGCCTCCGCATCGATACGACATTGGAACCATCAAAAACAAGTCTACTCTTTTCTTAAAGAGCGGTGATGTTTCTGCAATGCCTACGGGTGTCTATGGCCGGCGTTTAATCATGTGACAACGCCTGCTCGTTTGCCTTCTTATCCCAAAAAAAACAACCCCGCACTAACAGTCATTACTCCTGTCTCTTACTACAAGTCCATGAGACTACAGATCATTGACCCTTTATAAGCTACTCCAATCAGTGGTGGTAAGACAAGCGAGAGGCAAATTGACGACAGTAGCAGGTACGTACGAAGAGGGCGAGCGCGCGTTGTTCGGGCTCTGGTAGCGCGTCGATGCAGTACGCGTAGCCTAGAAGGGCGTGGTGACGGCGATCCTGGTGCAGGAGGAGGGAGACGTCGTCACGAAGCGCCGCTGCGGCCAGACAACGAAGCGCTGCACGCCTCACCTCGCCCCCCAGCTCCTTGTCAGCCAGCAAGCGGCCTGCACCCAAACACACGACTATTAACATGGTAACAAGTCATAACGTTGAGCTTCAGGAACTCGCCGCTCACCGAACGAAGCGCGGTAGCTAAGCTGCCACTCAGACTCCGGTTTTCTGCGGGAGTGTGATACTTCCCCGGGCGAGCCGGCCCATTCATGCTACAGACAAATAATATGCCATTCTCGACAAAGTATTTGTCTGCACCGTGGCTATACCACTATCAAAATGTATGTATGTTTGTATGAAAAAGTTAGGTTAGAATTGGCTAGGATAACATCATCGCGAATTATTCCTAGGGCTTTAAATGTAGATCTAGGTAGCACCCATGATGTGAGAATTTAAAAAGAATAAAATAGCATGAGTACGTACGTAATATGTGTGACGGTGACCCTAACGCGGAACCAGAGCAGAGATATCGTATAATCTATCGCTCACATCGGCATCCGGCCGCTTCTAATTCTCTCAGCTCCACTTTATACACGTGTCAACACAGCCGTATCTTTTTAGTTTTATTTGTGTGTGCACAGCTATAAGTGGCAGGTGTAATGAAAACATACCACACACCGCTAACACCATTTTATTGTTTAATGTAATTCAAACAGAGCGAACTGATAAGTGGCGTCACATAAAAACCAAATGCTCAACCGCCGCCCCACAGGTTCGCTACGAAGGCTTTTATTATGGGATAGCGGATGGAAATCTGTGGTCTCTGCCAGCCCACACGGGAAACAAGCGTGATATCGTCACGCCTGTTTCCAATAGGGGCAAGCAGGCAGGCGTATGTATTTTTTTTATAGGATAGGAAGACAAACGAGCAAGTTTATCAGTTGATGGAAAGCAATCAACATCTCCCATAGAAAAGGGTTGCCGGCATTGAAGAAATGTGTAAGTTTGTTTTTAAACATTCCAATGTCGTATCGGTTAAACATCGATATAAGGCGTTAACGTGAGAACGAGCAAAGAGAGAAAGGACAGTTAGAGTAGGCCTCACCCAGAGAGAGCGGGAACAGATAGAGAACACCTCACCTACAAAGCCGAGGAACTCATCGCCCAGCACCCAGCTGCCTTCGCCAAGCACCAGGTACTGTTGCAACTCATCCAAACTCTGCCGTTCCTCCTCCGAGAGCTGTGCCTTTTCCAACGCCTTCGCCAGTCCCTCATACTCTGCTGCCGCCTGAAACATGTGGTCGTACTAACGTTATAGTAAGATACATTAAAACTAAGTGGCCTTTACGGTCGATAGGAGTTGTTGGTGTCAAATGGCTTTGTAGTTCTCATGACCAGTTCGATGAGTATGGGTAAACTCTGCCAGTTTGAGTGGCTTTCGTCAACTAGTAGATTAATTGACAACAAACAAATTTTGATGATGATAACATTAATTAAACAGACGTCATTACATCAATGTAGCCGTTTTCAGATTTCAGTCCAAACAATACAGAAATTGGCATCTAAACAAGTTGAGGGTTGGACCTGGTGTCGCCAGATCTCACCCCTATGGACTTTTTTCTTTGGCCACTGTGGGTTGTGTTGGGGTACGATTGGGAGGTACCATGGGTCGCTGGTTCATATCCGGCTCGAAGGACCGTATGTTGGGGTACGGATGGGAGTGTGATTTAAATGTGAATGTTGTTACCATATGCAAGCCCTTTATTGTTCTTTAAATGCTTACAGATTTTATGTTAATGTTAAAATGTTAATCAATCATTTCATCAATTAATAAAAGTTTTAATGCACCCGGTCGCGACGGTTGCCAAAGGTACAGTGATTATTTAATTAATTATATAAATTATATTGTACTTTGTAATGGGTCGACGACCGGGTACTATTTCGGTGTCAGTATTACATCTAACAGGTTGTGTGTCTGTGTGTGTGTGTGTTATAGTCCTTGAAACAAAGCCGATGACCAACCCAGCATTTAAGAAAATATCTTCCGCGGGGTTAACGACATCCCGACGTCGCTACTTCAGCGAGTGGCACAGAATACTGTGGCTAGATTCCAAGAGTGTGCCCGGCGTTTCGCACAACGTTTAAACGAAATACATATTTTTAAAAAAAATAAAATCCGCACTTCTCTTCTTTGTTAAAGTTATTGAATTTTCTTTATAAACTTTGCAGGTTTTTTTTATTTATCACTATGTATTTATTTACAGTTGCCTCGTACGACATCCAAGGATCAATAAATGTGGGAACCCTATAGTATGACGGGAACATAAAATCAAAACTAACCAGTGAAGCTTTAGTAATATTTCACGAGAGATTTAATTTGAATTGAAAACCTCTCTCAGTTTTTACAACGTATTAATAAGTGTTACGAAGTGTCGCTTACGTCGTTAAAGTGTTGAGTACGTTTAAACAAAAACATTGCGAACGAAAGCCAAGTCGCATGGACGCTGGAGCGAAGACGCATACAACGCTGACATCAGCGTTGTACGGGGAACGTTCTGGAACTAAAACGACATCGGACTCGTGTCGACGTGTGCTAAATCCGACACCGGTATGAATAACATTTTGCGAATGGTACACTGGGTTTTTGGGCTCGGTGGTTGATAGATTTAGAAAGAAAAATATCAAAACACTTTTATTTGCAAGTTCCGTGACAGACCGATTTCAAAAGATTTTCCGTTCAGACCGCGATCTTCCTTTTGATTATTATGAGTTTTGTATTATTTTAATTTGTAAGGCATACGCGAAATGGCATGAGGCATAGTGCTGGAATGGAGACAGCGACTTGGCAAAATTAGTGTGAGACACGCTCGGCTAGATGGTGTGACGATCTGCGCAGGGCGGCTGGCAGACACTGGATGCGTGAAGCCGAAGATCGGGCTAGGGGGCGCTTCTTGTCTTATGTCAAGCAGTGAACTGTTGATCGATTGAAGTTCTACCTAAGAATAGAAGCCAATATCCAATCTCCAATCCGCCTGCCAGGTGCGAGGATTAACACAACACCCCTCAATTTTGAAGGTCAATATCCAGAAGGAGATTGTAACGGTTGTAATCTCTATCTTTTTAAAGAGCTGTCGACGCATTCCACGTTACTGCAGTAATACAGCCATATTTCGTGTTTCGTATGAAACATTGATACAGAATTAGAACTATACAGAGAAATTAATGTAATTTTAGCAACACAAACACCGCAATGCGCAGACTTACCGACTGACTCGCGACCGCTGAATCATATAGCCCACTTAAGATACAGGATGTCCGGTTTTCAAACCAAAAAGAAATTACAAAGGATATAAATGATATTGAACAACTTTTACGAATAAGAGAAGTGCGGGATTAGTTTTTTAAAAATTAATTACATACATACATACATACATACATACATACTGTCACTCCTGTTTCCCGTAGTTAGGCAGAGACCAAAGATCTTCATCCGCTACGTTCCCAGCACACCTTCCTTGCTCCCTTCACACTCATTCATATTTCATCTATCCTTCTTCTCACAATCATCATAGCGAAACGGCTCTCCGTTAATCGCATCCCACCCTCGTGGGAATCACGACGTGACGGGTGCGAACCACGTCGCCGTAATTTTTTAACAAATTAGAATTTCAGACAATTATTTAAAAATAATTTCGTCTAAACGTTGACGGCCACGTCGGGCACACTCTTGGAATCTAGCCACAGTATTCTGTGCAACTCGCTGAAGTAGTGACGTCGGGATGTCATTAACCTAGCGGATGATATTTTGTTTAAGTGCTGAGATGGTCATCGGGTTTGTTTCATAGAAGTGAGATCCGGCGATTTGGGTGGCCAGGGGATATCACTAAAACGGCTTGTTAATTTGTGAGGGGAGGAATCACGAATAATCACCTTTACGACTTATTTAATAATCACCTTTAATAAAGACTTTTCGGTTGTCTTCCGTAGAGTCTACTATACCTGGAAATGCCTCGTGTTGGGGCGAAACACGTGTCGTTTACAAGATGGAAAAGTGATAATGTGTGTTTGGTGTTGTGTATAGTGGTTGGTGGGTGGAGAGTTGATGGCCGATTTTCGGTAAGTTTTTGGTTTAAGTTCCAAATAAATACACTGAACCCAACAGAAAAACACACATTATTAATTTTCTGTTATTGTTTTGCTTGTTGCGGATCTTAGCTAAGTAAAACTTTTGACTATCCATATTGTTATTATAGTTCTTATAATTTTTGTTTTATAATATCGTCTTCTTCTTTTTTTTGATGGCAACCAGTGACAACTATTCCGGTTCCGGTAACCAGTTAAAACCTTCTGTGGACTTTTTCAGTCAACTTAAAGAGTTACGATACACGCATCTATTTCATATCACTTCACTTATACGCCTTAATCGAACTATATTGTATAATAGGTACACCACTACAATTAATATAACTAATAATACAATAATATAAGGTTATGAAAATGAAATAAAAACACGACGACGACCGATTGGCTCAGTGGCGCGGCCCTCCGCCCACGGAGTCAATGGCACGACCATTTCGTTCGATTCCCGCATCGGAATAAATATATATATGGATTTATAAATATTTATTCCGAGTTTGGTAACCCCCCCCAATCCGCATTTCCTTTCATGCCCTTTCCTTTCCCTTCCTATCCGCCAATCCATGGTCTGCCGTGCCAATGGATGCGTGGCTAGGGGCGAGCCTAGTCGAAAGCGTGCCGACCGTCCCGGGATTGGGCTCCCCGGGTACTATGGTGCCTTACCTCAGCATGCAGGGCTCTGCTGGGGCTGACCTCCATCCTCCCTTGCGGCTCGTGGGATTCACTAAGACGAATTTAATATACCTAATTCGTTGAAAAATGACGGCGACGTGGTTCGCCACCCGTCATGTCCTGATTCCCACGAGGGCGAAAAGCGACTAATGGAGAGCCGTTATGCTGCAATGAATGGTAGCGGATGGAGCTCTGTGGTCTCTGCCAACCCCTGCGGGGGATAGGCGTGAATATATAAAATAAAATAAAATAAAATAAAAATAAAAACACAAAGTCACTGATGTAAGTTGGCGGGAAAAGCCTTTGAAAACAACGTACAAAATGAAAATTGTTTCTTTTTCAAAAACATGATATATATCTGATATATTATATATTAAATATTGGATTTTTTGGAAACCTGATTTTATATGTATGTACGAATTTATTCTTCGTGAATCTCATACGATTGAACTATGAAAGCAAATAACAGTTGATTGCAATTATTTCAAGGAATATCAACATTACGAAACCAAAAAATAGAGGAATTACTATACTGAAATATTTCGATTAATTAATAATGATTAATTTTTTTCTGTCCAACCTCGTCAGTGAGCGCTAATCTTAAAGCAGATTGGCAATCAACAGGAAATAAAACGTTTGAGAGATAAAAATTACTCAAACGGCAACGGAACTGTGATGTATCTGGTGCAGGTGTGTCACCTGATGGAGAGGATAAACATCCGCTATAAACATCCGCATTGCCATAGGCAGTGCAGAAGCGTTGCCAGCCTTTAAGGAAAGTGTCAGTATGGGCCTCCGGAACTCAACCGCTCACCAGACGAAGCACGGTAGCTAAACTACCACTCACACTCCAGTTTTCTACGGTAGTGCGGTGCTTACCATCAGGTGATATGCTTGCTCGTATGCCTTCATATGACATACAAAAAAAAATGTATTAGTGTAGTACACTCGTAAATCGAAGATAAAATTGCACTTAGTTTCTACGCTTTGTTCTCAAAAAGCAATTATTAAAAGGACTTACGTCGATGTCACGGAAGACAATGGGGGGCTCCTTAGGGCGCCGACGCTGTTCGGGCTCGTCGTCCTCTATGGGGGCTCGCGTGCTGGGACCAGCGCGGACTTCCGCTGCCATCTCCACGGCCTCCACTGCTTCCGCCATATCTGGTAATTGGAAGGCACAAATGAAAATCGCATCCTCCTGTTTTGGTATTCATCTTCTCATCACGTTGATGTAGAACCAGCTGCCTTCAGAGGTAGTTCCGAATAGATACGAGATTGGAACTTTCAAAACACAAGTCTACTCATATCTCAAACTCAGTAAAGAATTTGTAATGCTTGTGGTGTCCATGTGACGAGTGCTGAAGTGGAGACTGCGTTTCGACAAGCGTGTAGTAGTGGTACGTCTCCCGGACTAGATGGTGCGACGATTTGCGCAAGGTGGCTGACAGAGACTGGATGCGTGGAGGTCCTTCATGGGGGAGGCCTATGTCCAGCAGTGGACTGTTGCAGGTTGTTGATGATCGGGAGACACGCTTGCTCGTTGGCCTCCCTATCTCATATATAAAATAAAAAATAATATATTAATTCAGTTTGATGCTTTCTGGATTTTTTTTGCATTGACTCTTATGTAAGAGTCCATACATAGAGTCAAAGATCAGGTCAGGTGGCTCGTTTTGAAGGAGGCGTATGTCCAGCAATGAACTGCCGGATGATGATGATGATGGTCAAACATTGGCTTCAAGCCCAATGTCTTCTAGATTGCCCATTTAGTGCGTATAAATCAAAATAGTAAAAACTAGATTATAATCAAAATAACTGCCTAATTCCTAGGCCACTAATAACAAAAAACCCAAAACCACCTATTTAAATATCCGTCAGTATTTTCGTACAAATGTTCATTTTAATGCAGAAATCGAACCTGCGATGATCCATTCAGAAAGTGAATTTTTTTAACTACGCCTTTGGGATCGTAGTTAGTGTTATAAGTTAAATGTAAGTTTTATGCAATTTTAACTTTACGTTCTTGGATACTAACATACTTAAGAAAAAATGGCAAATAATAATGGGGTTTAGCGAAATTAGAGCTTGCTTCCTACGTATCTAATTATTTTATTATATTTGTTTATTATTATGATTAATAGATTTAGACGGTACTTTGTGGAAATCCATTACTATGTGGACACTCAGGATTCTAACTTAGCTAAGATCCGCGACAAGGGAACAAAAATAGGAAAATAACAATGTGCTGCCGAAAAATTGCCGTCGGAAACTCACCACTTCCCAGCCACTATCACACACAACAGTTGTCTTCTGTACCTGATGATGGTTCGTGTTGAGGCGGAACACGTGTCGTGTACATTGTGGAAAAGTGGTGGTGTGACTTAGGTTTAGTTTAAGTTCCCCGTAAATCTACTTCATCCTGTAAAACACACTTTTCTGTTTTTGTTTGCTTGTCGCGTATCTTAGCTAAGTAAAAGTTCTGATTGTCCACATAGTAATGGATTTTGACAATTTAAATGTAATTTCTTATGAAATAGAAATAGTTTGAATCATGCTAAATGACCATAAAATTTGTGAAATATTAATAACACCTTATTCCACGGTACACGTTTATATGAAACAATTGTATAAAAATAAATCCAAATACTGTTCTCTCGTAAGAACCAATATATCGATGAAAACTTAGTAAACCGCAAAGTGAAAACTTACCACAAGAGTCAAAAAAACTTTTAAGATTTCTGTCAGTTTCAACAGTCAGTTTATATGCTGTACACAATTTTCCATTTGTCGTAGAGCTATGATACAACACAGCATTTTGTCCCGATCCGAATGTGCAATTTCAAATGGGTTAAGAGCACGAACACGTTAGAATATTATTATAAGACAAGGTATGTGAAAATTTATGTAAATGTGTATACAGTCCCTATCGGGGACTATGGTGCCTTACCCCAGCATGCAAGGCTCTGCTGGGGCTGACCTCCATCCTCCTTTGCGGCTCGTGGGATTCACTAAAAACCGAATTTAATATACCTAATTTGTCGAAAATGACGGCGACGTGGTTCGCCACCCGTCACGTCCCGATTCTCACGAGGGCGAAAAGCGACCAATGACGAGCCGTTTCGCTGCGATAAATGGCAGCGGATGGAGCTCGTGGTCTCTGCCAACCCCTGCGGGGGATAGGCGTGAATATATATAAAAAAAAAAGAAAAATAAAAAATACAGTCCCTGACCAAATTATTAGACGCACTGTATTTTTTTAAGTAATTTTATGTTTCTTAAGAGTTTTTATGCAATAATGGTATATTTAAATTACAATATTATTGTAGTTTAAATATACTAGATTAGCCGGGTAATAGCCCTGATATGAACCCAATTGAAAATGTGTGGGAGCTGATGAAAAGAGAATTGGCTAAAGATGTGATTACCTACAAAACCCAACTCCTAGAAAAGGTTATTTATGTGTGGAATCATCATCCTCAAATGCAGGAGACAGTACAGTCTTGCGTTGATAGCATGCCGCGTAGAATTAAAGCTTTGATAGCGGCTAAAGGTGGCTCAACTAAATATTGACTTTTACTAATATTAATTTCACTTTTCTTTAAAACTTAATAAACTTATGCTTTTGTAAATTAATGCTGTTTTATTTATGTCAAATAAATCGGCAATTGATTGGATAATATAAAAATAAAGAACAAATCAATTAAAAAAATAAATAAAACGGTACAATATCACTCGGTAATTAATATTTTATATGAAATATTGCAGTGCGTCTAATAATTTGGCCAGGGACTGTAGATTTATATATAAATGTATGTTTGTATGGATATATATATATGTATTGTTTGTAAATATAATTAATATATTTAGTTTTTAATTAACTTTTTAAGTATAAGTTGCACCACCTCCAAATCAATTTTCTCAGTTTCGCCCGCAGGTGACTGGTAGAGAAGGCCCAATGGCGAGTTAACCTACTGTGCACTTTGTACAACAGTTTAAATAATTAAAAAAATAAAGGCGACATCATTCTTCTATATCAATACATCATTCTTCTATATAAATCACTTACATGGAATCGAGTATTTGTTATTCGTTAAGTTAATAGTATAACGATTAATATTGCTACGGTGTATGAGGTACAGGGCACGCGGTGTTTGTTTTTGCGGGCAGACAACTCGACGCGTGCGCTGTCGAATCAACGCCGTATAGATCGCTCCTCGCGGTGTATTTTAAGATCTACATCCAGAATAGCTTTTTGTTCTCATCCGAAAGATATGCGATACACGAACGACACCATCGAAACTACGGTTTACTTCACAACTAACAGAGTCACCCGATATTCTGACATGCAGTTATATTCGCGGATGTTCTGACTTGCAACTGGCTGAGTTTACCTTTCGACGTGGATCACCGATCTGTTTCCAGGCGGGTGCGATTTGGTCCGGGGAGTCGAGGGCGCAACTCGGTCAACGTGGGGCGCTGGCGGACACCGGCGGACTCTAGCGGACCTTCGCGGACACTGCGCTAGTCCCGTATACCGCCGTCGCCCGCGCCTCAGGTTGGCACGGCGCCAAAACCGACACACGTATTTATAATCGACGCTTATTCGATCACCGAATATCTGGTACTTAGACGGTTTGGGCATATAGTGAGGATGGATGAAAGACGACGTTGCGGACGTGGTAAGATGGAGCGGTCGGTAGGGGAAGACAAAGGAGAACATACCTTCACCGAATCGCTAAGTGGAGTATGACTAAGAATGTGTCCATTAGCACTTTTCTTATAGTCTCTATTAAGGGGAGTACATCCCATGTTTTTTACACATTTATTTTTTTAATGGAAAAATTTTTTTGTAAAAATTTTAGCACAAAGAAGGACTGTATGCCGAAAAACATTCTCTGCCACTCTAACTTTTGGATTGATGGTGAAGATTTTACAAGAGTATATACTTAATATAGTAAAGATTTATATGGACAGTCAAAAGCTTTACTTAGCTAAGATCCGCGACAAGATCTTAGCTAAGTAAAGCTTTTGACTGTCCATATAGTGATGGATTTCCGCAAAGTAACGCCTGACTCCATTAATAATTAAGATTTAACAAGAGTACAATATAAATTTTACAAGAGTACAATATAAATTTTTCTGTAATTGTAGAGAGAGATTATTTCTGTTTTTTGGATTTCTAATGTAGTATATTTTCTTTACACCTAATTAATTCAATAATTGTTTTTATAGATAGATAAATTTATTTCCTTCTGCAGTATACATTTTAATCAATTAAATATATCAATTCACATTACAGACGGAAAATGAGTTATGGCTCAGCCGCCCATAGACATCCGCAGTGTCATAGGCAGTGCAGAAGCGTTCCGGCCTTTAAACCTTTCAGTACGGACGCATTCTACGTCGCGCCGTCCCCGCTGACCGAGCAGCCGCGGCAAGCGTCCGTACTTGCGGAACAACTGCAAGCGCCCGTCAGACGCACAATACCACGCTATCTTACGCAGAGCGAGTGCAGTCGCTCGTAAAAAAAAATGCTTAAAAAATTATAACATAATGCAATAGAAAATATTTGCTCATTTCGTCAGTTTATTATTAGGCAGCGTAAAACAAGTGCAAAATACTTGCGATGGATTACCATGGAGATAACATATATATTCTGCTCATGAAGAGTTGCGAGTGACCTAAGTCACCGCTCGTACATAACGAGCGTCAAATGTTGGGTGACCATAGTCACCGCTCGTACAGAGCGAGCGTCAGGAGTTGGGTGACTATAGTCACCGCTCGGACCGAAAGGGTTAAGGAAAGTATCATTATGGATGAGGAAGGGGGTTGGGATACCGGGACTCAAAACGTCTAGAACTATATACTAGTTTATGTATATATATATATTTTTTTTTTCACAGCCCATATATTATATTTTCCACTGCTGAGCACGGACCTCCCCATTTCTGGACGAACGGACGTTAACCCACAAAGCTTTTCCAATGCGAAATTGCGGGGTTACCACACTCGTAATAAATATTTATGTACGGCCTTACGTATATTTATTCCGATGCGGATATATATATATATATATATATATATATATATATATATATATATATATATATATATATATATGAATATAATGGTTTATAATCAGTACAACATAAGATGGTACTGACGTGCCTTAAAAATTAGTATAAAAACACGTGCCTCAGCACGGCGACCCCGCTCGTATTCCCGTTGGAGACCGTTCACCCCGACGGGAATACGGGAGAGGCCAAACACACCGACCTATGATTATCCCTTAACCATGAAATTTTTTGCACGAGAGAAAATAACGTTCCCCTTACAAAATAAGAGGATGCGAAGATCAATATAAAAAAAAAACATCTTAAATTTATTAATTCTCTTTGGATGTGTTTAACAACCTAAATTTGTAAGAGGACTTCTTAATTTTTTTTATGGTATAGGAAGGCAAACGAGCAGGCGTGTAACCTGATGGAAAGCTATCAACTCCGCCCATAGACATCTGCAGTGCCATAGGCAGTGCAGAAGGGTTGGCGGCCATTAAGGAAAGTGACATTATGGCTGGTCCTCCGGAACTCAATCGCTCACCGGACGAAGCGCGGTAGCTAAGCTACTACTGAGACACTGATTTTCTGCAGGAGTGTAGTACTGTTCCGGGCGTGCCGGCCCATTCATGCTACAGAAAAATAGCATGTCATTCTTGACAAAGTATATAAGTAGACAAATTTCTTTAGTCTATTTAAATTTATATGGAGTTGTCTTAAATTTTTAAGGGGTCAAAGATGAACTTAAATTTATTTGGGATCGATTTAACTTTATTTACGGTAAGAATAAGATTTAACGTTGTAGGTGCCATTATTTTATTTTTCAAATAAGTGAAAGCATTAACAAGAATTATAGTAATAACTGACACTGGTTCAAGTATTTTTTTTTTCAAAAAGAACAAGAGTTTAAAAGTCATAAACACAGTATCTACGCATAAAGGAAGACCAGTATTGGGCTAGGAATCTAAAGCATTAAGCCCTAGTGTTGTTATTTCAATTCCATACACACATTTCACTTTTTTGGCTGCTAGGTGAGACTACTAATTTATAACTGATTTTTACGTAAAAGAAAATTCCAACAGGGTAAATTGAGTCTGCAAGCCATAACAACCTATCTCTAAGAAGTAGGGTGTCTGTTTAGTAATGAGTTTCCTTTGAACGAAGAAGAAACGCCTAAAGAAAGTCAGCAGGTATCCTCTTTTTTCTTCTGTAGAAGGCATTATTAAAATATAAGCATTACATTCGTATATAAGTCGCATTAACAACAAAGTGTGTACATAAAATAAAAAAATTATATGAAACAATTTAAAGCAATGTCACGATGCTAAATATTGCTATTATCTTTTAGCAGGCGTTTTAAAAAATTTGCGTTTAAATAAACTCGTAATGTAATAATAATAATATAATAAACACGTAATGTAATAATAATAATATAATAAACATGTAACATAATAATAATATAATAAACACGTAATGTAATAATAATGTATTAACACGTCTACAGCAATTTTGTATTTGCACAAACGTTTTCCATCATGCATGCATGCATGCATTTTAATGTAAACTGTAAAATCGATAAATGTATATTCAATAAGAATGAACTGCGTCGCTCGAATTAACGGTTTACAAGTATGTTAAGAAGACTTCAGCTATGATCTGGAGTGTGGTCCATACCATTGATAAATGAAAAGGCTTTCACGACCAGCTTGTAGTGGCATTATCGTCCAACAAAAACTAGGCGTAAATTGCGGTAGATTTATGACATGATTTAGTTGTTTTTAATGTATGATGTTATTGTAATATACATATATTTATATATATTTTTGAGTATATTTATATGTATCAATGTCGTCACTGTGGTCCGCGATCTGACAACGTTGGTTCTTGCCGTAAACCAGCGCCAGGTGCTCCAATAAGGCGTCTGGCATACCATAGCAAGAACCATTTTGTGACACTGTTTAGATTAAAATTATTTTACGTTTATTTGTATAATATAATATTATTTAGGTATTTTAGTATTAAGTTATGGTTAAAAAAAAAGTTTCATGAATAAAGTTGTCTTTTTCAAAGCTCGAATCCGAGCCATTCATATTACAACAAAGTATGAAATGACTAGTGCACAGTTTTAACCATTAATAAATTTATTTATAACATTCTCAGTTTTCACTTCTTTAGTAACTCACCTTCAGGTTCGTCACCGCCGGGCTGATCGCGTTGCAACTTCTTGCGTTTCTTCTCCCTACGGCGCTCTTTGCGCGCCAGTTTCTCGGCTAGGGTGCTGCGTCTCTGTTCCAACTCCTGAGACTGTAGCCTGCCGACAATCAGACGTTTGTGAGCATTTGTAACATTCATGAGGCGGCCTTTATGGAACGTGTCACTGTAAGACGAAGCTCGGAAGATTTTCTTGAAGTCGCAACATGATATTTATGTTTATGGGACAGGAAGGCAAACGAGCAGGCGTGTCACCTGATAGAAAGCAATCAACGCTGCCTATGGACAGCCACAGTGCCACAGGCAGTGCAAAAACGTTGCCAGCCTTTAGCCGCTTTTTTGCGTTTTAGCCTTTTCATTTTTACTAACTTAAGTTACTTTGAGTATTCGTATTGGACACAGATGGCGCTGGGTATTGGTGGTGTATTGTTTGATATTTAAGTTGCGTCTCAAAATACCCACAATTTATTAATACAAACCATTTTATGGAAAAAAGTGTTTAATTTTTGTGTAAAATGCTGAACACCAGTTTGTACAGTGAAGAGAATACAAAAGGTACTCCTTAGTCCAATTTTTCTAGAGGATGGAAGTGGAGTTCATTCCTGTGGGATCAAGCCGCAGGAATGAACTCCACTGGCATCTTATCGACTTCGCGACGTCTAGATATGACTGAACCTCTTTCTACCGTGTACGGGCATGGAGTGGAGCAAAAGTGTTCGTTGGAAATCTCCTCGTACCTATAACATTCACAATGGTGCAAACGTTAGCGTTATATAAAATTATGTTCAACGCCATCTATCCACAACAAATGAAACTTTATACGTATTATATTATAATTTTTCGTTTTATCGCATTATAATTTCTCATAAGTTAACTACTGTGGTTTGGTCAGGCATTATGGTACTCGTGGCTTTTTCGTGCATGTTGAAACTTGAAAACTGAGTGAAAGGTAAACGGGCTGGCGTATCACTTCTTGGCAAACAACCAGTCACCCATGGACGCTTGCAATGTCAAACATATTGCTTTTAAGCAAGATGTAGGCTTGATATTTGAAGGTCATTTCAAGTGTGAAGAAAACGTTGCACCTTCTCTTCTAATCAACAAAATTGCTACTTTTATTACTCGAAACTGCGACATTCACACCCTGCGCTGGGGTGTGGGATCGAGCCTCAGGGATGAACCCCACTACTCGTGCAGTATCTCCATGGGGTGACCGCCCCCCGGTTTTAGGTTCCCAGCGGCTTAGTCGAGATATGGCCGAACCTATTCTTACGTTGGGTCCCTCGCTGGCCTTTCCCCCTCGCGGAAGCCAAGCGGCGACAGGATTTCGCGTGGGAGCGGACGTCCCTCAGGTGAGCGAACGCGGACGGGAGCAAAACTTTTGAGGTGTGAATGTGGTCCATTGTCGGCTAGGTCGAAAATCTTCCGAGCCAACCGGACCACAAACTCATGGATGTTCTCCACCCTGAGGTTCCTCGCTGTTACGTCATGACGCAAATAGCGAGCCGCCCCCATTATGGCTTTAATTACTCTACACACTACAAGAAAAATACACGTGTGTACAAATTTAAATTTATTAGAAAACACAAGGAATAGAAACTATCGAACTATATTCAGAATGGTTTTTGATGGGGTTGGCGGGAGGACGGCGGGGGAGGGTGCGAGGGCGGAGTGCGGCGGCACCGCTCGCGGCACAGCGCCGCGAAGCGCAGCGCAGAGTGAAGCAGCGAGCCGCAGCGCTGCGCCGTCGACCGTACGCAATCGCGGCCGCGGCATCTGCGCACTGGTCACTTTGTTACTTTCTTTACGGACGGGTTCCAACTTTATTAACTTTGGTCATGATTAATGGAGTCAGGCGTTACTTTGCGAATTGAAATCCATTACTATGTGGACAGTTAGAACTTTTACTTAGCTAAGATCCGCGACAAGCAAACAACAATAGAAAATTAATAATGTGTGTTTTCCCGTTCGATGGAGTCGATTTACAGGGAAGTCACTTAACGGTTGTCTTCCGTAGAGTCTACTATACCTAATGATGCCTCGTGTTGAGGCCAAACACGTGTCGTTTGCAAGGTGGAGAAGTGGTGGTGTGTGTTTGGTGTTGTGTATAGTGGTTGGTAGGAGCAACTCTCCATTGCTGACGGCCGTTTTTCGGTAAGATTTAGTTTAAGTTCCATGTAAATCCACTTCATCCAGCAGGAAAATACAAATTATTAATTTTCTGTTGTCGTTTGCTTGATGCAAGATGCCTCGTGTTGGGGCGAAACACGTGTCGTTTACAAGATGGAAAAGTGGTAATGTGTGTTTGGTGTTGTGTATAGTGGTTGGTGGGTGGAGAATTGATGGCCGATTTTCGGTAAGTTTTTGGTTTAAGTTCCAAATAAATCCACTTCATCCAGCAGAAAAACACAATTTATTAATTTTCTGTTATTGTTTTGCTTGTCGCGGATCTTAGCTAAGTAAAAGTTTCTAACAGTTCACATAACTTTCTTTGATGCTCATTATTTAATAAATATTTTATTTTATTTATTTAATAGAATAAAATAAGGGATGTACAATATTTTCACAGTAGAGCAGGCAAACGAGAATGGGAGTGACCTGGTTGGACAACGAAGGCGTCTTAGGTGCGTTGTCAGCCTTTTGTGAACACATACACTCGTATCTTGTATGCCACTATGACGGTTCTGGCTCTTGCGGATATCTATGGGCGGCGATGGTCACTTACCATCAGGTGATTTGCATGCTCTATTACAAAAAAGAAACGTACAGAGACATACATTATATATCCTACTTCCTACTAATATTATAAACGCGAAAGTTTGTGAGTATGGATGTATGTTTGTTACTCTTTCACGACAAAACTACTGGACGGATTTGGATGGAACTTTACAGTAATATAGGTTATACATCGGAATAATATATAGGCTACAATTTGTAATGATTTTATGTAATTTTGGTCGTGATATAACGATACATGTCAATTAAGTCGGAAAAAAATCTCGCCTCTGAGAGCTATCTTGGCGTACGCTGCCTAAACCATTGGAGTTACACAAAGATGATGTACCGTAGGATTGTTTGTCTTGAATAGTTCTAAATAAAAGTCCGCGACAGCATATATCTACCTTTTATGTGGAAGCCACTATGACCAAAATTGTGAACCATAAATTAAGTAAAAACAAATATATTTATTTAAAATGATCTGTCACGAAACTTAATGTGGCAGACCAAATTCTACGCGAGCGAAGCCGCGGGCAAAAGCTAGTATATATATATATATATATATATATATATATATATATATATATATATATATATATATATATATATATATATATATATATATATATATATATATATATATATATATATATATATTCTCTTGGGAGGAGAACAAAGAAGTCTCAGTAGAATTCTAAGCAAATAGTATTTTCAAAAGTACTTAAGTTTCGTACTTAAATTATTTTTGTCCAAAAAATCGAGGAAAATTGTTTTTATTAAAAAAAATAGAACATTTTTGTCAATATTTTGACTTGTAGCTTTGTTCTAACCACATAAGAATAATTTTTATTTCATTAAATTCCATAAAGTGTTATGAGGTCTTTACCTCTTTAAAAACCAGTAGAATATTCATCTTTAAAGAAGCCTCAAAGGCCTAAAATTAATACATACCTCAAAGGCTTCGCTCCCGGGATTTCTATGGTGTCGCGAATATCTATAGGCGGTGTTGATTGCTCTCCATCAAGGCGACGCGCTTGCTCGTTTGCCCTCCTATCCCATAAAAAGAAAGAGAAGATACCTGGCTTCTTCTATTTGGTTGTTGAGCGTGAGGTACTCGGGACTATCCTGCCGGCTGTGACGGACCCCGTTCGCGAACACCGCCTGCATAAAGAACACGCATAGTATTATCATAGGTTATCTTGTAACATACTACATCCTGCCCCCAGACTTCGTACGTCAGCAAGATGAGCTTCTAGCTACGATCTGCAATGGCCTACGTGGAGATCTCTTAATAGACTCCGTACGGAGGTGGGTCGTTGCAGACATAACATGATACAGGTTGTCTTCCGTAGAGTCTACTATACCTGATGATGCCTCGTGTTGAGGCGAAAGGCGTGTCGTGTGCAATGTGGAAAAGTGGTAGTGTGTGTTTAATGTTGTTGATAGTAGTTGGGAGATGGAGAGTAGCTGACGGCCGTTTTTTCGCTAAGATTTAGCATAGGTTCCCCGTAAATCCACTTTTCCCAGTGGAAAACACACATTACTATTTGTGTTTTATTTTATGGGATAGGTGAGCAAACGAACAAGCGTGACGCCTGATGGAGAGCAATCAACGCCACCCATGGACAACCGCGACATCGCAGGAGTCGAGTTTACTTGTCGAGGATTTTAGCTAAGTAAAAGTTCTGAGTGTAACACATAGTATTGGCCCCGCCTGAATGATGACCCCGCTAATCCGCACTGGACAAGCAACAGAAATGAGGAAGACCATGCTCAGAAGTAAGACATATATGGGCTGTGAAAAAAAAATGTGTTCATAAGATGGCAGCGCATGAATTCTGTTTGTCTTGTCTCCTGCCTCATCGTGGCACGTAGACGTAAGCGCTGTCTTCTTTACACCTTAAACCTACAGGCGTGAATCATCACCTGTTCCCCGTTGGGCAGCATGTTGTCCAGGAGCGCGGTGAGGGCGAGCCGCAGGGGCGGCGGCAGATCGGTCTCGGGCTGCGCCACTATGTGCTTGGGCACGCGAGCGCCGCAAAGGAACTGAGCCACCTCGTCGGTGAAGTGGTTGCAGTTGTGCTCCAGCAGCCGGTACTCCGACGGCCTGCGATGGTCCAATGAGTCAATAACCGGCTTTACAAAAACAGGTCTCATCTACCACTTGGATGGCTGGCCGTCCACCACCGTGCGATTTAGTCGCAGTTCAGAAATATTTTTTTTTATTTATATATTCACGCCTATCCAGAGTTGGCAGAGACCACAGAGCTCCATCCACTACCATTCATCGCAGCGAAACGGTTCCCCATTAGTCGGTTTTCGCCCTCGTGAGAATCAGGACGTGACGGGTGGCGAACCACGTCGCTGTCATTTTCAACAAATTAGGTATATTAAATACGTCTTAGTGAATCCCACGATTCGCAAGGGAGGATGGAGGTCAGCCCCAGGAGAGCCCTGCATGCTGAGGTAAGGCACCATAGTATCCAGGGAGCCCGATCCCGGGACGGTCGGAACACTTGCGACTAAGCTCGCCCTTAGCCAGGCATCCATTGGCACGGCAGACCGTAGATTTGCGGAGAGGAAGGGAAAGGATAAAGAATAAAGGAAAGGGCAGGAAATAATTTTATATTATACAAATAAACAGAAAATAATTTAAATCCAAAGTGTCACAATTTTTTTTTATGGGATTGGAAGGCAAACGAGCAGACGTGTCACCTGATGGAAAGCAATCAACGTCGCCTATAAACATCCGCAGTGCCATAGACAGTGCAGAAGCGTTGCTTTCCATCAGGCGACACGCCTGCTCGTTTGCCTTCTTATCCCATAAAAATATCATAGATACGTCCATCAAGCGTAAAAACAATTTCTTAAAGAGACCAATATCCAGAACTGATAGAGACACCAAGAAGAGTTTATTGCAAAGGAACACTCACGTGTAAGTGCTTGTGCCGAGGCCCTGGATGTAGTCCACGAACACCTGGAAGTTCACGAATGTGACGCCCAGACGCTCCACCTTGTGCGGCGGCCCCAGCTGTGTGCTGCCCTGCAAGGATTATTTTGCTCTCGTCATTTTAGGCCAGTACTTCGTAGCTTTATAAATAGGGTTTAATGCCAAATTGTATTCTTAACACTTTTTTAAGATTAATATATATATTCAGGCGTTACTTTGCGGAAATCCATTACTTATCCAAGGATCTTAGCCAAGTAAAAATTCTTACTGTCCACATAGACAGTAAGAATTTTTACTTGGCTAAGATCCGCAAACAAAAGCAGAAAAATAGTTTTCCGTAGAGTCTGCTATACCTGATGATGCCTCGTGTTGAGGCGAAACACGTGTCGTGTACATCGTGGAAGAGTGGTGGTGTGTGTTTGGTGTTGGTGTTGTTGATAGTGGTTGAGAAGTGGAGAGTTGCTGACTAAGATTAAAGTAAATCTTAGTAAAACACACATTATTATTTTTCTGTTTTTGTTTGTTTGTCGCGGATCTTAGTTAAGTAAAAGTTCTGACTGTCCACATAGAAATGGATTCTGACTGTCCACATAATAATGGATGTTAGTGCAATCACCAGATATATTTACAATTTAATTTCATTTCGTTCTAAATCGAATTAATTTATGACTATAATATGTGAGAAAGACGGCGACGAGGTTCGCCATCCGTCACGTCTTGATTCCCACGAGGGCGAGAAGCGACTAACGGAGAGCCGTTTCGCTACGATGAATGTTAGAGGAAGGATGGATGAGTGTGGAGGAAGCAAGGAAGGTGTGCCGGGATCGTAGCGGATGGAGATCTGCGGTCTCTGCCTACCCCTACGGGAAACACGCGTGACGATATGTATGTATGTGTGATAATGTGACGTACAACTAATTCGAGTTTTAACTAATAACAAAAGAAGAATTTCAATGAAACTCAACACTGCGGATTTCGTATAAAAATATATCGTACAAAATTTTATTTATCAACGCGTTGTTTAATAGAAATGAGATGGAGGAATAAATTAGGGGTGTCAACTTTGTAAAACAACAAAATATGTATATTTATTTATATGAGGATATTTTTATTTTAATTATAATAATGTATTGACTCAACTCGCAACGCCATACCATCATTGTTGGTTTTCATTAAAAAAAAAAAGTCACCCACTAACTATCGAAAACTAAAAATTACTCAAAGAATGTTTTTGCTTTGATATATAATACAAAACTAAGAAAAATTAAAAAAGAAATATGAAGTGATCATATCGATACCTCGAATAAATACTATGCCAACTTACAACAAGACATAGAGTAGAGTCCGTAGAGTCTACTATACCTGAGGATGCCTCGTGTTGTGGCGAAACACGTGTCGTTTACAAGATGGAAAAGTGATAATGTGTGTCTGGTGTTGTGTATAGTGGTTGGTGGGTGGAGAATTGATGGCCGATTTTCGGTAAGTTTTTTGGTTTAAGTTCCAAATAAATCCACTTAACCCAACGGGAAAACACACATTATTAATTTTCTGTTATTGTTTTTGCTTGTCGCGGATCTTAGCTAAGTAAAACTTTTGACTGTCCATATATATAATGAAATGATTTTATATGATAACTAAATTAACATATAATGAAATGATTTTATATATCATAATGAAATGGAAAAGTTACTGGGAAACTAGACAGATGCCACCTTTGTTTCGTTTTCAATAAATGAAATGATTTTATATATTATATTTAAATGGAAAAGTTACTGGGCAACCTCCATAGCTGCCAATTTTGTTTCTTTTCAATAAATGAAATGATTTTATATATTAGTATTGAATGGAAAAGTTACTGGGCAAACTTCGCAGCTGCCGCATTTTTTTTCTTTTCAGTAAATGAAATATAGGGAGAGTGTCAACCTTGGTACCACATTCCAGAAGCAGAGAGTCTGAGTGCCGCGTGCAGGTAATTTATTCAGTTCCACGAATAAATATGTCTTTAATATCTCGACAGCTAATGACGGGGTGAATATAGCGTGTTCGGTTGCAGACTTCGGTTTTCAAACATAAATAACAAAAAAACCACAAAGAAGAAATAGATATAATAAAGAGAAGAGAGAGTATGATAACGAGAGATAAAATTACGAGGAAGAGGAGTGCAGGTTCTATTATTTTTTTTAATACATATATTCTTTACAGGCATAAAAATGCTACTAAAATCAGTAAACGAGCCAAGTTGCAAGCGCATAGCGAGGTGTATGTAATTCAAAACAGATTCGAACAAAAGTTTACACGTTAGCATGTAGGTTTCGTATATATTAATACATACATACATATAGTCACGCCTGTCTACCGTAGGGGTAGGCAAAGACCACAGATCTCCATCTGCTACGATCTCGGCATACTTTCTTTGCTTCCTCAACACTCATTACTCTCCTCATGCAAGCCCACCTTTTAAGGGTACTCTTGACCTGGCCTTTCTCAAAAACTTTTAAGGTGTATAGGGAAGTGATATGATATAAATGCGGGTATCGTAACTTTTAAAGTAAACTGAAAAAGTCCACATAGAAGGTTTTGGTAAAATGGCCACAATTTTATTAACACGTAACGTGAAAAGCTGACTTGTTACATTTCAAGAGACTGGATATTATCGTATTTTTTTGACACTGGCATAATAGTTTTAGCTAATTGCCATCAAAGAAATAAAAAAGAAATATATTGTTTCCCTTCGAATAATTTCATAATAATAATAATAATTTTCTTTATTCTTTTTTTTTCTTTATTGTACACCAAAAACAAATTATATACTATCACAGTATAAACTTATTAAATTCTAACTAATAAGCCTATTTTCGTCTCAAGAAGACCAAAACTTTGAGTAATATATTAGGGAAGAAATTACAAAGAAACTCCATGGTCTCTAGCGGTACGAGGCGTGGCAAATCAGTATACATGCGTTTATTGATTATTCGACCTATGATGACCTAGTTCTGCCACCGCACACCCTGTATGTTGATAGCGGGCGCATCGTCGTGACATTTACAGTCGACGGGAGTCGCATTTGAGTTTTGCGAGAATTCCCGTCGCATAAGCGCCGGCCGGCGCTTCGGCGGGCCGGGGATAGCTACGCCCACGTGCGTCTCGTCGACAAGCTAGAGACGTCATTACTTCGCAAACTTCCATCCGTACATTTTCGTGGAAATGTGGAGCGGCGTAAATGCATACTGTTCCAGGAAGGAGACGATGCAATATTGACTAATTATACTGCACTGGTTTAAATGGTGCTGATGGTGATTTTTATTTATGGCACTGGAAGGCAAACGAGCCGAGATGAAATCCATCGGGTTGACGTGGCCTGAAATGAAGCGCGTCGCTCAATACCGATCCCAATGGAGAAGCACTGTTGACGCCCTCTGCCCCATCTCGGGGACATAGGACCATAAGAATAAGGCACGCGAGCAGGCGTGTCGCCTGATGGAGAGTAATCAACATCGTCCATAAACATCCGCAGTGCAATAGGCGTTGCAGAAGCTTTTGTGCCGGCCTTTGACAAATGCGTTGGCCTGTTCTTTAAAGGTTTCAATGTCGTATGGTTTTGGAATTACCGTTGGATGTAACTAGTTAGTGGTGTGTGGAAAGAAGTTTTGGGAAAAACGCACCGTACTGGACCGCCATTGATCTAGATGGTGGGGATGAATGTTTTCTTTGAGTCAAGTCTTCACATCTTAACCTTTTCGCTGCGGTGAGAACAACCTCGTCTAGAACGGAGCGTCGTGCCGGAAGTGGGGACGTCTTCGGCATTCAGGGTCAAGACTTTTCTCTCAAAAATAATGTGACATTACTTTTGATTCTATTTTCTTGGAGCAGGTGATTATAGTGACTTTTTTGTGGGAATGTTGACGTTAAGACGTCCAGAACTTCATTGGAAGGGCAACCAGAGGCGATCAAAAAGCTAGCAATTTGTGGGATGAGCAATTTGAGGAACCACATTAACGATAATTCAACGATAAAGACTATTCCTCGAAACGTAGGTATAATATGTTACTCTCCTCATGCAAGCCTGCTGAATAAGAGTACTCTTGACCTGGTCTTTCTTACAAACTTCAGCAATTTGGTCAAGGTATGTTTTCCGTGGTCTTTCCCTACCGACCCTTCCATCCACATTCGTAACATAAATTTCTTTTGCCAGTTATCTTTCATCCATCCTCTCTATGTGCCCAAACGCATCCCTTCATTCTTTCCGACCTTCTTTTACTCTAACGCTCTCTTATATCTTCATTTCTTAATGTATCATTTAAAGTTACACAAACAAAAAATCACTTCATCAATTGTAAATTTATTGCAACGAAAACATTTCAACGACACCGCATTCCATTCCACGCTTTGTTGTTTTAGTAACGTAATTGTAAACATCGTTTGGGTTAAAAAAAAAATTCGACAGCCGTCTTTCGGAGTACGTCTTAAACAACTCCAGGGAACTGTTAGTGTAAAGGTGTAAGGCGTTTATTACATTTGGTAACTGTGTAATTGGCACAGAGCCGCCACAGAAATAGATTGTTTACAATCGTAACGCGGTACATCCACAACACGCGCAGGCCTATGACGTCCACCGAGTTCCAAATCTGCAAGGGTCCAGCACACTGGTTCAGGACTTGTATTACACGGCTAACTTTCCGCGACAGATAATCATCTACGTTTTATTTTTTTCTAATCCCTACTATCAGTTCACACTCTCATACATACATACATATCGTCACGCCTGTCTCCCGTAGGGGTAGGCAGAGTCCACAGATCTCCATCTGCTAAGATCTCGGCATACTTTCCTTGCTTCCTCCACACTCATTACTCTCCTCATGCAAGCCCGCCGGTTAAGGGTACTATTCAGCTGGCCTTTCTTAAAAACTTCGGCAATTTGGTCAAGGTATGTTTTCCGTTGTCTTCCCCTACCGACTCTTCCATCCACATTCGCAACGTAAATTTCTTTTGCCAGTCGTCTTTCATCCATCCTCTCTACGTGCCCAAACCATCTAAGCATCCCTTTCTCAACTTTTGTTACGACACCTTTTACTCCACACCGCTCTCTTATATCTTCATTTCTTATTCTATCATTCAAGGTTACACCACACGTACTTCTTAATGCTCTCATTTCTACCGCATTTAGTCTGCTTTCATGACACTTCTGCCAAACCCAACTTTCACTACCGTACATCGGAGACGTCGTCTCGCTATTCCGGCTACGCTCCCTTCCACTCGACTCTACACAGGGTCACTTACACGTGGCCGTAAGCATACGGTAGAGACCTGTGTCGTCAATGTTTCACATCTACTAAGCGTGCTATGATGCTTTTGTTTTTTATATTACTTGTTAATTTTACAGTTGATACGCTTTTTTTAGTAATGTAAGGGAAATTAAAAATATTTCAATCTTGATATACGGGTTAATGCAATTAAAAAACCGGACCCGATAATTGGGGATATCAAATTCCATTCTATTGAGAGCGGTCTTCATCTGATCCGTCCACCGCATTGGAAGTCTGCCGCGCGCCCTGGTCCTTTCCACTTTTCCCTGCACTACCAGACGTTGAATGAAGGCGTGTGTCATCGCGTCAAGACACAAGCCCGAAGAAGGAAAGTATGCGACCTTGTACAATTTTTTTTTTGTTTGCTTTCCTATCCAATAAAAAAAATGTATAGCAATTTTAACCGCTGTGAATTGGGCGATTGTATCGAGCGACCGTATCACCTGTATTGGGACCGCGGCCGAAAATAGTTCACGCGTGGGCGACGCGTTTCGGAAGGGACACTAATATGATACATTGGGCTTCTAATACCAATACACGGTCTGCTGATATGTTGATATTTATCACCTGTTTCAAGAAAGGCTAGGCGGAATAATGAAAAGAATAACATTATGAACCAACTTTTGACTTTGCTTATTATTGATCTTTGCCTAGCCACCTGTCCGGTAGTTATGGTATTGGTAGACGGGTACGCGATCTCAGCCTCCTGAGCTACTACCGTATCATTCATTGTCTTCCGTTACGGTAGTATCATATCCCTATCACCCTGTCTAAATTCATCTTTCCTTTCACCTTCCCTTTTCTTTCTTCTCTATCCTTTTGCCTTCCTCTCCGCCAATCCACGGTCTGCCGTGCTAATGGATGCGTGGCTAGGAGCGAGCTTAGTCGCAAGCGTGCCGAACGCAGCGTCTTTAGGGGCAGATTTTTAAGCGCCTCAAGCTTCTCGTATATAGGGCGGCGATACCATAAGGTGACCTGCTTGCTCTTTACCTGGATCGTGATAGCGAGTGCTCCAGAACTTTTGCACCATGTGAAGGAGGAGAGTTGTGCTGAATTGGCTGCCAACCTTCGCAAGTCGGAGAGGCACACTTAGAAGAAGATAGTGTCTAAGGGCTGCAGTGGTCTATGGGCGGAGTTGATCGCTTCCCATCAAGCGATACGCTAGCTCGTTTGTCTCCATACCAAAAATAAAAAAAGTCTAATTAGTGAACATTGGAACTTGGGTCTAATCATGTAAGCCATTCCCATTCTAGTTCATAGACAAATAGACAAAGGGGCCAATGACTTGCCAACGTATCTAATGCGTAATGAAATACAATTAAAATTAATGTTTGATTGTGGGCGCGTAGACAGCTTATGATAAATATTTTACGTGGACATTACAACTGTGTAATTTGCATTTGGCACCTGCATTACGGTATACTGCCAACAGCTGCTACACTGCAGTCGTACGGACATGCTTTATATGGAACAAGAATGGTCCACGGTCAAATACAAAAATGCAGGGCGCGGATCGTGCTCTCTTCGTATAGCACATTTTATAGAGTATTTGCCGAGTTTCTTAACAGTATTTCAATGAGAATCAATTTTTTTTAGTACAATCGTCCCCATAGACAGGAGACATCCCACTCTATACACCGTGACTTAATAATTACCCGAGAAAATTAAGTAATATATTCAGTTATCTTATATATACATTAAATTTGGCGAAGAAAATAAATTTTTATTTTTATGAAATATTTATTAAAAATGTCCTTAATATACACCAAAAATTATACAACAAAAAATCTTGCTAATTCAAATAGACATCATTATCATTCCAATATGAACTGCACCCAAACCAACCTAATTTGATCGCGTAATATTTACGTACGGAAGGGATAACTATGAATGAAAACAATTTGCGCAACCAGCCGACAAATGACGTGTTTTCTCTTTCCGCGTCATACTTATGAATACATGCGTCTCATGCATAGTAGTAAACAAATACTACGAATATGGCGTACAAGTGTTTGATGCATTTACAGGATTTCTTTGAAGTCCCATAAAACAATATTTTTGTATATTTGAATGTTACTTACTGACATACATATTATTACAAACGCAAATTTTAGTTTTCTCGGGTAGTTAAAAAGTCACGATATATAGTGGTTATTTTTTCAAGAATATATTATATTAAACGAAAGGGTAAATTGGTTAAATGAGAAACATTAATGTGAAAATTATCAAAGTCAAAAGTACTAAACTACGTTTTCTGCCACGAACTGTGGAAATATGGTGGTGACATGGTGGTATTCAAGGAAAGAGCGTATGTGTGAGAGGCCGGCAACACATCTGCAATGCCTCCGTATCAATAATCCAATAATAAGTAATCCAATTACATATACATATATACACATACACACATCGCATCCACTTCCTCAAGTAAAAAACACACATTATTATTTTTCTGCTTTGGTTAGCTTGTCGCGGATCTTAGCCAAGTAAAACTTTTGACTGTCCACACAACATTTCGTACAAAAATAATTTCACTTTCGACATTATTTATTATTGCGAATTCATTCCAAGATACATGTGGCAATATAAGAAATGGCATTTTATTTATATGATTAAATACGTGGTAAGATGTACAAGATTAGAACGTAGGAGAGTCCACGTGTAGGACGTACGTCACAAGAAGAACAGACACTAATATACAATGCGATGGAGATACATACTGCGGGGGCAAAAGCTTGGAAATATCTGCTAGAATATTTATGGAAGATCGTATGACGACAGTCACCGCTAAAGTACAAGAAAATAATCAGAAAAAGGTATTTTATGTTTATGAAAAATGCGGAAACACTGATTTGACCGCAAAACCTACCAATAAAACCGACGCAAATTTGACAATAATACCAAAACGTAAAACACACAACACTTTTTTAAAGATATGTGCCCTGTGCGTTATATGTGCGTCATCATCTGTATACAGGCAAGTGGATCGGTGTACATCCCGTTGACCATTAACGGGGCTTTAACACGTTCATTGGCAAGTCAAAATCTTAGACTTGCATAAACGGCCAACATAAAAAATAAGTTTGTTTTTTTTATGAGATAAAAATAATTTTATTAAATTGAATCTACAGTTATATATATATATATATATATATATATATATATATATATATATATATATATATATATGTATGTATATATATATATATATATATATATATATATATATATATATATTACGCGACTTCGCATTATTGGCCACAGCGTAATAAAATAAGAAAGCCATTTCTGGATAAACGGATATTAACTCACCACATTTTCCCAATTCAGATAGGCGGGGTAACTAGACTCGGAATAAATATCTGTAGGACATACATATCGACGCAAATAGAAAACCTGAGCCAAAAAAACTTACGAGACTTCCGAAAACATTATATCTGATACTCAATCACTCAAAAACAGTCAGTTTCAACGCTGTACAAAATTTTCTATAGTCCGTAGAGCCGTAGAGCTTGCCTTTAATAGCGGTAGAGCCACGCTACAGATGAATACTTTGTCAAGAATAACATAATATTTGTCTGTAGCATGAATGGGCCGGCTCGCCCGGGGATGTACCACACTCCCGCAGAAAACCAGCGTCCATCGGCGTGATTAAATCAATAGGTGATCGCTCACATATTCATTTAAGTGTTTATTTACACGTACCGGCGCGCAACTGGTGATGCCACCACCGCCGTAGAAGAACTCACGGTCAAACACCACCACGGAAGTGTGCCAGACACCCTCGATCTGCCGACCTGCGGAACACAACATTTATCAACAATAAAACCAAAAACATTATGCATCATTATCACCGTGAAGGGCAGAAGGTGTATGGATACCATGCATGAACTCTTCAATCCGTCTGCTGATAGAATTCTTTCCATTCATGCACCACAACCCTTTGGAACCAGCTACCTCCAGCGGTGTATCCGAACCGATACGACATTGGAACCTTCAAAAAACAAGCCTAGACATTTCCCACGGGCCGGCAACGCTTCTGCAAAGGCTATGGGACTGCAGATATCTACGGGCGACGTTGATGGCTTTCCATCAGATGACACGCTTACTCTTTAGCCTTTCGATCACATAAAAAAATGGATCTACGTTTAATAGTAGTATATAAAAAAATTAGAATATAAATATACAATAGTATACCCTGTACAAGTTACCTCGATCTTTTTGACAGATGTAATTTTTTCTGATCGACATAACTTTGCTATGACGAACATATTATTTTCTTACTTTAATGATTTTAAAAATTGTACAAATATTAAAAAAATACATATAACACAAAAGTCCCTAAAGATTCAAGCGTTATCCGAAATTTTTAAGACTTTTTATTGCTTCAAAGTAAAATTTAAATAGGAACACTGCAAACAATATATGCTTGTACAATGTTATATCGGTCGGACGGATGGGACACGAATAACAGCATAGATCGATGTAACATTGTACAAGCGTATTTACAGACTAGATAAAAAGTTATGCGTATCGCTTGATTGTATTATAAGTTTTAACCACTCATGGACATCAAGAAAAGGGACACTGCAGATGGATGGATTTACTTATTTTAAGGAAAAGGAAAGATGTTTCCGATACGACATTGAAACCTTCAAAAAACAAGCCCACTCTTATCTCAGAGTCCGGCAGCGCATTTGCAATGCCTAGGGTGTTGCGGATGTGTATGGGCAGCGTTTCAGCGATTGCTCGCTCGTTTGCCTACCAGTCCCACAAAAAAAGGATCAGGATAAAAGCGGAGAAGACGGTAACAAAGCTTGAACCAAGCACAAAAGCAAAATTATTAAACGGAAATCGATCATCTAAATGGAATCGAGGATGACTTCAGGACAATCGGTGTGAGGGGCTGGAGGGTAAAAAGCTAAACGAAGATCCGACTGGAAAAATTTACTGGACCAGGCTAAGGACCCGCGCGGCTGTAATGCCTTGATGATGATCATCTAGGAGAGTGTAGTACATCTCGAGTACGAGTCGACCCATTCATGTAGCAGAAATTAATTTGATAAACAAAATCCTGCAGATTAACGCATCTACATAAATACTCCTCAACTTCCAAACACCGTTACATAATTGTTTAGACGCTGATAGTCAAGTGGAACACGAAAACAATCCCCGTATTCTGAGCTGGCACATTTACACACTGCACATCATTAGTGACCGAAAAAAATATACAAAATTGGGTCACTAGAGCTTTTGTATTTGTACTAAGAATGTTTTAAGATGCGTTCACATATACACGTATAACTTCGCGTTGTTAGTAAAGTTGAGTTGATGGGTATGATTTGTAAAGTTTTGACATTATATTATTAGAAAGAAAATAACTAGGCTTGTTGTGTTGTTCAGAGTTCAAATAGAGCATCCATACCACAGAACTTAACATACATACATACATATTGTCACGCCTGTTTTCCGTAGAGGTAGGCAGAGACCACAGATCTCAATCCGCTACGATCCCGGCACACATTCCTTGCTTCCTCCACACTCATCCATCTTTTCATCCATCCTTCCTCTCACATTCATCGTAGCGATACGGCTCTCCGTTAGTCGCTTCTCGCCCTCTTGGGAATCATGACGTGACGGGTGGCGAACCACGTTGGCCTCATTTTTTAACAAATCCCACAAGCCGCAGGGGAAGAGAAGCCTGTTTCTTCTTTAAACAAAGCAATTAATTACAAAACGGTTGATTGCGATTGTTAAGATTGATATCAAATAGAAAGCAAGTTTCTTAGTTTAGGAAAAAAATATTTTGAATACCTTTAATTTTTTGGTATAATAAATTATAATAATATTATATTATATTCAACTTTAATAACACTATTTATATATATTTTCCCCGAATAACAATATTATTAATATAAAAACAAATACTATATAATATAATAGTGTTATTTGTCTGTCAGGATAAAGCAAGCGAACAAAGGATTTAGGTATGCAAGTAAAGGAAATATTTTGAATTTAATCCACTTATCTAAACCTAATGTAGACATATGGGTATCTTAAAATTATGGGTAGGATAGTGGAAAATATATAATAATTAAAAAATGCTATTAAGCCTTTAATGTTTATTGTACAATTATAAGGAAGCATACCTAGTATAGCAGGGGAGAGCAATGAGGCCAGCCCATTGGTCAAATCATAGATATAGAGGTCTACAGGTACTCCTTCTTCTGTGGCCATTTTCACAGTTCACTGCAAGTCTTGATTCACTTGATTGGTTTCTACAAAGGTTTCATTAGAATTGTAAAATGTGGCTGATTTTAAATTCAAATTATTTATATTGAAAATTTTAGACCTATTTAACTAGTAGCTATATGATTAATGGAGTCAGGTGTTACTTTGCGAAACTCCATTATTATTTGGACAGTCAGACCTTTTACTTAGCTAAGATCAGCGACAAGCAAACAAGAACATAAAAATAATAATGAGTGTTTTCTAATGGAAGAAGTGAGATAACTGTTAAGACTTAATGGTTGTCTTCCATAGAATCTACTATACCTAATGATGCCTTGTGTTCAGGCGAAACATGTGTTGTGTGCAAAGTCGAAAAGTGGGTTTCAGTAAGACTTAGTTTAAGTTCTCTGTAAATCCACTTCTTCCACTAAAAAACAGATATTATAATATTATTTTTCTGTTTCTGTTTGCATGTCATGGACCTTAGCTAAGTAAAAGTTCTGACTGTTCACATAATAGCTATATTTTAAAATAGTTAATTTAATTAATTTTTTAATCACTTACAAATTCTATAACATTAAATTATATAAGTAACATATGGGAATATCTAAATAGAATGTTATAGTGAAAAAAAAAAACTACAATAGAATTTTCTCCAGCGGTGTTTCCGAACCAATACCATATTATAATAGAATTTTCAAAAAACAAGCCTACACTTTTTTCAAGGCCGGCAACGCTTGTGCAATGCCTATTGCACTGTGGATGTCTATAGACGACGTTGATTGCTTTCCATCGGGCGAGACACCTGCTTGTTAACCTTCCTATTGCATACAAAAATTCTTTATAAAGATTTCATTAAATTAAATATAAAAATTTAAACTTTGATACTAATAACTCTTCTTTAGATTTCTCAGAATTTTGAATGCAAAATCATAAATACTAATATTGAATAAATGTTTGTATATATATAAAGAAACATTTGTAATAAATAATAAAATTCTTGGATCTATTGGAGTTATTTTATAAAAAAATTGTATTTTTTTAATTATTGTATGAAATATATTTAATATTACTTATATTACTTAGTTTTATAAAATTTCGTATAATTGTATAAATATGTACATTTAAGTAAGTGTATAATGTTTATATGACTGGCACCACCTTGCACTTGGTAATATTAATTTTAATTAACACTTTTATGTTTAATTAAAATGTATTGCACTTTTGAACTGGTATAAAACATTATAAAAAGTCTTTAGTCTTTCTTAACAATAATATAACAAATTGAACTAAGCATCAAAATTGCAATGTATCATTTGGAAATTACGAAACTTCCGTGCTGACCATACAGTGTGCAATTTGATGCAACAAGTCGTGCTACACCTGTTCCGCGCGTTCATACCGACGGATTCACACTAACTATGTCTGAAATGAACCATCCGCCCACATTCACGTGTCATCTATAGTATAATCACCTACCAGCTATATACGACACTATTTATAAGACAATCGCGGCAGAAGAAACACACATTCGACACCTTTAGTTAACTGTGATGCGATACCCAGGAGCTCACCCACTTTAAACTTTTTTTATTTATTTTGAAGTTATAACAAGTCTAATAATATAATTAGTTTTTAAAAAAGTTTGTAAATTATCAATAATAAATGTTTACTAACGTAACTATAGTAATAAATTGTAAAACTATGAAAACAAAACGACATTAATTCCAATTTATCTGTGGACAATATTAGCTAATTGTTACAATTGTGAACAAAATTAACTTTGCAGTTTCTTTTCCTTGCATTTTCAGCTTTTGTTTTGTTGTGCTGATTTGACAAATTTTTGAAATTGATGTTATTAAATGACATTGACACTTAATATTTATGTTCAGAAACTAATTACATTTATCATAAGTATTTTACTGACTTGGTTAAATGTCTATCAATAGTAAGACTAAAAAAATACATTGATGCAAATACATGGATCACGGTGTATATAGATATGACGAGGTTGACAGGTGAAGCAATATTTGATTATATTTTCATCGCAAGAAGAAGCGTAACCCTTCAAAAATTAAATGTATTAATTATTAAAGAAATAGACTGAAAAACGAGACTTATTTTTATTATACAACACATACTAGGTAGTCATAACTGTTGTGTAAAATTATTATTTTTTTATCCTAGTATGATTTTATTTAGGAAACTCGGAGATCTGTTAAAATGACTATTTGAACAGTGTAGCTGACAGAAACTCTTGGATATGTATGTCTGAAGTAGAATCTTTTTGGGGGATCACCTTGGGGGTCTACATGTAGAAGAGATTGCCGCAGATTAATAAAGGCAATGGTTTAATTAATATTGTTTATTAATTTTTGTAGAATAAGTTTTGCTTTTACTAATATATGAACATTTTATCAAAATAGAAACAAAGGAACATATATTGTAAACAACGTTTAATTTCTGAACTGATGAACGTTGTTGATATGTCATGTCATTGTCATGTCATGTCAGTTTAGTACTGTACTGCGGTGAAAAATACTCTATTTTGCTAAAACAGAATGTCGGGATCGAAAAAAATGGTAATTTTATTGTTTAAATTGAATCGACATTTGTATAACTTATCGATTAATTCAAGCATTTTCTCATTTAGTTTATGAATCATGTGCTAAATGAATTTAAAACTTGCGTTACCCTTTCCTTCTTCGTGTCAACTTTTAAATTTATATGTATATTTAATATCAGTTTTGGTTTGTCCCTAAATACAAACTATTATTTACGACCCATTTAAGATTAATTATAACATTAAAGTGCCAACAACTCACTGTTTTCACAATTGATGACTCAGCTGTTTTACTTAGTTTTAAATTAAGGGACGGTGTGTGAAAGTTTACGTCAGGGTATGAGATGATGCATTGCAGACCCTGCGTGTGCAGTCTTCAGAAGGTACGGCGCGCATCGATGTATTGGACACAGACGTCACAGCACGCTTGTACGAGCGCGTGCATGAGGCATTGAACCTCAATACGTTCGGCTTTGCGCTGCACCGCGACCGCCAGCGAAACAATGAAGTCATGTCTAGTAAAACGAGAACACTCCGCGATTACGGCCTACAGCATGGTGATATGCTATATCTCAGTCCTGTTAATGGAGCAGTTCTATTTGATCAACCTTCTACCAGTGCTGAGGTATTCCTTTAAGCTTTATGACTTACTTGAGGTATGTAGCACAGTTAATGTATTAAAAGTGAAGATTATGACTTACCATTATTTCATATTATTAATTTCTGCCATCAGGCATCATTAAAAGCCTATAGAAATCTGCTGGACATAGGCCTCTCCCAAACTAAGAATTCGCTTATAGTTGCTATATATTATGGTCTAACCGTCCTTATTCCCAGACTGGATATATGGACCATTCTGGGAATATGGGCGTTCAAACTTATTTGACAGATTTAGGTAATTTCCATCAGTAATACATTAAAACGAGACTTCATTTTGTTTTTATGGGATAGGAAGGCAAATATGCAAGTGTGCCACCTGATGGAAAGCAATCATTCTTGCCATAGACATCTGCAACATTAAATGCAAAAAAAATTGCTGTTTTTTTCAGAAATACATATGCTTGTTTTTTGGAGGTTTTAATGTTGGTTACGGAATACTCTTAAAGTTAGCTGGTTCCGTAGAGTGGAGGTATATTTTTAAACTGATATAATATTGTTTAAATATGTATGTATGTTATTACATACATACATATTGTCACGCCTGTCTTCCGTAGAGGTAGGTAGAGACCACACATCTCCATCTGCTATGATCTCACCATACTTTTCTTGCTTCCTCCATACTCTCCTTATGCAAGCCTGCCAGTTAAGGGTATTCTTGACCTGGCCTTTCTTAAAAAGTATTTTATTTAAATTATAAATTAATATGCATATTGCACATGAATCTTAAATATTGTTAGAATTACCAAGTCTAGAATTTTCGTATCATAATACAAGCTTAAAATCCATTTGCAGTAGTGCAATCATGATACAGTCTCACAATTTCTCGTTCTAAGAAAAGAAAGTTGTTGAAATTTTAACTTCTATATTCAATTTAAAATTAAAAGTTGAATGAATGATTCTGCACTATATATAATTAACTATCTATGTATTTTTTAGCAGAGCAATAAACCCTTTGGTGAACCAGCAGTACCTGGGACATCATTTGGAGCATTATCATCACAGAAGCCCACCATGCCAGAAGAGGATGCAGTTGATTTAGAGCTATATAAATTGTCTGGAAATATTGAGAGACAACGAGATGAGAAATTGTAAGTATAATTTTAAAATATATCCTTATTATGTTCTTAAATAATGTTATCTTAGCCAATTTGGACACAGAATGTGTTTTTAATAATCTTAAGAACTTTCACAAATATAAAAGTTGTAGTCGTACAAGAATACTCTGTAATCAAATGGAAAAATTTAATTTTTCAATATAATTGAAGGAAAATTCTTATGCCATGTCCTTAAGACATGATAGATATACACAAGTCATATTGACTGACCCTAAAACTACTTCATGTGTTTTCAAAAATCTAGTTTCAAATGGGATTTGAACTCAAAACCCTTCGCAGTTATTAGATACCTTTTTTATAAATTTCTCTGCACCATTTGTCAGAACTGTGGTAAATGCTGACGCATGCTACTGCAGCTGCGACGGCTATCTATATCTTCAGCCTAGTTTTCTAATCCATATTTATATCTGCTCATACTTTTTGTATATATATTTCTTTACTGTGCATTTGTCTAGGCTGTAGAATAATTTGTCTGAGGAAGTCAGGATGTTATCATTATCTCACCGTAGATTACTGTTGTTAAACCAGATTGACTGCACAGTCTAAGTAACAAACGATTATTAGTAGAGCCGTAAATTCATAGACCCGCTCAACTGGGGAAGTCGAAATTCATCCAACCGTGGCTCCACGGTTGTCTTTCGTAGATTCTACTATACCTGAGGCTGCATCGTGTCGAGGCCCGCCCAAGGCAGCCCCTTAGAGCTAATCGAGCCTTTGCCAAATTTCAGCGAAATTGGTCCATAAATGACAGTTTTAGCTTTATATGGCGGCCATCTTGTTATCCACCATTTTGGTTTTTATCTGCCCCCTCACCCGCTCAACTGGGGAAGTCGACCCTTTCACAATAATGGAGAAAAATGCTACCATAAACAATTTTGTGTTACTGTTTTGTACAGTAAGTGTAGGGATTTGGAGGCCCAAGACCTTTCCGATCGCATTACCTTCCATTAATCTCTCTTCACCTTACATCAAATTCTGTATGTTGACACCACTTGAGCTGATATGATGAGTCCAGTTCATCATATAACATAAAACATTCATATAAATGTTTGAAACAAATATTATTTTTCTATATCAATCTCTCCTAACTAAAATAAACTAAGAAAATTAAATTGTCTGCCTGAGCAGTGCCGACTGATAATAAATTGCAGTTGGAGGTTGTTAACATTTTATTTAATTTTACCATTTCCTTTTAACAGATGCAGACACAACTCAAAAGGGTGCTGTGTTCACTGCTCGCCACTAGAACCGTGGGATGAGAACTATCTGAAAGAACATAATATAAAACACTTGTCATTCCACTCTTATTTGCGCAAGATTACTTCTGGAAAATTCATCTCATTGGATGAGCTCTCCTGTAAAATTAAACCAGGTAAAATTTTAGCTGTATTAATAAATATATTCAATAATATTATAATTAGCGGAAATCCATCCAACCGTGGCTCCACGGTTGTCTTTCGTAGATTCTACTATGTCTGAGGCTGCATCGTGTCGAGGCTCGTCTAAGACAGCCCCTTAGAGTTAATCGAGCCTTTGCTCAATTTCAGCGAAATCGGCCCATAAATGACAATTTTAGCTTTATACGACGGCCATCTTGTTTTCCGCCATTTTGGTTTTTTTCTGCCCCCTCATCCACGTGTTTGCACTTGTCACTATTTTTCTTCGAGAGGGAGCCCACAAACTACACAACAAATAACATGTCAGTGAATCAGTCATTGGTAATGCAGTTTTATATAATACTGAATTGATTTGATTGATATCATAATTCTTTTCGCAGGGTGTAAGGAACATCCGCCGTGGCCGCGCGGCATCTGCTCAGCATGCCAGCCGGGCGCCGTGACGCTGAACAGGCAGCCGTACAGGCACGTGGACAACGTGCTGTTCGAGAACTCTGCTCTGGTGGAGCGTTTCTTAACGTACTGGCGAGCCACCGGCCACCAGCGACTCGGCTTCCTCTACGGACAGTACGAACGACATCCAGACGTACCGTTAGGTTCGTCTTAGTTTCACATTATGTATGCTATTTAACGTTTGTCGGAGATCCGACGAACGTTGGAGCAAACGAGTGTTAGAGTGGAGACTGCGTCTCGGTAAACGTAGTGTGGGACGCCCCCCTCCCAGATGGTGTGACGATCTGCGCAGGGCGGCTGGCAGAAACTGGATGCGTGTAGCCGAAGATGGGGCTAGGTGGCGCTCCATGGGGGAGGCTTATGTCCAGCAGTGGACTGCCGCAGGCTGTTGATGATGCTATTTAACAACTTGATCACTATATATATTACTAGCTTTTGCCCGCGGCTTCGCTCGCGTGGAATTTTGTCTGCCACATTAAGTTTCGTGACAGATCATTTTAAATAAATATATTTTTTTTTACTTAATAGTAAAAGTATATCACGACCAAAATTACATAAAATCATTACAAATTGTATCCTATATGTTATTCCGATATATAACCTATATTACTGTAAAGTTCCATCCAAATCCTTCCAGTAGTTGTTTCGTGAAAGAGCAACAAACATACATCCATACTCACAAACTTTCGCGTTTATAATGTTTGTAAGATATAAGTAAGATCAATCAGTATTCCTATTAATGCATAATGGTAAGCTTTTAACTCGACGCGCGCAGTCAAGAGAGCGTATGTGAGTCGCCCTACTGGACGACGTCCTTTGGCGCCCCAGGTACCGCTGGAAAGACATTATCACGAAGTGACTTGCGCAGCCTTCAAGTCTGTAACTGGCAGGTGGTGGCGCAGGACAGGGCAAAGTGGTGTAAGATCTGTTCGGAGGCCAAGATCCATTTTGGGTCGCTGCGCCAACAAAGTTAGTTAGTTTTTTCGGTAACCTTTTATCCTTGTGTAAATATTGATTAATTTTTTTTTGTGGACGCCTAGTCTTTTGTTCGTTAAACTTCTAATACTACTCTTTCTCATCTACAAATAGTAGTCCAGTGCCTTCCAAAGTGATAGGATCTGAATTGCCAGAACGCCTCAATTGGTTACAATTATGCATTAATAAAAATCATGGTATGGAAGAAATGCGGATTTATACCTTCCCCCTTCACCTGCAGGAATCCGTGCACGTGTGGCAACCATATACGAGCCGCCTCAAGAGAGCGGTCGTGACTTCATCACGCTCAGCCCCGATCCTCGTGAGGCGTTGCTGGAGGAGTTGGCGGGCCGGCTGGGGTTGAGGCGCGTGGGGTGGATCTTCACCGATCTGCTGCCTGCTGACCTCGCCGCTGGTACCGTGCAACAAGTCAGGTCAGCAACAGATATTAGGGTGATTAGAGGGAGAGAGAGAGCGAGAGATGAAGAGAGAAAAAAGAGAAGATGACGTAGAGATAAAGATACATAAAGTAACATACAAACTGTAGTATAACTCGTGCTTTGGTTTTATATGTATAAAATTTCTATTCTCTCTCTCTCTTTCTCTCTCTCTCTACAGTAGTGAGTCCGCACTTTGAGTGGATGATCTGTCTCCATCTGTCAATCACTTGGTTGACTGTATTAGATATAGATAATAATAATAATTTATATTAATAATATATTATTATATATATAATCCAATTATAGGTTTCAAAATATAAACGAAGTTGCATTTTCAGGGGTGTGGATACGCATTTCCTGTCAGCACAGGAGTGCATCATGGCGGGTCACTACCAAAACCTATTCCCCAACGCCTGCCGACACGCCTCCAGCGGGTATTTCGGCTCCAAGTTCGTCACCGTGACCGTAACAGGTGAGAGATTGTTCCATAACATATTAAAATAGTATGACCTATATATTACTATGCTGTGCCGAATAAAATTATCGTGCTAACGAAACTCCTTCAACTTTTTTTTATGGGATGGAATGGCAAACGAGCAGGCGTGTCACCTAATGAAACGCAATGAGCGCCCCTGTAGATATCCGCAGTGCCATAGTCATAGCAGAACCGTTGCCGGCCTTTAAGAAAAGTGTAGGCTTGTTTTTTGAAGGTTCCAGTGTGGTATTGGTTCGAAAACACCGCTGGAGGTAGCTGGTTTCACAGGATAGTGGTGCATGTTTAGAAGTTTCTTGGAAAACGCACCGTACAGGACGCCCCGTACTCATCCAGATGTTGGGGACGAAACTTCTGTGCAATTCTTCTGGTGAAAAGTCGGAATTATTCCGAACAATTCCTCGAAGAACTCCCCATAGTAAAAACGACGAAAGATGCTGAGAGATGCTGCAGTGCTTAAAACCTTTAGGTGAAAACTAAATATTTCTTGGCCTCCGAAAAGAGCCATCATGCCTTGTCCTGCCACACCTCCTGCCTGTTAATGACTTGAAGGTTGCGTAGGTAACTCCATCATACCTCTCCAGCGGTACCTTGAGCGCCTTATAGGATCGCGTCTAGTTAGGTGTCCCACATACGCTCTCTTGGTCGCGCGATCCTCCCCCATTCTCTCAACGTAGCCCAGCCAACGGAGTCGGTGAGCCTTAGTCTCTCCGATTACATAATATTTGGTTGGGGCAGCAGATGTCCACTGTAATTTTTATATCATTAATAATTAATTATGTACTGTTTGATTTGACATTGATTTTTAAGAACGAATACATGCATATATAGGTATACATATAAACATATATTCCTTTTTGTTCTGTCTCAATCACATTTTTGAAATATTATCACTGGACGCTGATATTGTGGTGGTGTGGGAGTTCCCCGCTTGAATCGGTCCAGTTATGTACCTCGTAAGAGAGAATGATATATATGCAGGCGACAGCAACCAAGCGGTTCACCTGGAGGGATATCAGGTGTCGGGGCAGTGCCAGGCGCTGGTGCGCGACAAAATCCTGCTGCCCACGCGGGACGCCCCAGAGCTGGGCTACATCCGCGACTGCACCCCCCAGCAGTATGTACCAGATGTCTACTACAAGGTTAGTGGCTACCATACAATTTTTAATTTCTTTTGTTTTTTTTATATAGCAGAGCATGCAAACGAGCGACATCCGCAACGACGGAGGAGGACGAAATTTTAATTTTGAATTCTTTATTTGTTACAGCGACATCTAGTCGTTACGTTCCAAACAACTTAATACAACGTCGCTAGATGTCGCTGTGCGGTGAACACTCGGACCTGCATTGCGGCGACGAGATCGACTCTGTACATTTCGGCAAACGTCGGCACGATCCAAAACTGTTTCCCCAAGGATCCATTACCTAATACCCCAAAAACTTATAAACCCCAAGTTGTTCGACAGTCGTTTTTTGATCGTATACGTTGGAGACCTCAATGCATTATAAAAATTCTATGTTTCTATTATTCATCATCATCAATTTTACTATTATTCAACGGTTCTTGATAACAAGCATGCGAAAATTTCATACATACACACGTATCGTCATGCCTGTTTTCCGTAGGGTACGCAGAGATAGATCTCCATCTGATACGATCTCGGCATACTTTCTACACGCATATCACTCTCTTCATGCAACTCTTGATCTGGCTTTTCTTAAAAACCTAGGCAATTTGGTCAAATTTCAGAACCTAATTAATAGAATATATACTTGAGTTTAGAGAAAATAATCCCCCTGGTGGGGCATAGGGCAGACACGACGTTTCTCCATCTCGATCTGTCGGAGGCCATATGCTTCACTTCGCTCCAGGATAGGCCCATCTTCTGTACTTCGGCGCCGTCACAGTACGCCGCCAAGTTTGTTTTGGGCGCCCACATTTTCTTTTCCCCTGCGGATTCCATTCGAGAGCTTGATTGGGGATATGACTGCGTGGCGCCGTAGACTATGCCCTATCCATCTCCATTTTTGTCGACGTATCTGGACATCTATTGGGTCTTCTTTACTAATTCTCCACAGCTCTTCGTTGGAGACCATGTTATCCGGCCAATATATTTTTAAGACCGCTGCCTACGGTTGACGAATACCTGGAGTTTGCGTACTAGTTCTTTCGTGCTTGTCCATGTCTCACACCCGTACAGCAGAATTGACTTTACGTTAGTTTTAAAGATTTTTATATGTACCTATACTAATAAAAAAACATTCCAATTCTCAAAAACATCCGCAGATAACTGGTAAAATTCTGAGGTCACCTTTGTTAACGTTTTTTAAAAATATTCGATTATTACAGGTGTCCTAATACTAATTTTTAGTAGTGTAAAAATATATACCTACAAAAAAAATAATACAAATATGTTAGTGCATCTACGATAATATAATATTTATATACAAAGACGACCGATTGGCTCAGTGGCGGGGACTGTTGATATGGATGATAGAAATTATTCACTTTTTATATAATATACATATTTATATCTATATTATATAAAAAGTATATCATATCTATCTCTGACAAATACTGCTTTTCACAACATTTTTAAAAATCGGGAGAGATTTCGCTTATTTCACTTCCAGTGGCAACAAATTCCACTACTGAACAGCTTATACTGTAAAAGAGCAATCGTAAACTTTCTTGTCATGGTCAGGCATTTATAAAGTGTATGGCCAGGCGTTTATAATGTGTATAGTCAGGCATTTATAATGTGTATGGCCAGGCATTTATAATGTGTATGGCCAGGCATTTATAATGTGTATGGCCAGGCGTTTAAAATGTGTATAGTCAGGCATTTATAATGTGTATGGCCAGGCGTTTATAATGTGTATGGCCAGGCATTTATAATGTGTATGGCCAGGCGTTTATAATGTGTATGGCCAGACGTTTATAATGTGTATGGCCAAGCATTTGTAATTTGTATGGTCAGGCATTTATAATGTGTATGGCTAGGCATTTATAATGCGTATGGCCAGGCATTTATAATGTGTATGGCCAGGCGTTTATAATGTGTATGGCCAGGCATTTATAATGTGTATGGCCAGGCGTTTATAATGTGTATGGCCAGGCATTTGTAATTTGTATGGTCAGGCATTTATAATGTGTATGGCTAGGCATTTATAATGCGTATGGCCAGAAATTTATAATGTTTATGGCCAGGCATTTATATTGTGTATGGTCAGGCGTTTAAAATGTGTATGGCTAGGCCTTTATAATGCGTATGGCCAGGCATTTATGATGTGTATGGCCAGGCATATATAATGTGTATGATTTTGGTAGGCTATATTATATATAATATGAATATTTTTGGTGGGGGTTAATAAAAAGTCCAGTAGTTGCTGCTTGTACACTAAAATATTTATTTATCACGTTTCCACGTTGGAGTGCGCACTGCTCCGTATTCGATGAACGGGCACCTCCACGTGGCTGCCCCGGGACGTCAATACAACATCATAGACTATACCAACGAACAACTACATGGTTCTTTATAAAGGGTTTTCAATGGCAGAATTAGATTTTCATATATATCTTGATTTAGATATATATATCTCGTTCAAATTTCCAATCGTTAATAAAACACTTTTTTATTCATCCACTCGAATTCGTTGACACATTTTTTAAAAAAAAAAAAAAAAAAAACAGCAATGTGAGAGAAATACTTAATTTGGATGAATAAATGATTGATGTCCGTTGGAGACAGACAGTTCTGGACGTCACGAAGACGGAAAAAGTCTACAACTCCACATGAAACGATCGACGTCTCTCAGACGTTATTGTATGTGGAGGGATAAAAATTAGTTGTTAAGGTTGAAAAACCTAATCCTGCCACCCTTAATGTGTATATATATATATATATATATATATATATATATATATATATATATATATATATATATATATATATATATATATTTTTAGCACGAATATAATCTACACTAGTTACAACAGTTTACGCAAGGCCGCCGCTGGTCCTACGGACCATAAACTTTGGTAAATAGAAATATAAACTTAACAAGTACCTATACGATTCGAATAGATTAATAGAAGAAACACCGCTGGACATCGCTCGCTAACGCCTCCCGCACCATAGCAGTCTTATATCGTCAAATCCCACGTTCATGGTATACAGCCTGCATAGCCATTCTATTCCGAAAAGAATGATAAATAACGAAGCGTTGCCTTACAACCGACGACCATATCGACGCATAAAAGCAGAAACGTAGTAATAATATATTTTTTTTAAAAATATATAAAATTATATCTTATCACTCAATAACAGTCAGTTTCAACGCTGTACAAACTTTTCTATTGGTGGTAGAGCTGTGAGACTCATCGAAGCAGTATTTCTTTTTCTGATCCGAATATGCAATATTTTTTTTTTGACATTCGTATCGTTTACAGCGCTTTTTAAAATTCTATTAGTTCACACTATATATATTTATATATCTTATTCAAATTTTCAATCGTCAATAAAATACTTTTTATTCAACCACTAAAGTTCAAATACATTTTATTAAACTTGTAGTGGATTATACTTCATGTTAATATAGTTTTTTTCAAATATTAGTTCATGAATTAAATTTATTTAATTATTTTAGTTTTATATGGGAGTAAAAATATATTCTCTATACATATTTATATTAATTGTAATGATTTAACAAAAAGAAATTAAAATAATTTTTTTTGTTGACCTAAGTTTTATTTATTTTAATATTTTTTCGTTAAATTACTTGTTATATATATATATATATATATATATATATATATATATATATATATATATATATATATATATATATATATATATATATATATATATATATATTTATATATAAATCATCAAAAAAAGATTGAATAGTACGTAAGGCAAGCATGTTTGTTATGAAAATGATTGTCAACCTTATTTAGAAAGATAATTTGCTTACCTGAATATAGGGGTGTCAACATCAAAGAAATAAGATTTCATATTTAATTTCCTTAATAAACCAATATTATCACAGTTGTGCGAGTGATTCGTGTGTAATGAATTGTTATCGAATATTCACTACGTAATGATTACAGTCGATAATTCAAGATTACCTACGTGACATATACGTGTGTTGTGATGACCCTAAAACGGTTTGTATACGTTTATTCTTTTCGGAATTTGGCTATGGTATACGTGCCACCTATCGCCGGGCATGCGACTCTTAAGCACGAGAAGTTAAAGACCAAAGTCGCTTCCTTCTGGTCCTTCCGATCCGGACTGGCCGACTGCAGCCCTTTATACGATCTACGGAATCAATTTATCTACAATTTACCTACAACGCGTTCTCGATAGGTAAAGTTTGCCTGTATTATATTTGTCTATCGCATTTTAAAGTAAATATATGTACGACTCGCGTTAACGCTAAGACACCGTACCCATTTTAACCGACACACCATACCGGTCCACACCGAAGTATATAATATATATATGTATATTTATATAACATTTAACATTTATTTATTCACACACACATATATAGAAACTTTAGTTATCAGTTAATAGCGGCCCGACCGATTCGACGTTCCGAGTACGCGAAACGCACGCGTCCGAGTTACGACCGCTCGTAATAAAAATATACATATATTTTCGAAGGATTTCGCTAACTACATTCAAACTAGCTAGTTGTGTCCCCCTCCCCCTCACCCGTGTGTGACACGACGTACGCAGAAAGCTCAAGCCGACGAACTCGCACTACGACGCGTAAATACATCAAAATACTCTATAAATATAAAAATAGCACAGATCGAGTGACATTTGTAGACGAGGGGATAGCGTATATACCGTTGGTCCGATTCACTGGTAAGTAAGGGGGCTCAGTTGAGCTTGCCGCAGCTCGCGATGAGGATCGTGCTGTGCGGCTTGCCGGCGCCGTCGCCCGTGCGGCTCAGCCGGTCCACCAGCTCCAGGCCCTCCACCACGAAGCCGAAGATGGCCGTGAAGCCGCGCATCTCGCGGAGCATGATCCGGAACTGCGAGCCGACGAGGCCGAGGTTGTCGTGCCGCTTCTGCGAGCGCCGCATGCCCACGGCGCCGCGCACCGCCGCCATGCGCGTGTCGTCCGGCATGAAGTAGCTCTCCTCGAACACGGAGCGCCCGCCGCGCCCGTTGTTCAGCTCGAAGTCTCCCGTGATGACGCTCTCGTTCTCCCAGCACTGGAACACGACGCAGCCGCGGTAGCCCACGCCCAGCTCGCCGCTCGCCAGCGCGGTGAAATTGCGTGCCATGCGCGGTGCAATGTCGTTGCGCACTTCGATGAGGACGCGACCGAACGGGGCGCCGTTCACCTCCAGGTCGAAGTAGAACAGTGGGTAGGGGCCGGGGGCGCGCGGTGGGGGCGATTCGGCCGGCTCGTCGTCCGGGGAGTCCCGCGCGTACAGCTGCGCCAGGCAGTAGTTGGCCAGCAGCAGGGCGGGCTCGCGGCGTCCCGAAGTGGTGGGGTCGGGAGCGATGCCAGCGAGGGCGTGACGCACGGCGGCAGGCGCGAGCGGCGCTCCGGCGCTCCGCACCAGGTCGTCCAACCGGCATTGACGCAGCGCGGCGGAGTGACGTGCTCTGAGCTGCTCCCGCTCCGCCGTCGTAGATTCACTTCCGAAGGGCTCCAAGGGGGGCGCTGCCAGTTCGGTCTCCAGTCGCACCTTGAGCGCTGTGGCGGCGTCCAGCGTTCGTAAAAGGAAGTCCCGTCGCCGCGCCGCCAGGCGGTGCAGGTCGGCGCGCAGCAGCCGCGAGTCGCGAGCGACGCGCTCGGTGCACGGTTCTAGAGCCGGCACGCCGATCGGGTCCAACGCCAGCCGCCGCGCCAGTGCGAGGACGGCGCCGTGCGTGGGCAGCGTGTCGGCATGGCCCTCCAGCAGCTCGGTACGCTTCCAGCAGTGCGGGCAGCACACGTCGCGGCCCTTGGCCAGCACGCCGCGCGCGCACGCCAGGCAGAAGTGATGCTTGCAGGCGAGCAGCTTGGGCACGCGCTCGACGTCGTCGAAGGCGCGCTTGCAGCACGAGCAGCGCGCCAGCTCCTCTATGTCCGCGAGCGGCGAGCTGGCCATCGCGCGCCAGATCGACCTCCGCCTCGACCACGACCTCCGCCCACTTCCACGTCACATCGCACAACCCGCGATCGCCGATCCGCGCTACCTCACATTCATTAAAACAAACTAATACAATCGACGTGGAGTGAAAGCCACATCATTTTACACTTTTGTGTACACACGCCATGTTGTTTTTCACTCCCGCCCTACGTTCACGTCGGTCGATCAACAGATTAGTTCGCGACGACGTAACATTGTCGCAGCGTAACCTACACAATTCTCTCGTTTTACAAAATGAATGATCGAGTGGACGTAACCATCATTTTATTGTATTTTGTATGGTTTATAAGCCAAGATGAATTTTAAAATTCATTTTACTACTTCTATTCTTTACATTTTATACTTGTACTATAAAAATAATAAAACCATTATTACAAAATATCTCTCTAATGTAGTTTATTATTCGTTCGTGGTTCCGCATTTCTTATTTTTTGAATAAGCTACAAATTGCTACGTAATCAGAACGTGTAAAAAAATCAATTGTTATATATTATTCATTATAGAAAACGATATTACAATAAATTATTTATTATAGAAAACGAGGGAAATGAATTACACATGATTATTGTTATACATTTTACATAAATAAAATCCCATTAGAAAATTGAAAACACACGGCATCCCACTGCAGGGCTATCATTGACGTGTTTCACTTATTTGTAGTTTGCTATGTAAAATATAAAGGTTTACATCTGGATTTCATGTGGACAGTCAAAAGTTTTACTTAGCTAAGATCCGCGACATAACAATAACAGAAAATTAATAATCTGTGTTTTTCTGCTGCATGAAGTGGATTTATTTGGAACTTGAACCAAAAACTCACCGAAAATCTATCCATTCCCACCAATTCTCCACCCACTAACCACTATACACAACACACATTACCACTTTTCCATCTTGTAAACGACACATGTTTCGCTTTTACAATTAATAATCTGGATTTCACATAGAACTCTAATTTTTTAATCTTAAAATGAGGTAATTTCTTTACGCAAGGTAGTCAATATCCTCTTTATGCAACAGTTATTTAATTTAAATTACTAATTTAAACGATAGTTCATTAAATCATATCAAAAAAAAAAAATTAAAGTTATGATGAAAGTTAATAAGAATATCTCATTAATAATTTGACTTCGGTTCAATGGTTTTGGTTCTTTTTTCGTTACGGAGCAGTATTTGTTGTGTTGCCATATTTAAAAAAAAAAGAACTACAATAAGCCGCTGTTACAAGGTTGAGTCGTTGGGCGCATCGTTTCGCGCGCACTTCGCTCCGTGCGATGTGACATTCTTGTGATAAAGGCGGGTCGGGTCAGCGGCGCACCGCGGCCGCCTTATCACCGGCGGCTTATTGAGTGCTCTGTGTCCCTCTGTGCCCCTCTGTGTCCCTCTGTGCCCCTCTGTGTCCCTCAGTGCCGCTGCGTGTCGCACACACACAACAATTGTGTTACACCGTGTGTCATCCCGTATCGATCCGTGGCCCCTACTACTTTCAACGTGACGTGCTTTTACATAATGCAGCCGTTTATTCACGCAATTGAATAAGTTACGTGTCAGATGATAGCATCTGACACGTAACTTATTCAATTGCGCATGTAATAGTACAGTGACTCCTCTATTGATACTATGGGTGCGAACGTAATAATATTACAAAGTCATTATAATTTTGTTATAATCAATCTTATATACAGTAAAAGCTCTTTATTCGCGGGGTATATATTCCATAAATATGCCGAGAATACAGAAACCGTGAATACGGAATGGTAATTTATATGGGATTATTGGGGATACGTTCCTAGGTGACAAAATAAAAAAATAAACAAATATAGAAAAAAATCAATTTAATTGAAGTTTTTGAACATTGGGATCCTTTTATTATCATGTATGATACTTATTAGATCCGCGAGTAAAGATATTTTTTGCCGTGAATATAGGAATTGGGTCGCATTTTTAATTTTTAATCCGCGAATAGTGAAAACCGGAATAAGGAGCTTTTAGTGGACATCAATCAATTTTATATATTTTACCTACTGTAATTTAATAGAGAGGATGGATTTAAGGCGACTGCTAAAAGAACTTTGCGGATGTGGATGAAGGGGTCGATAGGGAAAGAACAAAGAGAATAAATATACCTTTAACCAAATTGCTGAACTTCTTTAGAAAGGCCGGGTCAAAGTACTATTAAGCGACGAGCTTGTATAAAGAGAGTGACGAGTGTGGATGAAGCAAAGAAAGAGTGCCGAGATCGTAGCAGATGGAGACCTGTGGTCCCCGCCAACCCCTACGGGAAACAGGCGTGATGATATGTATGTATGCTATATACGTGTAAAACTAATAACTTAATGTTTCGTTTTTGGACACCATGATTGTCTTGCTTTCATTTGATTAATGGAGTCAGGCGTTACTTTGCGGAAATCCATTACTATGTGGACAGTCAGAACTTATACTTAGCTAAGATCCGCGACAAGCAAACAAAAATAGAAAAATAATTTGAACTAACTGAAACTAAATCTTACCAAAAAATCTGCCGTCAGCAACTCTCCACCTACCAACCACTATCAACAACACCAAACACACACTACCACTTTTCCACATTGCACACGATACGTGTTTCGTCTCAACACGAGGCATCATCAGGTATAGTAGACTATATAGAAGACAGTCGTTAAGTGTAATACATATTTATATTATTTGTAATTATTTAATAAAAAGTAACTAAAATGAAATTTTTCTTTCATGACCTAAGTAGGAATTGCTTAAATTTTTTTATATACTTGTGCAAATTGTACATATCAATTTTCCCGTGATTTTCTAAATTTATCACTTAGTCGATATTCTTTAAATTCATGTTTGAGTTTTTGTTTAAGATAAATCGGACTAAACATATATCGGAGTTGATATATACAACGAATCCCAGTGCTAGGAGTCCTGTAACACATGTAACATTTTGAAAATAAAGTTATTATTATTATCTCCCTTATTCACCATAGGCGACCCAAACGCCTACTTGACGGCAAACCAGATGGTCGTAGAAGCCGTAGAAGGCCTAAGCTCAGATGGCTAGATGGAATCGAGGACAACTTAAGGACAGTCGGTGTGAGGGGCTGGAGGGAAAAAGCTAAACGAAGATCCAACTTGAAAAATTTACTGGACCAGGCTAATGCCCACCCGCGGCTGTAATGCCTTGATGATGATGATTATTCACCGTGGCACCATGATCCATAGTAGTAATGTGTGTATATTTGTACGATTACAGGAGCGCGACGCGTACGGCAACGAGGTGGGCGTGGCTGCGCGGCGCGTGCCCGTCGCGTACCTGCTGGTGGACGTGCCGGTGGGCGTGGCCAAGAGTGCGCACGCGCAGCCCGCGCCGCGGCACACGCAGCCGCTGCACTCGCTGCGTGCACTGCACCACCACGTGCAGTCCGCGCCCTCTTTCCTCGAGGTAACCACTCCCACTATGCCATACTAACCATGCGAGTGGGATATAAGACAAAATATATCGTTCGGGCTCGGGTGAAGTTAGGCGAACTGGATGCCGTCCTGTGGGGCGCCCCAGGTAACACTGGAGAGACAAGGCTGACCTATGCAACATTCAAATTAATAACTGGCAGGTGGTTGCGCAGGACAGGGCACGGTGGTTTAAGGTCTTTTCGGAGGCCAACATCCATTTTGGGTCTCCGCGGCAACAAAGTTGGTTAGTTATATAATTAAATACATTTCATTAGAAAAATTGGCTCCGTGGCGAGGCCCTACGCCCGCGGTGTCAATGGTCGCGGGTTCGATTCGGAATAAATATATGTATGGATTACAAATATTTATTTCGTGTCTGGTAAACCTACCAGTCCGCATTGGATAAGTGTGGTTGGTTAACCTTCTTTCCTCCAGAAATGGAGAGGCCCGTGCTCAGCAGTGGGACATATATGGCCTGTTAAAAAAAAAAGAAAAAAAGCATTTGACGTGGGATGATCTCAAGCGAAGCGCGTTGTGGTGGTGTGTCGGCAGGCGATGTCGGAGCTGCACGTGCTGCTGTTCCTGTGCAGCAACGAGGCGCTGCCGCTGCCGGTGAGTTCGCTGGAGCCGCTGCTGGCGGCGCTGCGTGATGGGGACGCTGCCGCCGCCGATGAGTGGCGGGAGTCCCCGCAGCCGGCCACGCTGTTCCAGCTGGCGCGCGCCGCCGCCGAAGCTGACGCACCTTCACACAGGTATGCGTTTTGTTTCGGACCCACAGTCAGATACGTTTATTTCATTCTGCAGTAACACACACATATTAAAATATAATTTTATAGATAGATTATCATCATCATCAACACCTGGTGGCGAGGCGACACGCCTTTGCCTCCCTATCCCACAAAAAAATCGGAGGCAGTCCTCATACTGCCGACAGAATTGAAAACTTAAAACTGTGTTTTGAAGTTTCAAACTAATTGCAATATTAAATGCTGCTATCACTACAGAATGTTGCTGACGCGAATCACGAACCCATATCGATCCATGAAGCGTCCAACACACACACATACAACCTGGTATATACAATGTGTTGGCGTGATGCGGGTACGTAGGCAGCTGAGCGCGCATTAACTGTGTTTAAAATATGTCTAAAGCGCTATACTTATAGCTGTAGATATACCTTAAGCATTAGCATGTTGCTGACCCGAACCTATAGATTTTTTCCTTAACTAGAGTTTTGTAATGACTACAGACGTTTTCACTTCAAAAAGTGTTTATTCATTATTGTAAAGCCAATTAGCCAAGCGGATTTTAGGGTATATATATTTGGCCACCACTAAACCTGCTCCCCATAGGCGGGCAGGTAGAGGCCCATTATATCATGAAGCGTCGTCGGATTGTCGACGCCGGACGCGAGAGCTGCGGTGATCTCGTTCAGGCAGCCGATGGGCCAGCTGATAGTCATCGGCTCCTCCGGGTTCGCGCGGCATTGTGGCGCTTGTTGAAACGCAGGTGCTTATATTAATGGGCCGCGCGCCCACTTTTCCACAGCGTATATATAAAGGGTTAACACGTGTTGTTGTTCATTTCAGCGCCGCGAGCGGCGGCGTGTGGACGTGTCCGCTATGTACGTTCCACAACGCGGCGCCGTTGGACGCGTGCGAGATGTGCGCGATGCCGCGGTGAGTATTGCCATCTCACTCTTACATAACATACACATATCGACGTACCACCACTCTGTGGAACCAGCTATCCTCAGCGACGCTTTCGAAACGATACGACGTTGGCAGCTTTCTAAAAACAATCCTTATGTACCTTAAAGGCTGGCAATGCTTACGTGACTCCTACGGCTTTGATCGCTTCCCATCTGGCGATGCGCTTGCTTGTTTTCCCTCCTATCCCATAAAAAAGCCGCAGTGAAAACCAGAGCAAAAAACCTTTTAAGATTTCTGAAAAAAATGTATCTATCTGATCACTCAAAAACAGTCAGTTTCAACGCTGTATATATTTCTTATTAATCTGAAATATTCTGGGAACTACACATTGAGTGTACGCCAGCCAACATACGGTTGTTCGGTGACTTAATTGGTTTTTTAAATATAAATAGAAATAAAAAACTAAAAACGATATAAATAAAATTATTGATGATTAAAGGAGTCAGGCGTTACTTTGTGGAAATCCATCACTATGTGAACAGTCAAAAGTTTTACTTAGCTAAGATCCGCGACAAGCAAAACAATAACAGAAAATTAATAATGTGTGTTTTCCTGTTGAATGAAGTGGATTTATTTGGAACTTAAACCAAAAACTTACCGAAAAACGGTCGTCAGCAACTCTCCACCCACCAACCACTATACACAACTCCAAACACACAAACCACCACCAACCACTTTTCCACCTTGTAAACGACACGTGTTTCGCCCCAATATGAGGCATCTTCATGTATAGTAGACTCTAGGGAAGACAACCAAAAAGTGACAAAGTCACTAGGTTAGGTAGACTCTGCGGAAGACAAGCGAAAAGTGACAGAGTTTACAGGGTGGAAAAGTGGTAGTCCAGCAGTAAAACACACATTATTAATTTTCTATTGTTGTTTGCTTGTCGCGGATCTTAGTTAAGTAAAAGTTTTGACTGTCCACATTAAATTATTGAATTCTATTTATATTCGTTTTATTTTTTTTTACGATACTTCATCGGTTTTTTTTTTAATTATTTCGTCTAAATGTTGACCGCCATGCCGCTGTGCCACACGCTCGTGACGCCGAGATGTCTGTATCCTCGCGGACGATATTTTCCTTTAGTGCTGAGGTGGTTTTCGGATTTGTGTGTTGCGTCCTCAAAAGTAAAGTATGATGTGTTTACTATTGAGATACCCCCACAGAAAAAAGTACATAGGAGTGAGATCCGGCGACCTAGTTGACACGATGGTGGGGATATCGCCTAAACGGCTTATTAATTTGTGAGGGAAGAAACCGTGAAGAAGCTCCATGGTCTCTCTAGTAGTGTGAGGCGTGGCGCCATCTTGTTGAAACCGCGTGAACCGAAGACAGGATTGTACCCTCAATATTGGCAAAAGATAATCAGTAAAAATGCGTTTACCCTTTATTCGAAATATACCCCACGGACACCTGTATATTTTTCAAAATACTTGAACATTATTCTATAACTGTAATTCTTGATGTATACAATGTGTTTTCCAGGAACAACGCGATGTAAATATAAGAGGGGAGTACGCAGCGGTGATCAATTTTGTACTGAGAACAGCGCGCGCCGGGCGGCGGAACTAGTTTACATTATTTTTGTATTACACTGCAGTGTTCCTTCCGCAACAACTTTCTACTCACCACAGTCGCTAGCTAGCGTCTTTGTTCACAGATAAAAATAAATATTATACATGTATAGCCTCATTCATAAACGTTGATTAACTAATAAACAAAATCTATAAACAATGTTTAAACAAAAATTGCACTGTTTCGACTCAATCATCTGTTTAAATCGGGTACTTAAGTAGCTGTCAAAATAAACAACCTCGCAACCCCAATCGACAAAATGGCGGACAAATGTTACACAATGAACATCTGTTTGTGATGACGTCATTACATTAATAACTATATTAGCGAGCCAGCAGACCGATCGGCGTTTTTTTTTTCTTTTCTTTAATGGCAATTATTTATAAATATTATGCCAGTGTCAAGTAAAATTCAACAACATGAATTTTTTTTTCTTTTCTTTAGTGGCAATTATTTATAAATATTATGCCAGTGTCAAGTAAAATTCAACAACATGAATTTTTTTTTCTTTTCTTTAATGGCAAGTATTTATAAATATTATGCCAGAAACAAGTAAAATTCAACAACATGATTTTTTTTCTTTTCTTTAATGTCAATTATTTATAAATATTATGCCAGTGTCAAGTAAAATTCAACAACATGAATTTTTTTTCTTTTCTTTAATGGCAATTATTTATAAATATTATGCCAGTGTCAAGTAAAATTCAACAACATGAATTTTTTTTCTTTTCTTTAATGGCAATTATTTATAAATATTATGCCAGTGTCAAGTAAAATTTAATATGATTTGTTTTGAAGTTTATCTAGTCAGCTTATCATACGTCTTGATAAAATGGTGGCTAATTTACCAAAACCTTCTATGGACTTTTCAGTCAACTTAAAAAGTCACGATACACGCATCTATTTCATATCACTTCACTTATACGCCTTCTTCGAACTATATTGTATACTATGCCACCACAATTAAACAATTTAACTGATAACAATATAAGATTATGAAAATGAAATAAAAACACAATGTCAGTGATATAAGTTGGCGCGAAACGTCGAGCGGCGTTATCCTGTGTTTTTACACAGATTTGTTTTTAAATAAGGTCAAATCAAAATTAATACTCATACAGCCAGGTTTTGGATTTACCAACAAAATCAAATTACACCACAGTGTTGCCAGTGGGAAAATAAATAAGGTATGCTCAACTAAGCAAATATCAAAGTAGCTTTTATGAATAACAAAATTTTAAACATTCTTTAAAGTTTAATTAGTTGATTGATTAAATAATGCTTGTGACCTCAGTTAACGGAGTTTTATGAATGAGGCTGTTATTTTAATAGAGTAAAGCCGCGTCCACATTGAATTACAGGTAACGGAAGTTAATTATATTTATTATTTTTGATATATGGAATTAGGCATATGAGCACAACCGAACACTTTAATCGAACAATTTAATCTGCCAGTAAGTAGTGCGGTACTTCCCCGGAGGAACAGGCCCATAAATCCACGGACAGGAGTTTTCTAATAATTTTTCTTCATGCAGCTTTGATGGAATATCCCCTGTCACTTGTACTGATATCGCAAAATATTGTCGGTTTTTCAATGTATAACATTGTAACAATCGGAGATTACATCCTGAACACGCTGACGGACAGTTTTCTTTATTGAATAGGAAGGCAAACGTGTAGGCGTGTCACCTGATGGAAAGCAATCAACGCCGCCCATAGACATCCGCAGTGCCATAGCCAGTGCGGAAGCGTTGAGCGGAGCCTTTAAGGAAAGTGTCATTATGGGAGAGGGAGGAAGAGGGAGGAGGAGGGTGGGGCCTCCGAAACTCAACCGCTCTCCAATGTAAAGCAACCAACGCCGACAATAGACATCCGCGACACCGCAGGAGTCGTGGAAGCGTTGTCGGCCTTTTAGGTATGTGTAGGCTTCTTTTTCGAAGGTGCCAATATCGTGTTGGTTCGAAAGAACCGTCGAAGGCAGCCAGTTCCACAGGGTGGTGGGGCGCGGAAAGAAGTTTCGAGAGAAGCGCACCGTACTGGATCGTCACTCATCCAGATGGTGGGGATGAAATTTTTCTTTACGGCGAGTTGTGCGGTTGTGGAATTCGGCGTAAACTTTTATTGTTTTTATTTATTAAAGCTCTTTTATTTTGCGTCCTATAACTCGTTTGCATGATATGTGGGCGTGGCTTAGAAGTAATTTGTATACGCGGCCACTTCATAGCTACGTAACGTTCGTTTGTCGTTCGTTCGTTCGTCCGTTCGTTCGTTCGTTCGTTCGCTCGTATGTTTTACAATCTGTTTTTAAAAAAAGACGTGATTTTGTTATAAGCTGCCCTTGTACGGGCACACTCGTAGTTTTATATATTAGACATAATTTTATATCGAAGATCTACGTAGCAATTCTGCAATGAAAAGTTATCCAGTGTTCCACTGTAGGACGTCGGTGGAAATATATTTACCATTATGCTTTCGAAGATTTCAAGAACCTCTAGTATTAATTTCGATTGGACTTGTTTTTTTTAAAAAAAAATTGTAAGCGAATTCAAGGTACCCTCGTTTCTCCGAAGGGTTCTTTGTTGTTTGTAACTTGTAATAGAATGGGGAGAAACGGGATGTTACCAACAAAAAGTCGAGTTTTCAATATATTAATACTTAAGAAATGCATACAAAGTAAGGGAGAATGATTGCTAAGACAAAAGGTAATTTCTCAGTTTTAAAAAAAATTTAGACAAAACAATACGAGAATGGTTTGTTAGACAAATACCGAATTCTCGATTTGTCATATAACGGAATTAAACATTTTTTATTTATTAAAATATTTTTTGTTTTAAATAAACGCTGGTAAAAGATTTTTAAGCATTCAATGTACCGACACTTGAGTTACAGAAAATAAAACTTATTTCATCGAAAATAAAGGACATGGAGTTTGATTTATAAAACTTATTTAAATTATTTATATATTTTCAGAGTAATGTATTTATTATTTTCAGTTTTCCCGTAGATAACCGATGTCCGATTGGTAGCTTAGCTACCGTGCTTCGTACGGTGAGCGGCTGAGTTCCGGAGGCCCAACCTCTCCTCATCCCCCTTTCCTCTTCCCCCCTCCCCCACCCATAATAACACTTAAAGGTCGGCAACGCTTCCGCACTGCCTATGGCGCTGCGGATGCCTATGGGCGGCGTTGATTACTTTCCATCAGGCGACTGCTCGTTTGCCTTCCTATCTCATAAAAAAAATCGGTTAAACGTTCTTGAGAATGGTGGTTCAACGATCTTACTGTGTCTACTATCGACCGCATCACGTTTGGTAAACCTTCCTCCTTCCTCCGTCGTCCTTGCATCCAAGATCTGAACTTCGGTGTCGACTGTACGCGACACATTAATTTATTAAAATTTTATACAATGATGCATTTTATATGACAGTTGCTAAATATAGTTTGCGTCGTATCGCTGACGAGTTTTATTTACCCGCCTTACTATCCCCGTAATGTATAGTTTCCGATGGCAGAATAAGGTTATCGAATATAAATAACAAAAAAATGATTAAGGAATTAATAAAATTCAACCACTTTTACAATGAAGAAAAGTGCGGTTTTTGTTTTTCAAAAATTATTTCGTTTTAATGTTAACCGTCACATGGGACACACTCTTGAACTTTGCTTTTGGGGTGCCCCCAAACAAAAAAAGTCCATAGGGGTGAGATCTGGCGACCTAGTTGGTCAGGGGATATCGCCGAAACAGCGTATTAATTATTAGGGAATAAATCAAGAAGTAGGTATATCTCTATGGCCTGTCTAGTAGTGTGAGGCGTGGCGCCATCTTATTGAAACGTCGTGCGTAAATTGAAGGCAGGAAGTTCTCTCAATATTGGCAGAAAATAATCTGTAAGCATGCGTTTACTGATTATTTGACCTATAACCAATTTCTGCCACCGGAGACCCTATAATACAATCTCTTTTCATAGCTGGACACATATGAGAAAGAAGTATACATGTGCAGTATTTCTACACTCTATTCACCAACTCAAGGTAAGAGTATGTTCTTGCTCTCAGAACAATTGATACTAGAGCCTGCGTTTCGTTCAATTAAAAAAATATCGATTCATTCAAAAAGCAACAATAGACGATTAAAATCGTCAAAAATTACAGATATCGAGACAAATAGATGAAAGTAATCGATAAAGGAATTATCCAACGGGGGCGGTACCGCCTCCTGGTGGGCGCTGTAGCTTTTTGGGGATGGTAGGGGGTCCAAAGGCAAATGGGCGTTATAAAATAACGTTATTTTCATGAAAAAATATTTTATCTAGCCATCTAAAATATTTATCTTATTTATTACGCATTAATAAGATAAATATTTCTTGTCTTCAACCTTTACCAGATATAAATGACCATTATTTCTGCCTACTGACCGTCATGGATGTTACTCTATTTGTTCACGGAGCGTCCCACACTACGTTTGCCAAGATGCGTTCTCCACTCCAGCTCTCTAATTCTTGGTACTTCTACAAACATGAATCTTCTTTCTATGCCATAAACAAAAAAATATACATCCATATCAATACAGCGGCAACACTGCGGGACATTGGCTCCTCTCACAAATGGGGGGGGGGTGTAATGTAGTTTTGGCACAAAGATTGGAATGGAATGTTTATGTTGATTTTTCTAACTTGAATAATGTCCGTTCGTCGCTTCTCGCCCTCGTGGGCGAGAAGCGACGAACGGAGAGCCGTTTCGCTACCATGAATGTGAGCGGAAGGATGAATGAGTATGAAGGAAGCAAAGAAGGTGTGTCGGGATCATAGCGGATGGAGATCTATGGTCTCTGCCTTACCCTACAGGGAGACAGGCGTGACTATATGTATGTACGTATAATTTATTATGTCTACAATATTTATAATAGTTTAAATTGATCCTGTTAATGTACATAAAGGGGCTCTTACAGTGACTCTCCATAGATCACAAGTGTCTAGGGACAGTACAAGGTATATTTCAAACTTAAGATTGACAATAGATAGATCCTAAGAGACACATCTTTAGGAGTAGATTTGATAAGGAGTTTTCAGAGTTTGAGTTATCAGAGGAGGAGTAGTCATAAATGAAAAGTTTTATTGAAGGGTACGGGAAAAAGTTTTAGAAGCACTGAATCTAAAGGGTAGTTAGAGCTGAATGTTTAGTGACTTTCGGCGCTGATGGTACGTCGTTCAAACATAATCTCGTCCTGATATCATATTATGTATTGTACGCAATATATAATCACAACTGGTTTGTAACGTCGTTCGTCAGTATCAGTCCGTGTGCCGGCGTGTAGTTTAACACACCTCGTGTTGAATATTAAACTTTATTTAATCGATTCAAACGTGATTTGTTATCGACGGGAAGACAACACGAGTGAGCTTGTTTTTTTTTTAATAATTTATGTAAATTATGTATTTATAGTCAAAATATTTAATATTCCGTTTACTGATATAAATTGATTATATCGATACCGTAGCACATTTTACGAAATCGATTGAGAAATGGTTATTTTTCTTTAATATTAAAATAAATATTATAATCTTGAACATTAACGGTTTTGATTTAAAAACTATAACGTTTTCTATAAAGCAGTCCTTATTTCGTAAAGTTAGGTCCAATGTTTTGGAAGTTATTAAGGTTTTTGTGGCCGATCCACTGACTTTGTGGCTCAGTTTAATTTATTCCGTGTTTGCGATTGATATTTTTAGATATGTTTACAAATATAAAGTTCGTTACGTGATTATTTTTTTTATGTTAATACAAAATATTACGACGAGCTAGCTTGAATCGGCTAAGTAGTGAAATTGCCGCCTTCGAAGTCATTGGGTTAATTCCCATGTCGTAATAAATATATATAGATATGTCCTAAAACTATTTATACTCAGTCTGGATTTGTCGACAACTTGCCTTATATAATATTTAGGGTAGGATACTAATGTCTTCACAAATGACGAGGGTCGTCACACATACGTGTCAGAAAATAAAGAATTATGAACAAGGATGTAATACCAATGATGAATGACTGATTATTAATTTATGTCATATTACCCACACGAAGGCTTACACGCGATTTCATCACTTTTAACATACAATACGACATATTTTTACAATGGATTTTCCTCAAACTTGTGCCACCTGAGAACGGTCTTAATTGCATCGGGGATCACCTGCGCAGGTGAAGTCCCCGGCACATAATTATAAGGCTGTACTGTGTCTTTACGGTCACATCATGTTTAACCTTCTTACGCAAGATTAATTTTATTTATGCAGTAATTTTATAGTTGGGTTCATTCAAGCAGTAAATCGTTTTCGATTTACCTTTAAACTTAGGTTTTGTTTTAATTCCTACTATTAGTTCAAACTTGCCCTATATATATTTATATATCTTGGTCAAATTTTCAATCGTTGATAAAATACTTTTTTTATTCATCCACTCAAGTTTAAATATATTTTTTAATATTTGTAGTCGGTGACACTTCATGCTAATACAGTTTTTTCAAATATTAATTCATTAATCAAATTTAATTAATTTATTTTACGTCTTCAGTTCAAATCCTCCACTGGACTATTGATGTAGACCATTTCTTTGCATTATAAGTTAATAATATAATAAAAATGTTATTTATATAAAAAAATAATGATGATATGACCATGGTGGCTCCTGTAGATTTTAAAACAATCTCCTTATTTAGATAGATAGACAGATATATTCTTTATGATACACCAAAAACAAAGTTATACAATTATTGATTGTAATATTTATATACAAATGGCGGTCTTATCGCTAACAGCCATTTCTTACAGACAACTGTAGGATAGACACAATGTTAAAAAGATAATTTGTTGTAGATTGGTGATACATTATCATTATAATGATAGAGAAGAAAGAAGAAATATAAATAAACAAAGATAATAGCCATAAGCAAATATATAAGTATATACATACATAATACACACACATACATATATACATATACACAAAAATATAGGTTAACCGTAAATAATAAACGTATACATAAAAAGATACAAAGATATTTATTTATATAGATATTGATTTTTGAGAAGTTTTTTGAAAATTTGGAGAGACTTCGCTTGTCTCACTTCCAGCGGCAACAAATCCCATAACCGAACAGCCTGTACTGTGAAATATTGGTCAAAGAATTTGGTATGATGAGCATTTTTAATATTAAATTTTCAGATGTTCTCAAACACCTCGAATATAATCGCGTTACACAACTCTGGGTAAAGAAAAAATATATGGGTTCATGTCAGCAACATGCTAATGCTTATTATATATATGAAGGGTATATATTATTATAATTAGGTATATATTATTAAAATATTATTAATTAATATTTTCCTTTATATACATATTTTTCTCTTAATAACAATATTATTATTATAAAAAAAATATCTATAAAAATAATATTATTACTAGGGTTATTAATCCTTCGTGGCGGGATAAACCAAGCACACGAAGGATTATGGATCCAAGGAAGGAACCTTCTCACGATCCTAGCCGTGCACAATATGGCTGCTTTTTGAATTTTGAATTTAACCTACTTACCTAAACCTAACTTGGACAGATGGGCGTCCAAATTTTTACCGAATTTTCCTTTATATACATATTTTTCTCTTAATAACAATATTATTAATATAAAAAATATCTATAAAAATAATATTATTACTAGGGTTATTAATCCTTCGTGGCGGGATAAACCAAGCACACGAAGGATTATGCATCCAAGGAAAGGAACCTTCTCACGATCCTAGCCGTGCACAATATGGCTGCTTTTTGAATTTTGAATTTAACCTACTTACCTAAACCTAACTTGGACAGATGGGCGTCCAAATTTTTACCGATAAGTCCATTCACAGAGACCACTATGGGTACAATGACAGTTGAATCGTCGTGCCACATGGCGGAAATCTCATTGGCGAGGTCTATTGGCAAAAATGTGCCGGTCCGTGATAATGGATCGATCCCAGTATAATGTTGCAATCCCAGTATAATGTTGCAATCCCAGTATAATGTTGTTGTTGTTTGACTGTTTTCGAGAACTGACTTTGGATCGTATTTATAATAAGGCACCTCCTGCTCGCATAGGTCGTATTTAATGGCAAGCTGCTGATGCACAATTCTTAATTAATAATTAATATAAACCTTTATTTACACATTTCTCTCTTAATAACAATATTATTAATATAAAAAAAATCTATAAAAATAATATTATTACTAGGGTTATTAATCCTTCGTGGCGGGATAAACCAAGCACACGAAGGATTATGCATCCAAGGAAAGGAACCTTCTCACAATCCTAGCTGTGCACAATATGGCTGCTTTTTAACTCAGATAACAATTTCGAACGATAGGAGGTGAGATCGGTTCCTCCCCTTGTAGCCTTGTAGTACGCGCGCATAACTCTTATATTTAAATCAAGAGTCTAGCGCATACGACGTATAGTAGACTCTACGGAAGACAACCGAAAAGTAGAGTAGAGTTTACTAGTTCCGTAGAGTCTACTATACCTGAAGATGCCTCGTGTTGGGGCGAAACACGTGTCGTTAACTAGATGGAAAAGTGGTAATGTGTGTTTGGTGTTGTGTATGGTGGTTGGTGGGTGGAGAATTGATAGCCGATTTTCGGTAAGTTTTTGGTTTCGTAAATTTTCGGTAAGTTCCAAATAAATCCACTTAATCCACCACAAAAAACACACATTATTAATTTTCTGTTATTGTTTTGCTTGTCGCGGATCTTAGCTAAGTAAAACTTATGACTGTCCATATTGCGGTGTAATGTCAACCGCAAAGGCCAACCCTGGGGTAGACAACTGAGACAACTGCGTGCAGTTATGTTAATCAATATCCGTGACAAGTGCAATATGATATAAAACACAATGGGTCGTTATTCATGCCGTTTCGACTACGAACACTGTTTAGAGAAATCCCACAAGCGTAAACAGCGTAAGATTTATGTACATACACATTTAAGAGTACATCCATTGAAACCTTGAAGAAACAAGCCCACTTCTTCTTCTAAGAGAACCTCTCCGACTTGCGAAGGTTGGCAGCCAATGCAGCACAACTTTCCTCCTCCTTCGCAAGGTGCAGCAGTTCTGGAGCACTCGCTATCCCGATCCACTCCCTGATATTACGTAGTCAAAACTTTTTTCTCCGACCAACTTGTATTATGTCTGCCACTTTTCTCATGATGATCAGTTGCAGCAACTTGTACCTGTCATGTCTCATGACATGACCCAGGTAAGCAACTTTTCTACCTTTGACGGTCTGCATAAGTTTACATTTTTGCTTGACTTGTCGGAGAACCTCGTCATTGGCCACCCTTTGAGCCCAGCTAATAGCGAGCGTCTATATGCCCACATTTCGAACGCTTCTATACGTTTTCTGAAGTCTTTTTTAAACTTACAAGGCTCACATCCGTATGTGGAGCATTCTAATGCGCAAGGAAAGTTGAGGCTGCGATTACAAAGTGTATATTTCATCTTCACGTTTCATGTATATAGTGTCACAGCAAAAAATCACCAATAAAATCAAATAATAAATTATATACCAACAAAACTTTATTGGAGTTAATAGTCAGTTGATCTGAGGCACTCAACCACTTGTCGGTTGTATTTTGACACTTGACTTTGAGGTTAAAAGTATAATAGTACAGCACATACCTGTGACGCCGGAGGCGTCTCAGATGAGTAGTCGGCATTTTGTGAACATAAACACTCGTCTCTTGAAAATCCCTATGTCGTATATACGTGGGAACACCGCAGGTGGTAAATCCTTCCACTAGTTGCACAGAAAACTGATGGTAATACACGAGGACAAGTATCAGCACCAATAAAATATATAAACATATTCATATAGTCACTAATATAATATATAGTCATGCCTGTCTCCCTGTAGTGTTAGGTACAAACCACAGATCTCCATCCACTACGATCTCGACACACCGTCCTGGATTCCTTCACACTCTTCCATCTTTTAAGCCATTCTTCCTCTCACATTCATCGTAGCGAAACCGTTAATCGCTTCTCGCTCTCGTGATGGTGGTGAACCACGTTGCCGTCATTTTTTAACGAATTAGGTATATTAAGATTCGTCATAGTGAATCCCACGAGCCGCAAGGGAGGTTGGAGGTCAGCCCCGGCAGAGCCCCGCATGTTGTGGTAAGGCGCTATAGTACCCGGGGAAGACCGAACCCGGGACGGCTTTGTATTGTTAAAATATATACGTAATAAAACACATTTCAAATAAATTCTCATAATGTTATGTTTTCTTGAGTGTACTGTTATGATATAGATTTGGTTATCTTGGCAGACCAGACCAAATTTTAAGACTATATTGATGATGAAAAATCCTTTATGTTCTATACGGGGAGAAGTGAGACGACAGCCAGCGTAGCGCGAACTAGTTTAGTCAGTCTCAGAGTACAATGAGTGGTCGCAGCCACAGATAATAAATATAATACTATATATACAAAAATCCACTATTGTACATCATCCCTCAAAATTGAGGGGGGGGGGGGATTGCCTTAATCACCATACTCAACGGACAGAAAGAATAGTTATTTTAAATTTGTTACACGTTATTTGTATGTAGTAAATTTAGAACGATATCCGAAAGGTTAAATCTCCCAAACTCGGTACGGGTCGCTGCACCGGCTGATGAAGTGCCCCAAATTAAGGGGACTTGCCAAAGATTAATTAAATTTCATCCTCGGAAACTTTTCGCATAGAGAGCTATCTTGTTTGTTATACATATAACATTCAGAATGCAGTGAAAAATAATGAATCCGTTCTTGGTACTTTCGGTTATGAAAGAGAATAAATAAGAATGGAAAAAGTTTACTTGACGTATGTTTGGAATGGAATTTCTGTGTGTCAAACACTTGGCTTGCGCACAAGAAAATCCATATGTATACCAGGAAGAGGGACGAGAGAAAGAGTATGATTGATTTTGTAATTGTCGATGAAAGGCTGAGGAAGCAAGTAATAGATACAAGGGTGTACTGTGAAACAGGCGTTGATTCAAAACACATCCTGGTTTTAGACCACTAGTCTATAAAAACATGTTCGAAAAATATCTTTAATTAACCTAGATATAAATAAGTAATATAAATAAAAAACAAAATAGAAAATTTCTACTTGAAAAAATTTTTCTCTCACACATTCTTTTCATTTCTCTCAGTAATTTCTTTACATGTTAAATTTTCCATTTTGTTTCCACCTTGACTCAAAACCCAGAAATTGGAACCCACGCTTCGCTACTAACGGTATTTATTCCCAAATCTATATATTAATTGCTAAATATCTTATATAAGAGAATTTTTTTTCATGGATGGATAAAGTTTTGTGAGTCGCGTCAGCGCCATGCAGCATATCACTCACGTTTTACATAATTTTAGTGTTGTGTATACATACAAATATATATACAAATAAAATACAATATATATACAACTAAATACAATATAATATATATACAAATAAAGTTTAATTTTTTAAGTGGAAAGTTCTATGTATGAATACTTTGCGTTGTTCTTTATATTGTGTTTTAATTTGATTATTTTAATTGTTGAAATGTCAGGTCATTGTGCAGTACAACTTTCACTTCTGTCGGCAGTCCTCATGACTGCCTCCGACAACACAAAGCGATGATATTTATCCAAAACACGAATTATGTCATCAAAACTCATTTAAATTCTTAGGAGTTGAAAAATATCTAAACAATGATTGTCTTGAATACGACCTTGCCACAGACCCCGATTTGAAACGACAAAAAATACATATTTGTTAAATGACTGGTTAGAGGCACAATTACTAAGTTTCTTATGATTAGGGTATAAGATTGATTCATGACGATGATTATAATCTATTTCAGTTTACAAAGTCATCTAATTGCATTGATCAGTTTCTTCGCTTTTATCACTATTTTTAGGATACTGATTCTTTTATATGTCTCTTCTCTCTTCTCTTCTTCTTCATCGCTAACTCGAAGAACGGAACTTGGCCACTGATACCGTATCATTCGTTCATTCCTCATAAGGTCATCTGCTGAGCAGGTGACAGGGCACATAGAGCAGGATGTTACATGTGCCGCTCCCTCAGACGCAAAAGGTGTTTGCTGCTGAGAACTACTGTCTCTACAGCGGCCAGTCTGGGCGCGAAGGCGCTTGAGGGACTTCCAGACTGGCCACTGCAAGTTGCTTCCCGCTTGCAGAGTTTCTAAAGCACCAATATTACCTGGAGGCATTGAGTTCTTCTCAATCCAAAGTTGTTATTTAGCCGCTGCTGCGAACTTTTTGAGTTGACGGCAAAAAGCTCTTACGGCTCTTGAGGCGTATCGGTGGAAGCCGATGGTCGTGCGGGGGATGATGTGGATTTAATTCCTGCTTTTGCTTTTCCATATTTCGATTATCCGAACTATATGCCGATTCTTTGAGATGATATTTTATGGCTAACACATGCTTAACAATCGTTTGGCTTTCTTAGTAAGCCCGCCAGAGGCCCGAGGCGATATAGCTTAATGAGGCCCCCAGTCTATATTGATATAAATTTAAGACCTATTTAAATCTTTGTTGAAAAGTATTTTTTTTTAAATTATTTATAAAATAAATTACTTATCTATATTATTATTTTCTATAACCATAGAGAGGATGGATGAAAGACGACTGGCAAAATTAAATAACGTTGCGGATGTGACCACGAAAAACATACCTTGATTGAATTGCCGAAGTTTTTAAGAAAGGCCAGATCAAGAGCACCCTTCACCGACAAGCTTTCATGAAGAGTAATGAGTGTGGAGGAAGGTAGGAAAGTATTCCGAGATCGTAGCAGATGGATTACGGGAAACAGGCGTGACGACATGTACGATACTACCGCAACGGAAGACAAGGAGTGATACGGTAGTAGCTCGGGAGGCCTGGGTCGCGTACCCGTGTACCAATACTATAACTTCCGGACAGGCGGCTAGGCAAAGATACTCCGGTATTGTTTTTTATTGCATATTCATTTTGATCTTCAGATCATGCTGCTCGTCATCTGGACGGTGGCGACCATCGCCGCCTTGGTGCTCTACTTCCGACAAATATACACCAGGTTCAGTAGATACGGAGTCAAGTGCTTCACCCCCATCCCACCCGTTGGCAATGTGGGCCGGATAACGTTTCGACTTGCGCACTTTACCGACGACATCGACAAGCTCTACCGGGCGTTTCCCGATGAGAGGTAAGATTCAGGCTATAGACAGGAGTGGTTTGAAGGCTCAACCTGTTCCCCCGAAATGTGTTAGCTAATCCACCATTTTATGCATACAATTAAGTTTCATCCCCCCTATCTGGATGAGTGGCGATCCAGTACGGTGCGTTTTTCTAGAAACTTCTTTCCACGCACCACTACCTTGCGGAACCAGTTACCTCCAGCGGTGTTTTTTTTTTATTTTTATTTATTTATTTATATATTCACGAGACCATAGAGCTCCATCCGCTGCCATTTATCGCAGCGAAACGGCTCGTTATTGGTCCAACCAATGGAACCTTTAAAAAATATACCTAATTTTTTTAAAGGCCGGGAACGCTTCTGCAATGCCGATGGCATTTTGAAATAAAGTTACTCACTGCGGAGTTCTTGACTACGGCCTTGGGTAAATTGAACTACAAGATAATTGTGGGTACATTTAAAATAATGATTGATCCTTCGTCTAGATGCTGCCATTTACATATATACTTTATTATATTTTCAATGGATCATATACTATACTTGAGGACACCAGTAGTGTGCGTTTATACTTATATTTGCGTGTTGGTAAAACATGTAAGGTTGCTTAGTTTTAATATAGGTTCTTGTTTTTATTGATTTTTTGATTGAAATTCTGAGGGATACAACTGTACAGTTTTTTTTTAACAATAGAGTTTCCCCTTTGTGATGCTTTATGTGATCATCAAAAGATATCTCCAAGGAATAATACGCCTACTTAATTTTGAATTGAATATCAAAACTAACAAATAAATATATATAGTAAAATTATGCAGTTCTAACTGACAATAATTGAACTACTCTACCTGTAAGAAAGCACCTCCTGTAAACCTACAATTTTCGACTTGGCGTTGTAGTCTTTGGAGGTGTCGAATAATCTAAATAAGTTAGTTCAGTTGTACTAAGGCTTCAATGTTTCACCATTGCGATTTTTTTAAAACAACATTCAAGAAATATTTCCCATTATGATTATAACACGAGGTTTTTCTTTCAGGTTTGTAGGTAGATTTGAATTCATGAACCCCATGGTAATGATAAAGGACATAGAGATGCTAAAGATGATCACGGTAAAGGACTTTGAATATTTTCTGGACCATCGGGGTTTCGTGGATGAAAAAGTAGACCCGTTCTTCGGTAGAAACTTGTTTTCTTTAAAAGGTAATTTAATTTAATTTGTGTTAAATGTCTGCAACTCCCTCTAAACGGAAAAGAATCTCTTTTTACGGGTAGAAGGACAACCCACAAGATGGACAGGCTTCATCAAAGTTTCTACTAAGTGTACCATTACCGACTGTTCACACAGTGCCACAGATAGTATGAGATGGAGAAGTCTCGCTAAAGCCGCTATCACCTTATTAGATCCATGACTACGATCATCTTTCCAGGAGTGTACGACTGAAGAGCGGATCCTAATATTAAAGCTATAACAGTTCACTACTGGACACTGACTACCCTCAAATTTGAGAGTTATTTTGCCGTTGGGTTTACGGATTCGCAGATCCCAGATAATTTGTCTTTCTTAGGTACTACCCACATAGTCTTGTCTTATGATACTCACTAGAAGAGATTGGGTGGTTCGTTTCTATGCCGGAAATTAAAGAGGTACTTTTAAAATACATTTCTTAAGATGGTTGAAATTAATGTCGTTTATTAATTGAATCTAGCAGGAGGGCGTCCTACACTACGTGTGCCGAGTCGCGGTCTTCGATCTGCGCAAGGCGGCTGGCAGAGACTGGATGCGTGTAGCCGAAGATCGGGCTAGGTGGCGCGCCTTGGGTGAGGCCTATGTCCAGCAGTGGACTGCCGCGGGCTGATATTGAATATTGAATTAATTGAATGGCAGGCAGAAAAAAATATAGTTTAAATAGTCGATAGACGCAAAGAAAACGAAAACATTAAACCGCAAAACCAGTTGAGAAAAAAATCATTTAAGATTTCTGAAAAAATTGTATCTGATCACTCAAAAACAACACAACGCTGCATAAAATTGTATCTGATCATTCGAAAACAGTGAGTTTCAACGCTGTACAATTTTTTTATTGGCGGCAGACCTGTGAGACGTAGACCATTCGATGTAGTATTTTTTCTGATCTGTATATGCAATACATTTTTTTTAAATTAGTGTCATTTAGAGCGTGTTCATCTTTTTTGCGTCGACAAGTGATATTCGCCTACGTAATGATGGTTTTACATATATAAATGAACTTCTTAATTGACTATTATATATCTGTGTAAATTATTTTTTGTTCCCTTGATAAGGTCAAGAGTGGAAGGACATGCGCTCTACTTTAAGTCCAGCTTTCACTAGTTCCAAGATCCGTCTTATGGTGCCTTTTATGGTTGAAGTTGGGGAACATATGATTAATTCACTCAAGGAAAAAATTCAGTGTTCTGGAGGTAATTATTATAATTTCTTTGTATTTATTTATTATTTTTCAATTGTTAATACATAATTGTTGAATTGGCTTAGGGGCAAATATTGTATAACGGTTTTGGAGCCAATGGTCGCGGATTCAGTTTCCACATCGGGATAGACATACATCTGTATTACAATAAATTAATAAATAAATACCTTACAATTAATTAATTGATGTTTGGATTTCCCGCCAATCTGCTTTGAACTAGCGTTCATTCCTCAAATCAGAAGGATCCGTGTCTAATAGTGGGACGGACAAGTATGGGTTGTAGATAAATAAATTTTGTGGTGGTCAAATGATTTATTTCATTATCATCATCAGAGGCGCTACAGCCGCGGGTGGGCCTTTGCCTTGTCCAGACCCAGTCCGATCCCTTCGCATCATTTTACCTCCAATCCGTTACGCCGAGAGTTTTAAGGTCTTGATCGAATGCGCCTTGCCACCTGAGTTTTGGTTTGCCTCGTTTTCTTCGTCCGCCCGGTTTACCATTTAGTAAACTTTTGGGTGCTCTGGTTTAATTTCGCTGCTGATTCATTTTTATTTCTAACATAATGTGAATCAAAGAACCAGTTCACTTCAGGAGTGTTTCCGAACCGATATGACATTAGAATCTTCTAGAAACAAACCTACACATTTCTTAAAGGCCGGCAACGTTTCTGAAATGCCTATGGCATTGCGGATGTCTATGGACTGTGTTGATTGCTCTCCATCAGGTGAGATGCCGAAAAAACAAGAATTATTTTAAGAAAGAGAATGATTTTTCCTTCAAATGCTGACTTCATCTTCTTTCAGTCGGTTACATAGACGTCGATTGTAAGGATCTCACCACTCGTTACGCCAATGACGTGATCGCCTCCTGCGCCTTCGGTCTGAAAGTGGACTCCCTCATGGAGGCTGACAACGTATTCTACAAAAACGGAAAAATTGCCTCCACATTCAACTTCAAGCAACTTCTAATATTCTTTGGACTTGCTTCCTTTCCCAAGATCATGAAGGTATTATAATTTTATTTTATTCAGATTTCTTAATCAACGATAATAAATGACGTATACTTCTTCATAACTCTCATGATTTATGTGGATGGAAGGGTCGGTAGGGGAAGACCAAAAAGAAGAAACCTTGACCAAATTGCCGATGTCCTTAAGAAAGGCCAGGTCAAAAGTACTTTGTGAAGAATGGCATATTATTTGTCCGTAGCATGAATGGACCGGCTCACCGGGGAAACTACTACACTCCCGCAGATAACCGGCGTCTGAGTGGTAGCTTAATTACTGCGCTTCGTCCAGTAAGCGGTTGTGTTCTGGAGGCCCAACAATACTCCCCCTCCCCCGTCCCATAATGACACTTTTCTTAAAGGCCGGCAACGCTTCTACACTGTCTATGGCATTGCGGATGTCTATGGGCGGCGTTGATTGCTTTCCATCAGGCGAGACGCCTGCTCATTTGCCTTCCTATCCCATAAAAAAACGAAAGCCTCTTTTTATTTATTATTTATCGACGCCGTTAAGTGTTCAGCTAATAAGTGTTAAGCTCATAAAAACATGTAAATATCACTTAAAAAAAAATGACAAAACATTCCTTTATTGTTATAGAAACTACGAATAACGCTGTTCTCGAAGTCAACAGAGAAATTCTTTAAGAATTTGGTGATGAGTACGATGGAGGATCGAAATAAGCGTCAGATCGTCAGACCAGACATGATACATTTGCTCATGGAAGCGAAGAAAGGTAAGGTGTTGGTTTGTACTTCGTATATCACACTTCTTTAGAGGGAAGGATTTGCCCATATCATGGGGTCTAAGGCTACAGGATTAAGAGGGTAATAAATTCAAAAGAAATAGAAAGAACTTTATTTATGACACCTTTGTTTTTTATAATAACTAAAATTAAATCCTTAATAATATACAAATAAATACACAAAACAAAATTATATAATAATTTTAATCTAACCAGTGTCATAAAATGGTTCTTACTCAGCATATGCCAGGCGTTCTGTTGGAGCACCTGGCGCTGGTTTTCAGCAAGAACCAACGGAGTCAAACCACTGTGACGACATTGATACTGACACACTCGTACATACACATACATCCATATATATACTACTACTCATTAAAATCAATAAAATTAAAATCAACTCATATCATGTAATAAATTCAGCGCATCCAAACGAGCAAAATCCTGACTGCATACTTAGAATTAGATTTTTGTATTATTTTTAAATATATTTATAGTATGCAAGTCGCGAAGAGGTGGTGGCAAGTTGTTCCAACATTTGGTTGCGATGTATTTAAAGCTACCACGAAACGCAGCTGAGCAGTGGCGAGGAACAACCTAGATGCCCTGGTATCGCGAGCGCTATTTCGTTTACGGCACCATGTTAATTTTTTTTTATATACTCACGCCTATCCCCCGCAGGGGTTGGCAGAGATCATGTTAATTTATTGTATAAATATGATGGAGATTCATAACGAATCATACCGAATAGAAGGGTAGCGAAATGAAGCTCCCTGCGGTATCTCATTTTTATTATATAAGCTTTACGGTTGTCTTCCGTATAGTCTACTATACCTGAAGATGCCTCGTGTTGGGGCGAAACACGTGTCGTTTACAAGATGGAAAAGTGATAATGTGTGTTTGGTGTTGTGTATAGTGGTTGGTGGGTGGAGAATTGATGGCCGATTTTCGGTAAGTTTTTGGTTTAAGTTCCAAATAAATCCACTTAACCCAACGGAAAAACACACATTGTTAATTTTCTGTTATTGTTTTGCTTGTCGCGGATCTTAGCTAAGTAAAACTTTTGACTGTCCATATAGTGATAGATTTCCGCAAGGTAATGCCTGACTCCATTAATAAATATAAGCTTTATCAATGTACACAAAAGTGCATATACATATTTTAATTTTAAATCAAAATTTTAATTGTATAATACTAAAAATATAGAACTGCTATAGACATCGATGATCGATGTATTAAAATATATACAGATGTAAGTATATAACGAAGTTATTGATGTTCACAATGATTGCACTATTGACGTATAATTTATCCAGCAAAGAGGAAATATACTTCAAGTGGCTTGAACAAATATCACTTTACTATGATAATGGCAATTCATAAGTGTTTTGCGTTGTTATCTTTAGATAATGAGGTACTAACAATACAATTACGTTCTAATGTTATTTTAATAGATGCATCTTAAACACATGAATTTCACGGAAATGATCTTTTTACTTAGATACATACATATCGTCACGCCTGTCTCCACAGCGTGTAGGCAGAGACCACAGATCTCCATCTGCTACGATCTCGGCATACTTTCCTTGATTCCTTCACACTCATCACTCTCCTCATGCGAGTTCGCCGGTTAAGGGTACTCTTGACCTGGCCTTACTTAAAAACTTCGGCAATTTGGTCGAGGTTTAATATTGTCCGTGGTCCCCTACCGATCCTTCCGTCCATATCCGCAATGTAAATTTCTTTTGACAGTCTTTCATCTATCCACTTTATGTGCCCAAAAAGCATCCCTTTCTCAACTTTTGTCACGACATCTTTCACTCCACATCGCTCTCTTATATCTTCATTTCTTATTCTATCATTCAAAGATACCTCACACATACTTCTTAATGCTCTCATTTACACTGCATACAGTCTGCTTTCATGACTCTTCTGCCAAACCCAACTTTCACTACCGTACATCAGAGTCGGAACAAGCACTCCGTGATGAACCGCCAGTCGGGTCGTTGTAAACACATTCTGACTTTTTATAAACGCTTCTTAACTTCTTACTTAGTGGCGTACTAGACTAGGACTAGTCCTATAAGCCAATTGGTCGTCGCATGACGCGTTAGGGATGTTTATTTAAAATCGGTATACCAACCAGAATACCGATTTTAAATAATCATCCCTAACGCATCCCTAAAGCTTGTCGAAATTTTAGAAATTTTATACAATAAGTCAATAATCAAGTAATTGTCTTTATTTAAAATTACACAGGTAATCTATTACATGAGGAAACCACTCGGGTTAAAGATACAGATGCTGGATTTGCGACAGTAGAAGAATCTTCGGTGGGAAAGAAAACGATAGACAGAGGTTGGTATTCACATAAAAATATTTGATTACATTGATTGTTTTATGATTATGTTGATTTCAAATTAGACTTCCCACTATTATAAATATACTTATCAGCAAATAAGCCCCGGTGAGGGCAAACCAAGGGACCATTATGAAGAAAAAAAGAATTTTTTTGTTAAACCGCCTAATATTCTGGAAGCGTCAAGACAAGATTTGTGATATTTTCGAAATAATCAATCACAATTCTTGGATAGAAAAGGCGCTAGACTCAAGTTTTTGCCTTGGTTTGCAAATCGTAGATTTTTTATGGGATAAAGAGGCAAACGAGCATGCGTATCACCAGATGGAAAGCAATTAACGCCGCCCACAGACATCTACAACACTGGAGGCATCACTTACCTTCGACGGTATTTCCGAGCAATGCGATACATCATTGAAACCTTCAAAAAACAAGCCTACTCATATCTTAAAGGCCGACAACTCATCTGTCTCATCCATCTGACTCATCCAGATGGTGGGGATGAAACATAACCTTTCGCCAAATTAGACTTGGCTTAGGGATCAAAACATCTGCTTTCTATTTGCAATCTTTACAATTTTCTATATTCTTCTGCTTCAGTGTGGAGTGACGACGACCTGATTGCTCAGGCGGTGTTATTCTTCATCGCTGGCTTTGAAACCGTTTCATCAGCGATGTCCTTCGCACTGCACGAGCTGGCGCTGAACCCGGATGTGCAGGAGCGTCTCTTTCAGGAGATCAAGGAGCACCACAAAAAGCACGGGGAGAACTTCGATTACAACTCCATACAGAATATGACCTACATGGATATGGTTGTGTCAGGTATGAATGTGGGTTTTGAAATACATATTCAATATCATTCATTTCAATACTACGATACATTGGAATCTTCAGAAAATAAGCCTTCCGTAGCGTGCCAGCCGTACTGCTTCGGTGACATACAGGATCTTTAAGGTCTTTTTTCTTTTTTCTTCGATGTAATTGAAATTTTTCGAAATGAAATTAATATATTTTTCTATTTATTGTACATTTATATAATATCTTATTCATACTTTATTAACACTTTTCACTTTACATTTTATATCTCAATATATTATATGTCTGAGATAGTGTTACCCGATTCGATAAAATACAACACGTTTCTTCCGTTGGGGTCCTCGTTATTTGAATTAAGATCCATTTTAATTGAATACACACTGAACTGAACTTTATAAATATAAACAGAGTTTATATTGCGATTCAGGCGTGCCTCACTTTGCACAATTAAGACACGCGCACAGCTAGCAAACCCAACCGAAAGATGCCCAGTGAGTCCCATTCACCCATTATAAAGGCCAGCTGCCCCACACGTGCCCTGAGTCACAGAGAGGGTTACTAATCGCTGATTGGTGCTCGCTTCCTATTTGGTCGGTGAGAATCACACGAAGTTCACTACGCAACCTCAAATAGTTCTCTTTACGTTCACAAGATGGCGCTATTATAATTTAAAATAATGGCGGGCCGACATATATATATATATATATATATATATATATATATATATATATATATATATATATATATATATATATATATATATATATATATATATATATATATATATATATATATATATATATTCAATTTCTTATGCCGGATGGGTGACATGTCTATCCAAAAGACATCAGTCGAACTAATGCTTTTTGTTTTAATAGAAAACAATTTATTAATGGAGTCAGGCGTTACTTTGGGGAAATCCATCACTATATGGACACTCAAAAGTTTTACTTAGCTAAGATCCGCGACAAGCAAAACAATAACTGAAATTTGATAATGTGTGTTTTTCTGCTGGATGAAGTGGATTTATTTGGAACTTAAACCAAAAACTTACCGACAATCGGTCATCAATTCTCCACCCACCAACCACTATACACAACACCAAACACACATTACCACTTTTCCATCTTGTAAACGACACGTGTTTCGCCCCAACACGAGGCATCTTCAGGTATAATAGACTCTACGGAAGACAACCGAAAAGTGATGATGAGTGAACCAAACATATAGAAAACAATTTATTTCTTTTTTATGTCAAATTTTAAATAACGAATTTAAAAAGAAATAATATAAAAAGTTTTATTGCATAGGTGATACATTTATCAAAGCATCACTAGACTACTCATATCTTAAAGTATCATAATGTCTATGTCTATGGAAAGCAATCAACGCCGCCCATAGACAACCGCGACACCGCAGGAGTCACGGAAGCGTTGCCGGCCTTTTAGGTGTGTGTAGGCTTGTTTTTCGAAGGTGGCAATGTCGTATCGGTTCGGGAAAACCGCCGTAGGTAGCCGGTGCCACAGAGTGGTGGTGCGTGGAAAGAAGTTTCGAGAGAAGCGCACCGTACTGGATCACCACTCATCCAGATGGTGGGGATGAAACTTTTCTTCACGGCGATTTGTACGGTTGTGGAATTCGGCGGCAGGAATTATTCTAAACAATTCCTCGGAGCACTCCCCATGGTAAAAGCGGTAAAAAATGCAACTATCAATCAACTTGTGACTTGACGTAGTGTAATGATCAACTTTTTAAGTCAAATGTTAAGTGGACAGTCAAAACTTTTACTTAGCTAATCCACCAAACACTATACACAACACCAAACACACACTACCACTTTTCCACCTTGCAAACGACACTTGTTTCGCCTCAACACGAGGCATCATTGAGTATAGTAGACTCTACGGGAGACAACCGTCAAGTGACTTAAGTGACTTAACGGTTGTCTTCCGTAGAGTCTACTATACCTGAACATGCCTCGTGTTGAGGCGAAACACGTGTCGTTTGTTTTTTATTGTTGTTTGCTTGTCGCGGATAATAGCTAAGTAAAGGTTTTAACTGTCCACTTAGTAATGGATTTCCTCAAAGTAACGCCTGACTCCATTAATCAAGTCAAATGTTGTTTATAATGTTTTGTGATTTATTGTTTGCTGATATGCTTGTTTCAGAGGTTCTCAGGATGTGGCCTCCGGCAATAGCGATGGACAGACTCTGTATGAAGGACTACAATTTGGGAAAACCTAATAAAGATGCAACCGAAGATTTTATTGTACGTATGTTGTTAATTAAACTGGAAATATAATATTAAAATTTAATACGCCATTAAATTGTGAAAACAGTGGTAATAGTTGTTTATTCATAAAAATCTGGGGCAATCTTGAGGATTGCCGATAGAAATGAAAATTCAAAACTGTATTTTGAAATTTCAAACTAATTGTAGTAATTAATGCTGCTATTACTATAGTATGTTGTTGACACGATTTACAAAACTTTATCCATCCATGAAGCGTCCAACGCTCAATTCGCAAATGCAAAAATCGGATATATACAATGTGTTGGCGTGATGCGTGTACGTAGGCAGCTGCGCGCGCATTAACTGTGTTTGAAGTATGTTTATAGCTTTACTCGTAGCTATGGATATACCTTAAGCATTAGCATGTTGCTCACGTGAACCCATAGATTTTGTTTTGATCCGTGTAACGCGGCTATAGAAGTTCACTTCAAAAAGAAAGAAGCCTTATAGGACGCTTGATGGATGTGAAACATTGACGAGGGCTCGGTCTCGGAGGGCTCAGAGTCGATTGGAGAGAAGCGTAGCCTGAATTGAGACGACGTCTCGGTCTACGATTTCACTCCAATACCCCGTGATAAGATGTTTCACATCAATAGAGCAAAAAGTGAATATTTCTAAAACAAATTTAATTGCTAGCAGATAAGTTTGTAGTTTTTGCCTGAGATAATATACGTAAACAACTAACAATCATTTTTTAATTTAAAGCGATTGAGAAGAATCTGACTTCTGCTTTTTTCAGTGCTTTAATCTTCTTCTTAAAGAAGATTCTTGCCGTTCTTGTTCCTAGCAAACAATTTTTCCGAATTAGCGGTAGGAAAAGTGATGCTGGAGTTGAGACCGCGTCTCGGCAAAGGTATAGTGGGACGTCCCTCTGCTAGATGGAGATTGGATGGGTATAGCTAAAGATGAGTATAAGTGGCGCGTCTTGAGTGACCCTTATGTCCAGCAGTGGACTGTCGTGGGCAGGATATTGATATTGAAAGTGTTGCTGCTATTCCGTATGTTCATAGTTAAAAAAATGGTAGAGTGTGCTTGACTTTGTCAGCGTTGGTTTCCATAGTGAAGTGCTGGAGGACTCTTTGGCGGACTACGGAATAGATTTGAATCATTTCTTTGCAAACACACAATATAATTTTTCTGATCGTTAGTCGTGGATCTTAGCAAATTAAGTTCGAATCTTCTTTGTAATGGATTTCCGCAAAGTAACACCTGACTCCATTGAATATATCAAAGACTTAATGATTTGAGATTACATATATTATGAAACGACCAATTAACGGGGCCCCTGCCCGCGGAGTCAATGGTAGCGGGTTCGTTCCCGTATTGGATAAATATACCATGTATGGCTTACAGATATTTATTCCGAGTCTGGTAACCCCGCCGATCCACATTGGACAAGGGTGGTGGGTTAAAGTTCGTTTCTCCAGATATGGAGAGGCATGAGTTCAGCCGTGGGATATACTATATAGGCTGTGAAAAAAAATATTATTACAATTGATATTATGTGTAACAACGCCATCTATTATCTCTTTTTTGTATTTCAAAATGGGGAATCAAAGCCTCTATACAAGATAACTAGATGGCGTTGTTGATGCTTTTGCCGAACTATGAGCGTTATTAAGGAGTAAGATCGGCTTTTCGCAATTAGACATTAATTAAGATGCACGCTTTTCATTTCTTTCTCGGAACTATCACGAAAAAATAAAAATGTTGTTTAACAGATCAGGAAGGGAGAAGTCATCCTGATTCCAGCATGGTCCATGCACCGTGACCCCAAGTACTTCCCCAATCCAGAGAAGTTTGACCCGGATCGCTTCTCAGATGAAAATAAACACCTAATCAAGCCGTTCACGTATGTTCCGTTTGGACTTGGCCCCAGGAACTGTATAGGTAAATAATTTTTATTAAATACAATTTTATTAAAATTAATTTAAATAAGTAATATAAAAAGTCAGTTCCTTCCTCTCCCTATATCGGGCGAAAACTGCATTAATGCAAAAAAGTGTTTTCCACATGGCTTCCTTAAATTCCGAAATGTTGGAATGAGCAGAATGCCCATTTATTAAAAAAAAAATAATTAAAAACGTACCTAGAAGGGAAAGCATATTATAGAATATCCGAATTCTTGAATGACAAAATTATATGTAATAAGAACTATGACTATTATGAAATTGTATAAATAATTAGAATATAATATAATTTCAATCTGAATCAATAATATTACAGGACATCATTTTGACAATATGATTATTTTTCTGACTTAGATTATTATAAAACTTGTATAATTGTACGCCACAAAGGCTAAACATGATGGATCTATATTATGTACTTTAACAACCTGCATGCTTTTTATGATTTATGTATACCCATGTTTCCAGAAATAAATAAATATTTTCTATATAAATTTTAAATCTAGCTAGGTGAACAAAGAAAAGATTGTTTTAAAAATTTAATTTAATTTAATTTTTTCTTTAAACTGTTTTAACATCAAATGTTATCCACTACAAGTTGAAATATGTATTTGAACCTGATTGGATGAATAAAAAATATTTGAACAAGATATACAATATATAGGAATAATGTGAACTAAGAGTTAGAATTTAAAAATGCAATTTTCTAACGTTTGGCGTCAAGCGAGCAAATATGTGGTCTATAATTATCTATAATATGTGGTATATAACTCAGTTTATAGAAATTTGTAAACCAAAGGCATTGTAGGATCGTTAAGGGACTACGAGAAAGATAGGTAGATCCGAATATTTCTTGTTCCTCCTTACTCCAGGAAAACATACCTTGACCAAATTGCTGAAGTTTTTAAAGAAAGGGCCGGTCAAGAGTACCCTTGTCTAGCGTGCTTGCACGAGAAGAGTATATGGTAATATGGTACAACTAAACCCCCCAAATATATATTCTACAAAATATCTAAGCCGTTTAAATTTTACAAATTTTGTCATATTCTTTTGTATGTTACAGGCTCTCGGTTCGCGCTTTGTGAGGTGAAGGTCATTCTGTACCAGTTGTTGATGCACATGGAGCTGTTGCCCTGCGAGAAGACCTGCATACCGTCACAGCTTACGACGGAGACCTTCAACCTGCGTCTCAAAGGCGGTCACTGGCTGAGGTTCCGACCAAGGAACTAAAAAATATAATTACCAGTAGCTATAACTTTATAATGATTTCTTTTAGTAACAAGCAGCTCAGCCGGTAAGCCTCGGCCTTACAATCTAAGCGTCAGGAGTTCGTATCTTCTAGTAGACTATTGATGTGCACCAACTATATCCTAGCACAAGTATTATTAGCTTAGTTGAATTGGTTAACAAGAATTCTAGTAACATTAATATTAATATCCGACGTCGGAAAAACTAGAAGTTAAGACGTTAAAAATGCATGTGAACCAAGAAGGCTAATTTTTGGATATAACCTGGTAGGGGTCTAGAAAAGCTGTACATATGTACATTTTCCGCCATCTTGAAAAAAAAAGGGTTAAATTCAGTTTTTTCACAATAATTCGGTTCTCCGTTTAAATACGAAAAACTTGATGAAATAATTTACGATCTACAATTAAGGTCTTTTACATTTTTCACCTATCGTTAGTCATTACTGAGATATCGATCGAAAATGTTAAAAATTTCGGTAGTGAGAACCAAAAAAAATTTTTTTTAGATTTTGTAGAAAATTCTTATAAATAGGCCAACACAATATATAAGAGTAGACGACCAATTGGCTTAGAGCGAGGCCCTCCGCCCGCGGAGTCAATGGTCGCGGGTTCGATCCCCGCATCGGAATAATTATATGTATGGATTATAAATATTTCTTCCGAGTCTGGTAACCCCGCCAATCCGCATTGGACAAGCATGGTGGGTTAACGTCCGTTCCTCCACAAATAGAGAGTCCCGTGCTCAGCAGTGGGATATATATGGTCTGTTAAAAAAAATATGTTAGATCCTATTGAGAGATTATAATCAATTTTATTAACATAATGTAAATTATTAGTTACTAATTTTGTTTTTAGATTTACGGTATTATTTGTGATGGTTATTTGTATGAATTAATAAAAAAAAATAATTTATTTTTGTTATATTACTACCCTTCATAAAACTATTAGAGAGTCCAATTTGAGTCCCGGAGGCTCAACACCCGTCCCCTTCCTTCCCACTCCCCCTCCGATTCCCACTCCCACTCCCCCTCTCACTCCCATAATTTCACTAACCTTTAAGGTCGGCAACTCTTCCGCACTGCCTGTGGCGTTGCGGATGTCTATGGGCGGCGTTGGTTGCTTTCCATCAGGTGATACGCCTGCTCGTTTGCCTTCCTATGCCATAAAAAAAATCACTGGGATAATCTTTAGATTAATTTATTTGAAGTGGCAATTGGTTGGTCACGTTTGTCGGAAGAGAAGAAACCGTTGGAGTAGACGAGTGCTAGAGTGGAGACCGCACACTCACTCCGGAACTCAGTCGCCCACCGTACGAAGCGCGGTAGCTGAGCTACCACTCAGACGCCGGTTTTCTGTGGGAGTGTGGTACTTCCCCGGGCGTGCCGGCCCACTCATGCTACAGACAAATAATATGCTATTCTTGAGAAAGTAGTCGTCTGCCGCGTGACTCTAACACTTCTAAAACATACATACATATTCCTAGAGAAATTAATATGTTTGTTTATACATTATGATCCGTGCCGATAATTCTGCGATTATCTTTCACCACATAATCTTATAATAGGTTCTAGAGGGAGGTTGTTTACGTCATCCGCTGTCTAGTAAGCCTCTAGCAAACGTGATTTAAACGGCTAAGTAATCTTAATTGATCTTCTTATCGAATTTCCCCCAATCGGGGACGAGAATAGAAATAAATAGCAAATCAATGCTCCGATATCGGGCACGTCTGTGATTCTTATTATCCGTACAGATCACGAATCTACGTCTAATAAGACACAGATACGTCAGCGAAGTTTACCAGGAACGGGAAAAAGGGGGGGTGTTCTTTAAGTAAACGGGCAAATCTCGAGTATATTCCCCTCGTATAAATGTGAAATGACAACCGGATTTACGGGGTACATTCTGTACGTGAAAAAGGATTACTTTGTAGTAGGCAAATCTGTTAAACAAATGTAAAAAGGTCGCCGATAACGAAGAGGATGGGAAAGGATTACGACGAGGTTTTTGTTTGTGAAGGGAAACGGAGACATTTTATAAACATGGAGACAAAGTGAGAGATTTGAAGAGCTTACTCTTTACGAATGACATGATTCTGATAATATTAATGTATTTATAGCCTTTATTAACACACTTCTCTCTTAATAACAATATTATTATTTATAGCCTTTATTAACACACATCTCTCTTTATAACAATATTATTATTTATAGCCTTTATTAACACACTTCTCTCTTAATAACAATATTATTATTTATAGCCTTTATTAACACACTTCTCTCTTAATAACAATATTATTATTTATAGCCTTTATTAATACACTTCTCTCTTACTAACAATATTATTATTTATAGCCTTTATTAACACACTTCTCTTTTAATAAGAATATTATTATTTATAGCCTTTATTAACACACTTCTCTCTTAATAACAGTATTATTATTAATAGCCTTTATTAACACACTTCTCTCTTAATAACAATATTATTATTTATAGCCTTTATTAACACACATCTCTCTTTATAACAATATTATTATTTATAGCCTTTATTAACACACTTCTCTCTTATTAACAAAATTATTATTTATTGCCTTTATTAACACACTTCTCTCTTAATAACAATATTATTATTTATAGCCTTTATTAACACACTTCTCTCTTAATAACAATATTATTATTTATAGCCTTTATTAACACACTTCTCTTATTAACAGTATTATTAAGCAATGTGAATAGTCAGAATTTTTACTTATGTAAGATCCGAGACAAGCAAATAAAAATAGAAATAATGTGTGTTTTTTTATCGGAAAAAATGGTGTCACGGGGAACTTAAATTTCATCTTACCGAAAAAACGGCCGTCAGGAACTCTCCACCTATCAACAACCGCTATCAACACTACCACTTTTCCACCTTGCTCACGTGACTTCACGTGACGTCACTTGACGTGGTTCGCCACCCGTCACGTCCTGATTCCCACGAGGGCGAGAAGCGACTAATGGAGAGCCGTTTCGCTGCGATGAATGGTAGCGGATGGAGCTCTGTGCTCTGCCAACCCCTGTGGGGGATAGACGTGAATATATATAAAAAAAATTTCAGTATTTAGTATATTTTGTTTTGTTGCAATAGCCAGCTCAATGGCATTAGGTCCATCTGTTGTGCCTTTGGGCAAAAGTTTAAATAAACAAAATATTTTGAAATGACTGGATCGTGCTCATTGGTCCACAAGACAACAAGCGTTCGCAATCATTGGAGAACGCGCTTCGCCTTGGATCGTGACCTATCGGGTCAATTGTCGGCTGTGACCTGGAAACTCAAGTAGCTGCAAGTGTAGGCCTTGTAAGTGTAGGCTGATGCTGGAAAAATGAACTGTATCTTTCATTATATACAAAGTCTTATTTTAGCATTAAAAATATTTTTTGTTGTCCTTTTTGATACACATACATTTTTATATCTATGAAGTCCACGAGTCTCTATGAATAAAAAAATATATTATCGAGTTAAAGCAATAATATAAAACTTAGGTACTACTTTTTCCGCAAAAAGTGGATCGTGGCTTCCGAAACGAGAGTCCTCCATCTTTCTTTGTCCCATGCCGGGCTTGAAGTTCAGGCATGTCAGCATTCACCTGATCGCTCCAGCGATATCTGAGTCGGCCAACTGGCCTTCGACCACTTGGTCGACACAAATACGCCGTCTTCTCACTCCGATCCTCGCCCATTCGCTCAAGGTGACCGAGCCAACGAAGTCGATATGCCTTAATCTCGGCAGTTTCGCCCGGTGGTTGACTGGAAGAGAATGCCCAATGGCGTTTAGTCCGCTTGTTGTACATTTTGTGCAAAAACTTTAAATATATATATATATATATATATATATATATATATATATATATATATATATATATATATATATATATATATATCGGGATATATATAGTATTTATGTATATGTATCATACAATAGGTAGAGCAAAATATTTTTATTCAATAAAAATAATAATAAGTAAAATATTTATTAAGGTATAATTTTTTATTTATTTATAATATGTATGTGCCGTTTTGATCGATGACTTGTTGCCATCTTGTGGGTAGTGCCATGATCCCATTCCTGTAGAAATTTTGAGATTTTTGATTAAAAAAAATTTGACAGGTAGTGTTCACAGTATTCTTTTGAGGTTAGCTTTATGCTTCCTAAAGAGTCCTGCAATGACCAAAACAGGTGGAAATCAAATGGAGGAAGGTCAGGGATATACGGAGGATACATTAACGTATCCCAGTCACGGTACCCAAATGTCAAGGTTTTTCTTGTACCCAGACTTTCGTAAATGACGTAAAACTGTTTTATGATCAACATCCAGTTCTTTAGCAATGTCGTAGCTACTAATATGTCGATCTTGCTCCACTTTCTCAAAGATGGCACTGATTTTATCTCCAGAGCGAACCTCATCTTTCACATTACAATTTCCACACTTGAAACGCTTGAACCACATTTGTGCTACTCTTATTGATACCGCATTAGGTCCGTAAACCGCGCACATTTTATTCGCGGCGTTCCTCACACTTTTACCTTTTTTGTAATAAAACTTTAAAATGTACCGAATTTCTTCGTCACATACGTTCATTTTGCTTGCTTGAAAAACAATTGAAAAATGACGGGAACTAGTTTTTATGGTATGGTGGTAGTTTTATGGTATTAAACCAGCCAGTTACATTCAGTACAGCCAAAGAGGTTTGATTAATACCTAATACCCCGACCTAATATATATATATATATATATATATATATATATATATATATATATATATATATATATATATATATATATATATATATATATATATATATATATATATATATATATATATATATATATATATATATATATATATATATATATATATATATATATATGGACATATTAGGATCAACAACAAGGGTTGTTAGACCGCTAATATAATATGCTTTTCTCTGTTGAACTTTTTTTGTCGTTGGCTCTCCTTTCATCTCGAATCATTGAATTGTAACTCGTTTAACAAAAGACTGAGTATCGTAAATGCATTAATGAAGTCATTTAAAATCCTCGCTTCGGTTTGTACGACTCGCGAACAACGCGATTATTGATTTAGCGACGTGTTTAAAGCTTGACTTTCTGCTCGGCGTTGTGAAACAGTATTTACTTTTGTAATTTATTTTTATATAACCTAGATTTTTGGTTATTTATCAGAGTATCGATAATATTTTTGAATAGAGACAATGGCCGTCGCTTCTGTTACGATATCGGGACAAATATATTTATAGCCTACAAGTATTTTTTTTATGGGATAGGGAGGCAAAAGTGCAATTTTAACGCCATCAATAGACATCAGCAACATCATAGGGTAGCCACACACTATATAATATTATACTTCGGGAACAAATTCTCGGAACGCGCTTTGATACTGCGCTTTCACGGAACGCGCTTTGATACTGCGCTTTCACGGAACGCGCTTAGATACTGTACACGTGTAGGCGCGACCGCGTCTGCCGCACCCCTTGCGTAAAAGTAAGGAGTATAAATCCAGACTCCTGTTGCATTATTTATCAACTAAGATACTACCTCTTACAATAGGTATAACAAATGCGTTGCCAGTCTTTAAAAGAATGCTTGGTTTTTTAAAGGTTCCAATGTCGTGTAGGAAATGGAAATACCCTAGGTTTCATAGAGTAGACAGTCATCACTCCACTTATTGGAGAGACTTAGGTAAGTAGGTAGTATTATAGAAACGGTATTGTAGAAACAGCAGGAAAAAGGGAATGAGCCAAGCTCTAGACAGAGAAAAATGGTTAGAGATGGATGGATTAATGGTTAAAGGAAATCTATTATAGTAATACCTAATAAAACAAAAAGTTGTGGGAAATAAGGCTATTATAATAATAATGTAATTTAAAATGAATAACTTTCATTTTATCCCAGATATTTGTTGTGTCGTGTGTAACGCCGCACTTATGTTTATTGCGGGGAATCTTACCTGCTTCGCAAGGGGAACAGGAAGGAGTTCGGCTAAAAGCTTTCCAACATTAGTTCCCATCAACTGTGCTGTAACTTGGTGGGTCGCGAACACACGGCATGTCATTCGTTCGAGTATAGCAATAGACATGTCATTGTTATAAATATATAGGGTGCATGGTGCTAATTAGGTTATAGAACGTGTAATCAGTAAACGCATGCCTACTGATTATTTTAAAGAAAGAAAGAAAGAAAAACTTTATTCATCAATCCACAAAACAGTACAGAAACAATAGACAAAGAATATACACAGAAATAAAAGAACAAAATTATACCAAATAAAAATAATAAAAAAATCCATAAGCCATGAGGACTGCAGACAGAAGAGAAAATTTAAAACTGTATTTTGAAATTTCAAACTAACTGTAATCAGCAACACGCTGCTATTACTACAGCATGTTGCTGACGCAACTCACAACATTTTATTCATCCATGAAGCGTCCAACGCACAGACATATAATCGGGTATATACCATGTGTTAGCTTGATGCGTGTACGTAGGCATTAACTGTATTTAAACATGCTAATGCTTTAGGTATATTTATAGCTATATTCATAGCTATAGCATTTTTCACCATTTTTTTAATATAAATACAACGCAGGTTACGCTTCGACACAAGGCATCTTCGTGTGTAGTAGATTATTTAAAACTTTCATCCCTACCATCTGGATGTGGTCAAGTTCTTTCCACGCACCACTACCCGGTGGAACCATCTACCTTCAGCAGGGTTTCGAAACCGATACGACATTGGAACATTTAAAAAACAAGGATAGACTGTTCGTAATGACTGGCAAAGCTTCTTAGTGGTAGAGCCACGCTGAAGATGAATGCTTTGTCAAGAATGGCATATTATTTGTCTTTAGCATGAATGGGCTGGCTCGCTCGGGGAACTACCACACTCCCGCAGAAAACCGGTACGTGGTAGTTTAGCTACCGCGCTTCGTACGATGAGCGGCCTGAGTTCTGGATGCCTAACACTCTCCTCCTCCTCCCACTCCTCCTCCCACTCCTCCTCCCACTCCTCCTCCCACTCCTCCTCCCACTCCTCCTCCCACTCCTCCTCCCACTCCTCCTCCCACTCCTCCTCCCACTCCTCCTCCCACTCCTCCTCCCATTATTCCTCCCACTCTTCCACCCACTCCCATAATTGATGGAGATGGGGTACTGCTTACGGCGCTGCCGATGTCTATAGGCGGCGTTGATTGCATTCCATCTGGTGGAAGGAAACACCGCTCGTTTGTCATCGTATCACAAAAAGAAAAACAATTCTGCGAGCATCAGTTCTGTTGACTCCATTCCCTGTCCGTGTGTTCTCGCTTTGTCACACCGTAAACAGATTACTGCCGCCGAGTTGTGTGCACGTTTATTACGTGATGTTCGCGGCACGTCACTGGTGCACCGTTTAGCTCGTAGCTCTAATGGCGGTCCGTGAAACTTTTCAAATCATTTTTAACTATTCTCAGTGAAGGCCATAGTTGTGACTTGACAACTAATCGAACAACTATACTATTGAAATATTAAGAAGATACCGTTTAGAATTACATGATTACTACAGGATATTTTTATATTTATATTTTTAAAGCTTCGACATTACAACAAAAAAAAATGAGCCTTTATTTGCTGTACCTATTGCTAATCTTACTGTACTTACATCTATATTATTATGTTATATATATATATATATATATATATATATATATATATATATATATATATATATATATATATATATATATATATATATATATATATATATATATATATATATATATATATATATATATATATATATATATATATATATATATATATATATATATATATATATATATATATATATATATATATATATATATATATATATATATATATATATATATATATATATATATATATATATATATATATATTCGAACCCGCGACCATTGATTCCGTGGGCGGAGGGCTCCACCACTGAGCCGATCGGTCGCTATGTACATAACTATTAATAATAAATATTTATTTATTATTAGTTAAATAACTATTAATAATAATATTTATAATTAGTAAGGTATTTTGATTTTTATTTAAATTAAACCGTAAAACTAAATATTTATTTTTAATGTAATACTTATTTTTAATGTACTAGTGTCGGATCACGGTTTTTTAGTACAATTTGTCTCTCAACAAAAGCCTCCTCTAAGGCTTTCCACTTCTTTCTATATTTTGCTAATTGTGGCCACATGCATATATAAAGTAATAAAACTCTAAACTTCAACTGCAAGTGTTACGAAGACGTGTATTACCAGTGGTAGATGCATGCTGCAGACGAATGCTTTGTCTGTAGCACGAATGGGCCGGCTCGCTCGGCGAAATACCACCCTAATGCAGGAAACCGGCGTCTGAGTGGTAGCTTAGCTACTGCGCTTCGTCCGATGAGTTTCGAAGGCCCAACATCTTTCCCCCCTCCCCTCTCAATCCCACTTTATTATGACACTTTCCTTAAAGGTCGGAAACGCTTCCGCATTATATGGCACTGTGGATATCTATGGGCGGCATTGATTGCTTTGCATCAATTGACACGCCAGCTCGTTTGCTTTCCTATTTCACAAAAAAAAAACATGCAATCAAATATATATAATTACTAGACTAATATTTCATAACATTTCTCTGGCTTCTGAATTTCTCCGTGTAAGGGAAAATACTTGAAGGTAACTTGCGAGTTAAAATAAATTACAGAGACATTATAAGGTTAATGAGTAATTAAGGTCGAGCGTCTTACATCAGAGGTAGTCCCAATCATGAGACTAATTGGGCTTGAACACACGTAAGTAATGTGTGTGATTCTTACAGAGAATTTTTAGTAGGCTTGTCGTTCTGATCCAGTAGTTCTAAATCTTTTGGTGATCAGGAATTGTTTGGTAAAACTTCGGTCACCTTCTGTTTGGTACCCCCAAATAAGTAAATGATTAAAGTGTTCATCTTCTGCTTCTTTATGTGCTCCAGAAGATGGACGACCGTGTGTCCATATTTCAGCCCTATCTTCAGTTATGCGAATCAACTTTTTGTGCTTTCCTCCTTCAACCAGTCTTTTATATTTCTAGTCCGAGAAATTCGTCTTCTGTTGCGGCCTCTTCTGCGTTAATATAATCTTTTAATGGTTGTCTATCTTTAAATTTTTGTTAATTAATTAGAAAACTTTTTCATTTGTTATTCTATATCTGTTTAGTAGTGCTCTATCTATAACATATATACATACATATCGTCACACCTGTTTCCCGTAGGGACAGGCAGAGATCACACACCTCCATCCGCTATGATCCCGGCACACCTTCCTTGCTTCCTCAATACTCATCCATCTTTTCATCCATCATTCCTCTCACATTTATCGTAGCGAAACGGCTCACCGTTAATCGCTTCATGTCCTCGTGGGAATCATGACGTGAGGTGGTAGGTGGTGGGTGATGAATCACGTCGGCGTCGTTTTTTAACAAATTAGGATGAGAAGAGAAAAACACTCTATTATGAGTTAATAAGATTTACTTTGCAATTGCACAACTTTATCGATTAGAATAGTGTTTCTAAAACAATAGTCAGCGGACCACTGGTAGTCCCTGAAAGCAAACAAGGTGTGCGGGGATCGTAGCAGATGGAGATCTGTGGTCTCTTCCTACCCCTACGGGAAACAGGCGTGACGATATGTATGTATGTAGAGTTTCTTCGGACAATTAATAATCGTAAGGACGGTTTTTATTTATATATATTTTATTTATATAGATTCAGCGAACAAGAAGGTGATTAATTTTTTTTATACAGCCCAGTCTCACTGTTGGGCACAGGCCTCCTCATTTCTTGGATTTGGATTAGCGAGGTACCTAGAGTTGAAATAAATATCTGTCATCCGTACATATATTTATATATTTATCTCGATGTGGAAATTGAATTTTAAGTTCTTGTCGTACAAGAATGGATTCATTTTATTTTTAATTAAAATAAAATGAATCCATTTTATTTTTAATTAAAATTTAAAGGATACGATTGAAGTCACAATCTTCAAACATATGTCAAGGAGAGAAAAGTATGACTTCAATTGTAATCCAGAACGCATATATAAGTGAAATTCAAATAAATCCACTTTTATTGTGCAACCATTGGGGACGTATTGAACTCTGTGAAGTAGTTATTAACATCATTAAAATGTTCCGGCTCGATTACTTTCAGAGCCATTGGAGCGGATGGAGTGAAGACGTACTTCACAAAAGGTATTTGTTTACTTTAAAAAAACAATAAAAGACACTTATGTCTTAGGTTGATAAATGGAGTCAGGCGGTACTTTGCGGAAATCCATTACTATGTGGCTTCAACCAAGACTTCTGACTGTCTTCAAACAAAAATAGAAAAATACTAATGTGTATCTTTTATTGGAAGAAGTGGATTTACAGGAAACATAAAATAAACTCTAAGGAAGATAACAAAAGACTTAACAGTTGTCTTCTATAGAGTCTACTATACCTGATGATACCTCGTGTTGAGGCGAAACACGTGTCGTGTACCTTGTGGAAGAGTTGTGGTGTGTGTTTAGTGTTGTTGATAGTGGTTGGGGAGTGGAGAGTTGCTGACGGCCGTTTTTTTCGGAAAGATTTAGTTTAAGTTCCTCGTAAACCCACTTCTTCCAATAGAAGACACACATTATTTTCTGTTTTTGTTTCCTTGTCGCGGATCTTAGCTAAGTAAAAGTTCTGACTGTCAAAAATTTCATTTATATGTTATCCAAAATTTTGTTGCTATGTTGGAGCAAATCTATGTTAATATTTATTGTCAGAGCCTTTGTTCCTTGTTTACTATATTCGTTCGACTTCTCAATTTTGTTTACATAAAAGCTGACATTCAGTCGGAACGACTTACTTTTCCTGGCTGGCTGACGGCCGTTTTATCGGTAAGATTTAGTTTAACAATTTTTGGATCTCCAACAAACGAGATCAGCCCAGTAACGGTTACTTTGGTTCTCTGGCGGATTTCTTCATTCAGAATCATATGTACCTAACAGAGAAACCACGAATATAGTTCTCTCTATAGCTCTCTGAGCGAGTTTCAGCTTGTGAAGCAGACGGACTGTCAGTTTCCACGTTTCGGGGCCGTAGGAGAATATAATATATATATATATATATATATATATATATATATATATATATATATATATATATATATATATATATATATATATATATATATATATATATATATATATATATATATATATATAAAGTATAGAGGTCAAGTTTCCACCAGCGTCAAATTTTTAAAATGAAAACCTTTGATAAAAAAATTATAAGGTGTAGTAATTATTCAGCCATTCTAGTTTTAATAAAAACTGACCCTAAATTCTTACAAGTGAATTTTATTTAAGAAAATGACACTTCATCTATTACTTGAGTCGACTGTCAGTCACAAGAGATGACGTTTAAATAGGTAATAAATCTTAATCTATACAAAAGATGGCGCTTTGAAAAGTTGTATAACTTCAATTAGTTACTAGACATGTTGAATCCATTAAAAATTTACTATAGGACTAGAAAAAAATGGAAGGTAGTCATGAGGACTGCTGACAGAAGTAAAATCTTAAAACTGTATTTTGAAATTTCAAACTAATTTTGTAATATTAAATGCTGCTATTTCTGCAGCATGTTGCTGACGCGACGCACAAAACTTTATTCATCCATGAAGCGTCCAACGCACACACATACAATTGGGTATATACAGTGTGTTGGCGTGATGCATGTACGTAGGCAGCTGCGCGCGCATTAACAGTGTTTCAAGTATGTCTATAGCTTAACTCATAGCTATAGATATACCTTAAGTATTAGCATGTCGCTGACGCGAACCCATTGATTTTTACCCTACCCAGAGTCGTGTAACGCGGCTATAGAAGTTTTCACTTTAAAAAAAGAAGAAAGACTTTTTGGTTGTCTTCCGTAGAGTCTACTATACCTGAAGATGCCTCGTATTGGGGCGAAACGCGTGTCGTTCACAAGATGGAAAAGTGGTAATGTGTGTTTGGTATTGTGTATAGTGGTTGGTGAGTGGAGAATTGATTGCCGATTTTCGGTAAGTTTTTGGTTTAAGTTCCAAATAAATCCACTGCATCTAGCACAAAAAACACACATTATTAATTTTCTGTTATTGTTTTGCTTGTCGCGGATCTTAGCTAAGTAAAACTTTTGACTAGCCACATAGTGATGGATTTCCGCGAAGTAACGCCTGACTCCATTAATAATTAATTCATTACTTAAGCGGTAAAAAAGGACTCTTAGTAAAAATCATACTAAAGAAATAATTTATTATGAAGTACATAGAGTCACGCTGCAGACGAATACTTTACAAGAATGGCATATTATTTGTCTGTAGCATGAATGGGCCGGCTCGCTCGGGGAAGTACCAAACTCCCGCAGAAAACCGGCGCTGAGTGGTAGCTTAGCTACCGCGTCCAGTGAGCGGTTGAGTCCCGAAAGCTCAACCCCCTTCCCATCCCCCCCTCCCCCTCCTAGAATAACACTTTCCTTAAAGGCCGGCAACGCTTCTGCACTGCGGATGTCTATGGACGGCGTTGATTGCTTTCCATCAAGTGACACGCCTGCTCGTTTGCCTTCTTATACCATAAAAAACTTTCCTTCCTAGAGTGATAATATTTTGTAAATTGATGGTATTTTTTTTTATATATTCACGCCTATCCCCCGCAGGGGTTGGCAGAGACCACAGAGCTCCATCCGCTGCCATTCATCGCAACGACACGGCTCGTCATTGGTCGCTTTTCGCCCTCGTGAGAATCAGGACGTGACGGGTGGCGAACCACGTCGCCGTCATTTTCGACAAATTAGGTATATTAAATTCGTCTTAGTGAATCCCACGAGCCGCAAGGGAGGATGGAGGTCAGCCCCAGCAGAGCCCTGCATGCTGATTGATGGAATTTAATAAAATAATAGCAATTATTTTACGCCATAGATATAAAGTATACATTAGAATTTATATAAAATATTAAAAGCCATCTCTTATAATCCAATACAGTGCCTCGTGGCCATTTTCAATAATTACATTCGAGGGGTATTACACACCGCGGTAGCTCTCCAGTAATCTGCACTTAGACGCTAATGATGCTTTATTACGTATTATAGCCATTGATGTCCGAGAGACATTTGCATAAATATAACTCATTTTATATCTGTATAAATGCGACTTTTAATAAAATAATAAAGACCTTTATTTCCTTAACAATCTTAAAGTATTTAGGTATAATATCTACATAGCAGGTTAGTTTGTTTTTGTCAAGGAACTTTCAACAAAAGGCCTACTCGAATTTCTTCCATTCTTTTCCGCGCTGAGCTATGGAAATCCAGTCACTTTCTGCAATCTTTTTTATTTCATTGGACTATCTTTCAAACGGTCTCCCTCTTTTGGGTTTTCCAAGCGGGACAGTTCAGGTTGTGACCTTCTTGGTTCTGATTCTAGATGTTTTTTTTTGTCATTTGTATAAATATAATGGCATCTATGGCATTGGGAATTCTACCATGGTGGAGAGTGATTAATAGAATTACTTAACGAAAATCTATTATTGTATGGATAATTATTAGATTCAGGCGTTACTTTGCGAAAATCCATTAAATATATTTTTTAGTAATTGATAGAAGATTTTATCTTACCGATCAATATTTTTTTTTTATAAACAATTTAAGGCCGAAATTTTTGCCGAAAATCGATTTTTTTTCTATTATAGAAACCGCCATTTTGTCAAAAAAATTTATTTTGCTTATTCCTTCGATTAATTACTAGATTTAACATTACTTTAACGAAATCTGTTTGGTTTTTTAATTTCAGAGGATCCAGATCAGAGATATAGTGGTCACCGCAAAACGTCTTTTTTGAGAGAAGCTCCCGGAGATCAGCTGTAACTCCTGTCCTAATAAATATTTTTACTAATACTAAGTCTAAAAATATTGTTAAAAGATACCGTAATATATGTTCAAATATTTAGATCAATAAATTTAAAAGGTTTCTCAAAAAAATTCTGGAAAATTCGCGTTTTTTCGGCCTTCTAACTGTATATAACCCCTTAATAAGTGGACATATTTGTGGACATATCATAATTTTAGCTAGCTAAGATCCGCGAAAAGTTTTCCAATTTTATTCTGTTCATAGATCTTAGCTAAGTAAAATTCTGACTGTCCACATAATGTTTGAGAGTGTTATGTGTTTAAGCCTAAACAATATGAAATATTTTTTAGAAAATTGTTTACTGTAATATTAATATAATATTATTTATTGAATTGACCGACCGATTGGCTCAGTGGCGGGGCCCTCCGCCCGCGGAGTCAATGGTCGCGGGTTCGATTCCCGCATCGGAATAAATATTTATATAGATTTATAAATGTTTATTCCGCGTCTGGTAACCCCCCCAATCCGTATTTCCTTTCCTGCCCCTTCCTTTCTTCTCTATCCTTTCCCTTCCTCTCCGCCAATCCGTACGGTCTGCCGTGCCAATGGATGCGTGGCTAGGGGCGAGCCTAGTCGAAAGCGTGCCGATCGTCCCGGGGTCGGGCTCCCCCGGGGACTATGGTGCCTTACCTCAGCATGCAGGGCTCTGCTGGGGCTAACCTCCATCCTCCCTTGCGGCTCGTGGGATTCACTAAGACGAATTTAATATACCTAATTTGTCGAAAAATGACGGCGACGTGGTTCGCCACTCGTCACGTCCTGATTCTCACGAGGGCGAAAAGCGACCAATGACGAGCCGTTTCGCTGCGATGAATGGCAGCGGATGTAGCTCTGTGGTCTCTGCCAACCCCTGCGGGGGATAGGCGTGAATATATAACAAAAAAATATTTATTGAATTATTAATATTTTGCCTTACATTTATATACGTAATAGGTGAGTTTTTCCCATCATGTAGGTTAAACGGATCTTACCATAATCAAGTGGGCTGAGAACATTTAATTAACGATCAAAAATGCTTCAGACGTTGATTGCTCTTAGAGATCCTTAGAACTGATTAATTTCCGATTTTGTTCACATTTTTTATAAATATTTTTGGTACCTTCAAAAATCTTTTCTTAAAAAGAGGATCTCTTAGAGAATTTTTTTTGTAAAATATACGCTTCACTGGCTTATTTTATATGTAGTTTTGTATATTTTACGTGCAGTATATAATGAATTATCATTTTTAAATTCCCCCTATTAGTTCAAACTTTCCTTATACTCTTATACATTTATATATCTTGTTCAAATTTTAAATGGTTAATAAATACTTTTTATTCATTCACTCAAGTTCAAATACATTTTTTTAAACTTGTAGTGGATGACACTTGATTTTGTTTTCAAGTCAGTTTTTTTAAATATTAATTATTTTAGTTTTATATTGGAGGAAAAATTCTCTTATATAAGATATTTAGTAAGATATCTAGGAATTAAAACCTTCAGTGGCGAAGCGTGTAGATCGCTGTAAAAAAGTAGGAATCGACTTTACTTTTTGTGTTTTTATATAATATTATTTGTTTATGGAATGCTAGCGAATGGAGCTTTGTGGGAATGGTAGCGGATGGAGCTCTGTGATCTCTGCCAATCCCTGCGGGGGATAGGCGTGAAAATATAAAAAAATATTATGGGATAGAAAGACAAATGAACAAGTCCGGCAAGTGCCACCTGGGACTTTTCCCGCCAACTTACATCAGTGACGTTGTGTTTTTATTTCATTTTCATAATCTTACATTATTAATAGTTATATTGTTTGATTGTGGTGACGTATTATATAATATAGTTCGATTAAGGCGTATAAGTGAAGTGATATGAAATAATTGCGTGTATCGTGACTTCTTAAGTTGACTGAAAATGTCTATAGAAGGTTTTAGTAGAATAGCCGCCATTTTATTAAGACGTAACGTGACAAGCTGACTAGACATTTCAAGAGATTTTATATTATTGTATTTTACTTGACTCTGGCATAATAAACTAAATTCCATCAAAGAAAAGTGCTACCTGACGAAAAGAAAGTCAATGAGTTCCGATTGTTATCACATGACTCATTACCTTGTATGTCTGACTCTTTGATGTAGTAGAATGCATGGCGGTTCTAGCATATCTTGGAGCGTCAACAGGCAATTTCTTATGCTCATTTAGTATCTCTATCTGTGACTCTAACCACCGTTAGATGGTTGTATTAACTTCTAATAATAAATATTTAAGGCCAGTACGGGTAGCTACATTAAGAACGTTAGATACCTGGTTAGTCAGTCACCATTTGTTACTATAATACCGCTATGGTTTTGCTTGAATGTTGGAGTCGTTATGCGGTTTTATTTCGCACCAAACACAAGATGTCCTATCGCCATTCAAATACGTCAGCCCGCAAATAACGTGTCACAAAATGATCGATGCACTGACGCTGGGTAATATCTCAATACAATAGCTCCAGAGTAGACTAGCCAAGTCACAGATTACAAAATATGACCTAAAACCATTCACATGATAGCAAATTTTTTTTTATGGGATAGGAGGGCAAACGAGCAAGTCGTCAAAGGGCGTGTCGCCTGATGGAAAGCAATCAACGCCGCCCATGGACAACTGGAAGTAGTCCGGTTCGGAGGATGAAGAGTTGTCGTCATCTTAGAAATCGCTCTGAAATTTTTTAATGTATCTTTAGCAGTAAAAATTGATCCTCGATCCGAAATTTTTTCCTTAACCGGACCAAACCTACAAAATACTAGTGATGTAGTTATAAAATCACTTACTTCTTGAGCAGTTGCTCGTGGAACCGCTTTACATATATTATAGCATATTTCGATAAATATTCCAGACAAACTAATACGTATCGATTGCCCCCTACAGATCGTTTAAACGGTCCAATTACATCTATTCCTACCTTCTCAAAATGATGATTCACTTCGATAGGTTGCGAAGGTGATATCAGTTTGTCTGGTTTTCGTTCTTGACATACAGAACAACTCTTAATATAATTTTCAATTTTTTTTATTGCATTTTTTATATAAAACAGCTTATTTTTTATATAAAATTCTTGATACTTTAATTAAGTACAATGACATTGTTGTTTTTTGCTATGTTATTAATGAGTTATTATAGAAGTAGGCCATTACAATTAACTGTTTAATTAGTACAAGGAGTATGATTATATTTAATTCAATAATTATAATAGGTAATTAAAACAATACTATAGTTTGTATTGTAAAAAGTATGACAGTGATTATCCCGATAGGATTCTTGTACTATTATTTCTGCCTTCAGATAAAATGCTAGTAGTTTTTCATAATCTGAAGTTTAACTTATGAAATTGCTGTTTTATCTAGAAGAACTGAAGAGTATGAATTGTGTATATATCTTACATATATATCTATATCTGTAGTGCCTTTGTAACTGCAGGTCATAACTTACCATAATTTTTTATGGGATAGGTAGGCAAAGGAGCAGGCGTGTCATCCGATAGAAAGCAATCAACGCCGCCCTAAGACATCCGCAGTGCTATAGGCATTGGAGAAGCGTTGCAGGCCTTCGAGAAATGTGAAGGCTTATTTTTTGAAAGTTCCAATGTCATGTAGGAAACATGTCATGTCGCTGGAGGTAGATGGTAAATGACAACGTACTAGATTATATCCATCTGCCACAAAAATTATTTTTATAGAAATTGTTTCTTTTTGTTAATTTATTTGTAAAATTTTTCTACATAGATATAATCACGTTTCTCGTAGGTGAAGGTAGATACCAGAAATCTCTATCTCCTACGATCTCGGAACACTTTCCTTGCTCCATCCACACTCATCATTCACTTCATACAAATTTTGTAGTGGTAGAGCTACGCTGCAGACGAATACTTTCTCAAGAATGGCATATTACTTATCAGTGGCATAAATAAGCCGGCTTGCCCGAGGAAGTATCACGCTCCCGCAGAAAACCAGCGTCTGAATGGTAGCTTATCTAAGCGGTTGAGTTCCGGAAGCCCAACCTCCTCCCACCTGCCCCTCCGATAATGACACTTTCCTGTAATGGCCGGCAATGCTTTAGCATCGCCTTTGACACTGCGGATGTTATGAACGGTGTTGATTGCTTTTCATCAGGTGACAAGCCTGCTCGTTTGCCTTCATATCTCATAAAAAAAGCTCGCCGAGGTTACAAAGTATCTTTAAAATTGTTTTCCTTGCAACATATCGTTTTTGATGCTAGATGGAGACTGGATGCGTGTAGCCGAAGATCGAGTTTAGGTGGCGTACCTTCAGTGAATCTTACGTCCAGCAGTGGACTGCCGCGGGCTGACATTGACATTGATATCGTTTTGTTAAAGAATTTTATACTTCCGTACCGCTGGAGAGATATGATCGAGGATGACTTGCGCAACCTTCAAGTCTGCATCTGGCAGGAGGTGGCGCAGGACAGGGCACGGTGGCGTAAGATGTTCGGAGGCCAAAATCCATTTTGGGTCGCTGCGCCAACAAAGTTAGTTAGTTCTATTCAACGACTGACGCACTGGAGATCCAGAATTACCCGGAGAGCGCGGCGTTGGCGCGGAATTAAAACGTGAAGAATTTTACGAAACGTAGTGGAGATTACCAAAGGGATTACAGCCGCACCATCTATCAACTTCATCCCGGAGCGTGCCGGCATGGTGCAGCGCAAAGTAGCGACGGAGGCGTTAGCCAAAATCAAAAATACGGAAAATTCTCCACGAAAATTCATTTAATTTCGAATAAGTGTTAAGCAACTTTTCTACCATGGGTCATATCATGAGACATGGCAGGTACAAACTGCTGCAACTGATCATGACGGGAAAAATCGCGGGCAAAAGACAAGCTGGTCGAAAAAGAAAGTCTTGGCCACGTAATATCAGAGAGTGGACCGGGATAGCGAGTGCTCCAGAACTGCTGCACCTCGCGAAGGAGGAGAAAAGTTGTGCTAAATTGGCTGCCAACCTTCGCAAGTCGGAGGGGCACTCTTAGAAGAAGAAGTGTTATTTTTTTTCGGAAGAGAAGCAAATAACACGGCAATTGGTTAAGCTATATACATATTTCTCCTCTTACCTCAAGACTCGCTTTGTATTTCTCAATGACTCACATTCGAGGCGTTTGAGAACATCTGAAAATTTAATGATAAAAATGCCTGCTCATCATACCAAATACTTTGACCAATCTTTCACATTACAGGCTGTTCGGTTATGGAATTTGTTGCCGCTGGAGGTGAGACAAGCGAAGTGTCTCCCAATTTTAAAAAAGCTTGTAAAAACTCACTCTATCTATCTCTATAAATACCTTTGTATCTTTTTATGTATTCGTTCCTCCTGTCCCGTCACGTCCTGATTCCCACGAGGGCGAGAAACGACTAATGGAAAGCCGTTTCGCTGCGATGAATGTGAGAGGAAGAATGGATGAAAGGATGGATGAGTGTGGAGGAGGCGGGGAGGGTATACCGGGACCGTTCTGTGGTCTCTGCCAATCCCTGCGGGGATTGGCTTGCATATATAAAATAAAAATATGTGTGTGTGTGTATGTATGTATATACTTATATATTTGTTTATTAACATTTTTTTTTCTATTATTATAACGATACTGTATCACCAATCTACATCAAATTATCTTTTTAATATTGTGTTTATCCTACGGTTTGTTTATTTGTGTATGTACTCTGTACACAAATAAAGCTTATACAATAAAAATGAGATACCGCAGGGAGCTTCATTTCGCTACCTTTCTATTTGGTACGATACGTTATGAATCTCCATCATATTTGTACAATAAATTAACCTGGTGTTGTAAACAAAATAGCGCTTGTGATACCAGGGCGTCTAGGTCATCACTAGGTGTTTCTCGCCACTGCTGAGTTTCGTTTTTGTGTGTTTTTAATGTCGTCACTGTGGTCCGCGATTTGACCGCGTTGGTTCTTGCAGAAAACTAGCGCCAGGTGCTCCAATAGAACGCCTGGCATATGCTGAGCAAGAACCACTTTGCGACACTTATTAGATTAAAATTATTTTCTTTTAGTTTTGTTTTAATTTGAGTTAATTAAAAAAAAGTGTCTTGAATAAAGTTTTTTATATTCTATTCCATTTTATTTTGTACATAGTAATAATAGTAGAAAAAGTTATGTATCGATGTAATTTTATAACTTGGACCACATATCAATTTTTCATGTCATGGATCGATTAAGGGAGAACTCTTACAAATGACTCTGGACAGATTTTCATGTGACGTATGTATGTATGTGTGTGTGTGTGATGTATTATCAGTGTATTAGGTGATACTATTTTGTAATGGGCGCTGTATACTTTTTTGTTTGCCCGACCCGCAAAATCTGCGTGGTTTTTCATTTATACAGATTTTACCATGCGTTGTACGTGTGTTGGATTGGCATGTAACGCACCCTGGCTAGTTGGAGCGACAATCTGTAATGGGTTTTTTCCGACACTGGATATGTATGATGAGAGAGAGAATGAGTGTTTGAACGAACGAATGATTGAATGAATGAGTGATTATACGAGTGAATAAATAAATGAATCATACCTTTATTAATTACGCACACTCTCACATCTTATATATATGTATATATATTTGGAATTGTGTGCTTGCTACTATATTTTCACACATAATGGAACCCTTTAGATTAAGACTAAACCAGCCAATTAAGGGGAATGTGTTGTTGACATAACTAACAAGCGAGTCCGACTAAGGAAAACATTTGCATGTAAAATGCTTTCTTTAAACGCTATCACATAGATCCCTATTAGTTTAAAAGAAACGAAAATATTTCTAAGCATAAATTAAATTAACCGTTTTATTAAATTCCTTTTCAATTGTAACAAAAATAACAATGATGTGTGTTTTTGCATAGGCCTCCTCCAACTCCTTCCGTTGCTTCCTACCTCCTGCTAATCGTGTCCAGCATGATCCTACTGTCAGTTTCTGGTTATACCCCCATCTCTTTATTGGGCGACCTCATTTCCCCTTGTAATATCTTGGATGATAGACGCTGACCTTTCGGATCTATTTCACTAAGTTATATCGTATAGCTTGTCCTGCCCACCTCCATTACAGTGAGTCCATACGTGTTAGAATGATTGATTAATAGAATGATTGACCTGTCGCCGAATGGAAAACAACCAGCCTCGCCCATAGATTGCCGGCATTGCCGGCTTTTGAAGAATTTGTGAGCAATAAGTTCTGATCGTTATCATACGATTTTGTCTGACTCTCTCCTGGAATAGAGTGCATGGGGGTTTCAGCATATCTTGACGCGTCAACATATGCTGAAACATTAAATATGTTAGATACGTGGTTTGTTAGTCACCATGTATTACTTTTGTATCTCTATGGTTTTGCTTGAACGTTGAAGTCGTTATACGGTCTTATTTCGCACCAAACACAAGATGTCCTATCGCCATTCAAATACGTCAGCCCGCAAATGACGTGTCACAAAATGATCGATGCACTGACGCTGGGAAATATCTCACTACAATAGCTCCAGAGTACACAAGCTAAGCCACAGATTATAAATGCCGCTGAAATTATCTGGCTCCATAGAGTAGTGGTGTATCGAAAGAAGTATCTGGAAAGACACACCCTCCTGGGTAGCAACTGACTCATAATGGGAATGAGATTTTATTAAACTAGTGGTAGAACCACTCTGCAGACGAATACTTGTCAAGAATGGTATATTAATTGTTTGTAGAATGAATGGGCTGACTTGCCCGGGGAAGTACCACATTCCCGCGGAAATCCGGCGTCTGCGTGGTAGTTTAACTGCCGCGCTTCGAATGGTGTGCGGCTGAGTTCCGGAGGCCACCCCCCTCCTCCCCTCTCCCATAATGACACTTTCCTTAAAGGTCGGCAACGCTTCCGACGTTGATTGCTTTCCATCAGATACAAGCATGCTCGTTTGCCTTCCTATGCCATAATACAGTTGTAACGATTGAATATGTTAGTGGATGTTTTTATATTTGAATTCTTTTTATATGTAACTCGTTGTATTGTTGTTCTATACAAGAAGCATGCCACGTGAGTTCTGTAATTCCATCTGCATGTAGATTGATGCCTTAATTATATTGCTGCATATTAATCTAGCGCTCGTGTTATAGGCGTAATCAAGCAAGCAATGGATGCACTCACGTTGAGACAATACTGCCTGATAAATGCATAGATAACAGTGATAAACACTAGACACACTTCAGAGACATGCATCGCTGAAATATATCGTGTTATACTGATTTAATACCGGCTTATGATAATATTATGTATCGATGCACCCTAGTAAGCTCTGTCGAGTCTTTTGTCGCTTATACCTTAGAGACTGAAGACGAGTCTTCGTTCGTTCTGTATGTATTCCATAAATCAGGGGTTCTCAAACTTTTTTTTAATCATTCACCCCATCATTATATATAATTCATCGAAAACTCTATTGATCCGCAAAAAAATAATTTTCATTTAATTAAAATGAAACTGTCTATTAGGTATTGTATTTGTACATTTATTTTATGATTTTAAACATTTGTTAAAGTAATTTTACATTGTTACACAACATTTTTATGAAAAATATCTTAATGTTGAATTTAAATACCTTAATATCTATTAAATCATAGAGCATGACGTGGGCAACTTTCATATCGGTAACTGGGAGGACGTGGCCCAGGATCCATTTTTGGTTGCTGTGCCTACAAAGTTAGTGAGTTAGTTTACAGAAAAATGTGGAATATATTTACTCATCATGTTATGTTTTAAGGTGCATTGAAACATAATTCGAACCATAACAATAAGTGAAAAGTTATAAAAACTTTCGTCGCATACTGCACACACTGGCTATTGGGTGAGCGGCTAGAAATGTACAATATAAAGCTAAAATTTTGATATATCTAAACAATTTTTAAATTGTTTTGTTTTTAATTGTTTTTTTTTATGGGATAGGAGGGCAAACGAGCAAGCGTGTCGCCTGATGGAAAACAATCAACGCCGCCCATGGACATCCACGACACCACAGGAGTCGTGGAAGCGTTGTCGGCCTTTTAGGTATGTATAGGTTTGTTTTTTGAAGGTTCCAATGTCGTAACGGTTCGGAAAGACCGCCGAGGGTAGCTGGTTCCACAAACTGGTGGTGCGTGGAAAGAAGTTACGAGAGAAACGCACCGTAGTAGATCGCCACTCATCCAGATGGTAAAATGGTATTAAAGCTTTCATAATTTGGTTACCGACCAATTGACTCAGTGGCGGGGCCCTCTGCTCGCGGAATCAATGGTTGCGGGTTTGATCCCCGCATCGGAATAAATATATGTATGGATTTACAAATATTTATTCCGAGTCTGCTAACCCCGCCAATCCGCATTGGACAAGCGTGGTGGGTTAATGACCGTTCCTCCAGAAATGGAGAGGCCCGTGCTCAGCAGTGGGATATATATGGGCTGGTAAAAAAAAGTTTGGTTACCATTAATAGTGAAATAATTCTATTAGTGGTCCTTGCAATTTAAATTTACTGATCCATGAGGTCAAAAAGTTTGGCGACCGCTGCCCTATACGATATTTTTGTATAACTTGACTAAGCAAAAATAAAAATTTCAGTAGCTAAAATAGACCTTAGAAATTCTACTTAATATCTGACTATTTCTATGATGTCAATTTTATTCCACGTGTAGCCCTCATTTTTCTTCACGATTTTTACCACCTCATCCCTCAGCAGTAATCCCGAGCTACGTGACATTTGCTACACGTGTCGAATTAATAGCGATGTGATGAGGTCACATTTTGATGCTGAGGGATGGATGATCCTCCTTTCAGGGAAGTTCGCCAAATTGACAGCTGAAAACTTTTTTACCGGGATTCCTTTAACGATAAAAATGTCACACGTCATTATATCAACTATTTTTGAACGAAATATAACACAAATTACTTTTGGTCAATCAATACTAACCCAAGTTAGGCTACAACTTTATTTTTACTATACAAAGACGGACCTAATGCTGGAAAGCAACTGACAGAGTATCTGCCAGTTAACCTTGGGGTTATTGGAAAAGATTTTTACAGAATATGTACAAAAACAATATTTTTTATGGAATAGGAAGGTAAACGAGCAAACGTGACACCTGATGGAAACCAAACACTGCCAATAAATATCATCAGAGCCATAGGCAGTGAAGAAGCGTTGCCGACCTTTAAGGAAAGTATTTTAAGTTAAGTATTATGTTCCCTTTTCATTTGAAATTTTTTTATATTTTCTTCAGTGCATATGGGCGGTACCACAAAGTCTGAAGACAAAAGTCTTCAACCAGTGCGTCCTGCCCGTACTCTCTTACGGTGCCGAGACGTGGACACTGACAGTCCGTCTCCTCGCCAAGCTCAAAGTCGCTCAGAGGGCTATGGAGAGAGCTATGCTCAGGGTTTCTCTGGTGGACAGAATTTGAAATGAAGAAATTCGCCGGAGAACCAGAGTCACCGACATAGCTCTTCAAGTTAGCAGACTGAAGTGGCAATGGGCTGGACACGTTTGTCGGAGAACCAACAATCGTTGGAGTAGACGAGTGCTGGAGTGGAGACCGTGACTCGGCAAACGTAGTGTGGGACGCCCTCCTGCTAGATGGAGCGACGATCTGCGCAAGGCGGCTGGCAGAGACTGGATGCGTGTAGCCGAAGATCGGGCTAGGTGGCGCGCCTTGGGTGAGGCCTATGTCCAGCAGTGGACTGCCACAGGGTGTTGACGATCATAATGATATAATATATAAGCATGTTTAATTTTTTAAATTAGTTTTCTTATAAAGAAATAAGGCTAAAAGTGAACTACATTAGTGATGAAACTGAACCAAAAAACAATGGGACACAAAAATACGAGAAAAATGTTCCAACTTTAATTAATAAAGCTTTTTTTATTTTTCACAGGTTCACATCGTTGTTCCAATAAACCATTGAAGTAGATTTAATTAAAAAGTAATTTTAATTCTGTAGAGCTTTGTTGGGAAATAAAGTGTAATCAAATATATTTTTATTCCTGTGGAAGTTAAGAGGCTGGAATTATTTTAAAGGGTCGTTTCAGCTCTGCTCCAGTCGGTACGTATTAATTAAGATCAAGTGAACTGGAGGGCAAATCAATATCAATACGTTTCGAGAGCTAACTCCAGTTTTTTTTGTTCAATCTCCTCAGTGCAACTTTCTGATTCTGATTAATGATTTCTGTGCGATGGATATTTCTCAATACAAGTTTGATTGTGAATATTAATCCATCGGGATCAGGGAAATGCCACATTAGTAGTAGCATCAATAATCGCGGGTTCGATCCCCGCATCAGGATAAATATATGTGAGTATTATAACGTCTCGGGATCATTAGAGGTTTTTATTTTCGATATAATGAAACTGTTCCAAGTGAAGTTAATTTATCAATGAATCTCTTTACATTTTATATTAATTATATTCAATATGAATTTCTTATGCCAGGAAAGGTGCCATGTGCCTCGAAAGACGTCCGTCGATCGATTCTTATTGTTTTTATAAAAAAAAATTCTGTTTTAAATTTTAAGACTAGGAATTTAAAAAGGTGTTATATAATAAAAAAAGGTTTTATTGTATTCAAATTAAAAAATTAAATACATTAGTGATACATTTATCAATGTATCACTACAGGATATTGTATGTAAGACCTACAGATACTTATTCCGAGTCTGGTAACCACGTCAATCCGCATTGGACAAGTTAATGTCCGTTCCTTCAGGAATTGGGAGGCCCGTACCCAGCAGTGGGACACATATGGGCTGCGACAAAAATTATCTAGTTATCGAGAATTAATGATAGCGCAATTTGGTATTTTTTTAAATTTTTTAATTAGCCGCTCACCGTACGAAGTGCGGTAGCTAAGCTACCACTCAGACGCCGGTTTTTTGCGGGAGTGTGGTACTTTCCCGGCTATGCAATTATATGAAATGTGCAAATAAGCGTTTCTTGTATTAAGAAAGTAACAAGTCCCGCTGTACGTAATCGGCTTATATGCAAATGTAGCTCGCAGTCGGGCGAGCGGCCCTTGTTACCTGTAACAACACACACATCCTGCTTAATTGGCTGAGCTAACAACGGTTTGAGTAAAGTTAAACTAGCAAGAAAATATAATGCATTGACTGCCACTTTGAGCGGTAACAAAAGGAGACACTACAATGTGTTTTCTGATATTTCAATGTCATTCAAGTGGTAGATCCACGCCGCACATGAATACTTTGTCAAGAATGGCGTATTATTTGTCTGTAGCATGAATGGGCCGGCTCGCCCGGGGAAGTACCATACTCTCGCAGAAAACCGGCGTCTGAATGGTAGCTTAACTACCGGGATTCGTCCGGTGAGCGGTTGAGTTCCGGACCCCAGGTGAGTTGGGCTTTATATATATATATATATATATATATATATATATATATATATATATATATATATATATATATATATATATATATATATATATATATATATATATATATATATATATATTATATATATATATATATATATATAAAGCGCTATGATAAGTTGTGTAACTTCGATTAGTTACTACACATGTTGACTCCGTTAAAAACTTATTATATTACTAGAAAAAGAAATTTGTGTTTGAAATATGATTTTAAAATGGACAATGGGGGCGAATTTTCATTTATTACAATATTATATTTTCTTTAATTTGCAATAAACTATTTATGAATTTACCATTTTAGTGTCTCGCTGAAATCATGTAAAGACTGTGATGTACTTTGATGGAGATTCAGGATGAGTTTTACAAGAAATCGGGCGGAAAGAGTCATACAAAAATTGTAAGTCAAGGTGTGACAAGGCGAAATGATGGCAGACAACTTTTGGAGATTAAGAGCCTATGTATATAATGTACCTGAAGTGGATGAGGGTGATGTTAGCCTAATATCACCGTCTTATATAAAACTAGCTTTTTCCCGCGGCTTCGCTCGCGTGGAATTTGGTCTGCCACATTAAGTTTCATGACAGATCATTTTAAATAAATATATTGTTTTTAACTTAATAGTAAAATTATATTACGACCAAAATTACATAAAATCATTACAAATTGTAGCTTATATGTTATTCCGATGTGTAACCTATATTACTGTAAAGTTTCATCCAAATCCGTCCAGTAGTTTTATCGTGAAAGGGTAACAAATATACATCCATACTCACAAACTTTCGCATTTATAATATTAGTAGGACTAACATCTGTCTTCAATGAATTTATATTGGCGACTGGTTTAACTCGACGTATATATATATATATATATATATATATATATATATATATATATATATATATATATATATATATATATATATATATATATATATATATATATATATATATATATATATATATATATATATATATATATATATATTTTCACGCCTATCCCCCGCAGGGGTTGGCAGAGACCACAGAGCTCCATCCGCTGCCATTCATCGTAGCGAAACGGCTCGTCATTGGTCGCTTTTCGCCCTCGTGAGAATCAGGACGTGACGGGTGGCGAACCACGTCACCGTCATTTTTCGATAAATTAGGTATATTAAATTCGTCTTAGTGAATCCCACGAGCCGCAAAGGAGGATGGAGGTCAGCCCCAGCAGAGCCCTGCATGCTGCGGTAAGGCACCATAGTCCCCGGGGGAGCCCGACCCCGGGACGATCCGCACGCTTTCGACTAGGCTCGCCCCAAGCCACGCATCCATTGGCACGGCAGACGAATTGGATTGGCGGAGAGGAAGGGAAAGGATAGAGAAGAAAGGAAGGGGCAGGAAAGGAAATGCGGATTGGGGGGTTACCAGACGCGGAATAAACATTTATAAATCCATATAAATATTTATTCCGATGCGGGAATCGAACCCGCGACCATTGACTCCGCGGGCGGAGGGCCCCGCCACTGAGCCAGTCGGTCGTCATATATATATATATATATATATATATATATATATATATATATATATATATATATATATATATATATATATATATATATATATATATATATATATATATATGCTTGGACATTCACGCTTAAAGGGGAGAATAAACTATTAATAGCCGAACAGGTCAGGGAGTATCTCTGCCTAGTCGCCTGTCCGCTAGTTATGGTATTGGTACACGGGTTCGCGACCCCGGCCTCCCGAGCTACTACTAACTCAAACTAAATCTTACCGAAAAAACGGCCGTCAGCAACTCTCCACCTCCCAACAACCAACAACCACTATCAACAAGACCAAACACACACCACCACTTTTCCACCTTGAACACGACACGTGTTTCGCCTCAACAAGAGGTAACGTCAGATATAGTAGACTCTACGGAAGACAACCGTTAAACACACATCATCATTTGTCTCTCTTTGTTTCCTTTTCGCGGATCTTAGCTAAGTAAAAGTTCTGACTGTCCACACATTATTATTATTTTAAGGTGTCGGAATTCGTGGCAACCAGAAAAATATTACAAACTGTATTATAATAAAATCAATATAAATAAAATTATAAGGCATTATATTCACACACAGTGATACTCCGTTTGTAGAACTGCTGCTATATTATTCATGTTTTTTAAAACATTAATTCGTAGTATAACATGTTTTGAACCAATATATTTATTTCTAATGAAAGGGTTGATGTTGGTTAAAAGCTTTCTTATTTTCTCTAGAATTTTATATTAATAAAATTAGACTTGAATAAAATATATTCCTATGAAAGTCACTTGAACCTTCGAAGGATGAAAAATGATTTTATCTTTATTATGCACCTTATTAGATTGAAATTTATACCTTTAAAAAAAAATATCTTAAATAAACTCTCTTATTCGGTTTTCGCAAAAATTTGATAGTAACGATGCTAAATTCAAACTCTTTATTTTTCGAGCTAAGAAATTATTTTATTTTTTTTATGGGAAAGGAAGGCAAACGAGGACTAACGGAGAGCCGTTTCGCTACGATAAATGTGAGAGGAAGGATGGATGAGTGTGGAGAGAGCAAGGAAGCTGTGCCGGGATCGTAACGGATGGAGATCTGTGGTCTCTGCCTACCCCTACGGGAAACAGGCGTGACGTAAAATTAGATCAGGTTCTTACACTAGGGGCCTTATCAAACATTCCCACCCTGGACCTCTGACGGACTTGGTCGACCTTTGTCTGGAGTCATGGATCATAAATATGCATAACCTACAATTACTTATTTTCCAGTGTAAGAAGTTGATTTTAAGTGACACTGGAACTGAGTAGACATGAGTTTCTGATAATGCCTTTTAATAAAACCACAAAGCTACACACGTGTAACTGAATATCGCTACGATTGTGTCATGTCAGCCGTCACGTTCAAAGCTCAGTGGCGCTTCCTGCCGCTCAATTCGGACTAACGACGCATGACCAGCCGGTGGATCGCTTTGTTGTTCCACTATATGCATCGTTTTGTCTACCGTGACCTGAGACCGAACCACACTAGTATTGTGGTTTCACTTATATAGAAATAGAAATAGAAAAACTTTATCTATGACACATTTTTTTTACAATACTAAATTTTTGTTAAAAACCTCAATAAAAATATATTATACAAAAATATTGCAATTCGTATATTTTTTACTCACCTCCCTTTGCTAAACGTTTTGTTAAAAAGATCAATTAAAAAGTTGTAACGTTAAAGCAAGTGTGCTGACCGTCCCGGGATCGGGCTCCCTCGGGTACTATATTGCCTTAACTCAGCATGCAGGGCTCCGCTGAGGCTGACCTCCATCCTCCCTTGCGGCTCGTGGGATTCACTAAGACGAATTTAATATACCTAATTTGTTGAAAACGACGGCGACGTGGTTCGCCACCCGTCACGTCTTGATTCTTATGAGGGCGAGAAGCGACTAACGGAGAACCCATTCGCTACGATGAATGAGAGGGGAAGGATGGATAAAAGATGAATGAGTGTGGAAGCAGTAAAAAGGTGTGCGGGGATCGTAGCGATCTGAGGTCTATGCCTACCCCTACGGGAGACGGGCATGACGATATGTATGTATATAACTTGTAGACATTTGGAGGCCTCCTAGGAGAATGTTAGTCCGTGATTGGCTCCGGGAGCAGTGATTTCCCTCCCGAAGCACTCAGATCGTCGTTAACAATGCGTAGATGTCTTAATAATTTGTCACGTACAAGGCTTTGTTTCTAAATTAGCACGCACAACCTTAATTAACAATTTACCCTCTAATGCTACTGTCATATGTTTTCCTCGCAAACGTAATGTTCACGTATTTCTCTTTATTTGGCGAAATTCGGCAACAGGGCAAAATGTCATGAAATGTACTATAATTGATGGCGGGTTTTCGTGTCAGGACCTTTGCATCAGTTAATATTATATATATATATATATATATATATATATATATATATATATATATATATATATATATATATATATATATATATATATATATATATATATATATATATATATATATATATATATATATATATATATATATATATATATATATATATATATATATATATATATATATATATATATATATATATATATATATATATATATATATATATATATATATATAGTGCAGAAGCGTTGCCAACCTTTAAGGAAAGTGTCATGGGAGTGGAAATGAGAGGGAGAGGGGTATAGGGGGAGGGCGTTGGGCCTCCGGAACTCGGCCGCTCACCGTACAAAGCGCGGTAGGTAGGTTTTTTTTGTATAATTGTAGTTTGCAATCTTTTTATAACTAACTAACTTTCTTGGCGCAGCGAGCCAAAATGGATCTTGGCCTCCGAATAGATCTTACGCCACCGTGCTCTGTTCTAAGCCACCTCCTGCCAGTTGCAGATTTGAAGGTTGTGCAAGTCATCCTCCACCATGTCTCTCCAGCGTTACCTGGGGCGCCCGACAGGACTTCGTCCAGTTGGGCGACCCACATACACTGTTTTGACTGCGCAATTCTTCTCCAAAATTTTTTTTTTCTAAAAAAGAAAAAATATACTTTTTTTCTTCTTCTTTCATCAGCCAGTACTCATGTTTATTTGATTACGAAACGACATAGCGTTGTGATAGAAATCTGTTGAACCAAGCAGCAATTAGGTCAAATTATTTCCATACTGGAAGAGATCTTGGTTTTCGAGTAGACCTTCCATTCTATACCGTTAGCGAACTGGTACACAACAACACGCTGGCTTTGTTTTAAATACTATTGTTTTGGCAGTCGCTTAGCGCGACAATAAAACAGAAATGGCGTCGATCGAAAAAGTCAAACCAATTGAACCGTAGCTTTTTAATGATGTTTTAATAATGACTTATGTTAGTCAGGTATGCTTATATGTAAGGTGCTTTCTGTTAGTAGGATGTTGGATGTGAGGAGTGAGTCTATAAATGAACTACATTTAAAGCTGACAGCAAAGAAATAGGATTTTGTGTATTATAGATGTTAACGATATATGAGAGAAGGTAATATTTGTGTATGGCAAATGGATGGGAGGTAGAGCTGGGAGAGAGAGAACGCAGACAAGTTAAAAGAGGTAACGCAAACTCCACCCGTGGCACTTAACGGATGTCTTCCGTAGAGTGTACTATACCTGATGGTGCCTCGTGTTGAGGCGAAACACGTTTCGTGTCCAATGTGGAAAAGTGGTGGTGTGTGTTTGGCGTTGTTGATGGTGGTTGGGAAGTGGGGAGTTGCTGATGGTCGTTTTTCGGTAAGATATAGTTTCATTTCACCGTCCATCATCCCAAATCCACTTCTTCCAGTAGAAGATACACATTCTAATCTTTCTTTTTTTGTTTGTTTGTCGCGGATCTTAGCTAAGTAAAAGTTCTGACTGTCCACGTGTTAGGTAAATTAGCAAGTGATTGTAACTGTAATTTTTGTAACATTGACACTGTGAGAGTGTGAATTGGCTGAAAGTGAGAAGGTCCAAGGAGGAGGGCAGGGAGAAGCGACATCCGGAGAGCCGTTTGAACGCTACGATGAAAGTGAGCCGAAGGATGGATGTAAAAGATGGATGAGTATGGAGTATGGAGAAGTAAGTTGTGCCGGGATCGTAGCGGATGGAGATCTTTGATCTCTGCCTACCCCTACGGGATTATTAGATTAATAAAGTTCCCTCTTAGCCGCCAAATCTTATCATTATATAAAGAGCAAGTAATTAATTTAAACCTGTTAATTTACGATTCGTATACTATTTTATCTCTATAAATAACAATATGGATGGAACTTTGTGAGAGTAACTAAAGTTCAAACTGTACAGTAAACATTGATAGATAACATGTGACATTTGCACTAAACAAGCTATTTAAACGTCACTTGTTTATACCGTACTTTATTCAAGTGAAAGTTCTCAAAACGTGACAATGGCTAGAGATTTGCAAAACAAAACAGTCGTGATAACAGGGGGAGCTACAGGAATCGGTTATGAAATAGCCGACAATATGTTAAAGAAAAATGTTAAAGTTGTTATTCTTCTTGATATAAACGTGGAAGAAGGAACAGAAGCCGTTAAAACTTTGACAACCAAATACGGCAATAACAGAGTTATTTTCCATAAATGTGATGTAACAAATGATTTAGACGTGATATTTAAGAATATTCTAGATTCTTACAAGAGTGTTGACATATTGGTAAATAATGCAGGAGTTTTATGTGAGACGAATATAAGAAAGACTATCGATGTTAATGTCAGAGCGTTAATGGAATGGTCTATAAAATTCTGGGAGCACATGAGAATAGACAAATCAGGCAAAGGAGGTACCATTGTAAATGTAGCTTCACTCTACGGATTCAAAGTTGCTCCGTATATACCTATTTATCAAGGATCAAAATTTGCCGTCATGGGTTTCACAAGATCATTAGGACACTCTGATAACTTTAAGAAATTCGGAGTTCGAGTTGTCGCAATATGTCCTGGTTTTACTGAAACAAAGTTATTTGTTAATACACAGCTGTCGATTCTCAAAACGAATGAAGAAATGAAAGCTGTTTTGAAGGAACAAGAGTGGCAGAAAGTTGAGGAAGTTGGTAAGGCCACCATCGCCATATTTGAAGTAGCCGACAGTGGTACTGCGTGGTTGATAGAAGGAGGAAAACCAATTGCAGAAGTTCCATAAACTCTTCATTATCATATGGTCCTACGTCCCCGAGGTGGGGCAGAGTGCCACAGTGCTTCTCCATTGGGATCGGTCTTGAGCGACGCGCTTCACTTCAGGCTACGCTCCATAAACTCTTCATGTAACATTAGTTATTTTGTACAATGATTAAACCCTGGAATTACATAATGTTTTGAATTCTTATATATTCAGTTTTAAAATGCGTTCTGGATTATCCGTAAGATTTCATTTCATAAAAAAACACCGTAAATTAAAGGTGTTACACCTTACTTCGTTATTACACCGTTTAACTTCACACCCTCTCTCATCTCAACCATCCACAGATTCACCCATTACATTCTAAGTTGCGGTGCCACAGATAACTCATTCCTACATCTCGGCCATTACTGTATTCATACCCGCCCTCGGACATGCTTAACTCTTGCTTGCTTCATCACATCCATCACCATCGTCATCATCCATCTAAGTAACAACATAATATTTTAACAGCATACGTCTTACATACATGTGTTTATTGCTTTGTAACTTTGAATTATCGATCTGAAATATTTGATTTTTTAAGGTCCAATAGCCTATTATTCTCTAGTAGGATCATGATTTTGCGTATGTCTACTTAATTCCCTGATTCCTAGTGAAAAATAAAGATTGCAGATAAGAGTTCTCTATACAAAAGAAACTCAGTATATCATGGACTACATGCTTTAAATATTACATTAATCACCTTGCTACACTAATATTGTATTAGATGATCCCTGCCCTGATGCCCTCTAAGAGAATGGCTAAAATATTTTTCGTTTCATTTGAGAAAAATATTCTGATAGTTGATATTATATGTAGAGAAAAAGCTTGTGGCATTTTTGAAACGAAATGGCACAAGCTTACTAGCTTAGTAGTAGTACTTAGCTAGCTTTAGCTAGCGTTCTTGCATATAGTAAAGGTTTAAATATAGCAGTAGAGCCACGCTGCAGACGAGACTTTGTCGAGAATGGAATATTATTTGAAATAGCTTAGCTACCGCACTTCGTATGGTGAGCGGTTGAGTTCCTTCCTCCCTCTCCCCTCCCATAATGACACTTTCCTTAAAGGTCGACAACGCTTCTGCACTGTCTATGGTACTGTGGATGTTTATGGACGGGGTGACGTTAATTGCTTTCCACCAGGTGACACGCCTGCTCGTTTGCGTTGCTATCCCATAAAAAAAGGTTTGATTTTGTTCTTTTTTTATTTTGAATCCCATAATATAATCAAATTGAACTTCTCGTGAAATAATTGTAATCCTTATGAATATAATAATAAATTGTAATCCTTACAAATGTAACACAAAAAACGATCTCAATGCTGTGATTTGAATGCTGTGAAATTTTCAATACCATAATAAATTTATTAAAATAAAATTAAAAGTGTGAATATTAAATATAATTTATTAAATATCATCTATTGTTATGTAGAAAGTGTTGGTCTTTCGGATCTCAGCCGCTAACCGCACGAAACGCGGTAGTTAAGGTACCACTCAGACACTATTTTTCTGTGGGAGTGTGGTACTTCCCCGGGCGAGCCGGCCCATTCATGCTACAGACAAATATTATGCCATTCTCGACAAAGTGTTCGTCTGTAGCATGACTCTACCACTAGTAGTAGACAATACTAGTGTTTTAATACATTACTAAATGAAAACCTGTCATCAATTAAATAAAGTATATTATTTGGTTGTGTTATAATTAGTGAACAATTATTATTAAATAATAATAATAACGCACCTATAACATTTAATGGATTGTAAACAATCAGTTCTGCTGTGCTATATTATATTTGTACTGCAGGACGAGAACCTTCCACAAGCCATGCACTACCGCTCTCGGCCTTTTGAAACACTTCCACTGTTCCTCGTCCAACTGCATCTGGGGCTTGCCATTCGTATTGTTCTAAGTCACTATAAAACTCCTCCTTTGTTTCGTCTTCTCTTGGCTTCGGTGCACTGGCCAAATTCGTAGTAGTCAGTCCGGGACAAACAGCGACCACTCTAACACCCGTCCTCTTGAAATTGTATGGATCTCCCAACGACTTTGAGTAACCTAAAACACCGAACTTGGATGCATGGTAGTATGGAATATATGGTATGATCCTGAAACCATAAATAGAAGATACGTTTATAATGGTGCCTCCATTACCCCCCTTATCTTTCCTCATGTATTTGTAGAATTTCTCAGTCCACGCAATCACGGCGGTAAGGTTTATATCGATTGTTTTTTCAAACGATTTCTCGTCCACTATTCCCGCGTTATTGATCAAAACGTCCACATTGTTGTGAGTTCTTAATATTTTATCTGTGACGAAGTCTACGTCAGTTGTGACGTCACATTTAATAAAAGTCGCTTTCTTGCTTCCATGTTTATCATTCAACAGTTTCTCCGCATTTCTTCCCTGTTCCTCGTTCACATCGAGAATAAGAACGGCTTTAGCTTCCTTTTGTAAAAAGTTGTCGGCCATTTGAAAACCAATTCCATTCGCGGCGCCAGTCACTACGACGACTATATCTTTAACATTTTGCTCCATTTCGGACACACTAGACTTATTTTTCTTTATTTCGTTATAATGTTTATGTAATGAGTTTGCATATAGTTTGAAAGTTATCATAAAACTGCCTACTGGTGAGATAAGTGAGTTAATATATGAGCGATAAAATTGTCGTAGTAAAAAGTGAAGTAAGATAAGTGAAGTAGAATTTTTATCTATTCAATACTGGAATGGTTCCGTAGAATTATTTTTTTTTTTTTTTTTTATATATTCACGCCTATCCCCCGCAGGGGTTGGCAGAGACCACAGAGCTCCATCCGCTGCCATTCATCGCAGCGAAACGGCTCGTCATTGGTCGCTTTTCGCCCTCGTGAGAATCAGGACGTGACGGGTGGCGAACCACGTCGCCGTCATTTTCGACAAATTAGGTATATTAAATTCGTCTTTAGTGAATCCCACGAGCCGCAAGGGAGGATGGAGGTCAGCCCCAGCAGAGCCCTGCATGCTGAGGTAAGGCACCATAGTCCCCGGGGGAGCCCGACCTCGGGACGATCGGCACGCTTACGACTAGGCTCGCCCCTAGCCACGCATCCATTGGCACGGCAGACCGTGGATTGGCGGAGAGGAAGGTAAAGGATAGAGAAGAAAGGAAGGGGCAGGAAAGGAAATGTGGATTGGGGGGGTTACCAGACTCGGAATAAACATTTAAAAATCCATATAAATATTTATTCCGATGCGGGAATCGAACCCGCGACCATTGACTCCGCGGGCGGAGGGCCCCGCCACTGAGCCAATCGGTCGTCTATTAAAAAATCCGTAGAATTTTTTAATAATTTTTTTGTTATTTAATGTGTTCTTCAAATTCAAGAAGACAAAAATCTTAGACCGGTGCCTTCTGCCTGTACTCTATTATGGTTCTGAAACATGAACATGTCTCTTAACCAAGCTAAAAGTCGCTCAAAGCGTAACATGAAACACTATATTCATAAATATAAAACATAATAGCCTCAAGCATAATCTTATAACTGAATTATTTCTTCTCCTCCAGGTATTTTATAAGATAGACGGCAAATGTGCAAGGGTGTCGCCCGCTGGATATCAATCAACGCCCTAGACATTGCAAATGCGTTGCTGGCCTTTGAGATGAGAGTAAGCTTGTTTTTTGAAGGTTCCAATGTCGAATTGGTTCGGAAATCCCGCTGAAGGTAGCTGATTCCACAGGGTGGTGGTACGTGGAATGAAGTTACGGGAAAACCCGTCATACTGGATCGCCATTCATACAGATGGTGGGGATGAGACTATCCTTTTCAACGAGTTTTCGGTAATGAAATAGGACTTCGGTGTGATCCCAGTGAAAGCAATGAAAGATGGCGAAAGATACAACATCTCTGGCAATGCAAGAGAATCAAGTAAGGTCATCGGCGATTCAAACAGTACTGTATTTGAACCCATACTCTAAAGTGGGCAATGCTTCTGGAGTGCCCTTGTTGCTGCAAATGTCCATGCGGCGGTGGTTATTTAGCATCAAATTACCCGCTTACTCGTTTGCCTATCGCTTTTATTAACAAAACATAATATAGAGCCAATGGATTTACATCATTAAATGAATACTAAAGTTTCAACCATCATTATTAAGATCGATTGAATTGAAAGTAACGAGAGAGAAAGATATGAAAATTAAGGATCTAGGCCAGAGCTACTGATTACCCCAGAAATTGGTATTGCGGCGACTTGATTAATGATTTCCAACTAGAAATAAATGATTTTGTTTTTCGAAACATCGGCAACGGAAAATAAAAGTACGAAATAAATACCTTAGTGCTTTCCAAATAGCGGATCGTATATAGTGTAAATGACCGAATGAGGTCCAACCCTTTACCTCTTCCCCTCCCTCTTTAAAGGTCGACAACGCTTCCGCATGCCTATGGCGCTGCGGATGTCTATGGGCGGCGTTGATTGCTTTCCATCAGTAGACACTCCTGCTCGTTTGCCTTCCTATACCATAAAAAAGGCTAAATCCACTTCAGGTCACAGAGTCATTACAGTAAATATGTCTCCTTATTTTATACGGTCAACCTATTTCCTCCCGTGTTTGTTATACAAGATGGCTGTAGGAGTAGTCTTGGTATCCACCAGGAGGCAACAGCCTCGACTTAAGTAATAAAAACTGATCTATGATTCTAAATACGCCCATAAAATGTGGGCATTGTACCTATTCCCCTCAATTTTAATTTGAGCCGTGTGGTATTCGACTTTAGAGTCGCATGAACTCTTTCAAGGACTGGGGTGTCGTGAGAGGCGACTAAAGTAGAAAAGCAGGCGTTAGCATCTTGGTTGCTTGTATCAGGAGAGATGGGGTCCATTCTCTGGGTTGGGTTGCATTGGTATGCAACCTAAACCATCTAGGAGAAGGAAACTCCTATATCATGATCGTCATCATCATCAACAGCCTTCGGCAGTCCACTCCATAGGACATAGGCCTCCCCCATGAAGCGCCACCTACCCCGATCTTAAGCTACACGCATCTAGTTTCTGTCACCGCCTCGCGCAGATCGTTCCATTAACTAGCCGGGGGCGTCCCACACTACGTTTACCGAGACGTGGTCTCCACTCCAGCACTCGTTTGCTCCAACGATTGTCGGATCTCCGACAAACGTGACCAGCCCATTGCCACTTTGGTTTGCTAATTCGAAAGGCTATGTCGGTGACTTTAATTAAATTTAACTCCTATATCAAACTCGGTGAAATATGCGGCAGGTTCCTGTAGCCGATCTAGCTCCACATCTATAGGTCCGCCTCTCCTGTGAAATCAGCTAATTAGACACAGAAGTAGAGCTAATGCAGGTTCTGGGCAAACCTGCATTTTCCTTAACACCGTTATGGTCAGTAGTGTACTTTTACCGCGTTAATATAATAATAACTCACAAAATAGTGTAAACGATTATAACATCCAACCGATAACTATACGATAAACTGTTGACCCAGTTTAACGTGAACCATCAATGAAATTAAATGATCGATTTAAATGTATTTTATTTAATAAAAAAATTCTTATCAACGTGGACTTAACGTATTTTCCTTAAGTATATAATCAATTCGATGCATTTAATTTAGGCTTGATCTGTTGGAAGACTCGCCGCCCGACATCTGAGCCTCAACGTGCACCCCAAAGGTGGTGGTGTGCTGGATACATGTGGTGCACCCCAAAGTAGGGAGGAGTTGGGGAGCCTCATCTCCACTCCGTCATCACATCATCATCTGTCGGGGCTGCGGTAGCATGCTTCGCCGATTCCCGCAGTTCTGACAAGTGGCACAGAGAGGTTTATTAAAAAAATAGGGGATTGATCTGTTGAAACTTTAGCGTGTGTCTTCAAAGCATGGGATACACAGCATACAACCCAAAATTTATTCATAAATAATTCATATTTGTATCAGCATTATCTTCATCGGCTCGCACAGGCCTCAGTTTCGGCCCGATCTTCCGCTACACGCTTTCATTCTCAGGGGCGTCCCACTTCATTTGCTGAGCTGATGTCTTCACTTCAGCACTCGTCTACTCCAACGTTTTTCAATTCCTGAGCAGTGTGGTAGACATAAGTGCAGTACAATAAGTGTTAGAGCCACGCTGTAGATGAATACTTCGTCAATATTTGTCTGTAGCGTGAATGGGCCGGCTCGCCCGGGGAAGTACCACACTCCCGCAGAAAACCGGCGTCTGAGTGGTAGCTTAGCTACCGCGCTTCGTACGGTGTGCGACTGAGTTTCGGAGGCCCAACATCCTCCGATGGTGGGGATGAAACTTTTCTATGTAGCGAGTTGTGCAGGAGTAAAATACACCGGTTGGAATTATCCCGAATGATTCCTCGGAGCACTGGTACTTGGTACCCTATAGTAGATTCGATAAAAGATGCTGAAAGATGAGATATATCTCGGCAGTATGGCCTCTTTTGAAAACTGCACAGCGTTGTAAAAGGGCATCATAATTATGGTATTTTTTTATGAGATAGGAAGGCAAACGAGCAGGCGTGTCACCTAATGGAAAGCAATCAACGCCGTCCATAGACTTTCGCAGCGCCATAGGCAGTGCGGAAGCGTTGCCGGCCTTTAAGGAAAGTGTCATTATGGGAATTGGAATGGTAGGGGGAGGAGTAGAGGGAGGGGTAGAGGGAGGGGGAGGGTGTTGGGCCTCCGGAACTCTGCCGCTCACCGTAAAATTTGATATCCCCGCCAATCCACATTAGACAAGCGTAGCGGGTTAATGTCCGTTCCTCCAGAAGTGGAGATAAGAGGCCCATGGTCAGCACTGGGTCATATATGGGCTGTGAAGAAAACAATATATGAATTACTATTTATATAAACAAAATACCGACGACCGATTGGCTCAGTGGCGGGGCCCTCCGCCCACGGAGTCAATGGTCGCGGGTTCGATTCCCGCATCGGAATAAATATTTATATGGATTTATAAATGTTTATTCCGAGTCTGGTAGCCCCCCAATCCTTATTTCCTTTCCTGCCCCTTCCTTTCTTCTCTGTCCTTCCTTTCCTTTCCGCTAATCCACGGTCTGCCGTGCCAATGGATGCATGGCTAGGGGCGAGCCTAGTCGCAAGCGTGCCGATCGTCTCGGGATCGGGCTCCCCCGGGTACTATGGTGCCTTACCTCAGCATGCAGGGCTCTGCTGGGACTGACCTCCATCCTCCCTTGCGGCTCGTGGGATTCACTAAGACGAATTTAATATACCTAATTTGTCGAAAATGACGGCGACGTGGTTCGCCACCCGTCACGTCCTGATTCTCACGAGGGCGAAAAGCGACCAATGACGAGCCGTTTCGCTGCGATGAATGGCAGCGGATGGAGCTCTGTGGTCTCTGCCAACCCTCGCGGGGGATAGGCGTGAATATATAAAAAAAAATAAACAAAATATGTAAATTGTGTCCATATTTCGAATTAAAAAATCCGCGATGTTTTAGCGGCTGTATTAATTTAAAAAATGCCAATCCTTATATAATATTATAGATTGGTAGGCCAATTTGTCAAGACAATAATTTTGTTATCATATCTTGTTATCATAGATACTTTGCAGATCATTTTATATCACTATCGTATATGCTATTCGATTCGATATAGAATAAACAATCTATTGTCGATTATATTTATCTGATCAAAGCAAAAAAAGCACGCGGATTATCATCGATTTCATATCAATCATCACGTGATTAGGTACGTGTTCGAGCTCTGCCATGGTTATGTGTAAGTGGAAGATATAAAGTGAAATGTTTTGCAATACGGGTCCGGTTTTTCGCCTCATCAACAAGGGTAACGGAATAATTAAAATTTAACCTTGTAGCGCTCGTATCGGTCATTTTGAACGCGGCAGAATCGCCGAGTGTTTGTGACAAAATGTTGTTACACATTTATTTATAACGTTCAGCTCTTATTTTTATTTAGATAGTCAGACATGATTAAAGTTAGAAGCTTTACCTTCCACATCTTATTGTATAAATATAAATGTCCGGGTCTTTTCTTATAAAAATACATATATCGCAAACTATTTCTCCTAATATCGATATCGATATTCACGCCGATCTCCCGCAGAGGTTGGCAGGAGACCACAGAGCTCCATCCGCTACGATCCATACCAAACTCATCCATCCTTTCATCTAATCTTCCTCTCACATTCATAGCAGCGAAACGGCTCTCGTCGTTTCTCGTCCTCGTCGGAATCAAGACGTGACGGGTGGCGAAATACGTCGCCGTCATTTTTCAACAAATTAGGTATATTAAAATTTTATTAACTTACATTATATTTAAACAATTAATAAATAAAATCCAACAATCCAATATATTTATATATAATCTTATCCTTGGCCAAGGAAGTGGCTCTGCTTGTGCTAATAGATCAAGGAATTCCCCTGAAGCGCTGATTTTAAGCCACTTCCTTCCCGCAAGATGTTACGCGGGAGTTGGCGTAGCCATTATCGATTCAATTCAGCCATTATCGATTTCAGCGAGCGTACACGATTATCGATTCAATCGAATCGATTAATTTATTACTAAGTTATATCACCATAAAAATCGAACAGGATCTTCGGCTTTAGTCATCTTGTGTCTGTCAGTTACTCAAAAATATAAATATTAACTTCTAATATACACACTTTTACAGTCAGAGCTCTGATGTTATTTTTTTTATATATTCTTGCCTATCCCTCTCCATTCGTTACGATCTTGGCACACCCTCTCGCCTCCTCCACACTCATCCATCCATCCTTTCATCCATTCCTCCTCTCACTATCATCGCAGCGAAACGGCTCTCTATTAGTCGCTTATCGCCCTTGTGGCAATCAGAACCACATCGCCGTCATTTTTCAACAAATTGGGTATATTAAAATTCGTCTTCGTGAATCCCACGAGCCGTAAGGGAGGATGGAGAGCAGTCCCAGCAGAGCCCCGCTTAGGTAAGGCACCATAGTATCCGGGGGAGCCCGATCCCGGGATGGTCGGCAAGCTTGCGACTAACTAAACTCGCCCCTAGCCACGCATCCATTGGCACGGCAGACCGTGCATTGGCGGAGAGGAAGAGAACAGGATAGAGAAGAAAGGAAAGGGTAGGAAAGGAAATGCGGATTGGGGAGGTTTCCGGACTCGGAATAAATATTTACAAAATCCATACATATATTTATTCCGATGCGGGGATCGAACCCGCGACCATTGACTCCGCGGGCCCCGCCGCTGAGCCAATCAGTCGTCATGCTCTGATGTTGAATTTATTATTACCATACTATTTTATTATTAATATACTGCTATTACTTCTGAATAACGGGCAAAAGACGCTAAGGCAAGGCATAATTGGATTTTGGCTATCATTCTATTCCCATCTCTAATTGTGATATTCCCGTCGACACTGATCTTGAGCGCTTAACGAAAGAGCGGGGATCAGTCACCGCATTTTTTATTTAAAACAAAAAAACAGGTATGTAAGCAATATAGAGAACTGCGCTTCCAAAACCAAATGCCCTTCTGCGCAGGTCAAGGTCAACGCTCAAGATCCGTGCCGGCGGAATACATATCACGGTTGAATCCCTTATTTTATAGTCATTATGCGATAACATTTATATTTATTTAATCCGTTATAACGAATAACTATTATCTTTTATTTGCATGAATTTACTATAATTTAACAGTTTTCATTAAAGGTTTCATTAACTTGACAAGTCTACCGTTATTTTAATTATTATCGAGTGTAATCACTTCATAACAGTCAGTACTAACAAGTAAATTGTATTGGGTTGTCCGGAAAGTTCGTGCCGATTTTCGGTAGGTAGCGCGAGAGACCTGACTGAATATATCACAATTATTGAAACAAATGGCATGTGTTCATATTCTAAAAGAGATAGCTTCAGTCATATTTGCAAAAAAGTTAATTTTTATCAGTTTCGTATGCCTTAGAATATGGTGGCAAATAAAGTGCATTATAGGTATTTAATGCTTTTATTTTTCTGAAAGGGCGAATAATGTCACACAAGCGCCAAATAAGATATGTACTGTTTATGGCGAGGATGCTGTAGCCGAAAGAACCGTGTGTGCGAAAGTGGTTTGCTCAGTTTAAAGCTGAAAATTTCGACCTGGAAGATCAAGAACGCCCAGGTAGGCCGTCCACCACAGACGAAGATATGATAATAACAGAAATCGAGAACAACCCACGCTCGACAATCAGCAGAATGTTACCTATATAATTTAATAAATGCATATCAATATTTATATGAGTTGCGTTTTAATTGTCCTAAAATATCGATACGAACTTTCCGGCTATATAGCTATATATATATAAGACATTTTTGAATTATAAAGGTCACGTGAAAGAAGTCATGAGCTATCTCTGATGGAATGATTCGAAATGCGGTAAAGGTAGAAATTTGTTGGAGGACGAAAATCAACGAAATAGTTCTCCGCACACCCGCAAACGTAATATGGGACATCTCAGATAATGTTCACCAGTTCTAGCATGCCTTGCGCTATCAAGGCATGCTAGAACTGGTGTAATCGAAGAACTGATTACGTCCTAACCTAACCTTATAACTGTACTGCCGTACGATAATGACTTATTAGCTAATACAGGGTGTCCGGTGTCAGGATTAGGTTTCAAACATAAATAATAAAAGAAATAAAAAAACAAAACATTTACGAAGAAAAATTGCGGGATTTATTTTTGAAATGTTTTATTATCTAATCACAGTATTTTGTGCCACTAGCTGAAGTAGTGACGTCGAGATGCCATTAACCACGTAAGCGATATTCTTTTTAGTACTGAAATAGTCGACGGGTATGTTTCATAGATTTTATTTTTGAGATACCCCAACAGAAAATCCATCCATCCATAGGGGTAAGATCCAGCGTGGTCCAGGGCATATCGCCAAAAAGGCTTATTAATTTGTTAGGGAAGAAATCACGAAGATGCTCCATTATCGCTCTTACAGTGTGAAGTGTGGCGCCAACTTGTTGAAACCATGTACGTGTAGTCAAGGCAAGATGTCCTCTCAACATTACTTCAACTACTACTACTTCGCTGGCTCAGTGACCTGAAGTGGATATTGGTCTCCGAAACGAGAGTCTTCCATCTTTCCCTGTTCTTTGTTAATTCTTATTAACAGCTGGCTTGAAGTTCGCGCAGGTCGGCATCCACCTGATCTCTCCAGTGATATCTGGGTCGACCAACTGGCCTTCGACCACTTGGTCGACTCAAATGCGCCCTCTTCACAGTCCGATCCTCGCCTATTCGCTCAAGGTGACCGAGCCAACGATGTCGATGTGCCTTAATCTCGCCCATATTATTTGACTGGTACCAATCCTCCATGACCCATCCTCTCTTCTGGTTCTCTTAATATTACCAAAAAATCAGTAAGCTTTTATGATTTTTCAACCTATAACCTATAACTGGACACCCTATATACAATTATATGAAAATAAACATATTTTTTCTAACGAAGTAAATTGTGGACTATTCTATTTATATTCAGAAACAAAACAAAGCCCCCAAAGTTAGCTCTGCGTCGGCAATAAATTTCAGTGAATTGTAGTGTTAAAATGTAAACAACCATCGCTGTGTTTTTAATTAAATAATTTATTAACGTATTTGATTTTTGTATTGTTCGCTTTGAAAAATATTTCATATTTAGGTCTTAAATCAAGTTAGGTCACTTTGGAAGATGTAAGAATTTTATGTAATCTTTGATTTATTTCCACAATTATTTTATGGGAGGAAGGGACTAAACTAGTGAATAGGTCATGATCATCATCATCCCGATAGTAATCAACCAACATCACCCTTTTCTCGTTTTTTAAAAGTAGTTAAACAAGTAGTAAAAATATTTATAATTGCTACTTTTTTTAAGCGATCTTCACGCTTCGCCACTGACGTTATTCCTAATTTTTTTTTATATATTCACACCTATCCCCCGTAGGAGTTGGCAGAGACCACAGAGCTCCATCTGCTACCATTCATCGCAACGAAACGGCACTCCATTAGTCGCTTTTCGCCCTCTTGAGAATCAGGACGTGACGAGTGGCGAACCACGTCGCCGTCATTTTTAACAATTTAGATATATTAAATTCGTTTTAGTGAATTCCACGAGCCGCAAGGGAGGATGGAAGTCAGCCCCAGCAGAGCCCTGCATGCTGAGGTAAGACACCATAGTACTCGGAGGAGCCCGTTCTCGGGACGGTCGGCACGCTTGCGACTAGGCTCGCCCCTAGCTATGCATCCATTGGCACGGCAGACCGTGGATTGGCGGAGAGGAAGGGAAAAGATAGAGAAGAAAGGAAAGGGCAGGAAAGGAAATGCGGATTGAGGGGTTACCAGACTCGGAATAAATATTTATAAATCCATACATATATTTATTTATGGGGGATCGAACCCGCGACCATTGACGCGGGTGGAGGGCCCCGCCACTGAGCCAATCGGTCGTTCATAATATATTTTGAAGGCGTTTACGTTGAAACATAACGGGCCACAATCAATCACTGCCACCGGGTGTATTCTCGTTCGAACGTTAAATAGTACATGACCAGGTTTTTGTTTATCATTAACTACGACATTGTTTGGTCGTTTTAAGTGGTAGTTTTTTGATAAATGTGATTCACTTATGGGCGGCCGCGTTATTGCGAATTAATGAACGCAATTTAAGAGCACACAACGTTTATTATAACAAATACAAAAATTAGAAATTTAATAGGTTTCTCGATAAATATTGGAGCGAAGTCGGAACGGTGAGCGGCGTGCGCTCCGCGTGGCAAGCTGGATCGGACTGGCGAGCGGCAGTGGAGAACGTAGGATCGCCTCACGATGCCTGCGCGAGCGCAACCTCCCATCGTTCTCGGAGCGGCTCCGTCACACACTAAAGTCTGCGAACGCATCTGCGACACCTCAGGTGTTGCGGATGTCTATGCGGTGATCGCTCATCACCATTTTAGAGAGGATGGATGAAAGACGACTGACAAAAGAAATTTACGTTGCGGATGTGGATGGAAGGGTCGATAGGGAAGGACCGACACGACTATATCATGACCAAATCGTTGAAGTTATCAAGAAAGGCCAGGTCAAAAGTACAATAGTGATACATTCATAAATGTACCACTAATGAATTAAAACCTTTTAGGTATATTACTTTTTTTCACATTCGTAATATTCAAATTCAGAATAAAAAATAAATTGTTATAAAACAAAATACGTGAGTTCTTCGTCTGATATCTTATTGAATAGACATGTCACCCATCCGGCACAAAACATTAAAATTATAATATATGTATTGATATATAGAATGTTTTTTTTTCTTTACGGAATAGGAAGGCAAACGAGCAGGCGGGTCACCTGATGGAAAGCAACCAACGCCGCCCATAGACATCCGCAACGCCAAAGGCAGTGCGGAAGCGTTGCCGACCTTAAAGGAAAGTGAAATTATGGGAGTGGGAGTGGAAATGGGAGTGTTGGGCCTTTCGGAACTCAGACCGCTCACCGTACGAAGCGCGGTAGACAAGCTACCACTCAGCCGCTGGTTTTCTGTGGGAGTGTGGTACTTCCCCGGGCGAGCCGGCCCATTCATGCTACAGACAAATAATATGCCATTCTTGACAAAGTATTCGTCTGCAGCGTGGCTCTACCACTAGAAATTTACCACTGTAAATTGATAAAGTGTGATTAAAGTATAATTAATATATAAATATACAATGAATCACAAGCATAAATTAATATCGTTTTGAAGAATTTTATTTGAAGAAGCCCCCTAAAGATACGGGCTGTCGCCGTAAGCAGTAGGCACGATATAGTACCCTTAATAAGGAACTTGTATGAAGAGAGTGATGAGTGTGGATGTAGCAAAGAGAGTATCCCGGGATCGCAGCAGTCTGGTCTGTGATCTATGCCTACCCTTACGGGACGCAGGTGTGATCGTATGTTCTTTAAGTTGTTGAGGGCTTTCATGCAATGCGGCCGAAGTATTACATTACGCCTCGAAGATATCTTTGCTTGCCTTTGAAGCCTTTTTATTAAGTTTCTCAACAGTCGTTTAATAGGTACATAAAGATCAAATTGAGGATCCGTTTCGCGTATAGCGCGGACGTTTTAAAGAATTTTGTGCTTGAGAACGTGAAATTTCAAAAAAGATAATGGACGTACATCTATTCTGAAAGAAGACAAATGATGGCCGCGTCGCTGTAAGCTCCCTAATCGATCCCGCACGCCCCCCCCCCACGATTTTATCAGGAGGTGACGTGAAATTGTTACACGATTTCTTCCTTATTGGATTTTTACAAGATTAATACTAGAAACGGAAATAATCAACTCTCACGTTTTTTCACGTGGACTGCCGTTATTTGGGACATAACCTTTGTATCTTCATTGGAAAGAAAAATATTTCGTCTTATTCAATAAAGGTTATTTTATAAGAAGTAGTAGTTAGATACTTCTCTCTGTGAATAGCTTCCAAGTTTTTATATTTTTTTTCACAGCTCATATATATCCCACTGCTGAGCACGAGCCTCTCCATTTCTGGAGGAACCGAAGTCAATCCACCACGGTAGTCCTGTGCGGATTGACGGGGTTACCAGACTTAGAATAAATATCTGTAAGCAATACATATATTCATTCCGATGCGGGGATCGAACCCGCGGGGGCCCCGCCATTGAGCCAATCGGTCGTCAATTTTTTTTTATTATAATTGTATCATATATTGTATTTATTATTAATGGAGTCAGGCGTTACTTTGCGGAAATCCATCACTATGTGGATAGTCAAAAGTTTTACTTAGCTAAGATCCGCGACAAGCAAAACAATAACAGAAAATTCATAATGTGTGTTTTTTGTGCTGAATGAAATGTATTTATTTGGAACTTAAACTAAAAATTTACCGAAAATTGGCCATCAACTCTCCACCCACCAACCACTATACACAACACCAAACACACATTACCACTTTTCCATCTTGTAAACGACACGTGTTTTGCCCCAACACGAGGCATCTTCAGGTATAGTAGACTCTACTGAAGACAACCGAAAAGTTATTGTTTTGCTTGTCGCTCTCTTAGCTAAGTAAAACTTTGGACTATCCACATATTGTATTTATTATACCCGCGACCATCGAAGTCGCGGGTTCGACTCCCGCATTGGAATAAATATTTATATGGATTTATAAATATTTATTCCGAGTCTGGTAACCCCCCTAATCCGCATTTCCTTTCCTGGCCCTTCCTTTCTTCTCTATCCTTTCCCTTCCTCTCCGCCAATCCACGGTCTGCCGTGCCAATGGATGCGTGGCTAGGGGCGAGCCTAGTCGTAAGCGTGCTGATCGTCTCGGAGTCGGGCTCCCCCGGGGACTATGGTGCCTTACCTCAGCATGCAGGGCTCTGCTGGGGTTGACTTCCATCCTCCCTTGTGGCTTGTGGGATTCACAAAGACGAATTTAATATACCTAATTTGTCGAAAATGACGGCGACGTGGTTCGCCACCCGTCACGTCCTAATTCTCACGAGGGCGAAAAGCGACCAATAACGAGCCGTTTCGCTGCGATGAATGGCAGCGGATGGAGCTCTGTGGTCTCTGCCAACCCCTGCAGGGGATAGGCGTGAATATATATAAAAAAAAGAAAAAATAATTCGAATTTAGAAGTACAATTTTCTGAAAAATGTACATCTCACCTAAACGCAAGCCAAGATAGTATAGACTTGAATTAATATCATATATGTGGGTATTCATCAAAGAGGATACCGAGAGACATCGATGTGTTAAATTATTCATCGTAGGATACACGCGGCTTATCGCGTCGTTTCTCTCGCCCGACGTAAAAACTCTACATTCGCCTCACGTACGTATGCGCTCCATAAAACATAGTGCTCCCAGTTTAACACATGCTTGAAATAGTTCGTAAATAATTTATGGCACGCGCACACTCTTATATTAGCTTACAAATATTCAGCTTGGTTTTTAAAATGTATACAGGTGTTCTTTTTCTCGTTTGAGAAATCATACATAATTTTTTCAAGTCCTTTTTCAAGAGTGCTCGCTGCAAGGAGAATATTTCTCATTTAGTTTTCTTTTCTTGTGTGTTTATATAAATATTTAAATTTTTAAAAATAGTTTTTAATTTATATTATTAACAGACTGCATGTATGAGGTAGTAATAGAACCACGCTGCAGACGAATACTTTGTCAAGAATGGCATAGTATTTATCTGTAGCAGGAATGGGCCGGCTCGCTCGGAGAAGTAATACATTCGCAGAAAACCGGCGTCTGAGTAGTAGCTTAGCTACCGCGCTTCGTCTGGTAAGCGATTGAGTTCCCCTCTTCCCCCCCCCTCCCCTCCCATAATGACAGTTTCCTTAAAGGTCAGCAACGCTTCCGCACTGCCTATGACGCTGCGGATGTCACGCCTGCACGTTTGCCTTCCTATCCCATAAAAAAAACGAGATGGTAACCTTCAAACCAATTTCCTCAGGTTCATCTGCAGGTTGCCCAAGGGTATTAAGCCCATCTGTGCATTTTGTAACAAACATCGTTTGTTTTACAATTTTATAAACTACAAGTTCATTTTTTTACAAACTAAAAAATCATCTACAAAAATAAAGGTGAGTTTACGTTTAATTCATCAGGTCAAACGTATAACGCAAAGGGATCAATGACCTATTCAAAAGCAAAAGGATTAATGACCTGCTTAAAGTCGATCAAGGTCAATGAACTACACCACTGCAACTACTTGTGGTGTGTGTCACTGATTTGTGCCCACGTGAAACATGTTGTCCACACGTTTATAAACGTATGGAACAATATTTTTAATAACCTATGATTTTTTTTTAAAAAAAGTTGTTTTTTTTTTAAAATAAATGATGTAAAAACCTGGTGGCAGTTAATGAGGCAGTGAGCCGAGAGCAGCCGTTGGAAGTGCTCATGTACAGAGCCCAAATTTGAGGATTAAGAGCCCGTCGTTTGCACCAATTAAGGAAACAGTTTTAGTGAGACCACCTTCTATGTGGACAATCAAAACTTTTACTTAGCTTAACTCTCAACCGAAAAGTGACTTTTCAGTTGTCTTCCGTAGAGTCTACTATACCCGAATATGGCTCGTGTTGAGGCAAAACACGTGTCGTTTGCTAGGTGGAAAAGTGGTAATGTGTGTTTGGTGTTGTGTATAGTGGTTGGTGGGTGGAGAGTTGCTGACGGCCGTTTCCCGGTAAGTTTTAGTTTATGTTCCAGGTAAATCCACTTCATCCAGCAGGAAAACACATTATTAATTTTATATTATTGTTTGCTTGTCACGGATCTTAGCTAAGTAAAAGTGTTGACCGTCCACATATTGATGGATTTCCGCAAAGTAACGTCTGACTCCATTAATCAGACAACGTTCTATTATTAACAACAGTATATATATTTATTTATTGTATATATACACAATCAGCAGTCTGTTATTGCGTCAGTGGGTAGTGTGACGGCTCGTTCGAGCTACACAGTGCAAACGTCCAGTGCAAATGTTGGACCCAATGGTTGGCTTAGTTGAATTAACTCCCAATGTACTTAATAATGACTCGTCGTATGATGGTATGACCTTAAAATATGGGAATTGATGCGGTCTGGGTGGAAGTTGGCCTCTAAAGCTGGGTGTGCCCAATCTAGCATGGCAATATTTTCATAGTGGTAGAGCCACGCTGCAGACGAATGCTTTGTCAAGAATGGCATAATATTTGTCTGTAGCATGAATGGGCCGGCTCGCCCGGGGAAATAACACACTCCTGCGGACAATCGGCGTCTGAGTGGTAGCTTAGCTACCGCGCTTCGTACGGTGAGCGGCTGAGTTCCGAAGGCCCAACATCCTCCCTAATGACATCCTACCATAATGACACTTTCCTTAACGGTCGGCAACGTTTCCGCACTACCTATGGCGCTGCAGATGTCTTGTCTTGATTGCTTTTCATCAGATCACACGCCTGCTCGTTTGCCTTCCTATCCCATAAAAAAAAATTACACCAGCCCATCGTCTCCAACTTTATAAAGCCCAAGTTCAGCCGCATACGGAATACTGTTCTTATCTTTGTAGCGCAGAAGTCCCCAAAAATGTTTTATCCCCACCATCTGGATAAACGGCGATCCAGTATGGTGATTTTTTTCCGAAACATTAATCTTCTTACCACCGATCTATGAAATCAGCCACCTTCAGCCATATTTCTGAACCAATACAACATAAGAACCTTCAAAAAACAAGCCTTCCCATATCTTAAAGTCCCGACTTCCGACAATCCTTTTTTATGCCTATGGTGTTGCGGATGTTTATAGGCGGCGTTGATAAGTTTCCACCGGGTGACTCGCTTGCTCGTTTGCCTTCATACCCCGTAAAAAAGAAATTATTTAGAAATTACATGAATATTATTTTTTTTGTTAATGCCGTATTCAGAATAATATTCACAGCTACAATTGAAGGTTTAATATCAAATCTAAATCCCGCGAGATCTATAAAACTGATGGATGCTGCAATAAAGCTGGATATAGCTCCTCTCCGTAAACCATTACTTTTCATATTGTATGGACAATATAAATGTATGATGTTGAAAGTAATTCTCTGTGATATTGTTACACCAAGTATTCTCAAATGGAGTACATTAGGGTCCCGTAGTTGAAGGGAACCCGTGTATTAAATATATCTATGACCAAAGCATAACTGAAAATTATTTATTCTTTTTTGAATCCAAGAACTTTGTGAAAGCAGCTTCCTTCTGTGGTAATTATTTATCTAGTTACCAGGGATTCTCAAAGTATTTTGGGCAAGAGACCTCCTTTCCAAAATGAACTGATACTTCAAACTCCCATAGCCAAGTTACTTTAAAAATCTTATCACTATTTTTCTATTAATACAAAATACGTACCAATTTTAAAACTTTGCGGTTGGTGGTGAGTTTCGACCCCAAAGCGGGTCGATTTGACCCCTTTGGGAATAACTGACTATAGTAACAGAAAACTTTATTTATGACCCTTTTTTTACAATAGTTTTTACTAAAATTAAAATATAAATAATATTATTTTATACAAAAAAAAATATTTTTAATTTAAAAACAAATTCACAAAACAGTTCTTGATCAGCGTATGCTAAGCGTTTTATTGTAGCACCTAGCGCTGGTTTTAAGCAAGAACCAGCGTAGTAAGACTTAATATATATATATATATATATATATATATATATATATATATATATATATATATATATATATATATATATATATATATATATATATATATATATATATATATATATATATATACACAACCAAAAAGTCTTCTGTATGTCTTCCGTAGAGTCTACTATACCTGAAGATGCCTCGTGTTGGGGCGAAACACGTGTCGTTTACAAGATGGAAAAGTGGTAATGTGTGTTTGGTGTTGTGTATAGTGGTTGGTGGTGGGTGGAGAATTGATGGCCGATTTTCGGCAAGTTTTTGGTTTAGGTTCCAAATAAATCCACTTAACCCAACAGAAAGACACACATTATTAATTTTCTGTTAGTTTTGCTTGTCGCGGATCTTAGCTAAGTAAAACTTTTGACTGTCCATATAGTGATGGATTTCCGCAAAGTAACGCCTGACTCCATTAATAATCAACTCAATGTATAACTAAGAACGTGAATTGCCAGTTATTCAAATGTTGAATGTGACTTGAACCAGTGTCAGACGCACGCAGTGAGAGAAGTATCAATATGGAGCTCTGATTGGGGACTTTCGGATACGTGACCAAAATACATTATCATTTCACACTCAATACTTACACAACACAAAGAACGAGGTGATAGAAGGGTAATTTAGTTTTCAATTGAAAAAATGTATTTGGAAAATTAATAAAATGGTATCTTTTGGTAACGATTTATGTTTTATGTTAGAGAAGATATATATATATATATATATATATATATATATATATATATATATATATATATATATATATATATATATATATATATATATATATATATATATATATATATATAAATAGTATAACGGTAATGGTAGGTATGTAGGTAAGAACCACGCTGCAGACGAATACTTGGTCAAGAATGGCATATTTGTCTGTAGCATGAATGGGCCGGCTCGCCCGTGGAAGTACCACACTCCCACGGAAAACCGGCGTCTTAGTGATAGCTTAGCTACCACGCTTCGCACGGCGAGCCGCTGAGTTCCGGAGGACCAACACTCTCCCCCTCTACCCCTCCCCCATTCCCAATCCCATAATGACACTTTCTTTAAAGGTCGGCAACGCTTCCACACTGTCTATGGCGCTGCGGATATCTATGGGCGGCGTTGATTGCTTTCCATCAGGTGACACGCCTGCTCGTTTGCCTTCCTATCCTTAAGCTGGCTATCGTTTCACTTGTCCCCGTATATAACAGATACAAAAAGTGACGATTTTCCAAAAATATTTGTATAAATGTTGTATTTTTGTGAATTGTATTTATAAAGCTGTTCTAGTTCATTCTAAAGATGCGACCTCCACGCAAATGATATTTGCGGTCTTTTCGTTTCGTTCATAATAAGAGCAATTCGTCCGGTTGTTGCGTTCATTTGCGTCTTTTAAAAACTCTGCTAACGACTGTACTTTGTACAAGGCGTAAAAATGTTTTTGTTGCTTGAAATATTGTTCATTTTAAAGAAAGTTTTAATAAAAAAATTCCTAATAAAATAAAACTAAGATTTACAGTCTTTAATATTTTATAATACAAATAACATTATATTCTAAATAATAAGGGAAGGGACTTATTTACCATAACACAGGGAATCCTAGTGTGGGAATTAAAAAAAGTCCTGAAACTTGTGAAAAAAAATATGACATGCTCATAAAATAATAAAAACAGGTAGGACTTTTCCAGTCAAATTCCATCAATAACGTTGTGTTTTTATTTCATTTTCATAGTTTTATATTATTATCAGTTATATAGTTTAATTGTGGTGGCGTATTATACATTATATTTCGATTAAGGCGTATATGTGAAGTAATATGAAATAAATGCGCGTATCGTGACTTTTTAAGTTGACTGAAGAAGTCCATACAAGGTTTTGGTAGAATAGCTACCATTTATCAAGATTTAACGTGATAAGCTGACTAGATATTTCAAGAGATTTGATGTTATTGTATTAGTGGATACAATCACAGGTGTAGTAACTCTACACAGTTGTAGTAGAAACATAAAGTTGCTTTTCATCAGATGACTTGCTTTCTCGTTTACCTATATGTTTCAAGAAAAACACTAGCATCGGGATAACACTTGTATGATTTATTTTAATGTAAACACTAAACATGACGTATTTGTGAATATTTCCACAAAGTATCCCACAGGGCAGACTACAGAGATTACTATAAATTTGAACGTGGTAACTCTAAGTCAACGTCTGTGTGAATAAATAATTCATGCCCTGGGATCGGGCATAAGCTAGTTTTGGTGTTAAATATATACGAACAAGACCCTTCTGGAAACAAAATGCATATAAATAATATGAAACACTCCCAATCGATCATAAAGATATGTTGCAAAAATGTTTCTTTTTATACAGGTGTTTAGGTACTATTTCTCGTGTCAAGCTGTTTTTGCCCGACTTGTCTCTCAGGTCATGTGATGTTTAGATTGTGTGATTGCAAAGTGTATATTTATTTAAAATGATCTGTCATGAAACTTAATGTGGCAGACCAAATTCCACGCGAGCGAAGCCGCGGGCAAAGGCTATTGTTAACATAATTAACCCTTTTCTTGTTAGTGTATCTGTAGAGATACATCAGAATTAAAAACGTAATATATTTATCAATGCTTTTGGCAATGTATCCCACAAGATACATGTGATTTTTTTAAACAACCCTCATGATATTTTTTTTCTAGACACCTTGAATCATTGAGGTTAAGTGCTATGAGTATTATTTTGATATTCAAAAAAATAGTCTGCCAAGTTAAGGGTTAAAAACATCTGAATTAAAAAAAATTAGTATTAGCAATAGAGACTTAATAATAAAAAAACGCCGTGAAATAGAACACAGATCAAATATATCTGTTCAAATTACTCATGGCCCTGTATCACTTATAGCCCCATTGAACTTTAACTGCCCGTTAATAGTGAATGGGGTTCAAAGGTCAAACAGCACCTTCCCCAACTCAGAGTGTCGAGCGATGAACAAGTTTGTACATTATAAATAATTTATGTATCGCTAACAACATATTTATACACAACATACATATTACATATTTGTGTGTTTGTATGATCATGAAGTGTGTGTGAGTGAGTGTATTAGAATTAATGTCACAATTTAATTATTTGAATTAAGAAGTAAAGTAAATATTGAATTATAATAAAACTAATTTGTAAAAAATGACGGTGACGGGCTTCGCTAACCGTCACGTCCTGATTTCGAGGGCGAGAAGCGACTAACGGAGAGCCGTTTCGCTGCGAAGAATGTGAGAGGAAGGATGGATGAAAAGATGGATGAGTGTGGAGGAGGCAAGGAAGGCGTGCCGGGATAGTAGCGGATGGAGATCTGTGAACTCCGCCTACCCCTACGGGAAACAGGCGTGACGATATGTATGTATGTATGTTTAATTATTTTCAGCAATTAGCAAAAATTAATTTTGTATGACTTGTGGCGCCATCTATTGGCAAACGAGCTAAGAATAAAGTTGGTTTACCTAAAATAATTATAATATTTGTAAAATTTGTGTAAAATAAATTATTTAGTGGTATATTAAATTTATGCTTGTCCATTCTCTCTACGTGGCCAGCCCACCAGAGGCTTTGAGGTTTTACATACTGAACTATAGTCTCCCGGTCCATGAGAGTCGGGACAACATTAATTGTAATTCTAACCTAAGCGTCGAAATTCCCATCTTCTTCGTTAAGGGTTGAATATAGGAGTCAAGTTGAACATTTAAACGAGGCACCGCATTTCGTACGGGCAGTCCAAGGGTCTAGAGGTCCAACATAACAACGGTATAGTTCACGGCGTCTGAGTGGTAGCTTATGTAGCTACCGAAGCGCGATAACTCCGGGAAGCGGTTGAATTCCGGAGTTCCATGAGAAGAACCCAGAATTGGCCTCTGAAAAGATCTCACACCACCGTGCCCCGTCCTGCGCCACCACCTCTTAGTTACTGATTTGAAGGTTGGGCAAGTTAGCCTCCGCTGTGTCTCTCCAGCGGTACCCATATCCACATACGGTCTCTTGACCGCGCGATCCTCCCACATTCTGTCAACGTGGCTCATATGGCTTCTGGTAACAGTGAGGCTGACTAAGGCCCAATGTAATCGGGGAGACTAAGGCAATGTAATCGGGGAGACTAAGGCAATGTAATCGGGGAGACTAAGGCAGTCTCCCCGATTACATTGGGTCGGGCCACCAGATGCTCAGTTTTGAATGTCCATATTATTATTTATTTATATTACTGTTCCACAGCACAAACATAATGGTATGATTGATGAATCATTAATTATATACACAATACATTACGTGCTCATTATTTACCACCCGCATCATTAACCCTCCGATATAGAACACACAGAACGGAAATGCTATCAAAATAAACATTATCGCGTACTTTGAGGTCCCTTTTATGCTACCTGTTTGCTTTGTATGTATAAACATATTCTTCAAATCTCTTTTCCCCGGAAAAAGATTTGTTATAACATATCCACAGATTATACCTGAAAATTTCACTAATATATTTCATTTGACTTATAATTAGTATGTAGTTTTATATTTTAAAGGTTTCAATGGCGTATCGGTTGGAAAATATCACTGAAAATATTTGATACCACTGAGTGGTGATGCGTGGGAAGAAGTTTCGGGAAAATGATAATCGACTGGATCGCCATTTATCTAGATGGTTTATACGGGGACATTCACACCCACAGGGGTGGGATCGAATCTCGGGTATGAACCCCACTGCTGTCGCAACAACTCAATGGAGCGACTGCCCTCCGGTCCTAGATGCCGCGGTTGCCATGCGGTTTTTGGGCGTCCTTTTAACAACTTCGAGTCGTCAAGATGTGGCTGAACCTATTGCGACGTTGGTCTGTCGCTGGACTGTCCCCCCTCGCGGGAGCCAAGTGGTTGCAGGAGGATTTCACGTGGGAGCGGACGTTCTTCAGGTGGACGAGCGTAGATGGGAGATCTAGATGGTGGAAATGAATCGTTTTTTTTGTGGCGAGTAGTACGATAGTGGGATTCAGTGGAAGGAATTATCCCGAACAATTTTTTTTTACTTTGAGGTCCTTTGTACGTTACCTTTTTTGGTTATAGTATAAGGATGTTGGGCCTCTGGAGGAACTCAACCGCTTACCAAACGAATATATAATAGAAAACTTTTAACGTCTGTGTCATTTTCATGGTTTATATGTGTATATATACTATCTGTAAAAATCTCTGTCCACCTAATTAATTCCTTTGTCATGATTGTATGATGTATTATGTATATTTTTATGTGTATGTATATGTGAATATATGCGATATATATTGTCAAAATATATGCTGCATATGAATACACACATACACAGATACATACATAAATAAACACATGAAACATATAGGTATATACATATATTGTATTTATCCAATAATAACGGAGGAGAATTAATAACGATTTTAAGAAAAAGTTTTTAACTCTACCTACTTTCATCTAGTGCTCTACTTTACCTTTGCTGCCTGAATGTTGAACTATATCATCATACGTATATTTGTGGCCATATAATTAAGAACGATTTGAAGTTCTAGAAGTTTTTATTTAAATAATGTCATACACAGAAATGTGTACCTTCTGTGAAACAACTAGTCATGTGATAAAATAGCCACATTAATAGAGCAACGTGGCTTAGGAATAATGAATAAAATTGTCAACTATTTTTTCTAAGGTTTAATCTATTTTACCAAAGTACAACATTCAAATAGTACTGAAGCTGGACAAATAATTAAGAACGATTTATTAAAGTGGAAGGAAATTATTTTGTATGACATTTACATTTAAAAAATCACAATAATATGTAGCGCGAAAAAGTTAACAAGCGATTTAATACATTTTTAACTAAAATTAATAGTTAATAGCATGTCCAGGGCTTTTAATTACTGCTTTACACTGACGACGCATCGACTCTATTAATTTTTGACATTTCGCAAGAGAAATAGAGTTCCATTCTTCTAAAAAAACGTCGTACAGCTCTGTTAAATTCCCACACTGTGTATTTGAAACCTTTTTTCTTTACTTCAAACCACAGATCCTCTATTGGGTTTACATCTGGCCAGTCTAAGACAGAAACTGATTGCGCTGTAAGAATTTCCTTTACGGTGCGTGCAGTGTGCTTTGGATCATTGTCGTGTTGGAATGTCCAAATAACCGGTAGAACGTCTTCAGCATAAGGTAGCATTGTTTTTTCCAGTATATTTTTGTATTGGAATTGATACATTTTACCTTCTATTAACTTTACAGGTCCAACATCATGTCCAGAAAAGCACCCCCAAATTTTTAAATTTCCACTACCGTGCTTTAATGTGACTTTCGTGTAGTTTGGGTCGAATGCTGTATTCGGGGGACGTCATACATATCGTTTTCCATCAGAACATACTCTGTTTATTTTCGTCTCGTCAGAAAAAAGGACATTTTTCCACTGCCGCGCAGTCCAGTTTTCATACTTTCTCGCAAATGCAAGCCGGGCTTGCCTGTGGCAAAGTTTCAGCATGGGTACCTTCCTTGCTATCCTTCCGTGCAATTTTTCTTCTACCAAACGTCTTCGAATAGTGCGTGCTGAGATTGCTGAAGGGTTATTTTCACCAAAATATTCTTTCCTCAGCTCGTTTGACCCTTTAAAAGGATTTTTTGCCATACGAACGATGTTTCAGTCATCTCGAGGACTTGTTTTCCTCTGTCTAGGCACACGTGCAACATTCGAAGTAGTTTGATACGTAGCAAAATGCTTTACAGCGTGGAAAACCATCGTTTTTGAACATTGCAGATGGTCGGCTATCTTTTTATAAGACCAATTTTTCCGGCGAAGTTTTATTATTACTTCCCTTGTAGATTTATCACAACTTTTATTTTTTCCCATTGTTTTTTTTATAAGAAGCAATCACTTTTAATCTTTTACAACACCAAATGGCGCCTAAATTACACAAACAGTAACATAGAACTGCAAAGCGAGTGATCTCTTTTTAAATTTGAATTAAATTTATAAATTATAAAGCGTTCTTAATTACGTGACCAGCCAGTAAATAGGAATACATGTAGCCAGTAGACCAGCCAGTAAATAGAATGTAAACATTCTAAAGAAGTAGTGTAAAAAAAGTTTGCCTATTTATTTTTAGCTAATCATGTGTACTAAGACGAATTTAATATACCTAATTTGTCGAAAAATGACGGCGACGTGGTTCGCCACCCGTCACGTCCTGATTCTCACGAGGGCGAAAAGCGACCAATGACGAGCCGTTTCGCTGCGATGAATGGCAGCGGATGGAGCTCTGTGGTCTCTGCCAACCCCTGCGGGGGATAGGCGTGAATATATATAAAAAAATATATATCATGTGTATCAATGAATTCAGTGGTTTTATGGAAAAGTTTTATGATACCGAGATAAATAAAAAAAATTGCATGCGATTAGTTATACGACTTAGTTTGAAAAAATCTTCCAATTATATCAGCGTTCTTAATTACATGACCACCACTGTATCAAAGGTTAGCATATTAATTTAAACTTATAATTTACAGAATAACAGAATACCAAACTTGGTTAGAGACTAACTAAACTTGTTAAGATAACACTAGCTAGCATTAACAAGAATAATCCAGCCTTCTTCGGCATTAGCGAGGGAAACTTTGAACGGGTTATGGAGAAACTTTTGATTCAGTTTAAAGCCTAGACCGCATGTAGACCAGGATTACTACATTTTGGTATTGTTTGTACCTGTTATGTCAGTGTCAAGTAAACGACCAATTGATTGATTTGATGGTGGAGCTAATATTAATAAAAAACGATAAACAAATAAAATACATAGACCTCGCGCATGAGATTTCCGCCATGTGGCACGTCGATTCAACTGTCATTGTACCCATAGTGGTCTCCGTGAATGGACTTATCGGTAAAAATTTGGACGCCCATCTGTCCAAGTTAGTTTTAGGTAAGTGGGTTAAATTCAAAATTCAAAAAGCAACCATATTGTACACGGCTAGAATAGTGAGAAGGTTCCTTTCCTTGGATGCATAGTCCTTCGTGTGCTTGGTTTATCCCGTCACGAAGGATTAATAACTTTAGTAATAATATTATTTTTATAGAGATTTTTTTTAAAATTAATAATATTGTTACTAAGAGGAAAAATAAATAAAGGATAAAAATTAATAATATCTTTATTTTCAAAATGTTTTCATATGTTACAGGATACTAAATCCCACACTAGGATTCCCTGTGATGTGGGAAACTAGGCTATTCCCTTCGTAAATAATACATAAGTGTTATAACATAAATATCAAAACAGTAGACAAAGAAAAAAAAAAAGATTAAACACTACTGATAATAAAAAATGGATTAAGTAAGATAATAAATTAAAGATGTGATCTGTATGTGTGCAGATGTATGTGTGTTTGTGTGTGTCTGTAAGGATTATGTGGTGTAATTTAATTTATGATTTCAAAAAGCAGCCTCTTCGTGTACTTCTCATTTAAATTCAGCAGCCAGTTATCAACTTTTCTTCTACACGAGTATCGTGTGCAGTTTAATTTGTTAAACGTTGTAGTTGTCGCCTAAAGAGTCAATGGTCGTGGGTTTGATCCCCGCATCAGAATAAAAAATATTTATACTGACTCTAGTTACCCTACATCCAATGCGAATTGCATTATGGATATACAGTGGTTTAATATCCGATCCTATTGAAATGGGGAGTCCTGTACCCAACAGTGGGACGTCTATATACACACAATTATCACGAACTGTAAATTCTGCATATTATGATATGTCTTGATTAAATAGTGACCGTTCTGCCAAAACTTGTATGAACTTTTGCAGCCAAGTTAAAAATATACGATATACTAATTTATATGAATTCACGATTAATGGAGTCAGGTATTACTTTGCGTATTATTTATAAATCCATTACTATGTGGACAGTCAGATTTTTTATTTAGTTAAGATTCGCGACTAGCAAACAAAAATAGAAGAACAATAATGTGTGTTTTTTACTGGAAGAAGAGGATTTACGGGGAACTTATTAATAGGATATGCCTAAATATATATAGTCTTATTCCATAATATTATGTCTTATTCCATAATATTATGTCTTATTCCATAATATTATGTCTTATTCCATAATATTATGTCTTATTTCATAATATTATGTCTTATTCCATAATATTATGGAATAAGACATAATATGGAACCAGCTGCCTTCAGTACGACATTGGAACCTTAACAAACAAGCTTACTCATATCTCAAAGGCCGGCAACGCATTTGTCTCATGTCTCACACCTCTGGTGTTGCAGATGTCTATGGGCGGCGTTGATTGCTTTCCATCAAGTTATACGCCCGCTGGTTTGCTTCCGTTTACCATAAATAAGACTATTACTCCAATAGACATAAGTAGAGTTTCATGTAAGTATTGTGATGAGATTTCTACTCTGACGCTTTAGATTTCTGGTCAAGATCCAATAAAATGGAATGGATTGCCGTGTAACCACTCCTGTAATTGCGGTGCTCCATAAAACGGGTTTCAAACCAACACCTCCACCATTATTCAGCAGTTCTTGGCTTCCCTCCAATACATATTGTTCGTCTGATATTTTATTCGCGATACGGTTGATAAGAATTATGCTATTTTCAACATATTAAACCACAAACAAGACGATACAATATTTGCATTTTAGTTATCTTATCGTATACAATATATACTTTTCAAAATCGCACAAACGAAACGGTAGTTTTGTGTAACAACACGTCCGTTAGACTATAAATTGTAATTGAAGCAAAAATATAGCGTAGAAGTTGAACGAAATGAAATAAATTCGTGTATAGTCTTGACTGCAAAATTTCATGCAAGTTTTGGTAGAAGAAACTTTTTATTATTATTCTTGACACTGGCATAATTGTTATAGGTAATTGCCATCAAAGAAGAAGATAGTTTCTTGTTAATATTATAATAATTATTACTTTTAAGATAAAAGAACTAAATGACCCAGTGTACTTCGTTTCACTTACAATTTATTTAATTAAAATTAACGAAAATCCTGTATATCTCCTTATTCTATATATCTTCGTATTTTCTTATCTTCTCCTGGTACTTTAGTACTTAGGTATGCAATACTTTTCAGATTCGTACAAAAGAAACGACAGCTTTGTGTAACAACACGTCCGTTACACGATAAAGCCGTCACGAACGCCATCTATTGAAAGTAATTGGAGACGCCGTTAATTGAAAGTAATGTTAGTCTCGCTAAAACTCAAAAATGCCTCAACCGATTTCAAATATTTTATTTTATTTTATTAGCTATAAAACAGGGAAGATTTATGAATAAAAAAATACAGGGAAAATATTAAAAAAAATTGAAAAATCCTTTTTCTTCCATTTACTTTCAATTACTTTCAATAGATGGCGTTCGTGGCGGCTTTATCGTCTAACGGATGTGTTGGTTACACAAAATGTCATTTCTTTTGTGCGATTTTGAAATGTATTGCATACCTAACTACTAAAGTACTAGGAGAAGATAAGAAGATACTAAGATATATAAAATACGGAGTTTTATAGGATTTTCGTTAAATTTTATTAAATAAATTGTCGGTGAAACGATGTTCATTGGGTCATTTAGTTCTTTTATATTAAAAGTAATAATAATTATTATATTAACAAGAAACTATCTTCTTCTTTGATGGCAATTACCTATAACAATGATGTCAGTGTAAAGAATAATAATAAAAAGTTTCTTCTACCAAAACTTCTAGAAATTTTTAATTTTTAATTTCGTTCAACTTTTACACCTTAATTACACAATGTTAAGACTACACGCCATCAGAATTAAATATTACAATTAACAATAACATGTGTTTATAAATAAGAAATAAAAACACAACATAACTTATGTAACTTGACAGGAAAAGTCGAGTAACTAACTTTTTACCACCACTAATGATATTGGATTAATCTTTAAACTCTGAATTTATATTGTCCGCTGCACCGAACAAAAACTTTAAAAAATTCCAAGTCATTCAAATTTGTAATTTATTTATGGCAATTAAATTTACAATACTTGGCAACTCAAATATTTTAAATATTGACTCGTCAACACTATAAATGTCACGTTGATTTAAAAATGCCTGCGAAACCACGCTCTTCGATTTTTCTAAAATCAAACTAATGTCAAACCATAGTACCCGGGGAGCTCGATCCCGGGACGGTCGGCACGCTTGCGGCTAAGCTCGCCCCTAGCCACGCATCCATTGGCACGGCAGACCGTGGATTGGTGGAGAGGAACGGAAAGGATAGAGAAGAAGGAAAGGGCAGGAAAAGAAAAACGGATTGGGGGGGGGGGGTTACCAGACAGAGAATTTTTTTAACTATTTTTTACAAGATCCTTAAATATCCTAAAACACATATTATTCACAAAATTAAAAAAAACCCGCCAAATTAAGGGTTAAACATATGCTAAATAATTAAAATATATGTTAAGTAAAAGAAAATATATGTTGAGAGCAAACAATTCCAAATGGGGATAAAGTGGAATGAGCTCGTATATGAGGGCGAAATGCTACGAAAATAGCGTTTTATATCTCGCACAGTGGCCAACTCCGGCAATTGTATCATTATTTATTGAGCGTTATCTTAACTATCGCCGGGGACCCTGCGAAATGTCACGGCCTTATCCATTGAGGACTTAGCATGGATTAGATGTGATGTTCAGCGAATAAACACAGCAATGCGTGTATAAATATTTGGGCAAGCTGATAAACCGGCAAAAAAAAACATTGTTTATAGTGGCATTATCTGTGCCAAATGTCATTTATTATTAGTCTATTGTAGGAGTAAAAATAAATTGGCTGGTAAACAATTGATAGTGGTTTATCAAATTTTTTTTTCGTTTTGTTTTATATATTTAAAAAAGTTGTTATATTTTATATCTTTTTAATTAATTGTGAAAAAATCCACGTCATGATTAGTCATAAATTTGATTTTGAATTGTTTTTTATTAAAATGCTATTTAGATGATCCGCACGAACTTCGATTCACCTACAATTTATGTGATTATAACTTGAGCAATCGCTTAATGATTAATAATCATTAACCATAATCAATCTTCCAATTTCAATTCATCTAGATAAATCTGCTATCTAAATTAGAAAAAAAACAATATAAAATGAAATAAACGTTTCAAAATAGTACAAAAGAAACGTCAGTTTTCTATAACACGTCCGTTAGACGATAAATACGTCACCAACGCCAGCTATTGGGAGTAATTGGAAGTATAAAATTAGCAATTTTGAATCTTTCAGTTTGCTTATATTTTTGTATTCATAAACTTTTCCTATATTATTAAATATTCAAATCGGTCGAGTCGCCTTTTAGCGAGACTAACAAAATAGTTCTCTAGATAACTAACTAGGCTATATCTAAGCTAAATACCGAAAAGAATGCTTAATATCCAAACTTTGACTAGCAACCGATGTCTTATATTCACAACCTTTGTCAAAATGTGTACAAGTAACTTTAGTATACGCTCATACTCATATAAACAATGATAATATACATAACTAGATAACCCACTCAACTTTGTTTCACCTACAATTTATTTAATTCAAATTAACGAAAATGATCTCCTGGTAGGCTTATCTTCTCCTGGTATGTTAGTATTTAGGTATTCAATACTTTTCAAAATGGCACAAAAGAAATGACAGTTTTGTATAACAACACGTCCGTTACACGATAAAGCCGTCACGAACGCCATCTATTGGTGAATGATGATCTATATATTACATATTTCCATCCTATAGCACTCCAATACTAGTTAGAACTCACTGAAAATCAGCGCCTGATGATCTATCCACATGGATCATCATCACCGACGCTGAGTGAGGGACTTTTAATGACGTCACACAGTTGTATTATATTGTTTGCTTTTGTTTTGTTTTTCTTTTTGTTATTTAATTTGCGTGTCACTAATAAACGATTCATTCATTCGTTCGTTCGTTCCATATGGTGGAATGAGGGCATTAAAAAGTAAGTGTGGTGTAACTTTGAATGATAGAATACGAAATGAAGATATAAGAGAACGTTGTGGAGTAAAAGAAGGTGTTGTGACAAAAGTTGAGAAAGGAATGCTTAGATGGTTTTGGGCATATGGAGAGGATGGATGAAAGACGACTGGCAAAAGAAATTTACGTTGCGAATGTGGATGGGAGGGTCGGTAGAGGAATACAACGGAAACCATACCTTGACCAAATTGGTGAAGTTTTTAAGAAAGGCCAGGTCAAGAGTACCTAAAACCGGCGGGCTTGCATGAGGAGAATAATGAGTGTGGAGGAAGCAAGGGAAGTATGCCGAGATCGTAGCAGATGGAGATCTGTGGTCTCTGCCTACCTCTACGGGAGAGAGGCGTGACGATATATATGTATATTCAATATGGGTGCCAGCTTAAACTAAAATCAAAATAATATTTTGACTGACACTGTCATGTTCCGCTGTAAAACGGTATATTCCCGATCGACCAACAATTATCATGGCAGTGTCACAATTAGTTATGTATCTAACCGCCAATATATGTTTTAAGTTCGCAAGATTTAAGCGATCTAACTACACACATACATACATATCGTCACGCCTGTTTCCAGTCAATGATGAAAGCCTTTATAATATGAATGGGCCGGCTCGCCCGGGGAAGTACCACACTCCCGCAGAAAACCGGCGTCTGAGTGGTAGCTTGCCTACCGCGCTTCGTACGGTGACCGGTCTGAGTTCCGGAGGCCCAACACCCTCCCCTTCCCAATGCCACTCCGATTCCCACTCCCACTCCCCCTCCGATTCCCACTCCCACTTCCATAATTTCACTTTCCTTTAAGGTCGGCAATGTTTCCGCACTGCCCATATGCAAAGACAATCCGCCCAAAGACATCCGCAATGCCATAGCATTGCGAATGTCTTTGGGCGGCGTTGGTTGCTTTCCATCGGGTGACACGGGTGACACATCGGGTGACGGTTCGGAAAGACCGCCGAAGGTAGCTGGTTCCACAGAGTGGTGGTGCGTGGAAAGAAGTTTCGAGAAAGTGCACCGTAGTAGACCGCCACTCATCCAAATAGTCGGGATGAAATCTTTCTTTACTTTTCTTTCCTTTATAAGATCTTCTGACGATCTGATTAGAAATGTAAAGTCATGTTCTTGACTAACTAGCCTCTAGCGAATTTGAATATATATATCACTATCTTGGGTTATCTTTGACAATATATCCAATTACATATACAACATGAAATCCCATGTGAATAGATGAAGGGTCACTATATAGTCATAATATGTCGATCCAATACTCACAAACAAGACAATGATAAGTTGATTGAGGCGAAATAATGAAAGATTTTAAAATATAATATAATAACTTTTTCTGAAAATATATTCTAAATGATAAAGCAAAAATGGAAAATGCTTGGAATAGCCGTATGCAAGACTCTAGATAAAAATTTCGTGTCATTGAATCCCTTTTGTCGTTAGAACTATAAATCTTCAATTCTATCCACGGAAGATTCTATCGCTATTCTAGTTTTATGTTCCTCTAATATTCGAGACTAACCAATAGACCAGTTTCCGTACATTTGTTTTATGGGATAGGAAGGCAAACGAGCAGGCGTGTCACCTGATGGAAAGCAATCAAGGCCGCCTATGATCACCCGCAGGTCCATAGGCAAGTGTAATTTTATAATCACACTTGAGGGGGAGGGAGAGGGGGCTTGGGCCTCCGGAACTCAACTCCTTACCCGATGAAGGACGGTAGCTATGCTAAGACTCGAACGCCGGTTTTCTGCGGTGGGGGGTGGGGGGTACTTCCCCGGGCGAGCCGGCCCATTCACGCTACAGACAAATAATATGCCATTCTTGACAAAGTATTCGTCTGCAGCTTGGCGCTACCGCTTTAGTATATTTATGTTTGTACGTATAGAAGCAGTCGAAATGTGGGCATATAGACGGATGCTTGCCATGAGCTGGGCTCAAAGGGTGGCCAATGACGAGGTTCTCCGACAAGTTAAGCAAAAACGTGAACTTTTGCAGACCGTCAAAGGTAGAAACGTTGCTTACCTGGGTCATATCATGAGACATGACAGGTACAAGCTGCAACTGATCATGATGGGAAAATTCGCGGGCAAAAGACAAGTTAGTTGAAAAAGAAAGTCTTGGCTACGTATTATCAGGGAGTGGACATATAGATTTCTAAATTGTTAATTAACAGATAGATTATAATACTTGAAATCGCCAATATATTTGCAAATTATAAAGCTACCATCTGTATGCTTGCATGAATATTCGAGATCAAATACGTGTATTGTTTTCAATATATCCGATCCGGCTATTGCCGACTCTTGGCACACTCGCATCGCCACACCTCACCGGTTTTCTACTTTGGCAACACTTCAAAAAATCTGCTACAGAATATGTAAGGTATTTTACTCCGCCTCCGTTCGCATCCGACTAAACTATTTCAACATTATGTATACATTATTTCAATATACTTCAATTCGTATTAAAAGCAAATTTAAGTAAATAAAAAAATTTAAATATAAGTTTAAATATTCAATTAAAATTTTAGTTTAATATTTACACAAGTTTTATAATATATAAAAACGATTTACGTGTTTCGCCACTGACGGTATTTATTCATAAATTTATTTCCTACTAAATATCTTATAAAAACAATTAAAAGGGAACATGGACGAATTTGGCTGGAAGAGGCCTGTGTCGCAGGACATGCTATATATATACTAAATCGTTAACAACAACAACAAACGATAATATGTAATTAATATGTTAACATAATTTAGAACATTTGCATGTAAAAATAAGTTAGTATTAGAAATAAAGGCTTAATAATAGTAATAAAATATCTTATATAAGAATTTATTTTTCTCCCATATAAAACTAAAATTAATTAATTAAATTTAATTAATGAATTAATATTTGAAAAAAAAAACTGTATTAATATCAAGCGTCATCCACTACAAGTTTTAAACAAATGTATTTAAACTTGAGTGGATGAAGAAACAGTATTTTATTAATGATTAAAAATTTGAACAAGATATATAAATAAACAAAATATGTAGAGAGAGTGTGAAGTAATAGTAGGAATTGGAAAATGTTTTACAAGAACTTTTCCCGCCAACTTAAATCAGTTACGTTGTGTTTTTATTTCATTTTCATAATATTATATTATTATCAGTTATATTGTTTAATTGTGGTGGCGTATTATACAATATAGTTCGATTAAGGCGTATAAGTGGAGTGATGTGAAATAAATACGTGTATCGTGACTTTTTAAGTTGACTGCAATAGACCATAGAAGATTTGGGTAGAAAAGCCACCATTTTATCAAGACTTAACGCTACAAGCTGACTAGTATATTTCAAGATACTTGATGTTATTATATTTTACTTGACACTGGCATAATAGTTATAACTTAATGCCAACAAAGAAGCCAACGAAAATGTTTTAAAAACAATATCAAGTATATAATTAAACATACCGTATTTTTTTCACACACACTTTACACGTATCATATGTACATACATGTAATATATACTATTAAAAGAAAAGTACAAAAAATATTTCATTATAACGAAATGAATATTATAGGGATGTAAATCCAAATGTAGTTCTTTCCACAATCATCCCCAAGGCACCAGTTATCCTTTTCTTCCATTTCGTTTTGAGATGCTGTTTTGATTGCGTCTATCTTGTGTGTCTTTAATATAACTTTTTTTCATATAATTTTTCAGTAGAATTTATCTGATACTGTCCCGAACAGAGATCCTTATATGAACGTCAAAAGATCCTTCTAGCTGAAATTTGTCCTACAAGGTATTTTATTTTTTGCATTTTTTTTCATAGCCCATATGTATGTTCCACCGCTAGATATTAACCCACCACCACGCTCGTCCAATGCGGATTGGCGGAGTAATCGGTCTAAAAATAAATATATACATATTTTTATTTCAATGCGGGAATCGAACCCGCGACCATTGACTCCGTAGACGGGAACCTTACAACTGTCACAACAATTCAGACATCAGGATATGACGATTTCTTTTTAGTTATAGACTTTTTAGTTATAGAAATGTGTTACAGCAATCTCAGGGTGTACTACAGAGGTTGGCGAAAGTATTCTTCCGTGAGTTTGTTCTTCTTCAACGCAGAGTATTCGTACGTTACTAATTGCCATCAAAGAAAAAGAAAAAAAGGCTTGTTTCTTGATGGTTCCCATGTCGGCTCTCGGCTATCGGCTCAGCAATACCGCTGAAGCTTGAAATAAGTGTCACGCTTGTCGTTATTCTTTACCAACTAGTGTATGAACTAAATTGATTGCCATTTTTTTTTAAATCATGTCCAATTTATTTCTATGATAATAATCTCTGTTTGACCTTCTAACTTATAACACTATATTTTTTATAAAATCATGTCCAATTTATTTCTATGATAATAATCTCTGTTTGACCTTCTAACTTATAACACTATTTTTTTTATAAAATCATGTCCAATTTATTTCTATGATAATAATCTCTGTTTGACCTTCTAACTTATAACACTATTTTTTTATAAAATCATGTCCAATTTATTTCTATGATAATAATCTCTGTTTGACCTTCTAACTTATAACACTATTTTTTTATAAAATCATGTCCAATTTATTTCTATGATAATAATCTCTGTTTGACCTTCTAACTTATAACACTATTTTTTTATAAAATCATGTCCAATTTATTTCTATGATAATAATCTCTGTTTGACCTTCTAACTTATAACACTATTTTTTTTATAAAATCATGTCCAATTTATTTCTATGATAATAATCTCTGTTTGACCTTCTAACTTATAACACTATTTTTTTTATAAAATCATGTCCAATTTATTTCTATGATAATAATCTCTGTTTGACCTTCTAACTTATAACACTATTTTTTTTATAAAATCATGTCCAATTTATTTCTATGATAATAATCTCTGTTTGACCTTCTAACTTATAACACTATTTTTTTTATAAAATCATGTCCAATTTATTTCTATGATAATAATCTCTGTTTGACCTTCTAACTTATAACACTATTTTTTTTATAAAATCATGTCCAATTTATTTCTATGATAATAATCTCTGTTTGACCTTCTAACTTATAACACTATTTTTTTATAAAATCATGTCCAATTTATTTCTATGATAATAATCTCTGTTTGACCTTCTAACTTATAACACTATTTTTTTTATAAAATCATGTCGAATTTATTTCTATGATAATAATCTCTGTTTGACCTTCTAACTTATAACACTATTTTTTTATAAAATCATGTCCAATTTATTTCTATGATAATAATCTCTGTTTGACCTTCTAACTTATAACACTATTTTTTTATAAAATCATGTCCAATTTATTTCTATGATAATAATCTCTGTTTGACCTTCTAACCTATAACACTAATTCGACACGTTCTCCACACGTCACGTAGCGCGGGATTACTGCGTGCGGGACCCCCGGTAAGGATTTGCGGGAAAAGATTACACTTGTAATAAAATCCATGTCATCTATCTGGATTACTTTTCAAGGTGGAGTCGGATAAAAGCTAAAGGTGTTTATAGCGAAGGTTTTAGGTCTTTTTCGAACTTGGTTAGTTTGCTCGTAGTCTCCAGCCGTTATCCACTAAGAATATTAGAATATTTCCTGTCACTCGCCGATTTCTGTTTATATATAGGATATCCGGTGGTTTTAATTAGTTTTTTAAGATATGTAATAAAAAAACCTATGAAGGATATAAATAAAACTTTTACCATAAATTCTGTTCATTGGTGCAGTTTATATTTTTTAAAAAATATTTCATCTAAATGTCATGTGCGTGATGACGAGACGGTCATGATATAAACGAAGTAATTTAACAAAAATAAAATCCGCTCTTCTCGTCACCGTAAAAATTTTTGATTTTTTTTTATGGAATAGGAAGGCAAAGAAGCAGGCGTGTCACCTGATGGAAAGCAATCAACGCCGCCTATAGACATCCACAGTGTTATAGGCAGTGCGGGAGCATTGCCGGCCTTTAAGCAGTGAAGTGTAGGAGAGAAGGGGGGTTAAGCCTCCGGAACTCAACCGGACGAAACACGGTAGCTAAGCTACCACTCAGACGCCGGCCCATTCATGCCACAGACAAATAATATTCTATTCTTGACAATGTATTCCTCTGCAGCGTGGTTCTACCACTATAACATCCTATATTATTATATAATATTATTTTATAATAACATTTCGATACTGAAATGAAATACATACATATTGGCGTATTGCGCTGTCTACAGATTAATATCAAAGGAGCTCCTACCCAACTAAATTAATATCCGTCTTGATTGTAGCAATGTATTTGATCAGCAAGCTTTCCAATTCACCGACGAAGAGTCAATGGATAATAAACTCTCTGAGCCTACCCATCGCAATACGAACGCACGTTCAATGAATACTAATTATGGTAGGCGAATATTTTCCGATAGGCGTAATAAATATGGGACGAATAAGTCATTTTTATTATAATATTTTTTGTTATTAAAGCATAACAGAAAATATATTGAGAAATTCTGCACGATAGCGAATATTTATAAATGGCGGAAAGCTGTTACGGCCTTATTTTTATTTGTAGAAGTCATGCAGCAGCGTATATGTAAGTATCGTTCAGGCCATTTAGAAATGTAAATATATGTAGAAACTTTATTTACGACACCTTTTTTTACAATAACTGTTGTACACTTATTTCTATCCTCACAGCTTATCTTATTTATCTTTCACTCCTAGGTTTGCAAAACTCAATTATGAGTTAAACTCGCCTTTGTACATTTTCATTCCTTTTAATTTTTGTATGTCGTGTTTTATGTGTACAATAAAGTATTAAATAACTAAAATAAAAACCTTAATTATTATAAAATAATATACAAATACATAAACAAAACAAAAAGAAAATAATTTTATTCTAACAAGTGTCATAAAATGGTTTTTGCTCAGCATATGCCAGGCGTTCTATTGGAACACTAGCGCTGGTTTTCAGCAAGAACCAACGTGGTCAGATCAGATCGCGGACCACAGTGACGACATTCATACTGACATACACACATATACACATACATACACATACATCCACATATATACTACAACTCATACTCATATACACATACAATACAATAAAATAAAAAACAACTGTTTAAATTTAAGATCTACTTAAATCGTAGCTTCACTACGGTGCTTCGCTACGATGGGTCGCTACGTTGCGTAGTCTAGTCATAGTTGAAAGTCATAAGTCTACCTTCATACATTCTTCTCTCCCTCTTCTTTATCTTTCTGCCATTCCATCATTTTAAATTCCTCTAGAAGGTTTTTAGCGAAACTGTAAGTGTTGAATTTTAATTTCTAAGAAAAAAATTCAAAACCCAATAGGCATTGCAAACGTGTGATTGCTCTCCATCCGAGAAAAAAATTGATCACAATTTGATTAAAACAAGCAAACTCTTTCAACGAGAGACATATCACGACATTGGCTCCTTCAAGAAACAAGCTTACACCTACCTAAAAGGCCGGCAACGCTTCCGCGACTCCTGCGGTGTCGCGGTTGTCTATGGGCGTTGATTGCTTTCCATCAGGCGACACGCTTGCTCGTTTGCCCTCCTATCCGATAAAAAGAAAAACATATTATAATATAACAAAAAATAAATAATTCACATAATTGAACATGCCTGGAAATAGAATGAATGCGAATTCAAAATAATATTGTGGAAGGTGCTTAATGGAAGAGCAGCTCATTAAACAGGATCCTCGGACAACGAGGGAGCACACTAATGGCTACGTCGAATGCTCTTTGTCACGTTTAATTCGAGAAACACAGGTATTTCCGGTTGTCTATTTTGTTGTTTGACACTCCTTTTATTCTGGCATCAGAATGTTATTTTATTTTATTTAATACTTTATTGTACACAAAACACGACATTCAAGAATTAAAAGGAAAGAAGATGTACAAGAGCGAGCTTAACTCAAAATTGAGTTTTCTTCCAGCAAACCCAGTAGTGATAGAAAGAGAAATAAGATAAGCTGTGGGGATAAAATAAGTGTAGAACAACAAAATATAATAATAATATACATAACAATACATACTATATAAAACCATACATATATAAACATATAAATACTAATAATATATAATATAATACTATATAAATAAAAGGATACATATATATAATATACACATAAATATATACATATATAAATATTTTATACTGAAAGGAAATGTTCTTTAATTCTTCTCTTAAATACATTCAGTGAATGTTTTTGCAGAATGATAATTTAGTTTTCGAAACTACTTATTGAGTTTTAAATCCTGCATAATTAATTATAACGCATTAAATCTTGTTAAATATATAAATAAAATAAAAAAGCATCAAATCGTATCCGAATAATATTATATATCACATTATAATCCATTCGTCGCCTATACAATAATATATTGTTTGACCACAGTACAAAAATATTCGACATTAAAATACACATATTTTATAATTCTATCGATAGATCACTAGATAATTGTTTCCTTCCTTTTTATTTTCATTTAAGTTTATTATATTTCATTATAATATATAATAAGTGTGTATAAGTAACCCTATTGTTAAAATTCAGACATGCTCTGCGAAAATATTGTTATAGTCTGGGCGATATTAAGTTTTCATTATATTACTAACTGTAACTTGAGTTTGTGCATAATAAATAAATAAATAAGAAATTTGTTCATATTAAGAGTCAAGATTTATTTCTTAGTTATGTACCTTCGACCTTCTAGAAGTACAAGCATCAATAGAGAATAAGTTAATCTTAGCACTTTTGAAAGAGCATAGAGCTCAATCACGGCAGTCGGGAATTAGCATCTGAATCTGTCAGTTCAGTCGACCCCATTAAGTTTAAAGTAATTTTTATAAAAAAAATAAAATTGTAATCAAACAGTCAAAAGTTTTTACTTAGCTAAGATCCGCGACAAGCAAAACAATAACACTATATTTATAATGTGTGTTTTCCTGCTGGTTGAAATGGATTTACCTGGAACTTAAACCAAAAACTTACCGAAAATCGGCCATCTTCTGACCTACCTTCCGAAAAGACCTTTTCGGTTGTCTTCCGTAGAGTCTACTATACCTGAAGATGCCTTGTTTTGCGGCGAAACACGTGTTGTTTACAAGGTGAAAGTGATAATGTGTGTTTGGTGTTGTGTATAGTGGTTGGTGGGTGGAGAGTTGATGGCCGATTTTCGGTAATTTTTTGATTTAAGTTCCAGGTAAATCCACTTCATCCAGCAGGAAAACACACATTATTAATTTACAGTTATTGTTTTGTTTGTCGCGGATCTTAGCTAAGTAAAACTTTTGACTGTCCATATAGTGATGGATTTCCGCAAAGTAACGCCTGACTCCATTAATAATCATTCATAATTAAATTTTAAATAAATAATTAATTCCTTTAAAAAGACTAAGACGTTCCAAAAATTTGTCTACTTACTTACTTTGCATATTTATATTGCATGTATGCAAACCTACCTATATGTGTATATATGTATACTATATAAACACAAATACATCCATTCTTACGGAATTTAAAAAATGGTAGTCTAAATATTTTCCCATATATCCGCGTCACCCTGAAGGAACCTCTGTCACCGTCTGGCTCCAGCAAGAGAAGCGGGACCGTGACGGATGCAACTTATGAAGAGGTAGGCCATATGTAGATGACACGAAGACGGTAAAACACGCCAATAAACGCCGCTAGAGACAGCAGCATCAAAAACCGACTCGATCCCATACCCTGCAATTATTTTGCTAATTTTTTTTTATTGACTCCATATCCTTCGTTGGGCTGGGCACGTAATACGGATGGACGAGTCTAGAGTACTCAAATGCCTGCTCGATGGCAAACCAGATGGTCATAGAAGCTGCGGAAGGCCTAAGCTTAGATAGCTAGATGGAGTTGAGGACGACTTAAAGGCAATGGGTGTGAGGGGCTGAAGAAAAAAAGCCTAACTAAGATCTGACTGTAAAAATTTACTGAACCAGGCTAAGGCCACTGTAATGCCTTGATGATAATAATATATGTTTTGATGTTATGCAACGCGTGTCTATGATTTCAAATAACTTATCATACAGGCTTATCTTCATTGCATAAATGGGTTTAATCCGCGACGGGCCGTTCTTTATCAATACGTATTTAAATAAAATTGTACTAGATAAAATTGTTCACAAGAACTAACAATAGCCATGAATAATACGATACGGGACAAAACTATTGTAATAACTGGTGGAGTGAGAGGAATTGGGTACGCGATCGCAGAAAACTTTCTAACAAAAGATGCAAAGATAACAATTCTTCTTGATGTCAATGAAGAACAAGGTGTAGAGGCTGTTCAAAGCCTTACATCAAAATATGGTGCTGGCAGAGCCGTTTTTTACAAGTGCGACGTTACTACTGACTTGAATGTTTTTGACGATGTTCTTCAAACTCACAACAGTGTGGATGTGTAAGTGAATAATGCTGCTATTGCAAACGACAGAGCTGTGCGAAAGACGATAAATGTAAATTTGACAGCAACAATAGAGTGGTCCTTCAAATTCTACGAGTGTATAAAAGCAGGAAGATGTGGAGAAGATGGGACTATAATAAATATAGCGTCAATATATGGATATCGAAATATTCCATACTCGCCAGTGTACCAGGCTTCAAAATATGGTGTAATGGGTTTCACTAAATCATTTGGACACCCTTATAATTTTAACCAGACTGGTGTTAGAGTACTAGCAATATGCCCCGGTTACACTGTGACAAAAATGACGGGAAAACCTTGGGCAGATTTTTTTAAAGAAGACTTGATCAAGCATCTCGAGACTGTAATTCAACAAGAAGCTGATGCAGTGGGAAAAGCTGTGGTAGAGGTTTTTGAAAGAGCTAATAGTGGAACAGCGTGGGAAATTGAAGAGGGTAAGCCTCTACGTCAAACGGAATAACGTGTGTGGGTGTGTTCGTTGTGTTATTCTGTGATAGTGGTTATTTAGAAATAGAAATATTTTCCTTTTTATATCAGTGACTGGGTTTTTTGACAAATTTTTGAAATCTTTTCGCCCGAGGAAATATCCAACGAATGCCTGGATACTGGATCTTTGTCATGAACCGTCAATTCAAATCTTGCGTCGCAATTGGACTTGGATAGGCCATACCCTCCGAAGGAACCCTGATCATATTCCCAGACAGTCGCTGTGTTGGACTCCTCAAGGGAAAGGGAAGCGAGGCCGATTCAAACACACATGGAAGCGCTCCGTAGCGGCCGAGATGAAATCCATCGGGTTGACGTGGCCTGAAGTGAAGCGCGTCGCTCAAGACCGATCTCAACGGAGAATCACTGTGGACCCCCACCTCGGGGACATAGGACCATAAGAAGAATCACTGACTGTGTGGACAAGAGTTGATGCAGATACATTAGACCTTACATAAATGTCGGCACCTCCACCGCGTGAGCAAGTTTCTTGTTGGCCACGATATCTATAGTGTAACTTATCACTGCCACTTACAATTTTATTCATAAATAGATATAGAATGAATAAGTGAAATATTTAAAACAAAATGTTTATATTTAAAAACTGTGAAATGAAATGATCTTAAAAGAAAATAATATCTTGTGTTTTATTGCGTTGCGGATGTTTTCTGTTTTTTTTTTATATTTTTGAATGTTTCTTCTTTAAACAAGGCTATACGCTTGTATATGAGTGTATGTATGTATGTATATACTGATATATTTGCTTATGACTATTATCTTTTATTATATCGTTAATTAAAATTTTTTCTTTCTTCATAACGATAATGTTTCACCGACCTACGGTTGTCTCAAAGAAACCGCTATTAGCGATAAGACCGCCATTTGTATATAAATTTTACAATCAATAATTGTATAACTTTGGTTTTGGTGTACAATAAAGAACATCTATCTAGATTTTTCCAAAGGTAATGTTTCTGTAAGGACTGTGGCGCTTCGATGTCTATGGGCGGCGTTGATTGCTTTCCATCAGGTGTCGCGTCTGCTCATTTACTTTCCAATTCCATAGACTAAAAACAAACGGTATTAGCTAAAGTATTTTTTTCTTTATCTTGAACAATATTAGCAGAAGTATATTCTACACTGACATATAGTTAGATCAAGTATAACTTTTAGTTTGAAAACTTCTAAATTTAAAGCTTTGAATTTGATAAGGTTATTACAATACATTTACCTTATCAGATTCGCGACAAACTACATTCTTCCAAGGGCTCGTTGTGATTAATAGTCTTTTAGTTTTTCGTTAGATCCCTCAACTCACCGCGTCCCTCTGCCATTATTTGAACGCGAAGCGAAAGGAGGATCGATAAGGCCGCTTGATTTGAATACGATTTGACGTCGCGTCCCGAAGAATTTCCGAACTGGTCAATCCATCACTGGGAACTTCTGTTACAAACGGGATTGCTATACGAATTTTGTGCGATTTGTATCTGTCGGTCACTTTGTGTCATACTTTAGTTTTTACCATATGTTTTTTTTAATTTATTTTATGGGATAGGAAGGCAAACGAGCAGGTGTGTCACCTGATGGAAAGCAATCAACGCCGCATATAGACATCCGTAGTGCCATAGACGGTGCGGAAGCATTGCCCTTAAGGAAAGTGTAATCTAAGGGGGAGTGGGAAGGAGGAGGATGTTGATGCTTGATTCTCTAGCGCTGCGGAGGGATATCTCATCTCTCTCTATTTTTACCGTTTTTACCATGGGGAGTGCTCCGAGAAGTTGTTTGGAATAATTCCTGCCGCCGAATTCCACAACCGCACAATTTGCCGTAAAGAAAAGTTTCATCCCCACTATCTGAATGAGTGGCCGTCCACTACGGTGCGCTTTTCTCGTAAGGGTTGGGCCTCCGGAACTCAACCGTTTACCAGACGAAGCGCGGTAACTAAACTACCATCCAGACGCTAGTTTTCTGCGGGAGTGTGGTACTTCCCCGGGCGAGCCGGTCCATTCAAGCTATAGATAAATAATATGCCATTCTTAATAAAGTATTCGTCTGCAGCGTGTCTCTACCTTTTTCTATAATGGCATTTAATCTGTCAAAGTATTTATATATAATATCGAAGTCTTGTTTCTTTTTAAAAAGTTAGAAAGCAAGTCTGTTGGTGTTTTTATCTGCAAATTAAACTCTAATTGAAACAACCGTTTGTTTTGTTAAAAAGTCCTTCTTAACAACATTAAAACAAATTGGAATACCGTTTGCGTAAAAGGTCCGGCGAAATTACTAAAGAAAAGTAATTAATTTTATTCAAATTAAATCTTTTTCAAAGAATGTTCTGGATATTACTTCAATTAATGTATTCATGGAGTAGGGTGTGTTTTTAATTATATGATGGTGTTGTACCAAACAATTTACACGGAGACAACTAAATATTTATTATTTTCTTAAGAAACTTAACTAAATTTATTCTTATAGTGTACATCATATAATGCCAAATTTCAGGGAAATCGGCGTAGCTTTGTATGGCGGCCATCTTGTTTTCCGCCATTTTGGATTTTTTCTCCTTTGTTCCTATTTATTGTTCTCGGGCGACCCCGGCGACTAATGGAGAGCCGTTTCGCTACGATGAATGTGAGAGGAAAAATGGATGAGTGTGTAAAGAAGCTAAGAAGGTATGTCAAGATCGTAGCAGATGTATAACTGTGGTCTCGGCCTGCCCGTACGGTAAACAGGCGTGACGATATGTACATATGTATGTAGGTCATACATACATATTATATACCATTGACTCTGTTTGGGCGCCACTGAGCCAATTGATTGTCGTGAGCCAGTTGATAATTATGATGGGAAAATCGAAATAAAATTACAAAATTTACTCAACCTATTTAATTTATTACATGTAGTACTTGAAGTTGTTTTAACTTGTAGGCCATCTGGAACAAAGGATTAAAATGAAACACATGTATATATTAGTTTAATTAGCAATATAATCTACGCGAAATGACTTAAGCCATGTTCACGGGAAAGTGATTTGTGATTTCTTATGTTCCTTTTAATATAAAATAAATCTTTCTAGACACACTCGCTATTGTAAAGCAAACCTTAAATAGCACTGTTCTAAAGTTCCATTTTATTTGTGTGCTCTGAACTTTAATTCGACGTAGAGAGTTAATAAGGTATATATCAGCATCATTCATTCATGTCTTTAATTAGAAACAATAAATGAATGTTTGTGTATTTCATTTTCATCCCCACCATATCCTTGAATGGCGATCCAGTAAGATGCGTTTTACCCGAGAAACTTGATTCTACGCACAGCCACTCTATGGAACCAGATACTTTCAGATAACCAGATTACTTTCGGATAACCAGAATACTTTCGGATAACCAGATTACTTTCGAATAACCAGATTACTTTCGGTATTTCCGAACCGATACGACAATGGAACCTTCAGAAACCAAGCCTGCTCTTATCTCAAAGGCCAGCAATGCAAAACGTAATACTATGGTCAAATGTCTATGGTTGGCGTTGATTGTTTTCCATCAGGCGACAAGCTTGCTCGTTTGCCTTCCTATCATATAAAAAAACTTATCCTATAAAAAATGTGTATCAAACTCACACAGTCATAATAGTACGTTTTCATCATTACAGATACATGGAAATTCTTAATGGAAGCAAAAAATAACAGAAAATTAATAATGTGTGTTTTTCTGCTGGATGAAGTGAATTTATTTGGAACTTAAACCAAAAACTTACCGAAAATTAGCCATCAATTCTTCACCCACCAACCACTATACACAACATCAAACACACATTACCACTTTTCCACCTTGTAAACGACACGTGTTTCGCCCCAACACGAGGCATCTTCAGGTATAGTAAGACTCTACGGAAGACAACCGAAAAGTCTTCTTTTCGTTAACGCCTGACTCCATTAATAATTCTTTAATCTAATATGAACTAGTTTACTGCGCATTAACTACCATCATTCCAAAGTGGTGACGAAACTATGTACGGACAGTAAAAGTCAGGCCTCTCTCAGATACGGAAAATATGGTCTCGACGTCTAAACTTCAGCGGGTGGCACAGAATAATGTAGCTAGAGTGTGCTAGATGTGGCGGTCAACATTCTATCATAAAAACATGCTCTACTCTTCTTCGTAAGAGTTATTGAATTTTGTTTGTAGTTCTTTTTTATTTATTTTCGAAAACCTAACCCTATAGACACACTATAAAGTTGAGCTTTTACTGTTCGCGTTTTGGAATCGTAAATGTAGGCAGGATGTATTTTTGTCTTTAGACTTAGACATTTTTCTTAAATTCAGGTAGACAGGGAGCTGCTTACATTAACAACATTATTATTAACTAGGTTTTGTACCCGGCGTTGCCCGGGATACATAATTTTTTTCCTATGTACAGAAAGAAGAATAGTTACTTACGTTCAGAGTATGATTTTATCCGGGTAAATTTTGCGTCACAGCACCGAATGCTCCTGATACAAAATACAGTATTAGTATTTATCAATATTACAAATAAGGGTTGTAAGTAACAAATTATATCATCATCAGCAGCCTGCGGCAGTCCACTGCTGAACATAGGCCTCCCCCAAGAAGCACCACCTAGCCCGATCTTCGGCTTCAAGCATCTAATCACTGCCAGCGGTCTTGCGCAGACCACCACTCCTGCTGTGTTTTTATACATAGTTTGTATTGGGTACATAAATAACATAGAGCTAACCTCTCTATTGCTACCGTCCACTCGAACTAGATTTACACTTTTCGAAGTTAAAGGTACTAAAACGAACTTCGCTGCAATATTCTGTTATACTCAGAACGCAACAGAAAAAAAGATTGTGTCTCGATATATTGCATTCGATTTTTAAAATATTTAAAGTTAATTAATACTCTGTCTCTAGAACTATTTGAAAAATAATTTTATATATTTTTATACAAATACATATACTCACACACACACTCACTCAAAAACACACACACATACACGTATACAGCATGTTTTTGTAGTGGTCAAAAAGTCGACTGTGAGGAGGAGGCTTTTAGCGGCTGATATACGCAGTCGACGACTAGCCCCAAGTTTCTCCGTGAGCACCGAATTCTTCGATGGGGCATGAATTTGTGGGGGCATGGTGAGAACCGACGTCGGCGAGTGTTAAGCACACCAGGGCAACGTTATGGTGTGGGTTTTGTAAATAAATAAATAAATAAATAGAATAAAATAAAAAATTGACTTCAGGATCATCAGGACATAATGAATAAGAGGCTATAATGCTCAGACATAACGTTATATTCTAGTGGGTGTCCGTCCGGTGGCAGATTTAAATTATCAACCTAGACTAATAATCTAAAATAAGGAATATATGACCTATAGCAATATAAATATGGTCGAATAACCCTTGTTTAAAAGTTAAAGTTGGAAATCTAAATTGTAGCACCGGACACCCTGTATATACCACTTACCTCCGAGAGTAGTGATACCCTCACTAACAGTTTGGTTGACTGAAAACAAAAAATATACAAAGTGAATGTTTTATTTGATCCAATGCTGCGGTACTGGTATAGAAGCAGGAGCAATCAATCACATCATCAACATAATTATCATCAACAATATGCGGCAGTCCACTGCTGGACATAGGCCAAGAAGCGCCACGTAGCCCGATCTTCGGCTTCACGCATCCAGTTTCTGCCGGCCGCTCTGCGTTGATCGACGCACCATCTAGCCGCGGAGCGTTTTCACGTTTGCTAAGACGCATTCTCCACTCCAGCACTCGTTTCGTCTCGTTCTCTAGCGGCATTACAAATCATATCTACCAATCCTAACCACTCATGACTTCCCATAAAAAAACTTCGTTGGCTCAACCAAAATGTATATTGGCCTCCGAAAAGCTATAAAAAATAAATTAGATCTTATTAGTATTTATATATATAATATTCACGCCTATCCCCCGCAGGGGTTGGCAGAGACCATAGAGCTTCATCCACTACCATTCATCGCAGCGAAACAACTCTCCACTGGTCGCTTTTCGCCCTCGTGAGAATCAGGACGTGACGGTCTTATTAGTAGAATATAATAAAAACAAAAAAATTATAAGATATTCAATACTTACGCGTATCAAGTAATTGTGAGCTCTGTAGAAGATAAATGAAAAGTTTTAATGAAAATATTGTGGACATAATAGTGCAAAGAAAGTAAATGCATTAATTGTTTCAACTAAACTTAATGATTATATATTTACTTTATTAATTTCATCCATTTTAATAATATTTAAATTATGTGGACAGACAATAACTTTACTTAGGTAAGATTCACGATAAGAGAAAAATAATAATGTGCGTTTTCTACTGAAAGAAGTGGATTTACAACACCAAACACATACTACCACTTTTCCACATTGCACACCACACGTGTTTTGCCTCAACACGATACATCATCAGGTGTAGTAGACTCTATGGAAGGCAACCGTTAAGATGCCTCGTGTTGAGGCGAAACACGTGTCGTGTGCAATGTGGAAAAGTGGTGGTGTGTGTTTGGTGTTGTTAATAGTGGTTGGGAGGTGGAGAGTTGCTGACGGCCGATTTTTCGGTAGAAAACACACAATATTATTTTTTTGTTTTTGTTTCCTTATCGTGGATCTTAGCTAAGTAAAATTCAAACTGTCCACATAGTAATGGATTTCAGCAAAGTAACGTCTGACTCCACTCATCAATATTTAAATTGTTTATTTGCATCATCATCAATTTCATTAATTTTATGTCGTTTCCTTTCCCAGATCCACCTCAATACTTGCATTTTTCAATATTTTTTGGTCGATGGCGACCTCGTAGGCCGTCCAGCAACTTTTTACCAAGTTCAGATTTTCAAGATTTGGATACAATTCCTATGCCTCAAGCTCTATCCGAACATTTTCCTAGAACAAACTTACTCTCCATCTCTAATAGTTTCCCAAATGACATGTCAGTCAGTCAGTGAGTGGTAGTCATCCTCGTGAATGACTACCACTCACTGACAGACTATATAATATTGATATATCGGCAGGTTTTAACAAGGCAACCCATTATTTTAATCAGAAAAATTAATATATTGCTTACCACCAAAGTAAAAGACCAGGAAATGAACAGGATATAAACGAAAAACTTTATCATCTTCGGCTGAAAAATAAAATAGTTCTATGTGAATGTTCTTAAAAAAAAGTCATTAGTTTATAATACACCACAGGTATAGGAAAGACGCCGGTAATCACACGATTCGTTCTATCATCATCATCATCAAATATAAACAAACCTTTTCAGGGTCATCACACCTTATTACCTACTACGAATTTTGGTAGTGATAGAGCCACGCTACAGACGAATACTTTGTCAAGAATGGCATTTTATTTGTCTGTATCATAAATGGACCGGCTTGCCCGGAGAAGTACCACACTTCCGCAGAAAACCGGCCTCTTTTGGTAGCTTAGCTATCGTACTTCGTCCGGTGAGCGGTTGAGTTCCGAAGGCTTAACACCCCTACCCTTCTCCCTGTCATAATGACACTTTCCTTAAAGGTCGGCAACGTTCTGCACTGGCTATGGCTCTGCGAATATTTATGGGCGGCGTTGATTGCTTTCCATCAGGTGACACGCCTGCTCGTTTGCCTTTCTATCCCACAAAAAAATACAACATAACGGTTTTACTACTTTGTTATGGCTCTCTGTAAGGTCAGAAATTCGTGGTGCCTTGCAAATCCTCCGTAGTTAAGAGAAGTCAAAACCCACCAGTTTTAATAAAGTCTTCCCTTAACAATAAACTATAGAACTGGTACTTACTAAATTCACGTCAGCTACGAGATGCAAAAAAATAAAATGTGACTGCTTGCTTATCCTTTTATATTTATAATTATTTGAAGAACAATTAATTAGGCTGTTACTTCTTTGTATCTTATTTAATTCAGAACTTATTAAAATTATCAACAAAAGACATTGAGTTGCATTAATTGGAATGCGATATGCCAAATTATGCGAGTTATTTCTTATATTATAATTAAATTACTTTAAAATTCTTTATTTTTCGACATGCGAAATTAAATTTCATTTGTCAAACGTCAGTCTGCTAACAATCGAGCTTTTACCATCATTTCGCATTGAGGTTCCTCTGAACGGAAGAGAAATGGCGAAAGAAACTCCGCAGGCTTTTCCTCCTGTTGATTTCCATCTTTTTACAATGCGGCAATGTAGTATTATATAACAATATTCACAATCTCATAGATAACCAAAAAAAGATTCAATTATATATGTATTGTATAATATAATTAAGTAAAATAAATTACACATGGAATATCTTTGTAAATTACAAAGATTTACATAAGTACATACATATCGTCACGCCTGTTTCTAGTAGGGTTTAGGCCTATACCATAGATCTCCATCCGCTACGATCCCAGCACACCTTCCTTACTTCCTCCACACTCATCCATCTTTTCATCCATCCTTCTTCTCACATTCATCGTAACGAAACGGCTCTCCGTTAGTCACTTTTCGCCCTCGTGGGAATCAGGACGTGACAGGTGGCGAACTACGTCGCCGACATTTTTTAACGAATTAGGTATATTAAGATTAGTCATAGTGGATCCCACGAGCCGCAAAGGAGGATGGAGGTCAGTCCCAGCAGAGCCCCGCATGATGAGGTAAGGCACTATAGTATCCGGGGGAGCCTGATCCCGGAACGGTCGATACACTTGCGACTAAGCTCGCCCTTAGCCACGCTTCCTTTGGCACGGCAGACTGTGGATTGGCGGAGAGGAAGGGAAAGATGGATTTAAAGAGGATGAAAAATATATGATACTATTTTTTTATATATTCACGCCTATCCCCCGCAGGGGTTGGGAGAGACCACAGAGCTCAGTCGAAACGGCTCTCCATTGGTTGCTTTTCGCCCTCGTGATAATCAGGACGTGACGGGTGGCGAACCACGCCGCCGTCATTTTTCAATAAATTAGATATATTAAATTCGTCTTAGTGAATTCCACGAGTCGCAAGGGGGGTTGGAGGTCAGCCCCAGCAGAGCCCTGCATGGTGATGATGTAAGGCACCGGGGGAGCCCGATCCCGGGACGGTCCGCACGCTTGCGACTAAGCTCGCCCTTAGCCACGCTTCCATTGGCACGGCAGACTGTGGATTGGCGGAGAGGAAGGGAAAGATGGATTTAAACAGGATGCTGGGGATATGATACTACCGCAACGGAAGATAAGGAGTGATACGGTAGTAGCTCGGCAAGCTGGGGTCGTGTACCCGTGTGCCAGTACTATAACTATCGAACAGGCGGTTAGGCAAAGATGGAGTATCTTACAACAAAGTAACAAAGTAACATTCAGAAAAAAATCATCAATATTTGAATCACTCGCCAGTCGTGTTCTTTAATATTAGCTATCATGTTTCCAGTCACCCTAAGCATATCGAACAATGATGTAGCCGATGGGTTTTTCATGACATCACGTCAGTGAAGGCCGCCTTTGTTTTCTCAGTTTTCGAATTTAAAAAATTATTTTAATGGCATTGATTCAAATCTTAGTTATAAATAATTAAACTTTTATAATTATTGGAATATAAACTATTAAATATTATAATTGTATGTATTTAAATTTATGATGAGAATTAAATAATGAAACAGTTTTGAAATAAAATGTATTTCTTATTAAATATAATAAAATAAGTGCTTAGATTACGTAGGACCATACTCTCCATTTGATTGGTATTCTTTTACTGATTCATTCCAATTAAGAATATAGATACATTATTGGAAAACAATCAAATTTGTTCCTTATGCGACATGACGCACTGCATCTCCTTCAACTTCCCACGCCGTTCCACTATCAGCTCTTTTGAAAATATCTACAGCAGCCTTACCGACTGCATCAGCTTCTTGCATAATTAATTCTTTACCAAACCTTATAACCTCTTCTTCTAAAAATGATGACCATGGTTTCACAGTACTTACCATGTTTGTGTTGGTGCATCCGGGACAAATTGCTAATATCCGAACGCCAGTCTTACTAAAATTGGTAACGTGTCCAAGCGATTTCGTAAAGCCCAAAACAGCGTATTTTGATGCCTGGTAAACAGGTTGGAATGGTGTGATACGGTATGAGGATATTGATGCAACGTTTATAATTGTGCCTCCTTGGCCATCTGCATCAGTTCTCATATAACTTAAAAATTTATTACACAGCTCTATTAACGCGATCACATTTGTATTTATTGTCTGTTTAACGTCGTTGTCATTTACAATTCCAGCATTGTTAATCAATATATTTACTGTTTTGTGATTTTCAATAATTTCGTCATATATATTTAAATCCATTGTAATGTCACACTTGTAAAAAACTGCTCTTCCTTCGCCATATTTTGTATTCAGGTTGTCTACTGCATCAACGCCTTGTTTCTCTTGAACGTCCAAAATTATTGCAGTCTTTGCTCCTTTTTTCAAAAAGTTTTCAGCAATTGCGTATCCAATGCCTCTGGCTCCTCCTGTTATAAGAACAATTTTATCCTTTATATCGTTCTTTATGTTATTCATTGTGAAGGAAGAAAGTGCAAACACCGATCTACTACATTTCAACACCAGTGTCGTTTAAATACTTGCCTTATCGTCTAGCATCAATTTAGCGAAAGATAACCAATATTTTATTTAAAATTAGAATAATTCCATAGATAAAATGTACAATGTGTTCAATACTTGTCATCGAGTAATACATATTCAGAATAGAAAATTACATTTTTAATTGTAAATAGATTATATTAATGACGCTCATGAATATTTTTATATTTGTCGTTAACAGTAATAACTTCTAGAAGTCTATTGTTGGAAATATAATAGATTTTTCACAAGTAATATAAAAGTTGTAGAGACATGTATTACTCTTCTGTATTACCGCTTTCTTAAATGCAGTGCAGATTTGGTATTATTACTTCTATGGTTATATTTTTACCGAATTTGTTTATGCCGTCGTTGACTTCTTCGTCTAAGAGTGCCTCTTCGACTTGCGATGATTAGCAGCCAATTCAGCACAATTTTTCTCCTCCTTCACGAGGTGCAGTAGTTCTGGAGCACTCGCTATCCCGGTCAACTCCCTGATATTACGTAACCAAGACTTTCTTTTTCGACTAACTTATCTTTTGCCCGTGAATTTTCATGATCAGTTGCAGCAATTTGTAACTGTCATAGCCTATGATATGAGCTAGGTAAGCAACTTTTTTACCTCTGACGGTATGTAAAAGTTTACGTTTTTGCTTGATTTGTCAATGACTATAATTGCTTAAAAGTTTCTCTTCAAAGTAAACTAGAGGTAGATAAAGTGCATTTATATGTATATAAAGTAGATGGAAAATTAACGGAAGGTCACAGATGGCTAATCCATGGGTATCTAAAATACCAAGGGATTTTCCAATAGAGCGGTACTAGAACTGCTCGCTAGTAATTGATATTTGCTTCTACAGTCTACTCTTACAGCATAAAAAGGAAGGGATAGGGTGGCTTAAAACCCTTATTTATGTCCCATGATATTTTTATCATCATCATCATTAAAAGCCCTCAATGGCGTAGGCGGCCAAGGCGTGCCAGCTAACGCGATCTTTGGCTACATGCATTCAGTCTCTGTTAACCACCACGTCATTGCCCCATCTAGTTATACCAGAGTTTTGAGACATGGTCTCCTCCTCATTCAGCGCTCGTATATTCTAGTGGTTGTCGGTTTCCAGGGGTTTTACATTTAATTGTTTTAATTTATTTCATTTTACCATTAATTTGTTATCGTTATAACACATATATTTTGTTTCGCGATCTGACTACATTGGTTCTTGCCGACAACTAGCGCCAGGTGCGTTAGTTCGTGTGGTTTTCGCTGAGTAAGAACCATTTTGTGAGATATTTTATATTTAATTTTTTGTGTATTTGTCTTGCAAAGTTCTTTTTAAAAAAGGTTTATCACAAATAATCGTTTTTTATTAATATTTATGCTTTTATTTACCGATTTTCACTTCAGTTAAGTGTATGCTTAAGACATACATATATATGTGCGTGTACGTGACTTTTTAATTACCCGAGAAAATTAAGTTATATATTCAGTTATCGATATACATTAAATTTGGCGAAGAAAATAAATTTTTATTTTTATGAAATATTTATTAAAAATGTCCTTAATATACACCAAAAATTATACAACAAAAAATCTTGCTAATTCAAATAGACATCATTATCATTCCAATATGAACTGCACCCAAACCAATCTAATTTGGTCGCGTAATATTAACAAGATTTCTTTGAAGTCCCATAAAACAATATTTTTGTATGAACGCTATAATATTTGAATGTTACTTACTGACATACATATTTTTACAAACGTGAATTTTAGTTTTCTAGGGTAATTAAAAAGTCACGGTGTATATAGACCATATGTTAAATAAAATAATGGTTTACCCACTACATCGTATATTTCACATATAAATATGCGGATAATAAATTTATAGGCACTACGCGTTTCCCGGATCGCATCGAGGCCATAAATTGGACCAATAAAATGCTACGCCGTAGCGAAACACCAACGTTTAATATTATGACACAATATTAATGGATGTTTCGATCGTTATTGGCAGTGACGTGGTGGACTGACACGGGAGCGAGGCGATGTCTATCTTGTTTTTTGTATCTTGGATACCAAAGATGGATTGAATAGAAAGAAAACGATGATAATATAGGATGAGCTTTTATAGTAGTATTGGTAGGGCCAAGTTGCAGACGAATACTTTGCCAAGAATGGCATAATATTTGTCTGCAGCATGAATGGGCCGGCTCGCCCGGTGAAGTACTACACTCCCGCAGAAAACTGGCGGCTGAGTGGTAGCTTAGCTCTCACGCTTCGTACGGTGAGCAGCTGAGTTCCAGAGCTGCACATGGGCAAAAAGCGTCGAGCAAAAAGCCGAGTAAGATCGTCGCACCATTTAGCGGAGGGGGGGAGGGGTGTCTCACGCTACGATAGCCAAGATGCAGTCTGCACTCCTTGGTTGGACACCTTCATAAAACAAGCCTACACATTTCTCAAAGGCCGATAACGCTTCCTTTGTCTCCGGGTGGCGATGGTTACTTTCTATCAGGTGAAACGCCTGCTCGATTCACTTTCTATCCCATAAAAAACATATAAATATTGGATATTCAGTTTCTGTTATAAGCAACACTTACTTCATTGCAAACAGGTTTCATTATATAAATGGTGGCAAATTATTCATGAACATGTTCGTACTGCTTCGTGCATAAAGCAATAAGTAACTTTAATATATTGACTGGTATTGAATAGCAGAACATACATACATACATACATACATATCGTCACTCCTGTCTCCCGTAGGGGTAGGCAGAGACCACATATCTCCACCTACTACGATCTCGGTATATTTTCCTTGCTTCCTCCACACTCATTGTTCTCCTCATGCAAGCTCGCCGGTTAAGGGTACTCTTGTTATTAATGGAGTCAGGCGTTACTTTGCGGAAATCCATCACAATATGGACAGTCAAAAGTTTTACTTAGCTAAGATGCGCAACAAGCAAAACAATAACAGAAAATTAATAATGTGTGTTTTTTCGTTGGATTAAGTGGATTTCTTTGAAACTTAAACCAAAAACTTACCGAAAATCAGCCATCAGTTCTCCACCCACCAACCACTATACACAACACCAAACACACATTATCACTTTTCCATCTTGTAAACGACACGTGTTTCGCCCCAACACGAGGCATCTTCAGGTATAATAGACTCTACGGAAGACAACCGAAAAGTCTTTTCATAAAGTAAAACTTTTGACTGTCCATAGAGGGACCTGACCTTTCTTAAAAACTTCAGCAATTTGGTCAAGATATGTTTTCCGTGGTCTTCTCCTACTGACCCTTTCATCCACATTCGCAACGTAAATTTCTTTTGCCAGTCGTCATTTCATCAATCCTCTCTATATGCCCAAATCATCTATGCATCCCTTTCTCGACTTTTGGAATAGAAGAATGTTTTTAAATTTCAAGTCGTATGATTGGATGAGTGATTTTTGTAATTCTTCCAGCATCATCACCCGTAATAGTTCACTGACTGAAGAATATCTTGATCCCAAAACACGTCATGTTTAGTTACCAAGGTGGGCAATCGGGCTGGTCATCGCAGAGCCAGCCAATTTACATCTGTATCACTGATATTTGATTATCTATTAATTGAGGTTCTTACATCCGATATTCTAATCTTCATACCTTTGCCAGTCTATCACAATACACACAATCTGGGTACACCGCCAATTGGCTTTAGGTAATCCTGATTGGTTAATGTCCACTGCTCCAAAACTGAGGTGCCCAAGTTTTCAATACTAAGAAAAATATGGGCTGTGAAAGGAATACTGCAATTTATTTTTTCATTTTTATGTCTTAATTTGGATATTTTTTGGATATAATATATTTGGATTTGTATAAGTTTTCTTTATGGGATAGGAAGGCAAACGAGCAGGCGTGGTATCTGATGGAAAGCAACCAACGCCGCCCATAAACATCCGCAACGCCATAGGCGTTGCAGAATCATTGCCGATCTTTAAGAAGTGTGTAGGCTTATTTTTTAAAGGTTCCAATGTCGTATCGGTTTGGAAACTCCGCTGGAGGTAGCTGGTTCCACGGGGTAGTTGTTGGCTAAGTCAGCCGTTTATTTTACAAATTTAGAGTAAAATGAATCGTTCTATTCGGACCGATATTGATGTGTTAAGTACCGAGCTTCATTTTAAGCTCATTCAAGTTATAGCTAGCGTGACGATAAGTCCCACTTTGGGCGGGACTGTCCCGTTGTCACCAGCGAGAGTAAAAATGTGTCACTTTTACAAACAGAGCAAATTTATATATGTACCTCCGGAACTCTAACGCTCACCGGATGAAACGCGGTAGCTAAGTTACCACTCAGACGCCGGTTCTCTACGGGGGTGTGGTACTTCCCCGGGCGAGCCGATCCATTTATGCTACAGACAAATAATACGCTATTCATGACAAAGTATTCGTCTACAGCGTGGCTCTACCATTTCTGAAGACCGGATTCGATAGATCAGTCAGAATTAAGAAGCACTGATTTATGTAGGTTCGTCGGCGCTTCTTAATTTTGACTGCTCCTGAATATTCCAGTATATCTTAAATAAAAGACGTCACTAGTAATTATATGTATTCTAGTGGTAGAGCCACGCTGCAGACGAATACTTTGTCAAGAATGGCATATTATTTGTCTGTAGCACGAATGGGCCGGCTCGCCCGGGGAAGTACCACACTCCCGCAGAAAACCGGCGTCTGAGTGGTAGCTTGTTTACCGCGCTTCGTACGGTGAGCGGACTGAGTTCCAGAGGCCCAACTCCCATAATTTCACTTTTCTTTAAGGTCGGCAACGCTTCCGCACTGCGTATGACGTTGCGGATGTCTATGGGCGACGTTGGTTTCTTTCCATCAGGTGACACGCCTGCTCGTTTGCCTTCCTATACCATAAAAAAAAAATACATATATCAACGACGTGTGTGTGTGAGTGTATGTGTGTATTGTCACCATAAGTAGTCATGTAAGAATTGTCTAAAGATTATTTTATACATAGAGTATGTTTATATATACAGTGTGACGTAAGCGTCCCGCTATGATACAAAAGAATGGTCACGCTAGTAATGTCACATCATGATGGGTTCTTTATTGAGTTTAGATACTATCTCGAGATTAAGGCCAAAGTAATAAAATTACATGTACGTAGATGTAAAAAAACCTCAATATATTTTTTCTTTATAAAGTGGTTCTTATTGATGGTTTACATTACAACGAAATAATAATTACATAATGAATAAATTTCGCTCATTGAGTCCATGGGTGAGGCATGCATTCAATGGTCGCGGGTTCGATCCCCGTATCGGAATAAATATATGTTTGGCCTACAGATATTAATTTTTAATCTAGTAACCCCGCCAATCCGCATTGGACAAGCGTGGTGAGTTAACATCCATCCCTCCAGAAATGGAGAGAATCCCGTGCTCAGCGGAGGTATATATATTAGAACGAATATATAATAAAATATATTAGAACGAATATCCAACAATCAATAAACGTAAGTAGAAGGAAAAAATTAGCATGTGGACAGTCAGAACTTTTATTTAGCTAAGATCCGCGACAAGTCAATCCACATCATCAAGTTGATATCTTGTCGCGGATCTTAGCTAAGTAAAATTTCTTTCTGTCCACATAGTAATGGATTTCCACAATGTAACTCCTGAATCCATTCATCATCGAAAAAATTATCCATTGTATGAGGATTTTTATCAACCTATATATTATACCCTTGTATAACGTATTTACCAAGCTATAATGTTTTATTACAATTTTACAATCTTAACTGGCGATCTTGCATGAGGAAAGTGATGATTGTGAAGCGAGCAAGGAACGCGTACAGAGATCATAGCAGATGGAAATCTGTGATCTTCGCCTACACCTACGGAAAACAGGCGTGATGATGTATATCCTCAGCTTAAATGGCTGCCTATCCCTCAGATATATTACTCTTCTCTATTATATGGACAATCAAAAGTTTTACTTAGCTAAGATCCGCGACAAGCAAAACAATAACAGAAAATTAATAATGTGTGTTTTTCCGTTGGGTTTAGTGGATTTATTTGGAACTTAAACCAAAAACTTACCGAAAATCGGCCATCAACTCTCCACCCACCAACCACCACACACAACGCCAAACACACACCATCACTTTTCCATCTTGTAAACGACACGTGTTTCGCCCCAACACGAGGCATCCTCAGGTATAGTAGACTCTACGGAAGACAACCGAAAAGTGAGAACAAAAACCTTCCGTCTAAGAATGGATGATAGGATGGATGAGTGTCGAGGCAGGGAGGGTGTGCCGGGATCGTAACGGATGGAGCTATGTGGTCTCTGCCAATCCCATGCGGGGGATAGGCGTGAATATATACAAATAAAAAAATAACTTTGTGAAGATCAGATTCAGTTCGTAAAACTCTAAAAGAAAATCTTTTATAATAACGAACCAAATTAATATTATGCAGTTTGAAATACATTATTGAAATTTTAGTGTCCTCGTCACAAGTTAAATCGAGCACCTAACAGAAATTCCTGCGGCCAGACGTCAAAGCAAATATTTTCATCAATCTTCCATAACTTTTAAATTAAACTGTACAATGTCGAACCGAAAGAATTTATTATTTATTTATTTAATACTTTATTGTACACATAAAACACGACATACAAGAATTAAAAGGAAAGAAGATGTATAAGGGCGAGCTTAACTCAAAATTGAGTTTTCTTCCAGCAAACCCAGGAGTGAAAGAGAAATAAGATAAGCTGTGAGGATAGAAATAAGTGTACAACAACAAAATATAACAATAATATACATAACAATACATACTATATAATACCATTCATATATAAACATATAAATACTAATAATGAGAAAGAGGATACACATATATATATATATATATATATATATATATATATATATATATATATATATATATATATATATATATATATATATATATATATATATATATATATATATTATATACATATATAAATATTTTATATTGAAAGGAAATATTCTTTCTTGGTTGGGAAAGAAATTTATTTATTAGTTATGAAATAACTCGAATATATAAATCAAGTTTGTCCAAGGTGGATAGGCGGGGCACCTAGATTCGGAATAAAAAATATTAAGTCATACATATGCCTATCCCGGTTCGGGACTCGAAAAAACCGAATTATATAATATATATTATCGAAAAAACGGCCGTCAGCAACTCTTCACTTCCCAACTATTACCAACACACACCACCACTCTTCCACATTGCACACAACACGTGTTTTGCTAGACTCTACTATACCTGATGATGCCTCATGTTCCATCTACATTTTTCTGTTTTTGTTTGCTTGTCACGGATCTTAGCTAAGTTCTGACTGTCGACATATTTATATACATATTTTTTGCGCAATTGACGCTGTACTTTTTCTGAAAAGAGGTCAATCAGCTATAGTGAGAGATTCTTATACCTACAATAAAATCGTTTAGGAGCTGGAGCTAATATATATAATGGCATGAGCTCTTGAAAATCACTCAAAGTGTACCAGCAGCGAGATGAAACTTATGAAAAACAAGCGTAAAGCTGAAATATATTTTCACACAAATATTTTCCTTGATAAAAACCAGCCGCCGTAATAGGGCAAAAAATTGCTATGATATTTCCACTTTACTACCTGCTTTACCTCTACAGCGGAAAATGTATGAAATATGAAAGTGCTTTTTACATGTTTTTGCATAGTAAAAATTGTGATAAGTTTTATTACGTTTCAAATAACATAATTTTCAGACAAGGCGTAATAGGAAGAGATTGATGCATGAAGCAAAGAAAGTGTACCAAGATCATAGGAGATGGAGTTTGAAGTCTCTGCCTACCCTTACGGGAAATAGGCGTATGTATGTATGTCAAGTCAATATTCAATATCAGCCCGCGGCAGTCCACTGCTGGACATAGGCCTCACCCAAGGCGCGCCACCTAGCCCGATCTTCGGCTACACGCATCCAGTCTCTGCCAGCCGCCTTGCGCAGATCGTCGCTCCATCTAGCAGGAGGGCGTCCCACACTACGTTTGCCGAGTCGCGGTCTCCACTCCAGCACTCGTCTACTCCAATGATTGTCGGTTCTCCGACATTGTCACTTCAGTCTGCTAACTTGAAGAGCAATGTCGGTGACTCTGGTTCTCCGGCGAATTTCTTCATTTCGAATTCTGTCCACCAGAGAAACCCCGAGCATAGCTCTCTCCATAGCCCTCTGAGCGACTTTGAGCTTGGCGAGGAGACGGACTGTCAGTGTCCACGTCTCGGCACCGTAAGAGAGTACGGGCAGGACGAACTGGTTGAAGACTTTTGTCTTCAGACTTTGCAGTATGGGCGACGAGAGAGTATGTATGTATATATTTATGCGTAAAAGAGGGGAGAAAGGGGAAGAACGGACATAAAATCTTTCGGATTATCATCATCCTCATAGTTGCTTAACTCCATTCTAGGCTACCATGGTTCCCTTACTAAATAGCGGACGAGGCTCTGGCGATCGAGAAATGGAGGTAAATCCTGGCTGGGTAACCGGTCAGAAAAGGGTGCAGTTTTGGGGTCTCAAATATCTCCAAAAAAGATTGATGCAGAAGGCAAGGGGAAACCACTGCAACTATCTTCTCAAGAGAATCGTTCACGAGAGTCACTACCTCGTGACAACCACGACTGCTCTATCAAGAGTGAAGCGACGTAGAAGATAGACGTGAAATTGCTTACTTGCTATGGATCGGGTAAATGATCTGATGGCGTATCTTCTATAGAACTATTGAATCATTTTCTAGCACCTACATTAATAGCTTAAACAACCGCAACCGTTAGTTAGTCTTCTGTAGAGTCTACTATACCTGATGATGCCTCGTGTTGAGGCGAAACACATGTCGTATGCAAGGTGGAAAAGTGGTAGTGTGTGTTTAGTGTTATGTATAGTGGTTGGTAGGTGAAGAGTTGATGGCCGATTTTCGGTAAGTTTTTGATTTAAGTTCCAAATAAATCCACTTAACCCAACGGAAAAACACACATTATTAATTTTCTGTTATTGTTTTATTTGTCGCGGATCTTAGCTAAGTAAAACTTTTGAATGTCCATACAAGGTGGAGAGTTGCTGACGGCCGTTTTTCGATAAGGTTTGGTTTAAGTTTCCTGTAAATCCACTGCATTCAGCAGGAAAACACACATTATTAATTTTCTATTGTTGTTTGCTTGTCGCGGATCTTAGCTAAGTAAAAGTTCTAAATGTCCACATAGTAATGGATTTTCACAAAGTAACGCCTGACTCCTTTAATCAGCTTAACTTTTATTGACTACATAATATATTTTTTTAAGTCTTTCATTTGTTAATTTAAAGGAATGCAGTTGATTCTGTTATACGTTCGAAAAGCCCCTCATGGTACCCATAAAAGTGATAGAACTTTGCAATAAAACTAAATGGGGCCTGGCTGTGGAGGCAGTAAAGGCATATTCCGAGATCGTTACTTGAAACATAAAACATATATACATTGCCGTATCATAACACTTTCATTATATTTGAATAAATTAAACTATATTATGTGTACAGTCAGAATTCTTATATAGGTTTAATCGACTCTACATAAGACACCGAGGTATCCCCCCTGTTGAAGAGAAACACGTGTTGTGTACATTGTGGGAGAATGGTAGTGTATGTTTGGTGTTTTTTCGGTAAGATTTAGTTTAGGTTGCCCGTAAATCCACTTCTTCCAGTAAAAAAACACACATTATTATTATTCTATGTTTGTTTGCTATGTCGCGGATCTTAGCTAAGAATTCTGATTGTCCACATAGTAATGGATTTCCGCATAGTAACGCCTGAATTCACTAATCATTTTAAAATATATTATTGTACGATTAAAAGTCAGTCAGCTTATAGTCGCTTAGAGGGCTGTGCAGAGAGTTATGCTCAGAGTTTCTCCGGTGGATATGATACAGAATGAAGAAGCCCGCAAGAGAATCAAAATCATATAGTCTTCCTAATTAATAAACTGAAGGCGACATGTGCTGGTGACGTTTGTCAGAGATCTGACAACCGCTGAAGTAGACAAGTGTTGAAGTGGATGACCAAGATCTCACCGATCGGCTTGATTCTCTAGCGTTGCGGAGGGATATCTCGCCTCACAGCATTTTTTACCGCTTTTACCGTCGGGAGTGCTCCGAGAAATTGTTTCAAATAATTCACGCCGTCGAATTCTACAACCGAACGACTCGCCGTAAAGAAAAGTTTCATCCTCACCATTTGGATGAGTGGCGATCCAGTACGGTGCGTTTCTATCGAAACTCCTTTTCACGTACCATCACTCCGTGGAATCGGCTACCTTCGGCGGTTTTTCGGAACCGATACGATATTGGCACCTTCAAAAATAAGCCTATACATACCTATAAGGCAGGCAACGCTTCCGTGACTCCTGCGGTGTCGCGGTTGCCTATGGGCGGTGTTGATTGCTCTCCATCAGGCTACACGCTTGTTTGCCCTCCTATTCTATAAAAAAATCAATGAAGAAGTAGAATGAAACGCTGAAACATAGATTTAACTATCTATTTTTGCTAAAGGAACTGGTTTGCCTGCAAGATTGTGTTGTGGTACTTCCCTGCACGAGCTGCTCAATTTAGATGTAGTCAAACTAATCACCTTTAACGTGGCTTACTTCATAATGAGGTGCGGGGTTTCTTTCGTCATTTTCTTCTCCGTTTAGAAAATTGACGTTTGACAAATCAAATGTAATATCTTATGTCGAAATAAAGAATTAGAATTCAAATATATATTTATCTCATGCCAGACATCAAGATCAAAAACTCTTTCCTTTCGTAACTTTTACTTAAAACATTATCGCTTTCACCGTGATAAGCAACTGAATGGAATGACTCCATTAAGTAATTAAGTACACTACGAAAAGGTTTCCATTTTTGAAAGAGATTCAATGATAAGATGTTCAAATATGAAAGAGAGAAATGTTTGTGAATGGGTTTTAAATTCAGGTAAATTTTCCTAAAAGTTATAGTAATACCTAAAATGTCACATGATGGCAAATCATCATCCCCATCTACGTCACCAGCCTGGGTAATTTGGGTTGTCGAGTTGGTGAAGTAAGAAACAGAAAAAAATAGATAAACAGATTATTAATGGAGTCAGGCGTTACTTTGCGGAAATCCATCACTATGTGGACAGTCAAAAGTTTTACCCAGCTAAGATCCGCGACAAGCAAAACAAGAACAGTAAATTAATAATGTGTGTTTTTCCGTTGGGTTAAGTGGATTTATATGGAACTTAAACCAAAAACTTACCGAAAATCGGCCATCAACTCTCCACCCACCAACCACTATACACAACGCCAAACACACACTATCACTTCTCCATCTTGTACACGACACGTGTTTCGCCCCAACACGAGGCATCTTCAGGTATAGTAGACTCTACGGAAGACAACCGAAAAGTGGATAATATACAATAGATAAACATTTATTTGTAACACACCTTTTTTAAAAGTAATTTACGCTACAAAAAATAAATAAATAGAAATTAAATTTAACACAACAAATAATTTAATATATGTTTTTTTTTAAAATATATATATATATTTATATAGTATATATATATATTTTTTTAATATAATTTCTTTCTTACTTTCTTTCCATATTTATTTACTTACTTATTTTCAATAGATGGCGTTCGTGGCAACTTTATCGTCTAACGGACGTGTTATTATACAAAACTATCGTTTTTTTTGTGCGAATTTTGAAAATTATTGCATACCTAAGTATTAACATACCAGGAGAAGATAAGCCTACCAGGAGATATACTCATCATTCAGAATTTTCGTCAGTTTGAATTAAATAAATTGTAGGTGTAATATGATTCTTTAATAAATTTAAAGGTAGCTTGTTTATTTTCAACGCAGCACAGTATAAGACATAACCTTATTATTTTTTATATCAAATATTTTCTATGCCGTGTTCATAAACCAGCTCAGGAGGTAATATTTTTACACCTAATAACATCGCTACGGGGGCCTGCGTGGAAAGTTAGTTATTACTCACGTTATAGAAGGAATAAAGAGATGAATTTTGTATGTAAAGAATACTGAAATAACTTTTATAATTTTTCTTTATATACACTGTGACTTTTTAATTACCCGAGAAAATTAAGTAATATATTCAGTTATCGATATACATTAAATTTGGTGAAGAAAAAAAATTTTTATTTTTATGAAATATTTATTAAAAATGTCCTTAATATAAAACAAAAAATCTTGCTAATTCAAATAGACATCATTATCATTCCAATATGAACTGCACTCAAACCAACCTAATTTGGTCGCGTAATATTTACAGGATTTCTTTGAAGTCCCATAAAACAATATTTTTGTATGAACGTTATAATATTTGAATTTTACTTACTGACAACAAATTTTTACAAACGCGAATTTTAGTTTTCTCGGGTAATTAAAAAGTCACGGTGTATATTCACGCCTATCCCCCGCAGGCCATCCGCTACAATCCCGGCACACTCTCCCTGCCTCCTCCACACTCATCCATCCTTTCATCCATTCTTCCTCTTACATTCATCGCAGCGAAACGACTCTCCATTAGTCGCTTCTCGCCCTCGTGGGAATTAGGACGTGACGGGTGGCGAACCACGTCGCCGTCATTTTTTCAACAAATTAGGTATATTAAAATTCGTCCTTAGTAAATCCCATGAGCCGCAAGGGAGGATGGATGGAGGTCAGCCCCAGCAGAGCCCCGCATGCTGAGGTAAGGCACCATAGTACCCGAGCGAGCTGGTGATTCAAGCCAGTATTATAACTTATATATAAGTAAAAGAAAGAGAAGCTCCTATTGTAATTATTCCAACAGAGGTAGAGATATGGTGGCACGAATAAAAAGACTCCTTTTGTCGCATCTCCTCGTTTCGAAGACACTCCCCTTAACAGTAAGCCGTTGAAATCCTGGGTGTCGACATATCGACTGACTATCTGGATAGTCAAAACTTTTACTTGGCTAAGATCCGCGACAAGCAAACAAAAACAGAAAAACAATAATGTGTGTATTCTACTGGAAGAAGTGGATTTAACACATGTCGTGTGCAAGGTGGAAAAGTGGTGGTGTGTGCTTGGTGTTGTTGATAGTGTTTGAGAGGTGGATAGTTGCTGACGGCCGTCAGTTAGATTTAGTTTGAGTTCCCCCTTAATCCACTTCTTCCAGTAGAAAACACACATTAATATTTTTCTGTTTTTGTTTGCTTGTCACGGATCTTAGCTAAGTAAAAGTTCAGACTGTCCACATAGTAATGGATTTCGCAAAGTAACGCCTGACTCCATTTATCATATCGACTGACTTTCATTATAGCTTTCACCTGGAAGATGAGGCCAAACTACTGAGTTCACCTGGTTTCTTAGTGGCAGCCAGGTGTACTCGGTAAAGCGAGACAATATTCTGACTTGCAGCAGAGACACTGAGTCATCGCCTCTAACTTTATAAGTCACAAGTCAGGCCGTAAGAGGAATATTCTTCTTATCTCTGGGCCGAAGAAGCTTCCTCTAACCTTCTTCCTCTGGAGCGCATACAACATCAAGTGAAAAGTACCGTAAACAGTTGATTTTTCACGTTCATATACACAAAACGTCAAAATAAACAGAAGAGATTAACTATGCCCCTACATCGTTTGTATGAAACATGAGGCCAAATACCTTATTCATGTTTTTAATTAAATAAATTAAATTAAATTTATTATTACAAGAGTCCATTAGCCGTGCCAGTTGAATAATTTTGTCTGTAAAGATAAATAAATTAGTGAAATTGTTTCGAGTATTTGGCTGAACAAGATAGTGATACATCGATTTATTTAATGATATAATAAGACTATAGTATTTATACTGCTTTTTTATGGGATAAGAAGGCAAACGAGTAGGCAAGTCACCTGATGGAAAGCAATCAACGCCGCCTATAGATATCCGCATCACCATAGGCAGTGCGGAAACGTTGCCGACCTTTGAAGAAAGTGTCATTATGGGAGAGATGGAGGGGGGAGGGGGTTGGGTCTCCGGAACTCAGCCGCTAACCGTACGAAGCGCGGTAGCTAAGCTACCACTCAGATGACGATTTTCTGCGGCAGTGTGGTACTTCCCCGAGCGAGCTGGCCTTTCCATACTACAGACAAATATTATGCCATTCTTGACAAAGTATTCGTCTACAGCGTGGCATCTGTACATATACTATCTCCCAACTCTTTTTTTTTCACCAATAAGAATAAATACACCGCATAATAATGTATTGATCTGTATAAAAACACACACACAATATATATATATATATATATATATATATATATATATATATATATATATATATATATATATATATATACATTAAAAATTTTCTAGTATTCGTGAAGGCACCCACATCGATTGCTCAGTGGCCCGCGGTCTTCCGCCCGCGGAGTCAAGTGGTCGCGGGTTCGATCCCCGCATCGGAATAAATATTTAGGATTTATAAATATTTATTCCGAGTCTGGTATCCTCCCCCCAATCCTCATTTCCTTTCCTTTCTTCTCTATCCTTTCCCTTCCACTCCACTAATCCACGGTCTGCCGTGCCAATGGATGTGTGGTTAAGGGCGAGCTTAGTTGCAAGCGTGCCGACCGTCCCGGGATCAGGCTCCCCCGGATACTATCGTGCCTTACCTCAGCATGCAGGGCTCTGCTGGGGTTGATCTCCATCCTCCCTTGCGGCTCGTGAGATTCACTAAAGACGAATTTAATATACCTAATTTGTTGAAAAATGACGGCGACGTGGTTCGCCACCCGTTCTGATTCCCACGAGGGCGAGAAGCGACTAATGGAGAGCCGTTTCGCTGCGATGATGGGTAGCGGACGGAGCTCTGTGGTCTCTGCTAACCCTAAGGCACCCAATACCAAGGCATCTCAATTTACATGACACCGAAGCCTTGGAAATGAAGATTTCTTCGAAAAGCGTTGTTTAATTTGTTAATTTTATTCCGTGGGCATCGTCCGCCATACACTTACTTCATTAAGAAACTAAGACTGACGCGGTTCGCTCAAATGAAATTCAATTAAGAAAGATGTTCGCGGCATGTAAATAAGCAATCCTTAAGAACTTATTGAATTGCAAGTTATTTCACCCAAAACAAACTTAGATGGAAGTAAATACATAATATATAAACTTTCTGATTTTCGTTCGTTGGAAGAATAAAATAATTTCTCTAGTGGTAGTAGAGCCATGGTGCGGACGAATACTTTGTCAAGAACGGCATAATATTTGTCTGTAGCACGAATGGGCCGGCTCTTCCGAAGAAATACTACACTCCTTCAGAAAACCGGCGTCTGAGTGGTAGCTTAGCTGCCTCGCTTCGTACAGTGAGCGGCTTAGAGAGCTATCATGTTAGTCACGCTAAAACTCAGAAATGTCTCGACCGATTTGAATATTTTTTTCTTATTGTGTTCGCTATAATACTGGGAAGGTTTATGCATTAAAAATATATAGGGAAAATATAAAATAACAGCTTGAAAAATTAAAAATTCTTTTCCTTCCTTTTACTTCTAATTAATTTCAATAGATGGCGTTCGTGATCGCTTTATCGTTTAACGGACGTGTTCTTATACAAAATTGTCTCTTAGGTACGATTTTGAAAACTATGGCATACGTAGTTGACCAGGTCATCTACTTTTTTAATATAATTGCTGTGAACGAAATTTAATATCGTGTCGCAGATGTTTCCCATTGGTATTTGAGTTATTTTTCCCCGTTCGAGCGTTATTTTGACATGTGAATTGTCTTTATATTAAATTTTTTGCGTGTCGTGTAACTCGACAATTTCGTGTGTTTCATATACTCTCGTATACGACGCCTGATATGAATCGTACCGTGTATTCTGTCAACTTGGCACAGAATGCTGTCGATTTATGATGAATGTAACGCGAGAACACTGAAATATTATTATATAAATATTATTATAATTTTATTATATAAACATTATTATACTGAAATATTGTGATTTGTTGTGTTTGAGTGATAAATCGAAAACTCATTTTATTTATATTTTTTTATGAAATAGGAAGGCAAACGAGACGGCGTGTCACCTGATGGAAAGCAAACAACGCCGCTCATAGACTTCTGCAGCGCCAAGTGTCGCCGACCTTTACAGAAAGTGTCATTATGGGAGTGGGATGGGAGGGGGAGGGTGTTGGGCCTACGGAGTTCGGCCGCTCACCGTACGAAGCGCGGTAGGTAAGCTACCCCACTCAGACGCCGGTTTTCTGCGGGAGTGTGGTCTTCCCCGGGCGAGTCGGCCCATTTATGCTACAGACAAATAATATGCCGTTCTTGACAAAGTATTCCTGCAGCGTGGCTCTACCTATTAAATATGACTGTTTTGTTAAAGCCGACGTAAAAGGCGCTTATATGTGTATGTGGTTTTGAAATATAAATAATAAAAAATTACAAAGGATATTAATAATATTCAATAACTCCTACGAATAAAAGAAGTGTGGATTCTATATTTTAAAAATAATTTCGTCTAAATGTCGACCGGTCGGGTACACTCTTAAAATCTAGCCATGGTATTCTGTGCCACTCTTTGATGGGACGTCAACTATAATAACTTCCTGCTTCTTTTTCAACAGTTTTATCTGAGTACAGGACATTATAGGGACTGATGAATTTACACTGTATCGACTCTGTTTCATAACTTATATATGTTTCATATTTCATATAAATCCAAAAAATAAAAGAAGACTAAAAACAAAATCCTCATCATCACCCTACTCATTCATTGACAGGCCTTCCGCAAGGCAAGGCCTATCCAGAGATTTTTACAAATAAAAGTGATCCACCAACTGCATGAATGGCGATCCTATACGGTGCGTTTTACCCGAAAATTCTTTCCATGCGACACTACCCCATGAAACCAGGGACCTCCAGCGGTGTTCTTGAATCGATAAAACATTGTAACCTTCAAAGAACAAGCCTATATATTTCTTTAAACCCGGCAACGCTACTATAATGCCTATGGCACTGCGGATAATTATGGGTGGAGTTCATTGCTTTCATCACGTGACACGCCTGCTCGTTTGCCTTACTATCCCATAAAAATGAGAGTTGAGCCACCTAATCCAATCTTTAGCTATTCATATATTATTCAGTTTCTGCCAGCCGCCTTGCTCAAATCTTCACTCCATCCAAAAAAAATCGAATATCATCGACTCTGGGTAGGAAAAAATCTATGGGTTCGCGTCAGCAACATGCTAACGCATAAGGTATATCTATAGCTATGAGTATAGCAGCTGCCTACGTACACGCATCACGCCAACACATTGTATATACCCGATTTTATGTGTGCGCGTTGGACGCTTTATGAATGGATAAAGTTTTGTGAGTCGCGTCAGCAACATGCTGTAGTAATAGGAGCATTTAAAATTAAAATTAGTTTAAAATTTCAGAATACAGTATTAAGTTTTCACTTCAGTCCTCATGACTGTCTCCGATTTTTTTAAAATATTTTGTTGTAGATAACACATTTATTTGGGTATAAACGAATCGATTAATTGATATCCTTTTTTGGATGATTTAATGAGTTCTTAATTAATTATCCATATCAATAATGCGTTGAATAATTCAGTGTTGCTCATTAATTTTGTTTGTATAAAAAGCGACGTATCAATTATAAAACTTCGTATTTGATACATCGTCGAACTGTAATAAATAATTGGTGAGTATTCATTTAAAATAAGCTATTAAATTTAATTTTTTTTTGTTAACTGGCGTTGTTCGACATGGCCTCGATAACCTAAGTGTTATTTAGGTGGTAAGAAGATGGTGCACCAGATCGTGTGCCTTCGAAATAGAATAGAATCGGCAAACCTCATCTCGAATCTAATTTTGTGAACGGGCCTTTGTTAGGGACAGCACCGTCGGAACAGCGATAGCATGTTCTCTGCATAAAACGTCGTGTCGAATCGTCAATAACTAGGATCTCATCTAACGGCTTGAGTTTTTGGCTCATCATCAGGGATGTTTCATCTTTCTGTACCATTTATCGTTTTCACCACGTCGAGTGCTCCGAGGAATTGTTCGGAATGATACCTGCTGCTGGTTATATGCCGCAAAACTCGTCAATAGGCAAAGTTTCATCCCCACCATGTGTTTGAGTGGTGATCCAGTACTGTGTATTTTTCCCGAAACTTCATTCCACGCACCACCACTCAACGGAACCAGCTGCCTTCGGCGGTATTTCCGAGTGAAACTATAAACTTTAAAACAACTTGCCTACTCATATCTTTAAGTTCAGCAACCTATTCGTGTTGCAAATGTCTATGAGCGGCGTTAATTGCTTTCCATCGAGTAATGCGCTTGCTTGTTTGCCTCCCTATGTAATAGCATGTGTCAGCGTTTCCTACAATTTTGAGTAATGTCGCAGAGTGGTTAAAACGAAAGGACCTCACAACTTCGTTGGAAGGATTCGCAAGAAACAATCCAAAAGATCCGATTTGAGGACTCTTGTTTATATATATATATATATATATATATATATATATATATATATATATATATATATATTCACGCCTATCCCCCGCAGGGGTTGACAGAGACCACAGAGCTACATCCACTGCCATTCATCGCAGCGAAACGGCTCGTTATTGGTCGCTTTTCGCCCTCGTGAGAATCAGGACGTGACGGGTGGCGAACCACGTCGCCGTCATTTTTCGACAAATTAGGTATATTAAATTCGTCTTAGTGAATCCCACGAGCCGCAAGGGAGGATGGAGGTCAGCCCCAGCAGAGCCCTGCATGCTGAGGTAAGGCACCATAGTCCCCGGGGGAGCCTGACCCCGGGACGATCGGCACGCTTTCGACTAGGCTCGCCCCTAGCCACGCATCCATTGGCATGGCAGACCGTGGATTGGCGGAGAGGAAGGGAAAGGATAGAGAAGAAAGGAAGGGGCAGGAAAGGAAATGCGGATTGGGGGGTTACCAGACGCGGAATAAACTTTTATAAATCCATATAAATATTTATTCCGATGCGGGAATCGAACCCGCGACCATTGACTCCGCGGGCGGAGGGCCCCGCCACTGAGCCAATCGGTCGGTCTATATATATATATACATATATATATATATATATATATATATATATATATATATATATATATATATATATATATATATATATATATATATATATATATATATATAATACATATATCAACTCCAGTACTCGTCTACTCCACCGATTGTCGGTACTCCGAAAAAGGTGTCCAGCCTATTACCACTTCACTCTGCTAACTTGAAAAGCTATGTCAGTGACTCTGGTTCGCCAGCACCTCTGAGCGACTTTGAACTTGTGAAGGAGACGGACCGTCAGTATCCACGTTTCGGTACCGTTATAGAGTACACGTAGGACGCAGTGGTTGAAGACTTTTGTCTTCAGGCCTTGTGGCGATGGAGCGACGATCTGCATCAGGCGGCTGGCAGGGACTGGATGCGTGTAGCCGAAGATCGGGCTACACGCATGGGCACACGTCTAGCAGTGGACTGCCGCGGGTTGATATTGATATATGTATATCTATCTATCATTACTGTATATAATGCATAAGTGGAGCTGTATTTTGGTATCTAATCTTTAACCACGCCGATCTTCAGGTATATGTCCCACTGTCATGCACGAGCCTCCTCATTTCTGGAGAAACGGACATAAAACCCCATCACGCTTTTTGAATGCGCCGGGGTTGCCAGACTCGGAATCTGTAGGCCACATATATATTTATACCCATACGGGGATCGAACTCGTGGAAATTGACATCCGTAACTAAGCCAATTGGTCATCCTTCCTACACTATTGTAATATTTGAATTCATATTATTATTCTGCATAAGAGACATGATGGAGGATGACTTGCGCAACCTTCAAGTCTGTAACTGGCAGGAGGTGGCGCAGGACAGGGAAAAGTGGCGTATGATCTGTTCGGAGGCCAAGACCCATTTTGGGTCGCTGCGCCAACGAAGTTAGTTATTCTGCATAAGAAATAACATTTTATTTGTCAAACATTTTAACGCCAACTATGAGGATTTTATCGCCATTTAAGTTATGTTTTATAGTACAGACATTACTGTCTGGATGGAGAAGAAATGACGAACGAAACTCCACGTGTATCTTATTTTTACTTTTCATATGTTTTTATGATATTAAATATTATATAATTATATAAAATTTGGATGTTTTCAGCGCAAGATGTATAAAATCTTCTGTTTATGCTTTACACTTTTCCTGTTTTACACTTTAACGGTAAGCAAATGGAATAAAACAATTATAAAGTTACATACTTTTATTTAACGTAGTTACTTTTATTTTTAACGTAGTGTGGGACGCCCTCCTGCTAGGTGGAGCGATGCGCAAGGCGGCTGGCAGAGACTGGATGCGTGTAGCCGAAGATCGGGCTAGGTGGCGCGCCTTGGGTGAGGCAGGCAGGCAGGCAGTGATGTCCAGCAGTGGACAGCCGTGGGCTGATATTGGATACTTTTATTTGTAGAAGATTGTTTTAATAATGCAATTACTGGGTGTTAAAAAATGACGGAGACGTGGTTCGCCACCCGTCACATCCTGATTCCCACGAGGGCGAGAAGTGACTAACGGAGAGCCGTTTCGCTACGTTAAATGTGAGAGTTGAAGTTGAAAGTTGAGCGTTTGATTTACTTTTGTGTAGATGTTTATCAGTGGTAGAACGAAGCTGCAGACGAACACTTTTTCAAGAATGGCATATTATTTGTCTGAAGCATGAATGGGCCGGCTTGCCCGGGGTAGTAACCACACTTCCGCAGAAAACCGGCGTCTGAGTGGTAGCTTAGCTACCGCGCTTTATCCAGTGAGCGGCTGGGTTCCAGAGGCCAACGCCTCTCTCCCTCTCCCCTTGGAGGAGGATAACGACACTTTCCTTAAAGGCCGGCAACGCTTCTGCACTGCCTGCGGCGCTGCGGATATCTAATAATAGGCGTTGGTTGCTTTCCATCAGGTAACACGTCTGCTCGTTTGCCTTCCTATTCCATAATAAAAAAAGATTTAATTAGAATTTAAAATCGGTGTTGGAAGTGAAAATTGTTTAATAACTATAATTATATCTTTTCAGATGTCACAAACGGTTTCCATTTCACAGGGTGAGTGAACACACTTTATAACTTCTCCATTTTTCTGCTTTAGTTGTAACAAACTACGATTTTTTTATAATATTTTAAACAAAAGACATACATATATACATATAGTTACGCCTGTCTCCGTGTAGGATTAGACAGACACCACAGATCTCCATCCGCTACGATCCCGACACACCTTCTTTGCATCCTTCACACACATCCATCTTTTCATTCGATTCTTCCTCTCACATTCATCATAGCGAAACAGCTCTCCGTACGTCGCTTCTCGCCCTCGTGGGAACCAGGACGTGACGGATGGCGAACCATGTCGCCGTCATTTTTTAACGAATTAGGTATATTAAAATTCGTCAAAGTGAATCCCACGAGCCGCAAGAGAGGATGGAGTTCAGCCCCCGCAGAGCCCCGCATGCTGAGGTAAGGTACTATAGTACCCGAGGGAGCCCGATCCCGGGACCGGTCGGAACGCTTGCGACTAAGCTCGCCCCTAGCCACGCATCCTTTGGCATGGCAGACCGTGGATTGAAGGAGGGGAAGAGAAAAGGATAGAGAAAAGGCAGAAGAAAGAAAAGATGGATTTATACAGGGTGATAGGGATATGATACTACCGCAACGGAAGACGGAAGACGAGGAGTGATACGGTAGTAGCTCGGGTACGCGGGTACGCGATATACGGATACCATAAATACCGGACAAGCGGCTAGTCAAAATACGTTTAATATATTATATTATATTATATTACATTATATTATATTATATTATATTATATTAGTGGTGTGCAAAGTTATGCGTGTAAATGTCGTGGATTTAATGATTATATGTTTTATTTTATTTTCAGTTAACACATTTTTAAACAATACACTACAAGGTAAGTAAAATAATAATATTATGATATTTTTTTCCCACTGTTAAGCTTAGATCTCCTAAACAGAAAATAAATAATAACTGTTATTTTGTATTAACTTTATAATTTTTATTAATGATAGGTATACCACAGGGATCTTTTTCTGGATTTTTCATGTTTTCCGACTCTATACCTTTCATTTTTGTAATATGCTATATAATTTATTGCGTCCTGCCTGTACTCTCTTACGGTGCCGAAACGTGGTCACTGACGGTCCGTCTCCTTCACAAGCTCGAAGTCGCCCAAAAGGCTATGGAGAGCGCTATGCTAGAAGTTGCTTTGGTGGATAGAATTCGAAATAAATAAATTCGCCGGAGAACCAGAGACAACGATATAGCTCTTCAAGTTAACAGACTGAAGTGGCAATGGACTGAACATGTTTGTCGGAGAACCGACAATCGTTGGAGTAGACGAGTGCGTGAGTGGAGATCGCGACTCGCCAAACCTAGTGTGGGACGCCCCCCTGCTAAATGGAATGACGATCTGCACAAAGCGGCTGTCAGAGACTGGATGCGTGTAGCCGAAGATCAGGCTAGGTGGCGCGCCTTGAGTGAGGCCTATGTCCTGCAGCAGATTGCCGTGGGCTGATATTCATAAAACTTATTAAATATAAAACTACTTCTTTTCCACGATGTACACGAAAAGAGTTCCGCCTTAACTCAAGGAATCTTCCGGTATAGAAGACTGTACAGAAGTCACCCGCTTAGTTTAACGGTTGTCGCTTGTCTGGATAATGGTATGTTTAAATTTACAGGAGTAACGAATTTGACCGAAGACGTGGTTCCTTCAGGTATGTATAATTTTTGAATTGTACCAAAATGACATTTAGTTTTTAGCCAACTTATTGAATATTTACAACACCAGAGCCATAGTATACATATGTACCTATATATTATGTTTATACTTCTTTGTTCTTTGGTACATTTAACCGTTTAAATTGTTTAGTACTTAGTAATTTCTTATATTTAATTGATCTTCTACCAGAATGCCTTGGCTTATGGTGATTTAAAACCATTTTGTGATGCTTTTTAATTTTAATTTCGTAGTATCAGAGGCACGCTGCAGACGAATACTTTGTCAAGAATGGCATATTATTTGTCTGTAGCATGAATGGGTCGCCTTCCCGCAGAAAACCGGCGTCTGAGTGGTATCTTAGCTACCGCGCTACGTCCGGTGAGCGGTTGAGTTCCGAATGCCCAACACCCTTCTCTTCCCTCCTCCCCCAATATGACACTTTTCTTAAAGGTCGGCAATACTTCTGCACTGCCTATGGCGCTACGGATCTCTATGAGCTCTCGTTGATTGGTTTCCATCAGGTGAAACGCCTGCTCATTTACCTTCCTATCCCATAAAAAACATATCATATAGTTTAATTGTTATTTAATTACCTTTTTTTAATTCTTACATACATATCATCACGCCTGTTTCCCGTAGGGATAGGCAGAGTCCACAGTTCTCCATCCGCTACGATCTCCGCACACTTTCTTTGTTTCATCCACGCTCCATTACGCACTGCATACGAGCTCGCCGATTAAGGCTACTTTTGACATGGCCTTTCTTAAGAATTTCGGCAATTTGGTCAAGATTTGTTCTTCTTGTTCTCCACTACCGACCCTTTCCACCCACATCCGCAATAAAAATTTGTTTGCCAGTCGTCTTTCATCCATCCTCTTTATGTGCCCAAACCATCTAAGCATCCATTTCTCAACTTTTGCCACGACGCCTTCTATTACTCTACGACAACGACACGATACCTACTTTTAATTCTTTATTATTAAAATTATATTTCTATATTTACAGGCACTGTACCCGGAGTGAATCCTATTGGTGGGTCTTAAGTTTATAAACTATAAATATTTTATTTTATATTATACTCATTAGATATAATTTGCCATTTTTCTTTCTTTATTATTTAAAAGTATTTTAAAATATTATACTTTAAGAGACAAAAAGACTTCTGCAGAACAACATGACCTCTAATTTTGTAGCCGACTGCGAGGTATAAAAGAATATTGGAGCAAAAATGTTCAAAACATATTTAAAAGTGGGCAAGTGGAAGGTTCAAAAGCCAAATTAAAAAAATCTGCATTGTCACGCACACGTGCAGCCTAAAGGGAACTCTGCTGCTCTTCTTTTGCCATTTCTTCTTTTTTTTAAGGTCTTATTTCAAAGCAATCTGTTACACCATAGGCATTGCAAAAGCATTGTCGGTTTTTGGGAAATGTGGTTGGTTTGTTTTTGAAGTGAAAAATTATATATTCGTGTAACATAACTGTGGGTGGAAAAAAATATATGGGTTCGCATCAGCAACATGCTAATGCTTAAGGTATAACTATAGCTATGCGAATGCGCGCGTAGCTGCTTACGTACATGCATCACGCCAACACATTATACATACCCAATTGTATGTGTGTGCGTTGGACGCATCACGGGTGGATAAAGTTTTGTGAGTCACGTCAGCAACATCCTGTAGTAATAGCAGCATTTAATATTACAATTTTAAAAGTCTGTCTGTCCTTTGTGAACAAGTGCGCAATTAGCTAATGACATGTAACTTATTGTGATAGTTGAAAATAATTTTAATTTTATGTATGTACTGTTGATGCACAAATATATGAATTTTCACAGGCACAATCAGGACGTTGGGAACAACGACTCAAGGTTAAAAATTAAATCGTAAGTACTCTATACACAGGTTTTTTTTCACAGCCTATATACACCGTGACTTTTTAATTACCCGAGAAAACTAAAATTCGCGTTTGTAAAAATATGTATGTCAGTAAGTAACATTCAAATATTATAGCGTTCGTACAAAAATATTGTTTTATGGGACTTCAAAGAAATCGTGTTAATATTACGCGACCAAATTAGGTTGGTTTGGGTGCAGTTCATATTGGAATGATAATGATGTCTATTTGAATTAGCAAGATTTTTTGTTGTATAATTTTTGGTGTATATTAAGGACATTTTTAATAAATATTAAATAAAAATTAAATTTTTTTTTCTTCACCAAATTTAATGTATATCGATAACTGAATATATTACTTAATTTTCTCGGGTAATTAAAAAGTCACGGTGTATAGAGGAAAGTACACAAACCCACCACGCTTGTATAATGCGGATTGGTGTGTAACCAGACTCGGCATAAATACCTGTAAACTTTACATATCGACGTAAAAAAGCGAAAACGCAGTAAACTGCAAAATGAAAAATTACCACCAGAGCCAAAAAACAAGTTTGAAGATTTCCGAAAAAATTGTATCTGATGACTCAAAAACAGTCAGTTTCAACGCTGTACAAAATGTTCTATTGGTTGTAGAACTGTGAGACTCAGACCATTCGACGCGGTATTTTTTTCTGGTCCGAATATGCAATAATTTTTTTTGACATCTGTTTCATTTAAAGCGATTTCGCTTTTTGTGTCGAAATATTTATCCGCAAGTGGTCGAAACCGCAACTATTTTTTCGGCGATTCCACAAGCGGCAGCCCTTCCTTTGAACCAACTGATGGTCAAAACACACAAGACTTTCTTGAAAAAATATATTTCAATTTCCTGTGGTCCTAATAAGTCAGAACCTTTACTTGGCTAAGATCCGCGACAAGCAAACAAAAATAGAAAAATAATAATGTGTGTTTTACTGGAAGAATTTGGTTTACGAAAACGGCCGTCAGCAACCCTCCACCTCCCAACCAGCATCAACAACACTAAACACACACCACCACTCTTCCACAATGTACACGAGATGTGTGAGTTGTGGAAGACTCTTTGGAAGACAACCGTTAGGTCAGTCAGTAAGTGAATGTGTGGTTGGTGTTGTTAATACTAGTTGGGAAGTGGAGAGTTGCTGACTGCGGTTTTACGGTAATATTTAGTTTAAGTTCCCCTTAAATCCTCTTCTTCCAGTAAAACACACACATATATAGATATGTATATCTTCTTCTTCCAAGAGCATGACGCTCTTGGCAGAGCAGTCGTGATAGTTATATATATGAAAAGTCGGAAAGTGACAAAAATGGCCCGACTGGCGGTTCATCAGGGAGTACTTGTTCCGACTCTGATGTACGGTAGTGAAAGTTGGATTTGGTAGAAGAGTAATGAAAGCAGACTGAATGCGGTGGAAATGAGAGCATTAAGAAGTATGTGTGGGGTAATTTTGAATGATAGAATAAGGAATGATGATATAAGAGAGCGATGTGGAGTAAGAGAAGGTATCGTGACAAAAGTTGAGAAAGGGAAGACGTTTGGGCACAAAGAGAGGACGGATGAGAGACGACTGGCAAAAGAAATTTACGTTGCGGATGCGGATGGTAGGGTCGGTTGGGGTAGACCAAGGAAAACAGATATTGACCTAATTGCCGAAGTTTTTGAGAAATGTAGAGTAAGGTTCTAGAGTACCCTTAACCGATGAATTTTGAAGACGCTTGCGTGAAGATAGTGACGAGTGTAGAGGAAGCAAGGAAAGTATGACGAGATCGTAGCAGATGGAGGTCTGGCCTGACGACATGTATGTACGTATGTATATTTACTTTTGGTATACATATAATATATTATGATTTACGTATTGCGTGCGAAATCATTTCAATAGCCTATATGTTCTTTTTATTAATTATAAATAATTGATTTTTTTTTATTGCAGATGGTATTCATCACGAAGTCCATGATTTCTTTTATCCAAGAATAAATAATTATATTGAAACAAATGTAATAATTAATAAATTGTGTTGATTTTTATTATTTTTATTTATTTTTTATTATTTTTTATTCTTTTCGGTTGTGATAGGTGTCATATGAAATTGAACTGTAGAAAAAGAAAGATTTTGGATTTGTTGTGAACACTTTTGTTCTTTATGAGTTTATTTTATTCAAGAACGTTAAATACAGCGAACTTAATGCTATAAAGCATTCTCTAGCAATCTACCCTCAGGAAATAGGGAAAAGTTTTAGGAGGGTGAAGCAACTAGTTAAAAATAAATACTATCACTTTTATAAACCACAAAATAAATCCTAAATATCTAAATAATATGTGTATATGTATATGTGATGTATGTGTATATGTGATAGTTTTTTTAATGGGATAGCAGGGCAAACGAGCAGGCGTGTCACCCGATGGAAAACAATCAATAGCCGCCCATAGGCATCTATATTGCTACAGGCATTGTAGAAGTGTTGCCCTGACCTTGTTGACCTGAATCCAATCGTGAATTTAAACCATTCGAAAACCTACTCAAACAAACAAAAAATTTCATCAAAACCGGTCAAGTATTACGATAATACATTTTTTTTTGTTGTAAATGTATAAAGTTAAAAGGAAAATACTCAAGTACAATCTAATAAAACGATTCCTTAAAAGAGAAATAAAATAAATTTCCAGAAAAGCTTGATATTCCGCTGTGGAAGTGGACCTGGAGAGTTTATAACTTCCAATATCATTGCAATTGAAAACCTAATGTAGTAGAAATACGATAAATATTGCAACGTTTTACGCTTACCTCTCAATAGGATTGCTTTGTAATTTTCCGAAATAAAAAAAAAAAACAAAATTCATTTTTGAATAAATATTACATTTCTCTTTTGTAATTTAGTTCAGATAGTTATCATATTAATGTATTTGTGGCAGGTAGTTAATAACTACCTAACACGCTTGCTCGTTTGCCTTCCTATAGACCAGGAATTACATACATACACATACATATCATCACGACTGTTTTCTTTCTTCACACTCGTCTCTCTCTTCATGCAAGCTCGCCAGTTGTTCTGAAGGGTACTCTTGATCTGGCCTTTCTTATACACTGCTGGAATTTCGTCTAGGTATGTTTTTGTTGGTATCCCCATACCGATCTCATAAATTCTTACTTCTAAGTTAATAAAGCAATTAATACTGCTTTGAAATCGATGCTAACGCCATCTGTTTCACGGTGAAATAAGAAATATAAAGTAACCTTAATACATAAGCATATATGTAGCAATCTAAAACGAGGGTACGTTTTATATATTTTTAAACTTACTGTCTGCTATTGCGATGCTATTTCCATTGTTTTTGTGAAATGTTAGAAAGAAGCTACCTTCGTTATCGAGACGTTTCTAACCTGCTATATGGGTTTCTTATGGTCTCAGGATTAGGCGATCAATTACGAATTTCTAGACGCTGTTTCAATTCTTACATCGAAATAAATATATGTATGACCTACAGATTTTATTTCGAGTCTCATAACATGACTAATCCACATCGCAAAAGCGTGGTGGGTTAATATCCGTTCCTACTAAAATGGGGAGGCCCCTATCTAGATACATATGGGCTGTGAAAACAAATGTTCTTAGGGCTAACAACGTTACATACATACATATCGTCACGCCTGTCTCCCGTAGTGGTAGGCAGAGACCACAGATCTCCATCCGCTACGATCCCGGCACACCTTCCTTGCCTCCTCCACACTCGTCCATCTTTTTATCCACCCTTCTCTCCGTTAGTCACTTCTCGCCCTCGTGGAAATTAGGACGTGATGGGTGGTGAAACACGTCGCCGTCATTTTTTAACAAATAAGGTTTATTAAAATAAGTCAAAGTGAATCCCATAAGCCGCAAAGGAGGATGGAGGTCAGCCCCAGCAGAGCCCCGCATGCTGAGGTAAGGCACTATAGTACCCGAGGGATCCCGATCTCGGGATGATTGACACGTTTGCGACTAAGATCGCCCCTTGTCACGCATCCATTGGCACGGCAGACCGTGGATTGGCGAAGAGGAAGGGAAAAGGATAGAGAAGAAAGGAAGGGGCAGGGGAAAGGAAAGATGGATTTAGAGAGGATGATAGGGATATGATACTACCGCAACGGAAGACGAGGAGTGATACGGTAGTAGCTCGGGAGGCCGGGGTCGCGTACCCATGTACCAGTACCATAACTACCGGACGAGCGGCTTGGCAAAGATACTCTCTGACAGTTACCCAACAATAACTTTACTTTATAATAAAGCCCAAACCACATAGGATAAACATTTATAAGTATATAAGTGTTTGAATGAAACATATAAAAAAAAATTAACAAACAATTTCACAATCTTGCATAAAGCCCCACCAACACTGTGTTGTAAATTTAGAACTTCGGTTTCAGTAAGTCAACGTACGCCAGAATTTATTATTAAAATTCATACGCGGGGATAGGGTAGGAGCCAAACTGACTGGTAAATATTATATGAACAAGGGGTTACTTTCTGACGTCGGATCTATAAATAGGCGATAAAATATTTAAAAAAAATATATAAGCTTTTCGCTCAGTAAGAATTATATAGTGATAACCATGGAAGCACCACTGATTCAGTTCAATAGGGCAAGTCCCACAGTCTCACTGAGTGGAGGCGTCAAGTGTTTGTAGCTTACTGTATTCTACGTATCGTATATATATATATATATATATATATATATATATATATATATATATATATATATATATATATATATATATATATATATATATATATATATATATATATATATATATATATATATATATATATATATATATATATATATATATATATATATATTATATATATATAATATATAGTAAAACATAAGAGTATTTCTATCCCTTTCCTACATCGTACTTTCACATCGTACTTTCACATCGTACCAAAGCCAAACAAACTTTTAAAGCCATTGAAATAATTGTAACTTATCGCTTAAAAACAGTCAGTTTCAACGCTGTACAAAATTTTCTATTAGCCGTAGACCTGTGTGACTCGGACCATTCGCGTCAGTATTTTTTCTGATCAGAATCTATATAAAATGGAGAGCTATTTTGTTAGTATTGCTGAAACTCGAAAACGGCTTGACCCTATGGAACATTTTTTTTTATTTTATTCTTTATAATACAGGGAAGGTTTACGATTAAAAATATAAGGAAACCATAAAAACCATTTGAAAAATTAAAAATTCCTTTTACTTTCAATAGATGGCGTCCGTGACGAATTTATCGTCTATACAAAACTATCATGTTTTTATACAAAACCGTCATTTCTTTTGTGGGATTTTGAAAAGTATTGCATACCTAAGTACTAATATACCAGGAGATGATAAGCCTACTAGGAGATATCGTTTTCGTTAATTTGAATTAAATAAATTGTAGGTGAAACAAAGTTGTACGGTCAAATATTGTAGTATTCAGTAATTTTTTTTAAATCTGTTACATTTTCGTTTTCCTCCAGATTTATGCAGTCAGCGTATTTATAATTCCAAATAGAATTATCTCCAAGACACTGATGTAACTGGCCAATTCTAGAAACATTCTCTATCTGCCTTTTTGGTAATTAGAAAAAAAAATATCGCCGAAGCAGTCACTCGGAAGCCCTTTAGGGCAACGTAAAAAGTTTGGAGTACTTTGTTCCAAAGCTTTCGCGACTTAAGTACATTTTAAGCGTTAGAAACATAAAAATTTAAGCCCTTTTTAGATAGTCGCGAAAGGGACGTAAATTTCAGGACAATTATTTCCTAAAACCTTTAACATCAGGCAATTAAAATCGAACGTGATTATATATATATATATATATATATATATATATATATATATATATATATATATATATATATATATATATATATATATATATATATATATATATATATATATATATATATATATATATGTGTGTGTGTATATGTATATATATAAATTATGGACCTCCCTCATAATAGAGTATTGTTACCATAGTATTTTTGATATTAAAATTCACCAATTAAAGCTATCGCTACGGGTTTTCTTTGGCAGCCGATATATCACGAGATGTTTTTTTGAGATAGGAAGGCAAACTAGCAGTCTTATCACCTGAACTAAAGCCATCAACGCCACCCATAAATATCCGCAATACCATAGGCAGTGCAGAAGTGGTGCCGGCCTTTAAGGAAACTGTCATTAAGGGAGGGAAGAAGGGGAGGGATAGGGGGAGCGGGAAGGGGGTTGGGCATCCGGAACCCAGCCGCTCACCGGACGAAGCGCGATAGCTAAGCTACCACTCAGACGCCGGGTTTATGCGCGAGTGTGGTACTTCCCCGGGCGAGCCGGCCCATTCATGCTACAGACAAATATAATGCCATTCTTGACAAAGTATTCGTCTGCAGCGTATCTCTACCACTGTCACAAAATATTAAATCACTTGATTTATAAAGTTTCAGGCGTAAGTAGCCGCGTATAATAGCCAGTTATAACTAACAAAATGCATTGTCAACTCTACAATGACCATTGGGTATTTCCACACGATATATCCGTGTTCGTCGACCGTTATGAAAATTGATGGTGTATAGAACAACTCTATTTATAATAGTTTTATTGCAGTATCAATCAGTTTTATAGATCTAGAAATTAGGTTGTATGAAGTATGAATTATGAGATCATAAGATCAATGGAGTCAGGCGTTACTTTGCGGAAATCCATTATTACTATGTAGACGGTTAGAGTTTTTACTTAGCTAGCTTAGCTTGTCGCGAATCTTAGCTAAATAAAAATTCTGAATGTCGACATATGAGATATTATATATTCTTACTCCTTCACAGATTTCTTATGTCCAAATCCTTTGCCTTAACGGCTATACAGTTCTGGAATAATATTCCTCTTGTACTTAAAAAAGCATCAAACAAATTCATTCGACTTTCCCGTCAACGACTGACGTTGTGTTTTTATATCATTTTAATAGTCTTATATTATTATCAGTTATATTGTTTAATTGTGGTGGTGTATTATAAAATAATAGTTCGATTAAGGCGTATAAGTGAAGTGATATGAAATTAATGCGTGTATCGTGACTTTTAAGTTGACTGAAAAAGTCTATAGAAAGTTTCGGTAGAATAGCCACCATTTTATCAAGACGTAACGTGACAAGCAAACAAGAACATTCTAGGATATTTGATATTTTAGTAGATAATGGCATAATAGTTATAAGTAATTGCTATCAAAGAGTACAGTTTACTTTTTTGAATGTTTAAACCAGCGTTCATAACCCAAATACCCTAATTAATACATTTTCCATCTGGATAGGCCGACAATGATTTCGTTATATCTGTCATCGCTTGATAATTTGCGCCCCTGTCCTATAAAAAAAAAAAACTTAACTTCATTCGTTGCCTTATTTACTTTAAATACGTATTTACATACACAGAGTTTTCAATTTTCCACTTCATTTAGCGTCTATTCGAAATATGCATGAGACTAGAACCGTCTGTAGGTGAGAATGAATTCAGTGTTCGCCTTGATTAAAATTTTAAAAAACACAATTTGAATTCGTTTCTTTTATAGAAATTTATATGCTGATAAAACACTCTTCCTCTTCTATAATTGGTCCCTCATTACTAAGAACCTTGGTCACTAGACCCACTCAAACGGGCAATCTGTCTCCATTGGTTTCGGTTCAAAGTACATCTGTTGAAATTTGGTAGAGAATATGACCCACTTGGTCGGACGAACTTGTTGGTGACTGTCAGCGCGCTCTCTTCTCTTTGATATTACCAACAATGACCAGCTTTTGCAGGTTACCATGTACTCTTCGCGTAATGGTAAAAGAATTACATACATATCGTCACGCCTTTTTCCGGTAGAAGACCTCCAGTTTCGTGGAAGTATTCCGATCGGCCACCGACCGCAACAAATATAAAAGCCTAACATACCGCTGGGTGAAGTCTAGTGATCGCGATCTTCAGTTATGAAGGATTGACCAGAGTGAGAGAGAGAGAGAGACAGAGAGAGAGATGGCACTGAAATCCTGGGTACCACTGGATTGCGCCGTAAAAGTCGCCGCCAATACATGTTGGCCTAGCGTTACCAAGTGAAATCCAATACCAAGGTATAGATAGCATATTTGGCTAGTTTGCCGAGCGTAGGCAAGCACCAATGTGTATAGAACTCATCTGAATTAGCTTGTCACAACTTGCAGTTGCTCGCGATTACTTGTTCTACTTCGGAGCGATGTCAGTTTTTTTTTACACAAATCAAAGGCACTTACTCGCCTGCGTTCGGCCAATAGTGTTCGCACATTTGTCCTCCCGCCATAACGCAAGCTTCCCGAACGTCTGGTTAGTAAAACTTGTCTTGTATCGAATTGTCTATGCTCACGTTGACCTAAGCTCATCTTATGTATTCATCTTCTAAGAATGCCTTTCCGACTAGCGAAGTACTGCAGCTTGCAACTTCCCTCCTCCTTCGCGAGGTGCAGCAGTTCTGGAGCACTCGCTATCCCGGTCCACTTCCTGATATTACGTAGCCAAGATTTTCTTCTTCGACCAACTTGCCTTTCGCCCGCGACTTTTCCCATCACGATAAGTTGCAGCAAATTGTACCTGTTATGTCTCATGATATTACCCAGGTTTTGACTTTCCTACCTTTGACGGTCTGCAAAAGTTCACACTTTTCCTTGACTTGTCGCAGAACCTCGTCATTGGCCACCCTTTGAATTCAAATGGAATGTCAAAGGCAATGTTTGCCAGCTTTACATTCTTACAAGCAAGCAGCGCGTGTGAAACGAGCGAGGCGGGTAGTTATCGCGTCAGTGAGTGGAACGGCGTTTTGATTTACTGCGGCCGCATTTCCGGCGCGGGTGTGGACTGTGGGCGGGCGGCTGCTATTTTAAACCCAACTGTGTACAGTCGCAACGAAATAACCCCTTGCCGTACTTTAACGAGCCTGACTCGTGATGAATATTTGGCCCAAACATGAATATGACGAGCCAGGCTCGTGAATAGATAATCGGGCCGAACGTAAACATCACGAGCCGATTATTAATGGAGTCAGGCGTTACTTTGCGGAACTCCATCACTATGTGGACAGTCAAAAGTTTTACCTAGCTACGATCCGCGACAAGCAAAACAAGAACAGTAAATTAATAATGTGTGTTTTCCTGCTGGATGAAGTGGATTTATTTGGAACTTAAACTAAAAACTTACCGAAAATCGGCCACCACTTCTCCACCCACCAACCACTATACACAACACCAAACACACTACCTTTTTCCACCTTGTAAAAGACACGTGTTTCGCCCCAACACCAGGCATCTTCAGGTATAGTAGACTCTACGGAAGACAACTGAAAACTTTTCGGTTGTCTTTCTTAGAAAAGTGGAAAAGTGGTAGTGTCTGTTTGGTGTTGTGTATAGTGGTTGGTGGGTGGAGAGTTGATGGCCCGTTTTTCGGTAAGTTTTTGGTTTAAGTTCCAAATAAATCCACTTCATCCAGCAGAAAAACACACATTATTAATTTTCTGTTATCGTTTTGCTTGTCGCGGATCTTAGCTAAGTAAAACTTTTGACTGTTCACATGACGAGACGAGGTCGTGTACAGATAGTCGGTTCAAACATAAACATCACGAGCTTGGGTCGTGATTGAATGTTAGTTTCTATCAGTACGCCACCAGAGTTTGTCACGAGTCTCATAATTGCTTTTAAAAAGTAGTTTATATATTGAAATTTAATAGCGTCCAAGGCGTATGACTATATAACATAGTAGTGAAGAGTAAGGTATGACGTGTTTACCACGCGTTGACGCGTAACACTTGGCCCTGAGTTTCGTCGAGCTGAATGGACAGTCAGAATTTTTACTTGGCTAAGGAGAAGAACACGAAAAGCAGACAAAAATAGAAAAAATAATGTGTGTTTTTTACTACAAGAAGATGTAGATTTACGGGGAACAAACAAAATCTTACCGATGATTAATAGAGTTAGGCCTTACATTGCAGAAATCCATTACTATGTGGACAGTTAAAACTTTTAATTAGCTAAGATCCGCGACAAGTAGACAAAAATAGAAAATAATAATGTGTGTTTTTTACTACAAGAAGATGTAGATTTACGGGGAACAAACAAAATCTTACCGATGATTAATAGAGTTAGGCCTTACAGTGCAGAAATCCATTACTATGTGGACAGTTAAAACTTTTAATTAGCTAAGATCCGCGACAAGTAGACAAAAATAGAAAAAATAATGTGTGTTTTTTACTACAAGAAGATGTAGATTTACGGGGAACAAACAAAATCTTACCGATGATTAATAGAGTTAGGCCTTACAGTGCAGAAATCCATTACTATGTGGACAGTTAAAACTTTTAATTAGCTAAGATCCGCGACAAGTAGACAAAAATAGAAAATAATAATGTGTGTTTTTTCCTACAAGAAGTATGTTTACGGGAAATTTAAACTAAATGTTACCGAAAAAACGTCAGTCAACAACTCTCCACTTTCATACCACTATCAACAAAAAAAATCAGCTATTGAGCTAAATCAGCCAGTGAGCTCTATCTAATCAGCCAGTACTAGCTATAAGTATGTGTATATACACATACTTATACTCGCTGAATATTCAGCCATATTTAGCATATATATGCTAAATATGGCTGAATATTCAGCGAGTCAACTAGTGAGTTTCCAGAATATTCCGTAGCTATATACCTATATGCATTTAATACAATTTTCATATTAAAATATAGTATATTAATTTTTTAATTGCTAAAAATAAGTAAAATATCTACACATGTTCATATATGGACAGTCAAAAGTTTTACTTAGCTAAGATCCGCGACAAGCAAAACAACAACAGAAAATTAATAATGTGTGTTTTTCCGTTGGGTTTAGTGGATTATTTAGAATTTTAAACCAAAAACTTACCGAAAATCGGCCATCAACTCTCCACCCACCAACCACTATACACAACACCAAACACACATTACTACTATACCTGAAGATGCCTCGTGTTGGGGCGAAACACGTGTCGTGTACAAGATGGAAAAGTGATAGTGTGTGTTTGGCGTTGTGTATAGTGGTTGGTGGGTGGAGAGTTGATGGCCGATTTTCGGTAAGTTTTTGGTTTAAATAATCCACTAAACCCAACGGAAAAACACACATTATTAATTTTCTGTTGTTGTTTTGCTTGTCGCGGATCTTAGCTAAGTAAAACTTTTGACTGTCCATATAGTGATGGATTTCCGCAAAGTAACGCCTGACTCCATTAATACACATGTTCAATTATTGCCTGGCTGATTTTTTTTTATGACTTTTAATTATAGTAAGGCAAACGAGCAGGCGTGTCACCTGATGAAAAGCAATCAACGCCGCCCATAGACATCCGCCCATAGTCAGTGCAGAAGCGTTGCCGGCTTTTAAGGAAAGTGTCATTATGGGTGAGGGAAGGGATGGGGGGAGGGTTGGGCTTTCAGAACTCATAGCTCACCGGACAAAGCGCGGTAGCTAAGCTACCACTCAGACGCCAATTTTCTGCGGGAGTGTGGTACTTCCCGGGCGAGCCGGCCCATTCATGCTACAGACAAATAATATGCCATTCTTGACAAAGTATTCGTCTGCAGCGTGGCTCTACCGCTTCAAACTACACACTTGACTGGCTGAGACCCGTTAAAATAATTATAAGGGTCTAATTTTACCCTTGGAGAGACATGAAACTCCAGAAATTATTCAACAAGTAAATATTTCCAGCGAAATATTTTAGAAGCAGTACACCCTTAGGTCTTGTTGATTTAAACAACGGTTCGTGTCTCTAATATTTCAATGAATGTAAGACTAATCATTAATTTTAACAAATTAAATTTTGAAATTACGTTTGCACTGAAGGCAAATAGTTTTTGAAGAGTTTACGAGAGAAAATCATTGAAGATATTGTAACTGTGAAAATCAATTTTACTTTATGTCAAAGTTATAAAAGTATTTACTTTTCAAGATATTAACGTGACATTTATTAAAAAGATTAATGAATCATTTAGTTATTGAAGTTTGAAAAGAAAAGCAAATGATGATTAATAATTGAAAACAGGCGCTGCACATTGATCAAATTATATAATTGCATGTTTATTTTACATTCCATAGCACTGTTCTATAGTAAACATCTCTATGGGGTGTAGGAGCCAGAAGTCCTTAGCAGCGCCATCTATAGGGTACTGCCTACATTAATAGGTATCAAAACATCTATATTAAGAATCAAGCTCAATATCGATTTAGCTAAGAGGTCCAGAGCCTTTTTAATAGATGTCGCTATTCATATATATATATATATATATATATATATATATATATATATATATATATATATATATATATATATATATATATATATATATATATATATATATATATATATATATATATATATATATATATATATATATATATATATATATATATATATATATATATATATATATATATATATAGTGTTGTGCTAATAGTACTGTTAGATTGATTGTTCTTAAAAAATAATAACCCATTTCAGCGATATCCGCTGGCCACCGAGGTCGTCGGATCTCACCCCCATGAAATTTTTCGGTGTGGATACCTCGAAAGTTAAATTCTATGAAACAAACCCGACTACCTACTGTGGCTAGATTACAAGAGTGTGCCCAATGTGGCAGGCGACATTTAGACGGAATAATTTTTTGAAGTTTTTTAATGTTCGAATATCTAATTCTGTCATTGGACATCCTATATATGAGATGTAAAGGCCTTATCATAAGCTAATTGTCTCTATGTTCAGATGCAACACAATCACAAAGTTAGCAAGCGTATATATATATATATCAGCAATAGCGACATATTCAGGTGCGATTTGATGGCATACACTTAATTACAGACATTAATTATCGTGCAGTACTCAGTAGCAGGAAGCTGCCTCACGCGCCCGGTACAATTAATTAATATACATCATGTTGTATATCTTGTTCTTATATATACTTTATATATATATATATATATATATATATATATATATATATATATATATATATATATATATATATATATATATATATATATATATATATATATATATATATATATATATATATATATATATATATATATATATATATATATATATATATATATATATATATATATATATATATATATATATATAATATATATTTATTTATTTATCAGGTAATAGTCCACATCAATAGTCCAATACAAGCTACGAATTCACGACATACGGATCGTAAACCCGATCCTTGCCAGCTGAGCTATTACTACTTTCTTTTTATATAAATTCACACCTATCCTCCACAGGGGTTGGCGAAGACCACAGAGCTACATCCGCTACCATTTATCGCAGCGAAACGGCTCTCCATTAATCGCTTCTCGCCCTCGTGGGAATCAGGACGTGACGGGTGGCGAACCACGTCGCCATCATTTTCAACAAATCAGGTATATTAAATTCGTCTTAGTGAATCCCACGAGCCGCAAGGGAGGATAGAGGTCAGCCCCAGCAGAGCCCTGCATGCTGAGGTAAGGCATCATAGTACCCGGGAGAGCCCGATCCCGGAACGGTCGGCACGCTTTTGACTAAGTTTGCCCCTAGCCACGCATCCATTGGCACGGCAGACCGTGAATTAGTGGAGTGGAAGGGAAAGGATAGAGAAGAAAGGAAAGGGCAGGAAAGGAAAAGCGGATTGGGGGGGTTACTAGACTCAGAATAAATATTTATAAATTCATACACATATTTATTACGATGCGGAATTCGAACCCGCGGCCATTGACTCCGCAGGCGGAGGGCCCCGCCACTGAGCCAATCGGGCCAATTACTACTTTGATAGTCCATATATATGTATATACATAGCATTGCTAGACTTGTAGCCTCCTTTGTTATTGAGGAATGGACATTAACCCACCACGCATATCCAAGGTGATTTAACAGGATATATATAAGTACGCGTTTCTTTACTATGTTTCATATGAATTTAGGAGCTGTTATTCTCTTGTTTCAAATAAAAAACAATTTTCTTAGTGGACAGTCAAAAGTTTTACTTAGCTTAAGATCCGCGACAAGCAAAACGATAACAGAAAATCAAAAAGTGGTCACTTTTCGGTTGTCTTCCGTGGAGTCTATACCTGAGGATGGATTGTGTTGGGGCGAAACACGTGTCGTTTACAAGGTGGAAAAGTGCTGGTGTGTGTTTGGTGTTGTGTCTAGTGGTTGGTGGGTGGAGAATTGATGGCCATTTTCGGTAAGGTTTTGGTTTAAGATCCAAATAAATCCACTTGATCCAGCAGAAAAACACACATTATTGATTTTTTGTTATTGTTTTGCCTGTCGCGGATCTTAAGCTAAGTAAAACTTTTGACTGTCCACATAGTGATGGATTTCCGCAAAGTAATGCCTGACTTCATTAATAATTTTCTTAGTGCTTCTTTTATTAGTATGAAAATATATCATATAATATAATATATTATAGAATAAATATTTTTTATTGTATAGGTTAATTGTATCAAAAACATTAACATATATCTGTCTAGAAAATTTTAAAAAGTTCCCGACTTTCAGAGATATACGATAAAGTTATTCAAGTTGACTTTGACGCAAAACTTTTAACAAATTTCGCATCAAAACTAAAATTTTCCATTATCAAGGTATAAAGTTCATAACTTGAAACAAGAATTTTGACGTAATACTATTTGAGACAAGTCTTAACCACAGACAATGTCATTCAGTTATCAAGTCATGCTTTAGTACAATTGCTAATGATATTAAGAAAATAAATAACCACGAAACATTAACAATAAAGTTGGAACAGAGGAGAAATTTATTTAATTTTGAGATCTATGATTCTATTATCATAAATGATGTTACTTTAAGAGAAGATCACACTAACCATCTGATTAATAAGCACAGATGTAAATAGATATTTATAGAAATAGAATGATTTTTTTGACGACACCGTTTTTTACAAGAACAATGCTAGAATAGAAAGAAGAATTAGAACGTACAATGTGCCACAATATGGTTTTTACTCGGCGTATGCCAGGCGCTGTATTAAAACACCACATTCCCGCAGAAAACCGGCGTCTGAGTGGTAGCTTAGCTACCGCGCTTCGTACGGTGAGCGGCCTGAGTTCCGGAGGCCCAATACCCTCTACTTCCTCCTTCCATTACCATAATGTTACCTTCCTTAAAGGTCGGCAACGCTACAGAACTGCCTATGGCGGCGTTGATAGCTCTCCATCAGGCGACACGCCTGCTCGTTTGCCTTCCTATCCCATAAAAAAAATAATTTCTTTTTTTTTTATTTGTTCTCTAAATAAATAATGTATAATGTCGAAGTAGTTAAGCAAGTCATAGTTTGTTGAGTGCACCGCTTTCAACTCTGCGAAAGCCGAGGTAAGAAGTAGTTGAGAGTTTTTGTAGCCTAACAACTGCCATTAACATAAATGGCTAGTGTTCCTGGCTATCGCAATCTCTCTTCAATAGAAAGGTACGAAATAATAGGATAACAAGCGTCGTGACCAGTTAAACGGGTGAGTAGAATGGCGTGTTATTTGTCTGTAGCATGAATGGGCCGCCTCGTCCGGGGAAGTACCACACTCCCGCAGAAAACTGGCGTCTGAGTGGTTAGCTGTCGCGCTTCGTCCGGTGAGCGGTTGAGTTCCGGAGTCTATTTACTTGTGATATATAATAGCAGATACATAAGCTAACATTTAGAGTAACCAGAATAATAATTGTATAGAAAATTGTTTTATATATATATATTTTTTTACATATATTCACGCCTATCCCCCGCAGGAGTTGGCAGAGACCACAGAGCTCCACCCGCTACCATTCATCGCAGCGAAACGGCTCTTCATTAGTCGCTTTTCGCCCTCGTGAGAATCAATTTACTTTATATAAATTCCCAAACTGGTTTAAATTGTAATAAAATTTTATAATTCCAGATTCCCCAGAGCAATTTCGTGGTTAGAAAGCTATAATTTTAGATGAGAAGGCATTTCTTATCCGCAGCCTCCGCGTACGTGATCTGTGTAGAACGCGAGATGGAAGCAACTGTGCGTGAAGTCGGGTTTGGTATGAGTTGTGTAGCACGTCTTGCAGCGACAGGTGTGGCCCGTTAAACGCGTCGTTAGCAGGTTAATTTGTCGTATTTGATTTGAGGAAAAGTAACTTTATTTATATACATAAAGAGCGCTTTATTGTTTAAACAAAAACACCTACATGTTTCTTTTTCTTTAGCCGCCATTTCTATCTCAAAAATCGACAACTGTTTGTCCGTATTATTTTATTTTTATGGGATAGGAAGGCAAACGAGCAAGCTTATCACCTGATGGAAAGCAACCAACGCCGCCCATAGACATCTGCAGTGCCATAGGCAGCGCAGAAGCGTTGTCTGCCTTTAAGGACAGTATCATTATGGGGCGGGGAAGGAGTGTTGGGCCTCCGGAACTCAACCTCTCACTGGACGAAGCGCGGTAGCTAATCTACCACTCCGAGGCCGGTATTTTGCGGAAGTGTGGTACTTCCCCAAGCAAGTCGGCCCATTTTTGCTACAGACATATAATATGCCATTCTTGATAAAGTAATCGTCTGCAGCGTGGCTCTGCCACTGTGAAAACTCGTAGAGCCACGCTGCATACGAATACTTTTTTTTTGCAGACGAATCGTGGTCTTCAAAGACGGAGAAAAATATTCAGAAACTTTGAAATAAGTGTCTCGTGTGCTGGTTTGTCTTCCTATCTCATAAAAAAAGAATCGAAAATAGAAAATCAATCAAATAAATCATAAAGTTATTTATAATTTTTTTTTCAATTTCAAGACGACTTGCTTTGTGTACGGTTCAGAGGTCTCTTTCAGAGAGTGTTTTGTTTTTACATTTCCAATTTAATAAACCGTTTGAATTATTAACAAAATTTCACTGAAATAAAAATGTCAAAAGTTGAAATTTTCGGATCATTTGCGGCCGTCTGTTTCACTACAGCGGGCCCGAATGACTAAAATAGCATAGTAAATAATCATGACAGAACATAACATTGTATATAAAAAGTAAATAAATAATTGAGATATTAGAATAAATTTATTTTTATGCACTGTTTGTTTTGTAGTTATGGTATCGGTACACGGGTACGCGACCCCGGCCTCCCGAGCTATTATCGTATCACTCCTTGTCTCCCGTTGCGGTAGTATCATATCCCTATCATACTGTCTAAATCCATCTTTCCTTTCCACTGCCTTTTCTCTTCCTCTACGCTAATTCACGGTCTGCCGTGCCAATGGATGCGTGGCTAGGGGCGAGCTTAGTCGAAAGCGTGCTGACCGTCCCTGGATCGGGATCTTCCGGGCACTATGTTGCTGTACCGTCGTGGGGCTTTGCTGAGATTGAACTCCATCCTCCCTTGTAGCTAGTGGGATTCGCTTTGACGAATTTTAATAAACCCAATTTTTAAAAAAATAAGGCAACGTGGTTCGCCACTCACGTTCTCATTCCCACGAGGGCGAGAAGCGACTAAAGGAGAGCTGTTTCGCTACAATAATTGTGAGAGGAAGGATGGATGAAAGGTATGACGATCTGTCGTTTTCTGAGGTCTTCTTAAAGCGTCCTAACCTCATATCCATATAGATCCCAGATGTATTTTTTTATGGGATAGGAAGGCAAACGAGCAGGCGTGTCACCTGATGGAAAGCAATCAATATCTCTCATAGGCATCCGCAGCGCCATATGCAGTGTGGAAGCGTTACCGATCTTTAAGGAAAGTGTCATTATGGAAGTGCAAGGGGAATGGGGAGGGGGAGGCCTCCGGAGCTCAACCGCTCACCGTACGAAATGCGGTAGCAAAGCTACCATTCTGATGCCGGTTTTCTGCAGGAATGTGGTACTTCCCCGGCCGAGCCGGCCCATTCATGCTACAGACGAATATTATACCATTCTTGACAAAGTATTCGTCTGCAGCGTAGCTCTGCCACTAGTCTCTAGCTCTATTAATATCATTTTAACCGCTGTTTCACCGTTTCATGGTTTCCACGAAATTCCATTTCTATGAAAATAATGGTAATTGGAAATCGAACGGTTTGGGTTAATCGTCTATAATGCCCGCTATCTCGATTCCTCCCTCCATCTTTGTTTACATTCAATCTTACTCGGTAATGCAATGATCTGTATTCAGTTAATCCATAAAGTTAAACAATGATCGAATCTTTGGCAAATTGTATTACAGTTACCTTATCCCATCGTCAGCTATTCATTTATTAGTTTCAATAGAGTAGGTACAGAAGATTTAAGTTCCACTTAAGGGGGAATAGAACGATATTTGTTTTATATATTCGTTCACTAATGATGAAAATTGTGTTTAAAAATCTTTTAGATAGAAAGATATACTTGATTGTACCAAAAACAAACTTATACAATTATTGATTGTAATATATATATATATATATATATATATATATATATATGTATATATAATATATATATATATATATATATATATATATATATATATATATATACATATATATATATCACGCCTATCCCCCGCAGGGGTTGGCGGAGACCACAGAGCTCCATCCGCTGCCATTCATCGCAGCGAAACGGCTCGTCATTGGTCGCTTTTCGCCCTCGTGAGAATCAGGACGTCCCGTCACTAAAGACGAATTTAATATACCTAAATTGTCGAAAAATGGCGAACCACGTCGCCATTTTTCGACAATTTAGGTATATTAAATTCGTCTTTAGTGAATCCCACAAGCATTATATTATAGACACACACATTATATTATAGAAGAGGAAGAAAAAAAATAATAATATATATATAATAATAAATATATATATATATATATATATATATATATATATATATATATATATATATATATATATATATATATATATATATATATATATATATATATATATATATATATATATATATATATATATATATATATATATATATATATATAGGTATATACCATATTACATTAGTTGCTATCTGCGTTAAAATTTGTGTATTAGTTTTGTATTATTTGTTTCATTTTTAATGATATATTAGCATTGTTTAAAAATTGAGTGTTAATAAATATTTCGATGTTAAAATCACCACAACCACTACACTCTATAAAACAACCTGCATTCGCCGGTATTTCGGAACCGAAACGAGATTAGTATCTTCAAAGAACAACTCTCATCTCTAAGACTGGCAACGCATTTGTTATGACTATGGTGTGGTCTATGGGCGGCGTTGATTGCTTTCCATCTGGCGACAAGCTTGCTCATTTGCCCTCCTATTCCCATAAAGAAAGAGATTTGCAAGTCGATGCAAAACTCGATTAGCTAACTTTCTCTAAAACTCAGCCTAATCGAAATATACTGACTAAAGTCTCCTCCACTAAGCACTCGTATCACCTTAATACAAAACTAATAAATAAGAAAACACAAAATATATTTCGATCACGTACACATATACTTGGAAGACTCAATCAGAGTCAAATATTGAATAGATTCTGGGCGCCCGCCTTACGTTCGCGTTCTAAATCAATACCAATGCAAGCGGAAAATTAGAATACATATATTTACAAGAAAATCTGGCATTATAATATATTACATTTTTTATGGGATAGGAAAGCAAAGGAGCATGCGTGTCACCTGAGGGAAAGCAATCAACGCAATCAAGACATCCGCAGTACCATAGGCAGTGCAGAAGCGTTACCGGTCTTTTAGGAAAGTGTCATTAAAAGAGGGCGGAGGGAAGAGGGGACTCTAGAACTCAACCGCTCACCGAACGAAGCGCAATAGCTAACCTACAACACAGACGCCGGTTTTCTGCGGGAGTGTGGTACTTCCCCGGGCGAGCCGGCCCATTCATGCTACAAACAAATAATAAACTTGCTCGTTTTCTTATCAATTATATAATCCATTTTCAAAACTGTAATTAAGAATAATTCATTTCCTAATTGTATAATATCTAACGATCGACTAATAAATTAGTTTCCCTATAAGTTTGCAGTGTGATTTCATTAGAAGGAACTTTGTCAAAGGATTTATTTCGCTTTGAGACTTTGGTTTTCTATTTTACTTTGTAAACTCTAGGCTTTGAACTTCTATATACCGGTAATTGCTGAAAATAAAAATCACTAATTTCGTACTTTAATTAAATTGAGTTTATATGGTAATAATATTAAGACATAGTAACTGCATACGTACATACATATCGGTCACGCCTGTTTCCTGTAGGGGTAGGCAGAGACCACAGATCTCCATCCGCTACGATCCCGGCACACCTTTCTTGCTTCCTGCACACTCATCTTTTCATCCATACTTCTTCTCACATTCATCGTATCGAAACGGCTCTTTGTTAATCGCTTATGGCCTTTGTGGGAATCAGGACGTGACAGATGGCGAACCACACCTTCGTCATTTTTAATAAATTCGGTTTACTAGTGGTACCGAAACGATTTCTGCAAAGTAACCCCCTGACTCCATTAATAATCCCATTTAATTGCCCGTTTAATCTCTTTAATATCACTCAGATCGCCTAAAGCAATGAAACTATTTTGTGTACAATCTACGCCACAGATAAAATAAATACGTTTCGTTTTAAACGGGCAATTCGAATGAGATAAACGAAGACCATAAAAACTTCGACTATGGGATCAATTTAATTTAAGTACGAGCGATGATTCACAAATAGTTTTACTGCAGTTATAGTGAGGTTCATTTGACTTTATTGTCGATTTTATTGCTCGGAGGATGAGGAGCGGCGAGACGTGTTGATGTTCCAATAACGATAGAGTTTTACCTTTATTCAAATCGATATTTAATGACCATATTCGTTTGAATATTTATTCCTTGAAAAGTGATTAAATTGTTTTAAATGTTTCCCATATATTTTATTTCACGAAATAAATTATAATCTTTTTGTATGCGATAGGAAGGCAAACGAGCAGGCGTGTCAACTGATGGAAAGTTATCAACGCCACCTATAGACATCCGCAGCGCTATAGACAGTGCAGAAGTATTGCCGGCCTTTAAGGAAAGTGTCATTATGAGTAGGCCAGTGTGGATGGGGGTTGACGCCGGTTTTCTGCGGGAGTGTGGTACTTCCCCGGACGAGCCGGCCCATTCATGCTACAGACAAATAATATGCCATTCTTGACAAAGTATTCGTCTGCAGCATGACTCTACCACTGAAAACAGTAGATATAGAACACACACTATCCACTATACACACAATTTGAGCACACGCACCCACTATAATATACATCCACACCTAATCACGAAGGTATACGGAAAAACTTAATTTACGTTTGTGAATGCCATACAATAATGTATAAAACTATATAATAAATAAATAAATAATGATAAAAAAGCTTTTTATTTTATTTATTATTAAAGTAAGAATACTTGTCATCCGTACAAATGTTATCATGTGAGAATCAAACCCAAGACATTTATCTGGAAAGCGCGTGTTATGGTGCTTCATTTGGGTTGCCCTATTTCCGAAATCAGCTGTCAATATAAAAAGGATTATAATATTTTCGTCCGACAAAATGCCACTGTTGACTCCCTGATAGCGATGTAGGGCTCAGAGTTGTAAGTTATAGAGTCCTAAACAAATAAAGGGAGAGCTGACAAACTTCGGTCGCAAAATCCGAGATACGGGCAATCGTCCAGTTCGAGGTCCACCGACAATTCAACCTTATATACATATATGAATGTATTTTTAAAGGGTCGATACAGGATGACCAAGGAGAGCCAGATCCAGAGGCTAGTTCAAAGTGCCCTTAACCGGCGTACTTGTATGAAGAGAGTGATAAGCGTGGAAGAAGGAAAGACAGTGTGCCGAGATCGTATCAGATGGAGATCTGTAGTCTTTGCTTACCCGTACGGGAAACACGCGTGATTATATGTATGTTTGTGCATAGGACTTTCCAATAAGCTGCCCTATTTATATTCTTCTAGATGAAGCTGGTATCTATAAGTCTTTTCTTTTCGTTGATGGCAATTAGTTATAACTATTATGCCAATGTCAAGTAAAATACAATAATATCCAATCTCTTCAAATGTAACAAGTCAGCTTATCACATTACGTCTTGATAAAATAGTGGCTATTTTACCAAAACCTTCTATGGACTTTTTCAGTCATCTTAAAAAGTTATGATACACGCATTTATTTCATATCACTTCACTTGTACGCCTTAATCGAACTATACTATATAATACGTCACCACAAATAAACAATATAACTGATAATAATATAAGACTATAGAAATGAAATAAAAACACAAGGTCACTGATGTAAGTTGGCGGGAAAAGTCCTGTGACTAATCTGTCAGTTATTAAAGTTATTGTTTTCTTATTCTATCATTATCAGTTATCAAGCAATTTAATAAGCGACATGAAGCAACTTTCATTTTAAACGTCAAAAATACTATATAGAGATGATATTCTTAAAAATACGGTAGAGGTTATGTTTCACAGATTACAAATAAAAATTTGTTGAAAACTTTTTGACGTTTTAATTTTTTAATAAATACGTGGATAGAATAGAACGATTAGTCATTATATTTCTACATGTGGACAGTTCAAACTTAATCTCTAATCTAATAGAGATCTCTATTTTACATTGTAGGTGGTGAGTGCTGTTTACATAATATATAGCGCCCCCTGTAATGGCAAGACGCCTAACGGTTGTCTTCCGTAGTCTATTATACCTGATGATGCCTCGTGTTGAGGCGAAACACGTGTCGTGTGCAATATGGAAAAGTGGTAGTGTGTGTTTGGTGTTGTTGATAGTGGTTGGGAGGTGGAGAGTTGCTGGCGGTCGTATTTTCGGTTAAGTTTAAGTTCTTCCATTCACTTCTTTAAGTAAAAGATTATACATTAAGACATACATTATTATTTTTCTGTTTGTTTGCTTTTCGCGGATCTTAGCTAAGTAAAAGTTCTGACTGTCCACATAGTAATGGATTTCCGCAAAATAACGCCTGACTCCATTAATCATACTATTTCTGTACTTAAAAATATTTCAAAAGTAAAAAAGAGTGTGGGTACAAATATAACTCACGTATAAGATTAAACGTCAGCTATACGTTACAACGGGGGTTCCTCGACGCGAATGGATTACTGCGTTTTTAATTCCCCAGGGAGGGATGATCCACTAAGTGAGGATTAACTACGCATGAATAATTTAATAGAGCCTTGTTATTTATGTGACCATATATAAATAATTCTAAAAGATATTATGACATATTTTTTTTATAGCAGAGCAAGCAAATTAGAATGCGGGTAACCCTGGTGGTAAATCACCTTCACCCAAAGACATCCACAACGCCAGTGGCGTCGCAGATCCGTATCAATTATGTGTGTCCATATCAATGTCGTCACTGTGGTCCGCGAGCGAACCAAGTTGGATCTTGCTGAAAACCAGTGCCAGGTGCTCCAATAGAACGCCTGGCATATACTGAGCAAAAACTATATTATGCCACTTGTTAGATTAAAATTATTTTCTTTTAGTTTTCGTTTATTGTATTATTAAGGCTTTAATTTTAGCTGTTGTAAAAAAAATGTGTTATAAATAAATTTTTTTTCTATTCCATTCTATTCTAGAGACAGTGCGGGCTTTTTGAGAACACATACGCTCGTTTCTTGAATGCCCCTATGTTGTATTGACGTGGAAACAACACAGTTGGTAAATCCTTCCAGATTTGAGTTACAAATTTCTAGCAATAACTCCATTCACAGAGACTACCATCGGTACAATGACTGTGGAACCAACCATCAACATAGTGAAGATCTCATGCACGAGGTCAATGCATTTTATTGGTTTTTCTTTTTCAGTTTTACATAATTTATTTATTATTATGACTACGAACATATGCTGCTTTTTGTTATTTACAAAAAATAATAAATATAGGTACGGCAAAAATACCTTACAATACAAAGTACATCTCAATGTCCGGCCGCTACAATAAAAAATATATTTCAATGTCCGGTCTCTACAATACAAAAGTAATTTTAATGTTGGGTGTATACATTTCGTCTATGGTTAGAACGCGTCCCTAAGGTTCGGCTTCGCTGGCTAAAAGGGCATTCGGATATTTGTAAATAAAGGATAATGTGTGAAGTTGATCCGTTCAGTTAGATAAGGTAGGAATTAACCTTTACGAGCTCCCGTTTAATATATAAGGAGAAATTAAAAGGTGAGAAATGTACAAGTGTAATTTGGCGGGGTTCAAAATAATTTGTTTGGGGTTTTCGATAACTTGGAAAGGTTGTAAATGATTTTCTTTTTCAATTAGACTTTTCATTCGCGGAGCAAATAAGAAAATAACTTTTAAGTCTATACAACCCTTTTGTAAATAAGATTTCTCTGAACGAAGAAGAAACGGCTGGAGTATCGCCTCATTGAAAGCAATCAACGCCCCTCATAGATATCCACGACACCATTGGTACTACGGATTACTTTATTTTCCAAATAAAAAAAAAAGTTAATAAACATTTTCGTAGTGGTAGAGCCACGCTGCAGACGAATACTTTGTCAAGAATGGCATATTATTTGTCTATAGCATGAATGGGCCGGCTGGCCCGGGGTAGTACCACAGTCCCGCAGAAAATCGGCGTCTGAGTGGTAGCTTAGCTACCGCGCTTTGTCCGGTGAGCGGTTGAGTTCCGGAGGCCCAACACCCTCTCATTAAACCCCCCCATTAAAATAAAACCAAATACATATTATGTGCATAAAATATTCGATAAACAAATTAAAAGTGAAAAACATATAATTTGTTAATAATTAATTTAAAAGCAGCTTGGTTTGACTTTTGGCTTAGCGTTCCGCTGAGTGGATGCCAAATTTAGCAAATGTAGACGGTGTGCAAAATATATGAAAGTTTGCATACAGTCGTGTATAAGTGAACAGTCAAAAGTTTTACTTAGCTAAGATCCGCGACAAGCAAATCAATAACAGAAAATTATAAATGTGTGTTTTTGTGCTGGATGAAGTGGATTTATTTGGAACTTAAACCAAAAACTTACCGAAAATCGGCCATCAATTTTCCACTCACCAACCACTATACACAACACCAAACACACATTACCACTTTTCCACCTTGTAAACGACACGTGTTTCGCCCCAACACGAGGCATCTTCAGGTATAATAGACTACGGAAAACAACCAAAAAGTGTCATCCGTAGAGTCTACTATACCTGAAGATGCCTCGTGTTGGGGCGAAACACATTATTAATTTTCTATTATTGTTTTGCTTGTCACGGATTTTAGCTAAGTAAAACTTTTGACTGTCCACATAGTGATGGATTTCCGCAAAGTAATGCCTGACTCCATTAATAAGTGTTGTATAACTCAGGGTTGCATTGAGTGGACTGTATAAGTTTAATATAAATAAATATATTTAATAGTTATATTACAATGTTCGCGATCACAAGCGCTGTTGTAACGGAATTGTGATTTCAAAATGGCTGCGATGAATGGCAGCGGATGGAGCTCTGTGGTCTCTGCCAACCCCTGCGGGGGATAGGCGTGAATATATATAAAAATAATGTTACCATTCAAGGAGTAGTACGCAGATATTCATTACGAATGTTAATGATTCATGATAAAAAAATCAGGCGTGTCACCTGATCCTTGCTATCACATAGAGAAAAAAACTCCGCTATAATTGTTACGAGATTTCACCCCGAGGTCGAAGGGTTAGAACAGACGATAATACAGAATATATTTCCACCTTAATTACATAATTCCAGGACAAATAGCTGGGGGTGTTAATATTCCCAGGATTCATCTCATCAATTAATTCCAACCAACACCGCCGACATTGCTTTCACAATCGCTAAGCCTCGCCTCATACAAAGGTCGGAATAATAATTAATTCAATACAGCTCCACCGCAAAGGTTTCTGCTCGCGACATTGCCGAATTATTATATTAAACAGGACCTGCGAAATTTTCCTATTCGGTGCGTTAGGAATGTGAAATAAATATTATTTTCCTTTCATGTAATTTATTCCATGTGGACAGTCAAAATTTTTACTTAGCTAAGATCCGCGACAAGCAAACAAAATAGAAGAATAATGATGTGTGTTTCTTACTGGAAGAAGTGTATTAACGTTTAAACTAAATCTTACCGAAAAACGGCCGTCAGCAACACTCCACTTCCCAATCACTATCGACAACACCAATACCAAAACAGAGTTTCCTTATCTATTTTAGGATGGAGGAGGGAGGAGGGAGGAGGGAGGATGGAGGAGGAGCATTGAGAGGGGGAGAGGAGGGAGAGGAGGAGGAGGGGGTAGGGCGTCCAGAACTCAACCGTTCGTCGGACGAAGCGCGGTAGCTAAGCTACTACTCAGACGCCGGTTTTCTACGGGTTCGTGGTTTCTGAATGCTCCAATGTCGTACAGGTTAATAGAGGACCGGATTGATAAGTGGATATACCACCCACCACACGGAATATCGGTGTTAAGTGGTAGCGTGTGTCACCTCGCTACCTCGTACGCAAAAGGCCGGCAAAGCATCTGAGACACATTCAACGGATTGCGGATGTTTGCGGATTGATGCGGATGTCTATGGGCGGCGTTGATCGCTTATCATCAGGTGACCTGCATGTTCGTTTGCCTGCTCTGATACAAGAAATATATATTATAAATACCTTTTACTAATAAAACACATTATAAATATTCTATAAACCGTTAAGCGTCCCATTTCAGCCGAACAAGAGTTCTTTCAATAATACATGAACTGCTGACCTTTCAGGCTTTAATATGTACCGGATCATAAATTTACTAGTGAGAGATAAACCAATAAATATGCAGATGTGGAAGGAAGGGTTTGTAGGGGAAGACCAGAGAGATCATACTTTGACCAAATTGCTGAAGTTCTGAAGAAAGGCTGGGTCAAAAGTAGCCTTAATCGGCAAGCTTGTTAAAGAGAGTGATGAGTGTGGATAAAGCAAAGAAAGTGTGGCGAAATCGTAGTAGATGGAGATTTGTGATCTCTGCCTACCCCTACGGGAAATAGGCGTGATGATATATTTGTATGTATGAATGTATACTCATATAAAACATTGATCGCTATGGATGCGTTTAGTTAGACTTTTACAAAAAAGTATCGTGAATGCGGAAATCTGGAGGCCTAGTTCACCCTACACTTTATTCACATATTATGTTAAACCTATGGAAAGCAGCATATCTATATTACGTTTAGTGCTGAGGATGTATATCAGAGGCGTTGATTTTTTACCATAAAGCACACGGGATACCATGAACAAAAGTAGCACACAGAAGCGAGATCCGTTGCCTAGCTTAAAGTAAGGATGTCAGTTATGAGAGAGGAAGATAGATTTAATGTGAGGGTAAAAAGAATACGAAGGGGAAAGGAGTTGGACCTCTTGATTTCTGCATTGTACGTAACAAGGTAAGATATGTTACTATTTAATGCTAGTATTATATGAGACTACTATAGCTGTGCCACATTAAATATAATCCGAACTTTCATTACAGATACATAGATATATTCTATATTGTACACTAGAAACAAAGTTATACAGTTCTTGATTGTAATATTATATACAAACGGTGGTCTTATCGCTAACAGCGATTTCTTCCACACAATGTTAAAAAGATAATTTGATGTAGGATGGTGATACATTATTGTTATGATGATAGAAATGAAAGAACAAAATATTAATAAACAAAGATAATGAAATATATAATATAAGTATATAGATACCTATACACACATACATATATACATACATACATACAGGTTAACTGTAAATAACAAACGAATAAATAAAAAGATATTTATAAAGAGAAGAATTTTTGAGAAGCTTTTTGAAAATTGGGAGCGACTTCGCTTGTCTCACCTCTAGCAGCAACAAATTTCATAACCAAACAGCCTGTACTGTGAAAGATTGGTCAAAGAATTTGATATTATAAGCAGGCATTTTTAATATTAAGTTTTTCAGTGTTCTCAAATGTGAGTCATTGAGAAATACAAAACGAGTATTAAAATAAGAGAGGAGAGAGGGGTAATATGGATTTAAAACTCTTATGTGTACTGTATTATGTTAGTACCCATGAGAAGTTAATATGTTAAAAACTTTATATCTCAGTCATAATAAATATTAGTCCCAAGAGCGTAAGCCGCAAAACTTATTATGAATTCTGGTATAATTATTTAAAAACCCGTTAATCTTCTAAAATTAACTTAATATGATATCTCTCGTAAAGAGTTAATCTTATCCAAGTTTAAATCTTATATCTAATAATGAATACTTTGTCAAGAATGGCATATTACTTGTCTGTAGCATGAAGGGGCCGGCTCGACCGGGGAAGTACCACACTCCCGCAGAAAACCGGCGCCTGAGTGATAACTTAACTACCGCTTCGTCTGGTGAGCGGTTGAGTTCCGGAGGCCGAACTCAACCATATACCATAAGCATTAGCATGTTGATGATCCGAACCCAAAGATTTTTTCCCTACCCAGATTCGTGTAACGCGGCTACAGAAGTTTTCAATTCAATAAATAAAAAATAAGTCAAGTAGAGTCTTCTTTTTGTCTATTCAATCGTGAAAAGTTTTATTTTAAAATTATATATTGACTTAATGTTACAAAGGTGATGGCAAAATATTTGAACCTTTAGTGGCTGCGTACTTGAAAATGCATTGAAATGCAGTCGTACAATGCCTAGGTCAGACCAACCAGCACAGTGCCTCAGTATAAAACAGCCAGTTAATTCATTTTATATTATATATATGTAGTTAGTTTATCATTTAAAAGACTTGGATGTAACAGGCTTTCAAACTCCCTGAAATGCGAACCTGATGCCGCAAAAGCAAAGCTTGTCCCTCAATAGCGGAACACCATCCAAGGGAAACTATATGAATAAACGTTGTTCTAATTTTTCCGCATTAAAACTCATTAATCAGACTCATCCCTAAGGCTAACTTCAGGCACTAAGAAGGGAGTTTCGTAAACAACCTAATGATCGTATTTATCCCGGACCCCAGCCGCGGCTACATCTGCGGAAATACGTCACGCTAATTATGCTAAATTCATGTCACTATAAGTACGTCATTTGAAATTACCATAATTTGTATATATTTCTAGCTATTTTACGTGGTGCTTGCTGAATTACATTTACTGGATGAGTTAATTTACTTTTTGTTTCACAAGGGTTTTCTGAAGTGAAAACTTCTATAGCTGCGTTACACGACTCATGCTAATGCATTAGCAATAGCTTTAAACACAATTAATGCGCGCGAAGCTACCTACGTACACGCATCACGCCAACACATTATATATACCCGATTGTATATTTGTGCGTTGGAAGCTTCAATCATGGATAAAGTTTTGAGAGTCGCGTCAGCAACATGCTATAGTAATAGCAGCATTTAATATTACAATTAGTTTGAAATTTCAAAATACAGTTTTAAGTTTTCACTTCTGTCGGCAGTCACAAACTTCATATCGACGCAAAAAAACACATACGCTGTAAACGAAACAGGTTTTAAAATTTTTAATGCATACTCAGATCGCAAACGAAATACCGCGTCGAATGGTCTGAGTCTAGCAGCTTTACTACTAATAGAAAATCTTATACAGCGTTGGAACAGACTGTTTTTGAGTGATTAGATACAATTTTTTCAGAAATCTCATCTCACTTTATGCAAATAATTCTTTATTTGCATAAAGTGTAACAAGATGAAAAAAAGACGTTTAAATGCTTCATCACGTTGCCACTTATGGCGTACGAATTTCATTAATTATTTATTTATTTGTTTATAATGTTAACTCTACATAAACTATATACACGTATAGATACATAGAGATCTAAATACATAAGTCGCTTATGTTTACAAAGCATTAAATAATTAATAAACTGTTACATTGTCATTAAAATTATAATTTATTCATCTATCGAGTAAAAGTAGGTATTGTGACAAAAGTAGAAAAAGGGATGCTTAGATGGTTTGGACATATAGAGAGGATGGATGAAAGACGACTGGCAAAAGAAATTTACCTTGCGAATGTGAATGGAAGGGCCGGAAGAGGAAGACCACGAAAAACGTACCTTGACCAGATTGCTGAACTTTTTAAGAAAGGCCAGGTCAAGAGTACCCTCAACCGGCGGGCTTGCATGAGGAGAATAATGAGTGTGGAGGAAGCAAGGGAAGTATGCCGAGATCGTAGCAGATGGAGATCTGTGGTCTCTGCCTACCCCTACGGGAGACGGGCGTGACGATATGTATGTATGTATGTTTATTCATCTATTACATACATTCGATCCAACTTTTAAAGCAAAAAAGTCGTTAGTATTTTATAATACTAACGACTTTTTTGCTTTAAAAGTTATTGAGATTAGTTATTTAAGTATGCTTTAAAATATTTATATATTGCCGTCTATTAACCATACATAAGTTTTAAAAGTTTTATTTTTACTTTGGTGGTATGTTCGATTTTGTGGTTTACTACGTTTTCGCTTTTTGTATTATTATAAACCACTTAGGCCATTTCCTCATCTATAAAAAGTAAAAAGTTTCTAAGTTCTCTATAGTACCAAGGTTAGAAAAATACTTAAATGTAAGTGGTAGCCTTTCGGAAAACTGGTGGTCATCGTTTCTCACGCTAACGTATATATTAAAGGCGAATGCAGATTTTCCAATTTTCCACGGAAATTGACGTCTATTCGGAATATGCAAAAGACTGTGGTGGCGTCGGTGAGAATGAATTCAGTGTACGCCCTGAGTGAAGTTCAAAATACGTGATTGAAATATATTTTGGTTAATATCATTAGCTACTTTATTTACATACTATATAAAATATCACAACAGTGAACAAATCCGCCAGAGAACTAGTCATCGACGTAGTCTTTCGAATTAGCAAACAAAAAAAAAGTGGCAATGGGCTGGTCACGTTTGTTGGAGATCCGACAATCGTTGGAGCAAACGAGTGCTGAAGAGGAGACCGCTTCTCCGCGTGTAGCCGAAGATCGGCCTAGGTGGCGCATGTCCAGCAGTGGACTGCCGCAGGCTGTTGTTGATGATGATGATAAAATATCATTAAAAATTTATTCTGCATTTTTTATGGAAGGAATTGATAATCAAGCGAGCGGTTCACCTGATGGTAAATGACCACCGCTACCTTATATCCACCGACCAGAGCCACACTGCAGACGAATACTTTGTCAAGAATAGCATAATATTAATCTGTAGCTGCTCGCCCGGGGAAGTACAATACTCCCGCAGAAAACCGGCGTCTGAGTGGTAGCTTAGCTAGCGCGCTTCGTACGGTGAGCGGCTGAGTTCCGGAGGCCCAAAAACTTTCTCCTCCCACTCCTCCTCCTCTTCTCCTCCCACTCCAATAATGACACTTTCCTTAAAAGTCGGCAACGCTTCCGCACTACCTATGGCGCTGCGGATGTCTATTGGCAGTGTTGATTGCTTTCCATCAAGTGACACGCGTACTCGTTTGCCTTCCTATTCCATAAAAAAAGACTATCTACAAGTAAGGATGTGGATAATTGGAGGGGAAGAAAGAAGTAAAGAAACGGGAAATCGGGGACTGGATTTCGGATTTCAGCATTCAACGTCCAAATCGAAGCATCATGGTAATACAATAAAATGCGTAGATAACACGATAAGACAGGTAGATAACACAATTAAATAGGTAGATTATTATTATTATTATAGCCTATTTATTTCCATAATGAATAATATATTAAACAAGTATATCATATGATTAATTATTACATAAAATGTGCATGCATTAAAATATAAAATATTACTATAAATAATCATTAAATTTATATTCCAATCATAATAAATAATTTCAATTTTATAAATCATGAATCATTATGGACCCCTCTACGGGTAAAGGCCTCTTCCACGTTTTTTGCTCCACGTCTGTCCATCTTTTGCTTTGGTGATCCGGTTTTCAAAGGACCAGACCAAAGGAAAAATGGATTGATGAAATAAAATGAAAAGTTGGTGAAGTACGTAGATAACCTAACTAAATTAGGGTACTGTTACTTATATACGTATGTGGACAATTTTGATGAGTTTCACGTCTTAAGATACTGCCGACTCAAGTAGAAACGTTCAGATACAAGTAAAATTTACTTACTTCGAATTCAGAACTAGTCCTACGGAGTTTAATGAACTTAGAATGGACTATACGAGAACACTCCAACACACAGCTGTTACGTGTAAGTTTCCCAAGTTGTTCGCAAAAGATATAAACTTCTCGCGGAAGCACAGGAATATTTAATTGTGAAATTTTTCTTAGTTATACCATCTGGATGAGTGGCGATCTACTACGGTGCGTTTCTCTCGTAACTTCTTTCCAAGCACCACCAGTTTGTGGAACCAGCTACCCCCGGCGGTCTTCCCGAACCGGTACGACATTGGAACCTTCAAAGAACAAGCCTATACATACCTAAAATGCCGGCAACGCTTCCGCGACTCCTGCGGTGTCGCGGTTGTCTATGGGTGGCGTTGATTGCTTTTCATCAGGCGACATGCTTGCTCGTTTGCCCTCCTATCCCATAAAAAAAGTAATAATTACGTGAAAGGTGATTTTAATATGCCTAATATGTTGAAAATGACGGCAACGTGGTTCGCTACCCGTCACGTCCTGATTCCCACGAGGGCGAGAAACAACTAATCGAGAGCCGTTTCGCTGCGATGAATGTGAGAGGAAGGATGGATGAAAGGATGGGTGAGTGTGGAGGAGGTGGGGACGGTATGCCGGGATTGAAGCGGATGGAGCTCTGTGGTCTCTGCCAACCCCTGCGAGGGATAGGCGTGAATATATAAAAAAAAAACAAAAATTTTCGTGATAGGTAGGACCGAGTGCTATCCGTGTAAGTCGAATTCGCGAAAGTCGGGGTACAATTTATTACATATAAAGACATACAAAGTATGTTTAATTAGGACTGGAGACTAAATAAAACAATAATTTAGGAAATAAATGTGAAAAATTAAAAAATAAATGCCGAATTCGCGTAGGTCCGAGGTATTACTGTATTATATATAAAAAAACAGTTGAAATATCGATCCTAAATTATAACGAGGTATTTGTTATTATATAAGTTAATAGTTCTATATGATTTGTTTATTTTTTTGTGTTCATTTGTATTCAGTCAGTATGTTATGTGGTCGATAAAGTTATACTTCTTTTTTATTCTCCTGTACTCGAGAATATAAAAGGAGTATTACTAGTTGTTGTATTGCAACTTTATCTACTTTCCGTCATACTTCCTTTCTGAGCAATTACGTTAATATTTACAGGGTAAAGTTTAGCGTTAATAACTTTTAATAACCTTATATTTTAATACCTTCACTATAAAATCTTGAAAACATTTCAGCCCTTCTCGAAGATAAATCCAGACAAATAGGAGAAAACACTTTTACACGCACCACGACTATTTTGAATGCAATATGCAAAAGTGATCAATTCACTAAATTTTTACTTGAATATTTTTTGAGTTGACTTTACTTTTCACGTCTATTGTATGGTTTTAAGGACACATTGTTTCAAATAATAATAGAATAGAATAGAATAGTATATACCCTGTATTTCACTTCCACATTCTAACGCCAGTTCAATTATGCTTTAAATATAAAGTACAAATAAAATACAATGCTAGACAGAGATGAAGATTTTTGTAGTGAAAACTTCTATAGCCGCATTACACGACTCTGGGTAGGGAAAAAATCTATGTATTCGCCTCAGCAACACGCTAATGCTTGAGGTATAGCTATGAGTATAGCTATTGATACGTCAAATTAAACAATTTCTCCATTCTCAATATTTTCATATATAGCTCAGTACTGTAATGGTAGAGCTACGCTACAGCCGAATATTTTGTCAAGAAAGGCATATTATTTGTGTGAAGCATGAATGGGCTGGCTCGCTCGGGGAAGTACCACACTCCCGCAGAAAGCCGGCGTCTAAGTGATAACTTAAGTACCGCGCCAAACCCCTCTCCCCCACTCATACTGACATTTTACTCAAAGGCCTGCAACGCTTCTGTCGACACACCTCCTTCCTCGTTTGCCTTCCTATCTCATAAAAAAAGCATATTTTATATTGCATATATATCGTTTTATTCATAAAATACGATTATCTAAACTATAATATATATCTCAACGTGATGGATGCTGCCATTAAACTGAAATAGAGTGTCTTTATATACCATCCATTTTTATAAGGGATAGTTAAAATATATAGTGCGAAGTATGCTCTCACTATCTTCCTTTTGACGATATATGTCGATTTAATATGAGAGGAAAATTGAATGTAACATTTCCTTGTCGCGCTTCCAACAAGAGAGCACGCAGTGACGTTTGTCTTTGTCAACGCTGAATGATGGTGTAAGTGAAAGGATCTTCTGGGATTTAACATCAAAATCAATCTTTATTTTATCCTAAATAACAATCATAAAAGTAATTATAATTTTGCAAATTACAATTGTCCTTAATTTATTTTATATTTTATTATTTTTAAACTCAGTAGCTCTGTTTTAGTCACTTAAGTTAAAGAAATAAATATATATTTTTTATGGGATAGGAAGGCAAACGAGCTGGCGTGTCACCTGATGGAAAGCAATCAACGCCGCCCATAGACATCCGCAATGCCATAGGCAGTGCGGAATCGTTGCCGGCCTTTAAGGGAAGTGTTATTATGGGAGGGGAGGGGAAATGAGGAGGAGGGGCGTTTGGGTCTTCGGAACACGACATATATACATATATACATGCATATACGTACATATTCAGTGTAATTCTATTTAAGCCATACATATTTTTGAAGTGGTAGAGCCACACTGCAGACGAATAGTTTGTCAAGAATGGCATAATATTTGTCTGTAGCATGAATGGGTCGGCTCGCCCGGGGAAGTACCACACTCCCGCAGAAAACTGGCGTCTGAATACTGAGTACTACTAGTAGCTTACCCATCGCGCTTCGTACGGTGAGTGGCCGAGTTCTTGAAGCCCAAAACTCTCCCCCCTTTCTCTACTCCTTCCCCTACCATTCCCACTCCCATAATGACACTTTTTTAAAGGTCGGCAACGCTTCCACACTACCTATGGCGCTGCGGAAGGTTATGAGCGGTGTTGATTGCTTTACATTAGGTGGCACGCCTGCTCGTTTGCCTTCCTATTCAATAAAAGAAAAGAAAACATTCTCAGTCAGCCCTGTATGATTATGAGTATATGTACTGTAACCGAGGAAAGAGAAATGTTGTCGATAGACTGGGTCATAGACCGGATTATTACCGGCCGGAATCGTACAATAGACGCCACGTACAATAGATGCATACATTATACCACGAACGTCATTAAGACTCGTGCCTATAGTAATAGGGTGCCAACCCTAGATATAATAACTAAAACCCCTAACACATCACACTTATTAATATAATATAATATTTTTTATTTTTAAAATTATTTATTTAATTTGTGCTTCAGTATGTTATGAATAGAAACGATCATAATCTATGTATTTTCACCTTAACAAAAAGAGCACTAAAAAAAAACAATTTTTAATTTAAAACACGAGAAAAGCAGCTCTTAAAACAACTCGGAAACATGATATACACATAGAGAAAGACGCGTTTTGCCTCTGCGTTCCTATCCATAAAAAAATTAAAAAGGCGAAAGTATCGCCTGATGGAAAGCAATCAACGCGCCCATAGACATCCGAAAATATGTATTTTTATTAATATACAATGTTTTAAAAGAACATTTTAATCAGTTATCCTATAAGTAGCGTGGTGGTTTAATGTGTATTTATCCAGAAATGTGGAGGCAAATAGATACGACCTAGCAGTGGGACATATATGGGTTGTAAAAATAGATTATTTTCGATTTTAATGAGTGTGCTGTGTTTATTTGTGACACTTTTTTTTTTACAGAAATTTAGTAAAATCTATAAAAAAATGGTAAAAGCCGAATGGAGAATACGAACTCACAATGTTAGACCGTAAATCCGATTATTACCAATTTCATTTTATTCAAAACAAAATATAATATATAAATAATTACACAGTTATGGAGCCAATAATGGGCTAACATTTTATTATCTTAACTAAAAATATATACAAATTCGTTGATTCATATACGTATGTGTGTGAGTGTGTATGTATGTAGTGTGTGAGAGTGTGCATGTGTGAAACGCGAGTGGTAGATTTAATAATAATTATTGTCTGAGCTAATTTTAAAACGTTTTTTTTAATGTAGTTTTAGTGGTGCGAAATAAAAGGCTTTTGGTTTATTTATTAAATTTTTATGTACAGATATGCTTATATATATTTTTTTAACAGCCCATATATGTCCCACTGTTAAGCACGGACCTCTCCATTTCTGAATGAACGGACGTTAACTCACCACGCTTGTCCAATACGGATTTGGGGAGTTACCAGACTCGGAATAAATATTTGTATAATTCATACATATATTTATTCCGATGCGAGGATCGAACCCGCGACCATTGACTCCGCGTGCGGGGGATCCCGCCACTGAGCCAATTGGTCGTCAACGCCTATATAAGGCAGATTTAATATTATAAGTAAATAAAAGAAAACAGTCACAAAATTTATATTTGACAACCCTAATATTGACCAACCCTTTTACCCTTTATCCACACACGGAAAGTGGAACAATCTTTGAGTTTGCGTTTTTTTTTCTTTGCTCTTATTTCCACGTCGTAACAATATGGTTACTGTAATATTAATCTTACACTTTTCTATACTGTTTGTTAAGCAACAGCTTATATAGATAAATACATAGGACGACCGATTGGCTCAGTGGCGGGGCCCTCCGCCCGCGGAGTCGATTCGCGCATCGGAATAAATATTTATATGGATTTATAAATGTTATTCCGAGTTTGGTAACCCCCCCCAGTCCGCATTTCCTTTCCTGCCCATCCTTTCTTCTCTATCCTTTCCCTTCCTCTCCGCCAATCCACGGTCTGCCGTGCCAATGGATGCGTGGCTAGGGGCGAGTCTAGTCGCAAGCGTGCCGATCGGGGTCGGGTTCCCCGGGGACTATGGTGCCTTACCTCAGCATGCAGGGCTTTGCTGGGGCTGACCTCCATCCTCCCTTGCGGCTCGTGGGATTCACTAAGACGAATTTAATATACCCAATTTGTTGAAAATGACAGCGACGCGGTTCGCCACCCGTCACGTCCTGACTCTCACGAGGGCGAAAAGCGACCAATGACGAGCCGTTACGCTGCGATGAATGGCAGCGGATGGAGCTCTGTGGTCTCTGCCAACCCCTGCGGGGGAAAGGCGTGAATATAAATAAAGAAAAAAACATAGGTAATACGGATTATACAAACAGTCCTTGACCAAATTATTAGACGCACTGCAAGATTTCACGTAAAATCTTAATTACCGAGTGATTTTGTACCGTTTTATTATTTTAAATTGATTTGTTTTTTATTTTTATATTATCCAATCAATTACCGATTTATTTGACATAAATAAAACAACATTAATTTAGAAAAGCATAAGTTTATTAAGTTTTTAAGAAAAGTGAAATTAATGTTAGTAAAAGTCAATATTTAGTTGAGCCACCTTTAGCCGCTATCAAAGCTTTAATTCTACGCGGCATGCTATCAATGCAAGACTGTACTGTCTCCTGCATTTGAGGATGATGATTCCACACATAAATAATATTTTCTAGGATCTGGGTTTTGTTGGTAATCACATCTTTAGCCAATTCTCTTTTCATCAGCTCCCACACATTTTCAATTGGGTTCATATCAGGGCTATTACCCGGCCAATCTAGTATATTTAAACTACAATAACATTGTAGTTAAATATATTATTATTGCATAAAAAGTCTTAAGAAACATAAAATTACTAAAAAAATATAGTGCGTATAATAATAAATCTATTTCTTCTAGAAGGAATCAAGTGAAAAATTAATTAAACTTTTTATTAAATAGTTGTCATTGTCTAAAAAAATCATTGAAATAGAAAAATATTTTGCGACACACCTTTTTTTTACAAGTACAATTATCTCAGTGTCGGGGACGGAGTCAATATATATATATATATATATATATATATATATATATATATATATATATATATATATATATATATATATATATATATATATATATATATATATATATATATATATATATATATATATATACAGATATTTATTCGGAAAGCCGTAGATTGGAACCTCCAAGGCAAAAGGAAGCGTGGCCGCCTCAAGCAAACATAGCGACGTACGGTGATAGCAGGCGGGTAGCATCAGAGTGACCTGGAGCAAAATAAAGCGCGTAACTCAAGATAGAACGCGATGAAGGAGCACTGTGGACGCCCTCTGCATCACATGTGGGACATAGGAACATAAGAAGAAGATATATATGTTACTTATTTTGCGTTGTATAAAACCATATGTAAGTATGTTTTTCGCTGTTGTTTTATTTACTTTCGTAAAAGATAAGCCGCAGTAAATTTATACTATCCTCTTATAAAGAACATAAACATACGCACACGCCGAATTGAAAGCTCGGTAGGAATAAATTATTTTGCTATAAAACTTCTATCAATGCTTATGTGTTTAATTTGTTTCATTAGCTTGACCCCGTATGTTTGTTTCAAATCTTGCGTCGGCGATAATAAATCGATTCTGTTGAAATTTTACATAAATATTGAGTCCCTATGACAATACATCATTATGATAAGATTAATGGAGTCAGGCGTTACTTTGCGGAAATCCATTACTATGTGTACAGTCAGAATTCTTACTTAGTTAAGATCCGCGACGAGCAAACAAATATAGAAAAATAATAATGTTTGTTTTCCTTGAAGAAATGGTTTTACGGGGAAATTAAACTAAATTTTACCGAAATACGCCAGTCAGCAATTCCCCACTTCTGCGACGCACGTCGATATTTTCTATTAGTGCTGATATGGTCGTCACGTTTGTTTAAAAAATCTTATTTTTCATGTAACTCAAGAGAAAATAATTCTATAGAGGTAAAATCCGGCAACCTGGGTGGCTAGAGGATAACCGAATAAAAATTTGTTTGGGAAGAAATCACGGAGAAGCTCCATAGTCTCTCTAGCAGTGTGAGGTGTCGCATCATCTTATTTTTTGCGTTAATTGAAGACGGGATGTTCTGTGGACAGTTAAAACTTTTACTTAGCTAAGATCCGCGACAAGTAAACAATAACAGAAAGTTAATAATGTTGTCGCGGATCTCAGCTAAGTAAAAGTTTTGACAGTCTCCATAGTAATGGATTTCCGCAAAGTAACGCCTGGCTCCATCAATCATCTCAACAGGATGTTCTCTCAATGTTGGCAGGAAATAATCAGTAAGCATGCGTTTATTGATTATTCGACTTCTCATTAATAATCTTATTCTCACACCGGACAACAGAGTTTAAACCTTTATGAGCAGAACGTTTTCGGGTAAACTTTATTTGTTAATCAAATTTTTACTGTTTATCTATTTTCGTAAACAAGTGAAAGCATATCCTATCAATCATCACCTTCAAGGTATTACAGCCGCGGATGGGCCTTAGCCTGGTTCAGTAAGTTTTTCCAGTCGAATCTTAGCTTAGCTTTTTCCCTGCAGCCCCTCACACCAATTGCCTTTAAGTCGTCCTTGACTCCATCTAGCTATCGTAGCTTAGGACTTCCGCGGTTTCTACGACCATCTGGTTTGCCGTCGAGTAGGCGTTTGGGTAGTTTTGCACACCCCTCAAGCATTTTACTAAAAAACATAAGAAATATGAATGATTCTTCAATCAATAGAAACATGGAAGATTCTTCGAAGGTGGTTAATGTAAACCCAGAAGAAATGAACATAAGGTAAGCAAGTAATATAGAATCAAGAAACAGTATCAACATGGAACAATGCACAATGGCCCATTTCTACGTATCGCCTTGGACCACACAGCAAGAGAAAGTTCTAGATATAACGCCTCCCGCACCTCGTACGTCGCAGGCATATATAAGGCCCGTGCAGAACGTTATCGAATACTTTATTCTTAACTTTACAAGTGAAGAGACTAGCAGACGTTACTTTTAGTGTGATTCAATAAATGTAAAATATAGTTATTCACCCGATCTAAAATTCACCCGATTTAAACGCGCGCCCGAAAAGACGACGCCCGCGTAACGTGTTACACGATCCGGACGACAAAACAGCGTCGGATCCACCCACGACACCAACATTCACACGCACCCCGGCTCTAGCCGAGCACGTAGAGTAGGGAACACTTCAACACCGGCAGCTTACACGAGATTCTCTCACGTACCCGGTCGGTTCTCACCCCCTAGACCTTAGGGTCTATGGGACTAATAGGGACTATAGTTACTAAAGTTCAATCCTCCCCTACATGTTTAACATAGAATCATGACGAGTTTAAAATCAGCACACACATATATGTGTACCTCCGACACGGCGTCAGGCCGATGGAGTCTGCGATTTTGCGCAGATTCCCAATTTTATTTTACTTGCACTGAATACGATAAAGCCGTTAAAGCCAATAGGCTACCAGCATTAACATCTTCGAATCCAATAAAATATAGTAATTTTTGTAAATTTTAACTTAATAAAAAAATTATTTTTAATTGTATTATCATTCCAATTATTTTGATACCAATGATTTGATTCCAATTGATTTGATTAATACACATAAATGCTACGAACTCCTTCATGTCGCCATCATCTCTATACTAAGTTTTTATGAACTCCTAAAAGGCTTCTATAGTGCTTCTGTGTTCTATTTATCACTTTAAAAAATCAAATTGTTTTTTTTATTTCGAGGAATATATATAAACATAAATATTTCATGTCTCGCTTATAAAGTACTCTCTTGATTTTCCCTTCAAAGAACAAAATACTTTCCCTTCATCCGTTGTAATTAGCAAATTCGAGTCGGTTCCTGGCTCCATTATCTAATTTGTGTTCTAACGTTCCTTTTGAAAGCTTTCTCCTTTGAAATACTTTCAACCCAAATACTTTTAGAAAATATTCGAATGGGGTCGCTCGAACTAAGTTATTTAATAGTTCTTTTATCTTCTTGCCTCTTTTGTAATTTGGTCATAACGTTCTTTGGCATATTTTCTTTGGATGTATACCCGCTCACTATCGTTCCATTTTATTTCCACAGCCCATATATGTCTTATTGCTGAGCGCGGGCCTTCCCATTTCTGGAGGAACGGACGTTAACCCATCATGCTAGTTCAATACGGATTGGCGGGGTTACCAGACTCGGAAAAAATATCTGTAGGCCATACATATATTTATTCTGATACGGGGATGGATTCGCGTATCGTATTTTGTAGAACAATAGTATTTATTCTAAAGAACATAAAAACAACAATTGGTATGTACCGATACCTTTTTTTTTCTTTCAAGAAAGGCCAAGTAAAGAGTACCCTTAACTGGTGCGGTTGTATGAGAAGAATGAAGAATTTAGTGGAATCAAGGAAAATATACCGAGATCGTAGCAGATGCCGATCTGTGGTCCCTGCCTACCCCTACAGGAAACAGGTGTGACGATATGTGTGCGTATATGTATGAACACGATTCCAGCACTCTTGAAATTATCAATTATTTCTTATCGACACCAATACTTAGTAGTGAATCGCATAGGTAACCAACATCTGAATAGTTTTGAAGATAATGAAAACATAATTTATATAGGTGTGCTACTATAGAGAGGATGGATGAAAGACGACTGGTAAAAGAAATTTGCGTTGCGGATGTATATGGAAGGGTCTTGCCGAATTGCCGAAGTTTTTAGGAAAGGCTAGGTCAAGAGTACCCTTATCGGTAGGGTTGCATGAGGAGAGTGAAGAGTTTTAAGGAAGTAGCAGATACAGATCTGTGCTTTCTGACTACTTCTACGGAAAATAGATGTGACAATATGTATGTGCTGCAGAAAACCGGGGTCTGAGTGGTTGCTTAGCTACCGCGCTTCGTCCGGTGAGCGGTTGAGTTCCGGAGGCTCAACACCCTCCCCCTACCTATACTGTTTCCCTCTCCCCTTTCCTCTTCCCATAACGACACTTTTTTAAAGGCCTGCACCGGCCGGCTTCTGCACTGCCATCAAGTGACACGCCGGCTCGTCTGCCTTATTATCCCATTAAAAATGTATGTATGTGCTACTATCCCACTTGCTCGCCAAAAATAAAAGCTTTATCCCCACCATTGGAATAAATGGTGATCAGCGCAGGCCGTCTGATAGGAACTGGATGCGTGAAGCTTTGCTCAGCAGTAGACGGGCTGTTTGATGAAGATCATAAATAAAAAAATTAAAAACATACTTATTTAGCTTTGTTTATTTTTTTATCGCTGTATTTCAAAAACGCTTTCGGAATTATTCTATAAAATAAGTTTCTCTTGAGTTTGTAAATAGGGTTACATTTTTTATGTGCTCCAAACGCTTAAAATGTACTTAACTCGAGGGAACAATGGAACAAAGTACTTGGAACTTTTGCGTTGTCTTTCAGCGTCCTCAAGTGACAGCTTAAGTAATGTTTTCCCTAATTAGTTACTACAAGACCGGATAAAAAGTAACCAAGTATTACTATGTACTTCTTTTTGGTATCTTAGTACGTTTTGCGTCCTCTGAAAGTAGTCAAAACTAAAGCATACAATACTTGTATTTTCATGATGAGATGTCAAACTAACAACTAATAAATAGTCAGCACAACATGGAAAATAGTATATATAAATATACAATCTCTTCTAAATAATCACAAAATTAAAATGGAACTGGACACTAAAAATTCACTTTGGGTTTTTGAGCCAGCGGAGTAAGCAAATAGTATCTTATCTTATGTTTTGTGTCCATAATCAATATGATATCAGGACATCTGGATGAGTGGCGATCTACTACGGTGCGTTTCTCTCGAAACTTCTTCCCACGCTCCACCAGTCTGTGGAACCAATTACCTTCGGCAGTCTTTCCGAACCGATAATAGATTGGCACCTTTAAAAAACAAGCCTACACATACCTAAAAGACCGGCAACGCTTCCGCGACTTCTACGGTGTCGCGTTTGTCTATGGGTGGCGTTGATTGCTTTCCATCAGGCGACACGCTTGCACGTTTGCCCTCCTATCTATGCCATATAAAATACTGCATTAGCACGGACTCACTCACTGTTAGTTTATCGGCAAAACCGTAAGAGATAGTGGGTAAGATATCTTCTGGGTAAAATGCTCAGATAGGCAGAAGAATTACAGCCAAACCTTGAAAATGTGAAGCTGGTAAAAACTCGACGGTCTACCCGACCCGTGACAGCTACCGGGGTCATTCTCGAACAAATAAAATAGGGGAGAGGAAAAAAACAAAATGGCGGAATCAAGATGGCCGCCATATAAAGTAAAAATTGTCATTTATGAGTTATATTTCATATTCAGCAAGTGGCACAGAATTCTGTAAATAATATAAGAATAAATCCCGCACTTCTCTTCCTTCTAAAAGTTATTGAATTTTATTTATATCCTTTGTATATTTTTTTTTACTATTTATATTTGAAAACCAATTCGCTATCGGACAACCTGTACAATAAAACATCATAAAAGTGTAAAAAATAAATTTATATTGAAATACACATTAACTGCATTATACTGAACTACTAACGACAAATAATTCATAATGACTCTAAACGAAATTGTACTCTATTAATGTGGGGTAACAATTGAAATCAGCGAGTAGGAGGAATAAATACTGGGAATATGCACATGCAGAGAGCCATTAGCTGATAGTCACACGTCGTAAACTGCACTTTGCGCGGCTCTGATAAGCTTTGCATTTGTGTATTTTCATTTCGGACGGGTTATAATGACATTTAATGCACGGCTAGCTAAATATTAATATACTAGATGAACCAGTGAACTTATGTATTTTTATTTAATACTTTATTGTACACAAAACACGACATACGAGAATTAAAAGGAAAGAAGATGTACAAAGGCGAGCTTGAATCAAAATTGAGTTTTCTTCCAGCAAACTCAGGAGTGAAAGAGAGATAAGATAATCTGTGAGGATAGAAATAAGTGTACAACAACAAAATATATATTAATAATATACATAACAATACATACTATATAAAACCATACATATATAAACATATAAATACTAATAATATATAATATAATACTATATAAATAAGAAGAACTTTATTTGACCTACAATTTATTTATTTAATATTAACGAAATTTATATCTCCTGGAAGGCTTATGTTCTCCTGGTACGTGACAAAAGAAATTAACGTTGCGGACATGAATGGAAGGGTAGGGGAAGACTAAGGAAGACATACCTTGATCAAATTGCCGAAGTTTCTAAGAAAGGCCGAAGTTTCCAAATCAATTCACGAGTACCCTAAACCACGAGGAGTGTGATGAGCGTGGAGGAAGCAAACAAAGTATGCCAGATCGTAGCAGAAGGATGTCTGTGGTCTCTGCCTACCCCTACGGGAAATAAGCGTGACGATATGTATGTATTTAATTCTGATAGACAAACGATATTCATAGCATTGACTTACAACACTAATCGATAAAACGCACGAATAGACAACAATGGGAGTAGACTTATGTTGCTGTAGAAAAGACAATATTTTGTCTTTTGTAAGACGCCCCTGGGCTGATAGAAGCTGAATGTGCGCAGCTGAAGATCAGAATAATGATGCAGCTGAAGATCATGAGATTTTTCATCCGACATTCCATTAATATGCTAGCGATAATTAAAAGAATAAAATAAGAATTCAAGTCCACACTGACTTGTTATAATTTTTTTGAAGTGATAACTTCAAATATAGCCGCTTTTCACGACTCTGTATAGGGAAAAATGTATGGGTTCGCGTCAACAACATGCTTATGCTTAAGGTATATCTATAGCTATGAGTATAGCTATAGATATACCTTAAGACATACTTTAAACACAGTTAATGCGCGCGCAGCTGCCCACGTGTACGCGACCCGTACCCGATTGGTTGGACGCTTCATGGATGGATAAAGTTTTGTGAGTCGCGTCAGCAACATGCTGTAGTAATATCAGCATTTAATATTACAATTAGTTTGAAATTTAAAAATAAAGTTTTAAGTTTTCTCTTCTGTCGGCAGTCCATGTGTGTGTGAGAGTCTGTACGCCCCTTTTAAACAATCATAGTATTCTCATAATTCCTATAATATAACATTAAGATCACCCTGGCGATTTTCTTTCTTTAAAAACTATGGAAGTTAAATAAAGAGCCCTAAGACTTCGTGAATCTATTGCAGGTTAAGGGAAAGTAAATCTCCTTAAAAAATACCAGTACATTAATCGTCAGTCCGTCAGATTACCAACAGTTAAACCGACTCTGCGGTTTGCCATCGCTATGTACGCTGACAGTAACGGAATTAAATCCGGTAGTACACATGCTTAGCTGGGCGTTTAGTAAAATTGTTTGTAGATTTGTTAACTAACTTAGAGCCCACGTATGTCACGTTACATATAATGTTTGTTTTTTCAATTTCTACACACACACACACACACACGCACATATATCGTTTCATAGTCATAGAAACTCAATTATGTGTTATACTCAATCATTTGTGCAGTTTCATAAGAATCGATTTACTAGTACCGACGCAAGATTTTGAAACAAGTATATATGGGGTCAAGGTAAAAAAAAAACAGATTTAAAACAGAAGTATTGTTAAAATTGTATAGCAAAATAATTTATTCCTACCGAGCTTTCAATTCGGCGTGAGCGTATGTTTATGTTCTTAATAGGAGGATAGTAAAAATTTACTGCGGCGTATGTATATATATATATATATATATATATATATATATATATATATATATATATATATATATATATATATATATATATATATATATATATATATATATATAATATATAATCTGAATTGAATTTTCAATGGTTAATAAAATACTTTTTTATTTATCCACTAAATTTCCAATACATTTTCTTAAATTTGTAGTGGATGACCCTTGATGTTAATAGAGTTTTTTAAATATTTATTAATTAATTAAATTTGATTAATTAGTTTTAGTTTTATATGGGAAAATAATTCTAGAATAGATATTTAGCAATATATATAAGAGTAGAAATTTACTTTAATTTTTTTATATTACTTGTTTTCTAAAAACAAATTACTCACATAAAATATTGTTATAATAAAATCGTATAGCGGTTAGAATTGAAATCGTTTTGTATTCCGACACTCAATAGCCAGTTCCGGGCCATTAGTACCGGAAGTTCGCTTCATTGGCCGAATTCATCAAAGAGAATGGTTTTATTCTCGTTTCATTCAACAGTATTGAATTAAAAATTGATCTTTTCATCGTTTGTTCATGAAACTAATCCACTGCTGGACATAGGTAGGGGGAGGGGGGGGGGATCGGGCCTCCGCTACTCAACCGCTCAGCAGACGAAGCGCGGTAGCTAAGCTACCACTCAGCCACCAGTTCTCTGCGGGAGTGTAGTACTTCCCCGAGCGAGCCGGCCCATTTATGCTACAGACAAATAATACGCCATTCTTGACAAAGTATTCGTCTCCAGCGTGGCTCTACCACTTCAGTTCTGCAAATTTGGAGAATAATACGATGGCTGAACTGTATTGGTATCTATTAGAAAAATGCCAAACGCAACTTTCTGAGTGACTCTGAGTTTGAAAAGCAGATGGGCAACCGGTGGCTCCCTCTTGATATCCTAAGAGAGTACTGGCAAGGCACTCTATTCGAATATTTTTGTCTTCAATCTTTGAGATATGGACGATGAAGAGGCTTGACGGAGCTTTGTGAATTCTATTCTACTTATGAAAATATCTTTGTAATGTTTATTTGGAGAAGAACTTTGTTAATAAGATGTTTAGAATAATTTATTTGGAATTATTATAAATATTAGTTGTCTTAAATATAAAACAGAAAGTATATATAAAGGTAACTTAATATTATAATGCGGTGTGTCCCTAACGATATACGACAATGAAATATGTAGAAATAGAAAAAACTTTATTCACGACACCTTTCTTTACAAAAACTAAAATAAAAACCGTAATAATATTATAATATACAAATAAACAAAACCAAAATAAATTAATTTGAATCTAACAAGTATCAGAAAATGGTTCTTGCTCAGCATATGTCAGGCATTCTATTGGAGCACCCGGCGCTGGTTTTCAGGAAGAACCAACGTGGTCAGATCGCGGACCACAGTAACGACGATGATACGGACACACACACATACATACATCCATATACTTACCGCTACTCATACGCATATATACATATACATAAATACACATACAATACAATAAAATTAATAAAAATTCACTGCAACCAAAAGAACAAGTTCCTGTTGGCATACTTAAAATTAGATTTTTGTTTATTTTTTTTAAACATATTTATAGTATGCAAGTCACGGAGAGGTGGTGGCAAGTTGTTCCAACAATAAGTACGGTGTATTTAAAGCTACCACGAAACGCAGCTGAACAGTGGCGAGTAACAACCAGTGATGACCTAGACGCCAGGGTATCGCGAGCGCTATTTCATTCACGGGACCGGGGGATTGGAACATTGGAACCTTGGCTATACCTTTAATATAAATGGTGTCGTTGATTGCTTTTCATTAGGCGATACGCTTGCTCGTTTGCCCTCCTATCCAATAAAAAAATATATATGTACATATACGGCTAGCTTAAATGTTATGTATGTACAACAACAATGGAAATAGATTTCAGCTCATTATAATTGTAGCTTTAGACAAAGAATACACCGCTTTTGATGTAGATATAGATAAAATATTACGGCAAAGAAAATATATATAAGAAACACATCACCATTTCAGCGGAAAGGAAAACATGAAATATATTTTTATGAGTCGCTCTCATTCCTTTTATATATTTCAAATGTAATTTCATTTCATTTCACGTGCAGACTGAGAAAACATCAGTGAAGATCCGAGTTTTAATTTACGTTTGGATGAATACGAATCTGGGTTGCATTCTTTGAATTCGTCAGGATATATACATACATATCGTTACATGACGGCGACGTGGTTCGCCACCCGTCACGTCCTGATTCTCACGAGGGCGAAAAGCGACCAATGACGAGCCGTTTCGCTGCGATGAATGGCAGCGGATGGAGCTCATGATCTCTGCCAACCCCTGCGGGGGATAGGCGTGAAAATATAAAAAAAAAAAAATATCATTACACCTATTTCCTGTAGGGGTAGGAAGAGACCACAGATCTCCTTTCGCCACGATCCCGGCGCAACCTCCTTGCTTCTTCCACTCTCATCTATCGTTTCGTCCATCCTTCCTCTCACATTCATCGTAGCGAAACGGCTCTCCGTTAGTCGCTTCTCGCCCTCGTGGGATCAGGACTTGACGGGTGGCGAACTACATAGCTGTCCTTTTTTATAAATTAGGTTTATTAGAATTCGTCATAGTGAAGAAGAAGCAAAATAGAATGGAGATTAGCCCCAGCAGAGCCCCGCATGTTGAGATAAGTCACTATAGTAGCCGATGGAGCCTAATCCCGTGACGGTCGGTACGCTTGCGACTAAAACGGCCCTAGCCACGCATCCATTGGCACGGAAGTCCGTGGGTAGACGGAGAGGGAGGGAAAAGGATAGAGAAGAAAGGAAAGGGGAGGGGAAAGGAAAGATGGATTTAGACAGGATGATAAGGATATGACACTGCCGAAACGGAAGACAAGAACTGATACGGTAGTAGCTCGGGAGGCCGAGATCGCGTACCCGTGTACCAATACCATAACTATTAGACAAGCAGGCTACGCAAAGATATTATTTTCAAATTTGCAACTAGACGGAATACCATAAAATATAATAGAAGTCATTGCTTCATTTGCTATGCGGATCTCGGAATGAAATGGTCTCATAAAATTTGCCTTTTCTTCCGAATAAGCAAATTTGCCTACACAAAAACATCGATAGCTCAGGTGATAAAGATGATAAGCACATTAGATCTAACGTAGTGAGTTTGTGGCAATTTTAAGTTCCCACGTCGAACGAATATTTAAGTGACAGATGACACTGCTGTCAGTCTATCTTTTTTTCTTTGATAGCAATTAGCTAACTAAAAAATTAGCCAACTATAATAAAATATATTTACATACGTGTAATTTATTTTCTTATGGTCCTATGTTCCCGAGGTGGGGTAGAGGGCGTCCACAGTGCTTCTCCATTGGGATCGGTCTTGAGCGACGTACTTCACTTCAGGCCACGTCAACCCGATGGATTTTATCTAGGCCGCTACGGAGCGCTTCCAGGTGTGTTTGGATCGGCCTCGCTTCCTTTCCCCTTGAGGAGTACAATCCAACGCCTGTTTGGGAATATGTTCGGGGTTCCTTCAGAGAGTGTAGCCTATCCAAGTCCACTTGCGGCGCAAGATTTGAAGTCCAATTGGCGGTTCGTGACAATGTTATTTATTTGCAAGATCTTACTTCTTACTATAATAAAACATACAAACAATGAAGTTTACAAATATGTGGTTAATGTAGGTTATGTGGACACGTGTCACGTATGTCAATCAGTGTCAGCGGGACGGTGCGGTTCAATGACACGTAACTTTGAAAAGGTCATTGATCCCGTTACGTCACATGTTCGAGCTGTTGAATTAAACATCTCCACAAAATGCATAAAAGATATACAATATAAACTAAACAAAGTCAATAATATAGCTCAAAGTCGCTCAGAGGGCTATGGAGAGGGCTATGCTCGGAGTTTCTCTGGTGGATAGAATTCGAAATGAAGAAATTCGCCGGGGAACCAGGGTCACCGACACAGCTCTTCAAGTTAGCAGACTGAAGTGACAATGGTCTGGACACGTTTGTTGGAGAACCGACAATCGTTGAAGTAGACGAGTGCTGGAGTAGAGACCGCGACTCAGCAAATGTAGTGTGGGGCGCCCCCCTGCTAGATGGAGCCACGATCTGCGCAAGGCGAGCTGGCAGAGACTGGATGCGTGTAGCCGAAGATCGGGCAAGGTGGCGCGCCTTGAGTGAGGCTTATGTCAAGCAATGGTCTACCGCCGGCTGATATTGAATTGAATTTTGAAAAAACTAAACAACTAAAAACCTTGACAACCTGCATCTTGGTGCCCCTAACATAATTTGCAGGAAATATAGTGAAGTAAATATATATTATTCTGTCAGAGTCGATACGCCCCGTGTTCGCACAGTGCCAGACAGAACTCAATATGTTCCACGTCAAGATTCAAACAGCTGCTCATATATACTAGTATCCATTTCTGACATAACGGATGTATTACGTTTATATTTAGTATATGCTTTTTTCGCCAAGTGCTACTTTAGTTTGCTAAATCCAAGAACTACATTCATGACTTTATTTCTCATCTACACATAAATAGAAGTATTATTATTCCTTAAGAAGATTCTAGGAAACGAATTTGTAATGATGACCTCACTGGGTCAGTTGCAAAGCTCCTTTCGGATTGTGCTACGCGGCCGTGATTTGCTTTTATCCCGAGTTTGTGTATATAATTTTTTCAGATTGGTTTATAGCATAGTTAAGCGTACCCAAAAGTAAAAAATATATTTTAAATATATAAGAGGCGTTACTTTGCGGAAATCCATTATGGTGTGGACAGTCAGAATTTTCAAGCAAACAAAACCAGAAAAATAATAACATGTAGTTTTTATTGGAGGACGTGGATTTGCAGAGAATTTAATCTTAATCATACCGAAAAATTGCCGTCAACAACTCTCCACTTACCTTCACTTCCTACCACTGTCACCAATACCATCAAGATCAAACATACACCACCACTTTTCCACATTGCACACGACACGTGTTTCGCCTCAACAGGTGGCATCATCAGGTATAGGAAGTCTCTACGGAAGTCTCTCGTTAAGTCACTTAAGGCCTTTCAGGTAAGAGTAGATTTGTTTTTTCAAGGTTCCAATGACGAATCATTTCGGAAATACCGCTGAAAGTAACTAGATCCACAGAGTGGTGACACGTAGAAAGAAATTTCTGGAAAAAACGCACCGTACTGGATCACTTCACTCGTACTCATCCAGATGGTGGGGTACGAAACTTTAGTTTTGTAGTCTTAAATAAAATTCCAAAGAAAAATACGAACCCTAAGTGTTTTGTCTATGTATTTTTAATGCAGACATAATTTATATGCAAAATTAACGGGAGAATAATAAAATTTAAATGGAAAATGCTAACTACTCCAGCATAATGAATAAACATGAGTTAGTCTTGTATATAAAATGTAGTGTTTATTTTTAATGATTACTCTGCTATTGTAGATTTTCTCTAAAGAGAGAGAAATAGAAAATTTTTATTTATGACCCCTTTTTTTTGTACAATAATTAATTTTTGCTTAAAACATTAGGTAGAGAGTTGCTGACGGCCGTTTTTCGATAAGATTTAGTTTAAGTTTCCCGTAAATCTACTTCTTCCAGTAGAAAACACACACAATTTTTGTTCTATTTTCGTTTGCTTCTCGCGGATCTTAGCTAAGTAAGAGTTCTGACTGTACACATAGTAATGGATTTTCCGCAAAGTAACGCCAGACTCCATTAATCAATTATATTTGATGTTAGTATATATATATATATATATGTGGATGTGGATGGAATGTGATAATGTGGATGGAAGGGCCGGAAGAGGAAGACCACGAAAAACGTACCTTGACCAGATTGCTGAACTTTTTAAGAAAGGCCAGGTTAAGAGTGCCCTCAACCGGCGGGCTTGCATGAGGAGAATAATGAGTGTGGAGGAAGCAAGGGAAGTATGCCGAGATCGTAGCAGATGGAGATCTGTGGTCTCTGCCTACCCTTACGGGAGACGGACGTGACGATATGTATGTATGTATGTATGTATATATATATATATATATATATATATATATATATATATATATATATATATATATATATATATATATATATATATATATATATATAAAATAACGTAAAAAGTCGTTATTGATATCTCGTTAAAATTTAAAATATGACTTAGCTGTAGTATTTATTTGTGTGATCTCGTAAAGCGATCTAACATAAATGGAAGGGATAATTTAATATAGAGTTCGCGTTACGAAAGCTTTTAGTCCTCTCTAATTTATTCGAGAGAAATATTTTCTCTTCAAATATTGGGCGGTATTAATAAGTGAAAACTTTATCCAGGTTTTTCGAGTCATTTATATTCATATTACGATATGAAGAGAGTGATGAGTGGGGATAAAGCAAAGAAGGTGTGTTGAGATCGTAGCAAATGGAGATCTGTGGTCTCTGCCTACCTTCGGGAAACAGGCGTGATGATATTTATGTATATTATAATAATTCCTTGGAATAATTATTAAATAATTTCCTTGGAAGCATAATCCTTCGTGTGCTTGGTTTATCCCGCCACGAAGGATTAATAACCCTAATGATAATATAATTTTTATAAATTTTTTTTATATTAATAATATTGTTATTAAGAGAAAATTATGTAAATAAAAGAGAATAATAATAATATATATTTATTGTTCATTGATAAGTTTACAATTTTTGTTTCCCCGTCTGCCGAACTAGGGCGAACCCTGTACTACGGCAGACGGTTCCCTTCTGTGACATATTTATGAGTTACATATATTATTTTCTTGCTATACTTAATATAATTATACAAATTTAAAATTAAAAAAAACTATTAAGTTATACAAACCAAAAAGATTTTTTTTTGTGCATGTGTCTGTGTCTGAATTTATTTTATTTTATTTTGTGCTACTAAGCTAATGTTTATTTAATATTAATTCTGTAGAATTATATGCTAGGTTGGATAACCATTTGTTTATGAGTTTTTTTATTGAATTGATATTTAGATTATTAGACTTCTCTATGCGATTTAATTTTGATTATATATATGTAATGTTATATCGCAATCCAATCCAACAAATTTATCTTATTTGTCACTAAAAAGAGTCGATAGAATTTACCTTTTTTACCCGTGGTATAGATAAAGAATAATACAATTTGAAGATTCAAAGGTATTATACTTTTGTATGTCTAACCTGGATAAAGCAATTTCGATTATTATATTGAACGTTTAAAAGCTTTCGATTAGCAACGTGCTCGGGGCGTTGTCATTTTCCAAAATATTATCCAACTTCATTCTTCGTACATACCAACCCTGAATGTTCATAGACTGGGATTGGACTACAGCATCATTGGGCATCAATCATTTTGCCCAATGATGACTATAGCCAAATCCTTGATTTTTATTTGTGGTATTGTTTCATTGACCTTAGAGTTCTTGCAACTTCGTGTACACGGCGGCTTGAGTTACAGACAACTTGGTTGATAAAGTTGTGACTCAATCTTAACACCCTGGTGAAAACATAGAATACATGATAACATAAGACGGGACTTGAAACAAGTGCCTCACGAGAAGTTCTACACCTTGGTATAGAGCGGTATCGGAACCCTTCATTTGTGATGTTTGTTGAAATTTTTCAATACTTTCATTTTTTATCTCGTGATAAGAAGGCAAACGAGCAGGCGTGTAACCTAATGGCATACAATCAACGCCGTCCACACACATCCGTGGTATCATAGGCGTTGCAGAGCCGTAGCTAGCCATTTTCTTGCACATTTTGCTTATTAACATAATAAGGGGCGAGTTTAGTCGCAAGCGTGCCGACAGTCCCGGGATAGGGCTCCCTCGGGTATTACAGTGCCTTACCTCAGCATGCAGGGCTCTGCTGGGACTGACCTTCATCCTCCCTTGCCGCTCGTGTGATTCACTATGATGAACCTTAATATACCTAATTTATTAAAAAATTATATATCACCATATGGTGATGTGGTTCGCCACCCGTCACGTCCTGATTCCCCCGAAGGCCAGAAGCGACGAACGGAGAGCCGTTTCGCTGCGCTGAATGCAAGAGAAAGGATATATGAAAAGATTGATGAGTGTAAAGGTAGCAAGGAAAGTGTACCGGGATCGTGACGGGTGGGGATCTGTGGTCTCTGCCTAACTCTACGGGAGAGAGGAGTGACGATACTAATATATATATATATATATATATATATATATATATATATATATATATATATATATATATATATATATATATATATATATATATATATATATATATATATATATATATATATATATGTTTTGCTTATAAAATGTCTTCATTACTTGCGAATCTTTTAAGAGAAAGTAATAAATCATTGTTTTGAACCGAACGTCTTTCTCCGCACACGTAACATTATTCAAACCCCGGAAAATCTTGTTCGACGCTTCATTTCCTTAAGGAAATGTAAGGTAAGGAAATTAAGGTAAGGAAGAAGCACTCGGCAGCCACAAATCTCAGATAAACATATCATTGGGTTTACATTATTAACACAACGAGTCTAAGGAGAATAAGCTCGAAGGGATAGAATATTTTAAAAAAATGTATTATATTAATAAATATAATATTCGCGACGTGGTTCGCCACCCATCACGTCCTGGTTCCCACGAGAGCGAGAAACCGACTAACGGAGAACCATTTCGCTACTATGAATTGTGAGAGGATGAACAGATGAATAAGTGTGGAGTAAACAAGGAAGGTATGCCGGGATCGTAGCGGATGGAGATCTGTGGTCTCTGCCTATCCCTAGGGGAAACAGGCATGACAATACGTATGTAACTAATTTTGTGGGCGCAGCGAACAAAAATGGATCTTGCCCTCCCAACAGATCTTACGCCACTTTACCCTGTCCTGCGCCACCTCCTGTCAGTTACAGACTTGAAGGTTGCGCAAGTCATATGTATGTATGTATTAAAAAATTAAAACTACATATCTATAAGTATAAAAATCGATTTCTATTAATTAATCTAGCTAAAATTAAAAAATGGTTCGATCTCTAGCTCCAGGGATAGTTTAAAAATAAAAAAACCGCGAAAACTTAAAAGAACAAGTAAAATCACGAAAAATTCAAAATTATTAATTTTGTACGGCAATCGACACTACAAATTACTTTGAATAGATGGCGTTCGTGACAGACTTCTCGTCTGACGTTCTCAAAATGATGTGTGTTTTCTACTTTAACTATCTCTTACCGAAAAAACGGCCCTCAACAATTCTCCACTATCCAACCACTATCAACAACAAGATTGGTGTGTCAACAAGATTGATTAAGATCATTAATCGCTGATCAAAGGTTATAATCAAATAAATTGTACATGAAAGGACATTCACCGGGTCGTTAAAATCAAGTTTTTAAATATTAAAAAATTCTTTAAAGTACCCGCGCTTTAATAAAAAAATACAGTATACCCACAATGTCATATAAATTGTGATAATGTTGAACTCCAGTGGTAAAGTGGGGTTAGAGCAAGGCCGGCTTAGCCTGCGGTGATAATATTTGCATGCTGATTAGCCTCATTTACGTACGAGCATAGTCTGTCTAACAAACAAACATTTGAGCTCCGCATTCATATGTCGAACCTAACTTAGAGGACATTTTATTTGAACTTGTATTGAGGTCATAAGCCCAACGACAAAGTACTGTTGGACATAAATTGATAGAAAGACAGATAGATGGATAAATGGATAGATAGATAGATAAATAGATGGATAGATAGATAGATAGATAGATAGATAGATGGATAAATGGATAGATGGATAGATGGATAGATAAATAGATCGATAGATAGATATATAAATAGATAGCAGGCAGGTAGGTAGTCAGGCAGGCAGGCAGGCAGGCGGGCAGGCAGGCAGGCAGGCAGGCTGGCAGGCAGACAGGCAGACAGAGAGACAGATAGATAGATAGATTTGATGTAGGTTGGTGATACATTATCGGTAAGATGATAGAAAAGCCTACTGAAACGCTACTTTCCACCTTTTGCCAGAAAATTGTTTCCACGTACCACTACCCTATGGAACCAGCTGCATCCAGCGATGTTTCCAAACTGATACGACATTGGAACCTTCAAAAAACAAGCCTACATATTTCTTAAAGGTGGGCAACGTTTCTGTAATACCTATGACGCTGCGGATGTTTATGGGCGGCTTTATATAGTATAGTAGAATATTTTTGAGAAGTTTTTGAGTATTTTAAAAGTTATACAAAAACTTTAAAATAAATTCTTCAAAGAGAAAACACAGCCTTGTCGCGGCTTTTCCACCGCTCTGTGGTCACACAAGCTGTTGCGGATGTTTCCACAATTGTTATTTTAACTTTAAGTTTAAATTTACCACCGAAAATAAAATCGGTTATTTATTTACACTCGACTTTGATGTACCAGCCACAAGAATACGGTAAAGATATAAAGAATAATTGAGAAACGTCTCAAACTACAATTTTGAGTTATCGTGAGATAAATTATAATATACACGCAACGGCCTCTGGTAGTCCACTTCTGGACATAGGCCTCCTCCAAGAAGCGCCACTTAGCCCAATCTTCAGCTTCACGCATCCAGTTTCTGCCAGCCGCCTTGCGCAGATTGTCGCACCATCTAGCCGGGGGGTATCCCACACTAAGTTTACCGAGACTCGGTCTCCACTCCACCACTTGTCTACTCCAACGATTGTCGGATCTCCGATAAACGTGACCAACCCATTGCCACTTTAGTTTGCTAATGCAAAGGGCTATGTCGGTGACTTTAATTCTCTGGCGGATTTGTTTATTCCGAATCATATCTACCAGAAAAACTCCGATCGTAGCTCTCTCCGTAGCTCTTTGAGCGACTCTAATCTTGTGAAACAAACGGACTCTCAGCGCCCACGTTTCGGCGCTTTAAGAGAGATCCTTACTAAACTGACTTAAATTTATAAAAAAAAACCAATATTTCTAGACATTCAAAATTATTTGCAGAACATTCTAAAATAATCTCACAAAAAGAACATTGTAAAATAATCTCCGAAGCGGAACTGCAAACCGCGCCGTGGCATTCGGTTCGCGTTGCGGTCGAGGGAACTCTTTAAAGAAGTTTTTATCTTGTTGTAACTTGAACAACGCGAATACTTTGCGGTTGTCTGAATCTATTTCAGTTTATACGTTGAGAACTGTTGCTTTATTCTATTTTTTATTACAAATTATCGTTTTATATTTACGTATTATGCATTAATATATTATATGTACATCGCAATCTTTTTTTTTTATGGAATAGGAGGGCAAACGAGCAAACGTGTCGCCTGATGGAAAGCAATCAATGTTATCCATGGACAACCGCGACACCGCAGGAGTCGCGGAAGCGTTGCCGGCCTTTTAGGTATGTATAAGCTTGTTTTTTGAAGGTTCCATTGTCGTAACGGTTCGGAAAGACTGCCGAGGGTAGCTGATTCCACAAACTGGTGGTGCGTGGAAAGAAGTTACGGGAGAAACGCACCGTAGTAGATCGCCACTCATCCAGATGGTGGGGATGAAATTTTTCTTTACGGCGAGTTGTGCGGTTGTGGAATTCGGCGGCGGTAATTATTCCAAACAATTCCTCGGAGCACTCCCCATGATAGAAGCGGTAAAAAATGCTGAGAGATGAGACATCTCTCCGCAGCGCTAGAGAATCCAGCGAAGCGGTGTGATCTTGGTCATCAACGATTCAGATCGCCCGACTTTGAATGCGATCAAGTGGAAGAAGTTGATACTGGGGAGTCCCGGCCCAGAGGTGAGAACAGTATTCCATGTGTGGCCTGACTTGTGCCTTGTACAGTTGGAGGCAATGGTCAGATGTGAAATACTGTCTCGCTCTACTGATCACACCCAGCTTTTTCGAGGCCAGCTTGGCCTTTTCTTCCAGATGGCTGTGGAACTGGACGTCATACGATATGTCAACGCCAAGGATTCCGATATACGGCTTAAGATTAAGGGGAGTGTCTCCAAAGCGAGGATATACGACAAAGGAAATTTTTTTGGTAGAAAACGCGCAAACTTGTTTGTGTTTTGTTTTTTCGGGGTTGAATTCGATTAGGTTACGCTGACCCCAATTCGAGACCTGGTCTAATGAGGTTTGTACTTCAGACACAAGTTTGTTCCGACACTCATTGGCATGTGCCCGAGAAATGTTAGCACGGTCGGAGTATAAGGCATCACCCGTGGTGTCGTCTGCATAACAGCGCATGCTACTAATTTGTAACATATCGTTGATATACAGAAGAAACAAAGTAGGTGAAAGCACACAGCCTTGCGGAAAACCAGCATTCACGGGCTTCAAATCCAAGCAAAAACCGTCTAAAACAACTTTTATGCTCCGATCCGTCAGGAAGCTGGTGATCCATTTGCATAATTTATCGGGCAACCCATAGCACGGAAGTTTAGCTAGAAGAGCCTTGTGCCACACCCGATCGAAGGCCTTCGCTATATCCAGGCTTACTGCTAAGGCTTCCCCTTTGCTCTCCACCGCTTCTGCCCATCGGTGTGTTAAATAAGTGAGACGATAACCAGCAGAGCGACCCTGACGAAATCCGTATTGACGATCACTAATCAGCTGATGCTCCTCAAGATACCGTAAGAGCTGGCAGTTAATAACAGATTACATTATTTTGGACAACACAGAGGTGATGGCAATTGGCCTGTAGATAGCTGGATCAGAGCGGTAGCCTTTTTTGGGATCGGATGTATTAAGGCTATCTTCCATGAGACCGGGACCATACCTGAGTTATAGGAGTGCCGGAAGAGGCGCGTGAGAACTGGAGCCAACTCTGGAGCACATATCTTTAGCACAATTGGGGGGACGCCATCTGGCCCACTCGACTTATTGATGTCTAGAGAAAAGAGTGCTTTACGCACCGAGTTTTGAGTAAATCGGATTTTTAGCATAAAGCACTCACACCGGAGGATGGTTAATCTGTCATGATCATGGATGTTTTAGTGTCATGAGTCCGTACTCAAGACTCGCTTGAAGTTGCACCGGAACGTAAGCGTCACCTGGTGCTTTGTAAAGTAAATGACTGTGTAAATGTAAGCGTGGGACGAGTCAGTCTAATTCAACGGCTGCTCGCGTGTAGAAGTCTCTTTGGAAAGATCCAACCCCTTTATATAAATGAATGGCGATCCAGTACCATGCGTTTTTCACGAAACTTCTTTCGACACACCACTACCTCCAGTGACGAAGCAAATGCGCCTTTGAAAACTTTATAAAAACAACCCTACACACTTCTTAAAGACCGGAAACGCTTCTGTAATGCCTGTGGCAGTGCGGATAACCATGTGTTTTCCATCAGGTGACACGCCTTCTAGGAAAACAAATGCTTCTGGTAGTTATGGTATTGGTACACGGGTCCGCAACCCCGGCCTCCCGAGCTACTACTGAATCAATTCTTATCTTCCGTTGCGGTAGTGAGACATGATCCTGAGTAAACCCATCTTTCCTTTTCCTTGCCCTTTTTTCTCTATTCTTTTTAATAGTCGCAAGCGTGCTGACCGTCCCAGCGTTAGGCTCCCCCGAGTACTATATTGCCTCAGCATGCGAGGCTCTGCTGAGGCTGACCTCCATCCTGCCTTGCGGCTAGTGAGATACACTATGACGAATTTTAATATACCTAATTTGTTAAAAAATGACGGCCACGTGGTTCGCCACCCGTCACGTCCTGTTTGTCACGAGGGCGAGAAGCGACTAATTGAGAGCCGTTTCGCTACGATGATCGTGAGAGGAAGGATGGATGAAAAGATGGATGAGTATGGAAGCAGCAAGGAAGGTGTGCCGGGATCGTAGCGGATGGAGATCTGTGGTCTCTGCCTACCCGTACGGGAAACAGGCATGACGATATGTATATATGTCTAAACTAAAGGATTGTATCAAATTATTACTTTGTTTGGTTATAAATGGAGTCAGGCGTTACTTTGCGGAAATCCATCACTATGTGGACAGTCAAAAGTTTTACTTACGTAAGATCCGCGACAAGCAAAACAATAACAGAAAATTAGTAATGTGTGTTTTTCCGTTGGGTTAAGTGGATTAATTTGGAACTTAAACCAAAAACTTCCAGCCGAAAAGTCATTTTTCGGTTGTCTTCCGTAGAGTCTACTATACTTGAAGATGCCTCGTGTTGGGGCGAAACACGTGTCGTTTACATGATGGAAAAGAGATAATGAGTGTTTGGTGTTGTGTATAGTGGTTGATGAGTGGAGAATTGATGGCCGATTTTCGGTAAGATTTTGGTTTAAGTTCCAAATAAATCCACTTAAACCAACAGAAAAACACACATTGTTAATTTTCTGTTATTGTTTTGCTTGTCGTGGATCTTGGCTAAGTAAAACTTTTGACTGTCGATACTTTGTTTAGCATAGTTGCTAATGTAACTAACTGTATTACGACTAACATACGTTGACAAAGACACGTACCGAGGCTAATGGTACGATCGTGGTAGTGTATGTAATTGTGTGAGTAATTAAGGAAAGGTGTGACTCTGTGTGACGTTGAACATGAAACTAATTACGAATTCGCATTTTCACTCCCCCAAACACACTTTATAAGCGACACTCCGCGTTATAGATATCCCTTTATGATATTATTATATACTGGGACCTACTTTCGCCTACGTTGTCTAAATTTAATTAATTATATTACAAAATGTGTTAATTACATACAAGTTTACAAATAATACCCTATAATAATAAGAGAGTACCCTCAACCGGTGGGCTTGCATGAGGAGAATAATGAGTGTGGAGGGAGCAAGGGAAGTATGGCGAGGTCGTAGCAGATGGAGATCTGTGGTCTCTGCCTACCCCTACAAGAGACAGGCGTGACGATATGTATGTATGTTTACAAATAATACAAGTTTTGTTACTTTATTAAAAAACAATGTCGGTGATTTTAGTTTATATAGAACCAAATCACCGGGTTTTTTTATTGTATAGGAAGGCAAACGAGCAGGCGTATCGCCTGATGGAAAGCAATCAACGCCGCCCATAGACATCCGCATCGCCATAGACAGTGCGAAAGCGTCGTCGACCTTAAAGGAAAGTGAAATTAGGGGAGGGTGAATCGGAGGGGGAGTAGGAGTGGGAGTGGGAAGGGGAGTGTGTCGGGCCTCCGGAACTCAGACCGCTCACTGTACGAAGCGCGGTAGACAAGCTACCACTCAGAGGCCGGTTTTCTGCGGGAGTGTGGTACTTCCCCGGGCGAGCCGGCCCATTTACGTTACAGAGAAATAATATGCCATTCTTGACAAAGTATTCGTCGTCTGCAGCGTGGCTCTACCACTAGAAAAACCGGTATAGTATTTTTTAACAGGAGGGCAAACGAGCCACGAGAATCGTGTCACCTAATGGAAAGCAATCAACGCCGCCCATAGACATCCGCGACATCCATAGGTACTACGGAAGCGTTATCGGCCTTTAAGGTATATGTAGGCTTGTTTTATGAATATACCAATGTCGTATCGGTTCAGAAATACCGTTGAAGTTAGGTGGTTCTACAAGGTGGTAGTGCGTGGAAAGAAATATGACGAGAAATGCCAGCGTACTGGATCGCCACTTAGCCATCATTCAGATGATGAGGATGAAATAAGTTTCATCTGGATGAGTGGCGACTAGTAAAGATAGCGTGCATGAAAACGAAAATCGGGCTAAGTGGCGCTTTTCGAGGGAGGCCTATGTTCAATAGTGGAATACCGAAGGCCGAAGATGGAAAAGTGATAATGTGTGTTTGGCGTTGTGTATAGTGGTTGGTGGGTGGAGAGTTGATGGCCGATTTTCGGTAAGTTTTTGGTTTAAGTTCCAATTAAATTCACTTAACCCAACGGAAAAACACACATTGTTAATTTTCTGTTATTGTTTTACTTGTCGCGGATCTTAGCTAAGTAAAACTTTTGACTGTCCATATAGTGATGGATTTCCGCAAAGTAACGCCTGACTCCATTAAAAAACTTAATCTTTAATCAAGCTGTTCCTTAAAAAAAGTGTAGAAAAAAAGGAATATTGAAAATACATTTTTAATATTGAATTCAAGAAATATAAGAATTCTCACTTCTCTCCACTGCATAGGGCGGCAGGAAAAATAATATGAAGATTTCCATTCTGTACTCTCTTGACTCGACTGAAAGATGGCATTTTTATTTATCGCTTGCAACATTCGCGATGGAACGGGGAATTTAAATTATATCCGTCTTCCCTTTGTGTATTTTACAGTTATTATACATTTAACAAACAAAGTTATAAAACGAATTTATTTTAATGAAATATATAGGATCTCAATGTAACTAATTTATATCTATCAACTAGCTTTTCGGTACCTTGCGAGCATTATATGGCGATGCATAAATGGCGATATTCACTTTGTATGACGGCCATCTTGTTCTCCGCCATTTTGTTTTTATATTCACGAATATTCGAAAGTTAAGTTGATGGTATTTTCGTGTATACCTTTTTAACAGCGCAATCTTATCCCATGTAGGTGCCCGAGCAAATGGAGACTATGTATTAGACACACATGTATTTTTCCGACTATACAATACTTTTTTACATAGAAAAATGGACATAAATTTTGGGAGCGCCTTTTGCCGAAGGAATATTAAAATATATTTTCCAATAAATAGTCTGTAAATTTCAGGTACTTCTTATAGTCCGAAAAATTAGGCACCCCACTAAAAAGACATAAGGTATGACGCAAGAAAAAATACTCTACCTTCATCTCTCCGATTTCATTCAAACTCTCCGAATTCGGCATTATTTAGGACTCTTCAGTTTCCATCTGTGTCTGAAAAATATATGTGCACATGAAGTTAACATTTACACATTAGGTCGGGGCAAAAGTATTTTCGTATTTTGAATGTATTATTAGTAATCAAACCTCTTTGGCTGTACTGAATGTAACTGGCTGGTTTTAATACCATTACATGTGACATTCTGAAGATGCAATAAATAAAAAAAAACTAGTTCCCGCCATTTTTCAATTATTTTTCAAGCAAGCGTAATGAACATATGTGACGAAGAAATTCGGTACATTTTAAAGTTTTATTACAAAAAAGATAAAAATGCGACGAACGCCGCGAATAAAATCTTATCTATAGCCACGCAGTAAAAATTGAAAGAGCTTGGCTGGGATGTGTTGATGCATACTCCGTATAGCTCTGACCTTGCTCCATCAGATTTCCACCTGTTTCGGTCATTGCAGAACTCTTTAGAAAGCATAAAGCTAACCTCAAAAGAACACTGTGAACACTACCTGTCAGATTTTTTTAATCAAAAATCTCAAAATTTCTATAGGAGTGGGATCATGGCACTACCCACAAGATGGCAACAAGTCATCGATCAAAACGGCACATACATATTATAAATAAATAAAAAATTATACCTAAAAAAACTATTTTCCTTTGTATGAACAATACGAAAATACTTTTGCCCCGACCTTATACATAATGTTGTTATGTTTATATATATATATATATTATTTATACGTAATGTTATGTTTATATAAATTTATTTTATAAATAATTATGTCAATGTTATTGGCGGGAACGATGACATTATACCATAGTACACCGTACAAACACATAGCTTCTACTATGAAGTAACGTAATTAGGTCAACTATGCTTTCCACTTTTTCATTACGATATAAAGAAGAATCTGAAAATTGCGGTCGCATTAATTCCGACGACTATGCAGTTAGTTGATGGAAGATTATATTTTCGATTCGTTTCGAAGAGATCTGCTTTTCAATTCAAACGGCGCCATTTCATTGAATGTGACGGATTAATCGATATGAAGTTTTTAGCGCCTGATCTATCAAGGCAGCTCGATTGTTCTGAATAGTTAGTCTTTGCTATTTGATATGAAATACTTTGGAACGTTATTCTCCGCTTATTGACACAAAAAGGAACATCGAGCGAGACTTAAATTAAAACCAAAATTATTTTTTTTTTATAAAATCTTATATTCTGCTTCCCTAATACAAACTACGCCGTCATGATTATCTAAGTATATAAATATATACGACGGACGACCGATTGGCTCAGTGGCGGGGCCCTCCGCCCGCGGAGTCAATGGTCGCGGGTTCGATTCCCGCATCGGAATAAATATTTATATGGATTTTTAAATGTTTATTCCGAGTCTGGTAACCCCCCCAATCCACATTTCCTTTCCTGCCTCTTCCTTTCTTCTTCTTTCCCTTCCTCTCCGCCAATCCACGGTCTGCCGTGCCAATGGATGCGTGGCTAGGGGCGAGCCTAGTCGTAAGCGTGCCGATCGTCCCGGGGTCGGGCTCCCCCGGGGACTATGGTGCCTTACCTCAGCATGCAGGGCTCTGCTGGGGCTGACCTCCACCCTCCCTTGCGGCTCGTGGGATTCACTAAAGACGAATTTAATATACCTAATTTGTTGAAAATGACGGCGACGTGGTTCGCCACCCGTCACGTCCTGATTCTCACGAGGGCGAAAAGCGACCAATGACGAGCCGTTTCGCTGCGATGAATGGCAGCGGATGGAGCTCTGTGGTCTCTGCCAACCCCTGCGGGGGATAGGCGTGAATATATAAAAAAAAAATATATATGAATGTTTATATATTTTCATTTTAATGTAAACGTGACGACCAATTGACTCAGTGGGGGAGCAACCCGCCAACGGAGTCAATCGTGGGTTCGATCCCCATATCAGACTAATTATAATATTGCGTAACACATCTGAAAAATCATTTTTTATGAAACGATTTTTAAACTCATTTTGAAATCTCAAAATCCTGATCAAGCAAGCCATTACAACTTTTTAAAAATAAATTGACAAGACGTCTTAAAAAAAAACTTAAATTCGAGTCTGTTTACCACGCTGATCCACATTGGACAAACGTGGTGGATTAATATGCGTTCATAATTGATTTATTAGCTAAACACTAGCAATATACGCATCACATAATAAAATACGAGAATTAAACATAGCGATCGTACCATAGATATATACCGATTCAAACGAATAACAAAACAGCATCGAGAATCGAACGTTTTGCATGTTTCGAATATGTGAATAATATATTACCAACGTATACGCTCGTGATAGTTTCAAAGTTATAAATTTTGAAATGAACGCCTCTCATTTATTTTATATTATTATACATTTGCATATTTGTGAACAATTGTACAATGATTGTAATTCTTTTAGCTTGTTACATGTTTTGTGATTTCATGTAAGACGTCCAATTAATATCCTGTGATAACTGTCAACCTCTATGATATCATGCCTTTTCATGCCCATTATTATGTGCCCATTATCATCATCATCATCAAGGCATTACAGCCGCGGGTGGGCCCTACCCTGGTCCAGTAAATTTTTCCAGTCGAATCTTCGTTTAGTCTTTTCCCTCCAGCCTCTCACACCGATTGTCCTTAAGTCGTCCTCGATTCCATCTAGCCATCTGAGCTAAGGCCTTCCGCGGCATCTACGACCACGATTTGCCGTCGAGTAGGCGTTTTGGGTACTCTAGCCTCGTCCATCCGTACCACGTTCCCAGCCCAACGAAGGCGTCCAATCTTAATGGTTTTGATGACGTTCGGCTCATGCTCATGTACAGCTCGTGGTTGTAAAGAGTACGCCATCGCTCATTTTCCAACACAGGACCAAAGATACGCCTTAAAATTTTTCTCTCAAAGGCGAGTAGAGATTTTACATTGTTGACAAGAAACTAACTACGATGAAAATAAGAACCTCATTAGGTAACTGCTTTTTTAATTACATTGGGCCAAAACTATTGGGTTGGAAACTAAGTAATTGCGGATTTCACTCATAGATGGCTTCAGTTAAAATTTTAGGTTTGCAGACGTGGTACAAATATAAAACACATTTTGTTATTTGATAGTTGGCAAGTCAGCTATCAATCAGTAAAAAAAGTTTTTTGATCGGTTGCGTAGTTTTCGTTTGGCGTTCGTTAAAAAATGGAAAATCAAAAGGAACATTTTCGTCATATTTTGCTGTTTTATTTGCCCAAAGGGAAAACCGCATCGCAAGCTCATGAAATGTTATGTGCTGTTTATAGTGATGAAACCTTAAAAGAACGGCAGTATCAAAATTGGTTTGCCAAATTTCGTCCTGGTGATTTTCCCCTTAAAGATGAAAAACGCTCTGGTCGACCAGTTGAAGTTAATGACGCCCTAATCAAAGCATAAATCGATTCGGATCGTCACAGTACAACACGTGAGATTGCAAAGCAGCTTCATGTATTACATACATGCATTAAAAATCACTTATAACAACTTGACTATGTTCAAAAACTCGATACATGGGTTCTTCACGAACTGAAAGAAACGCATTTAACGCAACGCATTAATAGCTTCGATTTGCTAAAGAAACGTAATGAAAATGATCCATTTTTAAAACGACCGATAACTGGCGATGAAAAATGGGTTGTTTACAACAATATCAAGCGGAAAAGATCGTGGCGCAGGCCAGATGAACCAACTCAAACAACAGCAAAACCTGATATTCATCAAAAGAAGGTTTTGTTATCAGTTTGGTGGTATTACAAAGGAATTGTCTACTTTGAACTCTTACCACCCAACCGAACGATCAATTCTGATGTCTACATTGACAGGTAACGAAATTAAACAATGCAGTTGAAGAAAAGTGGCCCGCATTGATAAATCGAAAACGTATTGTATTCCATCATGACAATGCAACGCCACACACATCTTTGCCCACTCGGCAAAAATTATTGGAGCTTGGTTGGGACGTTTTGCCACATCCACCATATAGTCCTGACCTTGAACCATCTGATTATTATTTTTATTTTATTTTTTTTTTTATATATTCACGCCTATCCCCCGCAGAGGTTGGCAGAGACCACAGAGCTCCATCCGCTGCCATTCATCGCAGCGAAACGGCTCGTCATTTGTCGCTTTTCGCCCTCGTGAGAATCAGGACGTGACGGGTGGCGAACCACGTCGCCGTCATTTTCGACAAATTAGGTATATTAAATTCGTCTTTAGTGAATCCCACGAGCCGCAAGGGAGGATGGAGGTCAGCCCCAGCAGAGCCCTGCATGCTGAGGTAAGGCACCATAGTCCCCGGGGGAGCCCGACCCCGGGACGATCGGCACGTTTACGACTAGGCTCGCCCCTAGCCACGCATCCATTGGCACGGCAGACCGTGGATTGGCGGAGAGGAAGGGAAAGGATAGAGAAGAAAGGAAGGGGCAGGAAAGGAAATGCGGATTGGGGGGTTACCAGACTCGGAATAAACATTTAAAAATCCATATAAATATTTATTCCGATGCGGGAATCGAACCCGCGACCATTGACTCCGCGGGCGGAGAGCCCCGCCACTGAGCCAATCGGTCGTCACCCATCCATCTGATTATGGTAGCTTTAAATACGCCGCAACCAAATGTTGGAACAACTTGCCACCACCTCTTCGTGACTTGCATACAATAAATATATTTAAAAAAAATACAAAAATCTAATTTTAAGTATGCAGTCAGGAACTTGTTCTTTTGGACGCGGTGAATTTAGTACATGATTTTGTGTTTTTTAATTCCATTGTACTGTACGTGTATTTATGTGTATGTGTATATGAGTATGAATAGTTTTATATATGGATGTATTTGTATGTACGAGTGTGTCAGTATGAATGTCGTCACTGTGGTCCGCGATCTGACGACGTTGGTTCTTGCTGAAAACCAGCGCCGGGTGCTCCAATAGTGCGCCCGGCATATGCTGAGCAAGAACCATTTTATGACACTCGTTAGATTAAAATTATTTTCTTTTTGTTTTGTGTTTTTTTATTTGTATATAGAATATTATTAAGGATTTAATTTTGAAAATTGTAAAAAAAAATGGTGTCATAAATAAAGTTTTTCTATTTCTATTTCTATTATGATTACTTTGTGTTTAGATCTTTACAAAACTGGTAAAAATGAAAGGAATGGTAAAAATTTCAATAATGATAATGATGTCAAATCGTACCTGATTCAGTTTTTTGCTAATAAAAACCAGAAGTTTTATGAACGTGGGATTATGATGCAAAATGGGCAATACATTAAAGTTATTTAGTTCCATGAAAAAATTGTCTTTGATTTTCTAAAAAAAAAAATCCGCAATTACTTAGTTTCCAACCCAATATATAACGAATTCCGGAGATCATATTTGGGCAAGACATATAAAAATAAAAAGGAAAAGTAAAATCCAAATCGACAGGTTCTTTACAGGGCAGTAGCATCACTTGTTGGCACTTATGTTATTTTAAGGAACGCCGCCTATAGACATCACCACACGCACAGGAATCACGGAAGCGTTGCCAGCCTTTAAGGTATTATATATATTATTTTATATATATTATTATTATATATATTATTTTTTTTATATATATATTCACGCCTATCCCCCGCAGGGGTTGGCAGAGACCACAGAGCTCCATCCGCTGCCATTCATCGCAGCGAAACGGCTCGTCATTGGTCGCTTTTCGCCCTCGTGAGAATCAGGACGTGACGGGTGGCGAACCACGTCGCCGTCATTTTTAAACAAATTAGGTATATTAAATTCGTCTTTAGTGAATCCCACGAGCCGCAAGGGAGGATGGAGGTCAGCCCCAGCAGAGCCCTGCATGCTGAGGTAAGGCACCATAGTCCCCGGGGGAGCCCGACCCCGGGACGATCGGCACGCTTACTATTATATATATATTTTATATATTATTTATATATTATTATTATATATATTTCATTTTTATACTTGTTTATGACATGACGTTTGCTAATCATTTTATTTATAGACAAAAATTAAAAAAAAAAACCATCCGACTAGTGTGTACGTGGTCTTTAAGTGGACAATGCTGAAGCCGGTGGTGAATCAAATTTTAATTCCGCAAAGCAACAAACCGCTCGAAACTAACGAGCAAATACAATTTGGTTTCCGACGTGTCAAGCGACGCCGAGCGAAAACTTTCCCCGAACAGTTTTGCGTTCGCTTATTTGAATTTGAAACGAATGTTTCGCTTTAATTAAATGCTTAACGACCTTAGGGAGCTGTTTATGTTTTAACTTCGCCGTTCGGATACACATTGTAGCCTTTGGTTTTTAGAGCGTTTCGTAACTGATTTTAATTTGATATATGTAGTTCACGAATGAACAAATCCGCCAGAGAACTAAACTCACCGATATAGCTTTTCGAATTAGCAAAAGTCGCAATGGGCTGGTCACGTTTGTCGGAGATCCGACAGTCGTTGGAGTAGACGAGTGCTGGAGTGGAGACCGCGTCTCAGTAACCGTAGTGTGGGACGCCCCACAGCTAGATGGTGCGACGATCTGCATAGGGCGGCAGGCAGAAACTGGATGCGTGAAGATGAAGATCGGGCTAGGTGGCGCTTCATGAGGAAGGACTATGTCCAGCAGTGGACTGCAGCAGACTGTTGATTGATTAATTGATATGTAGTTCGTTTTGGATATGTTAATAATATAAACTTAAGTTCGTACCTTTGAGTGCGAGATTTTTTTTTTAATTTTTTTTTTGGGGTGCTTTTCAGTGAGCAGGGAGACCCTATATACGATAGGAGGACAATATAAAAAAGACTGCAGGAACAAACTGGCTGGAAATAGCAAAAAATAGAGAAAAATCTTTGTAGGAGGCCTTTACCTGAGAGAAGTCCATGCAAGCAAAATAAAACATTAGTAACAATAAAAATACTGCGAGCGTTGTCCATTATTCTCTTTTTTCTCTCTTAGCAGTGACGCAGACAGAGCATCAGTGTCCACGTTTTGGAACCGTAAGAACAGATACAAGCAAGACGAACTTGAACATTTTTGAATAACTAAGGATCATACGGTTGTCTTCCGTCTTCTACGCCTGAGGATGCCTACGTTTCAAGGCGAAACACATTGTGTTTGTGGTGAAAAGTGATAAAATGTATTTGACTCTATCAACTGTAGCTTAACTACCGCGCTTCGTCCGGTGAGCGATTGAGTTCCGGAGGCCCAACCCTCCTCCCCACTCCTGAAATGACTTTCCTTAATGGCCAGAAACGCTTCTGCACTTCCTATGGCACTGCGGATGCTTATGGGTGGCATTGATTGCTTTCCATCAGGTCATACGCCTGCTCATTTGCCTTCCTATCCAAAAAAAAAAGAATATTATTTGTCTGATTGGTGTTCATAGATCTTAGCAAAGTAAGTTTGACTTTTCATCTTTATAAATAACTCACCTTTATAAATAACTGTTACCGGATTTCAATGGATATTTCTAAACAATTTGTGATTCGATTATTACGAATCTTTTCGAGAAATTTTTGATTACACAATTTCTGATTCAATTATTACGATTTTTTTCGAGAAATTTTTGATTACACAATTTCTGATTCGATTATTACGAATATTTCCGAGAAACTTTTGATTACACAATTTCAGATTTTTCCTCGCAAATGTAACTAAAATATGTTTTAAAATTAACATATTATACTTAAAAGCGCCAATTATATACGTTTAACGCAGAAACTGGTGTTTGTTTAGGACAGCTCAAATAAATACTACAAACTGTCGAGTCGAGTCGAGAGGTTACAGCAATATTTTGTTATCCTTTTGCTGCAGATAGATTCCTGTAAAAACATTGTTCTGTATTAACTTGATACATGTTTTGATAGTATGAGCTTGTATGAAGAGAGTGATACGTATTTTTATAAAAATACCACTAATAAAATACATACATATCATCACGCCTGTTTCCCGTAGGGGTGACCATGGATCTCCATTTGTTACGATCTCGGCACACTTTCTTTACATCAATTCTAATATAAATGCCTTAATCAATCAATCAATAGCCTTACAATTCACTGCTATAGGCCTCCCCCAAGAAGTGCCGCCTAGCCCGGTCTTCGGCTTCTCGCATCCAGTTTCTGCCAGCCGCCCTGCGCAGATCGCCGCACCATCTAGCCGGGGGCGTCCCACACTATATTTGCCAAGACGCAATCTCCACTCCAGCACTCGTCCGCCCCAACGATTGTCGGATCTCCGACAAACGTGACCAGCGCATTGCCACTTTAGTTTGCTAATTCGAAAGACTATGTAGGTGACTTTAGTTCTCTAGCGAATTTGGTCATTCCGAATCATATTTACTAGAGAGACTCCGAGCATAGCTCTCTCCATAGCTCTTTGAGCAACTCTGAGCTTGTGGAGCACACGGACTGTCAGCGTCCACGTTTCGGCACCCTAAGAGAGTATAGGTAGGACACACTGGTCGATAAATATATAAAAAAATAAATGACATCTGTACATCGATCGTATGCGGCTTTATTTACAAAATTCGGTTTTATAGTTTTTCTAAAAAATTTGGATTCCACGATTACTTGTCTCTTCTGCAAGGCCGTCGTTATAAAAGAAATAAAATACAAATTAAAACTAGTTTATACTTGTGTTGCTTTTATTTAAAAGTGAAGTGTATGGTGCCATTTAAATTTGAGTGTCTTGGTACTCGGTATACGTTCAGAATCCAATTTAAAATGGCTTCAATACCTTAAGTACCGATTTGAGTGTAGACTGCTGTTGCGACCGTACCACGCCACGAGCCATCGAGTGCACTACACCGTAGGTATACATTGGAAAACGCTCGCGTATTCCACTCCAGCTAAAACTGTCTCTGTGTGTTTAATATTTATGGAACATAACGCGGTTACATTTTAAAAATGAAAAATTTTATATCAGTTTCACGCGAACGAAGCTGACTGGCGTTTTAATATTCTAAACGCGAAAATGTGCAAGCATGCGTAGGTACATAACATTTCGTAGTATATATTTATTTAAGAGGTAGACCAAAGGAAAAATGGATTGATGAAATAAGAAGAAAAGCTGGTGAAAACTGGATCACCAAAGCAAAAGACAGACAGATGTGGAGCAAAATGGAGGAGGCCTTTACCCGTAGAGGGGTCCATAATGATTTATGATTTATAAAAATGATTTTTTTATTTTTATTCTTTTTAATTTATTTATCATTTAAAATTTATATACATTGAAATTATTTATTATGATTGTAATTTAAATTTAATGATTATTAATAGTAATATTTTATTTTTTAATGCATTCACATATTATGTAATAATTAATCATATGATATACTTGTTTAATATATTATTCATTATGGAAATAAAGAGGCTACAATAATAATAATAATATTTATTTAAAAGGCGAACGTAATGCTGGTAGGAATTCTATGCCAGTTAATCTTTGAGATGTCCAGCCCATTGTCCCATAGAAGAGAATACCTCTTTAGAAATAGAACGAATTACGACTCTTTTAATGCTCTATTAAGTCTCATTTTCGACATCTTCAGATCAAAATATTATATTTTTCGAATTTAATCCACATTTTTCCTATGTGTATCTCCAGAGATATAATTTGTACCGGTTAATTCTATGATTATATTCAAAGTAACCGTGTACAAGAAGAACTTTCTTATGTTTTGTTTCTTACTATAATAATTAACAGAATATGGACAGTCAAAAGTTTTACTTAGCTAAGATCCGTGACAATTTTGTTCGCGTATACTTGTATATTGTCGCGGACCTTAGCTAAGTAAAACTTCCATATAAAACAATCATTCCCTTTAGGCACGCCACCTAATCCGATCTTCCCCTACACGCATCTAGTCTCAGTAAACGTGAACCCAAAACAAACTCTTGTCCTCATACATGCACACGCTCGCACACTACACAAACAACATATTACGTAGATTATTAATGGAGTCAGGCGTTACTTTGCGGAAATCCATCACTATATGGACAGTCAAAAGTTTTACTTAGCTAAGATCCGCGACAAGCAAAACAATAACAGAAAATTAATAATGTGTGTTTTTCTGTTGGATTACTTAATCCACTTGGATTTATTTGGAACTTAAACCTAAAACTTACCGAAAATCGGCCATCAATTCTCCACCCACTAAGCACTATACACAACACCAAACACACATTACCACTTTTCCATCTTGTAAACGACACGTGTTTCGCCCCAACACGAGGCATCTTCAGGTATGTAGACTCTACGGAAGACAACCGAAAAGTGATCTTAGCTAAGTAAAACTTTTGACTGTCCATATATTACGAATAAATATATAAAATGCTTTTGATTAGTAGTGTATATATTTTTAAAATAAGCCACTTATTACATTTTATATAACCAACTAATCTGTATATATTTTTAATATAAGTTAATGTAATTAAAAAAGTAAATACTTAATTGATGTCAAGTTTTCTAAAATTGTATAAGTGTTAGTATATGATATGCTGTAGATTTCGTTTCAGATAAATAAATAAATAAACATTCAATGGGACTTTCCCCGCCAACTTACATCAGTGACGTTGTGTTTTTATTTCATATTCATAATCTCATAATATATTATTATCAGTTATATTGTTTAATTGCGGTGGTGTATTATACAATATAGTTCGATTAAGACTTATAAGTGAAATGATATGAAATATATGCATGTATCGTGACTTTTTAAGTTGACTGAAAATGTCCATAGAAGCTTTTGGTAGAATAGCCACCATTTTATTAAGACGTACTGTGACAAGCTAACATTTCAAGAGATTTGATGTTATTGGATTTTATTTGACACTGGCATAATAGTTTTAACTTATTGCCATTAAAGAATAAAAAAAACATTTCATCGAACAACACCTAACTAAATGTCACATATTCCATTAAAATATGCAGAAAACACATTTGTAGGCAGTGCGTTTCCCCAGTGCCCCATTGATGTCATGAATTGTTCCAATAAAATGTTATGGCACAGCGAAAGTACAGTTTAATGTTATCAAGTGATATTGGAAACGAGTTATTGAGAACTTATAACGCCATATCCCTCATCATCTTGTCTAAATCCATCTTTTCTTTCCTCTGCCTTTTCTTTTCTTCTCTATCTTTTTCCTTCCCCTCCGCTTATCCAGGGTCTGCCGTGCCTAAGGATGCGTGGCTAGGGGCGAGCTTAGTCGCAAGGGTGCCGACCGTCCCAAGATCGGGCTCACCTGGGTACTGTATTGCCTTACCACAGCATGCGGGGCTCTGCTGGGGCTGACCTCCATCCTCCCTTGCGGCTTGTGGAATTCACTATGACGAATCTTAACATAACTAATTCGTTTAAAAATGTCGGCGACGTGGTTCGCCACTCGTCACGTTCTGATTCCCACGAAGGCGAATACCACATTCACGCAGAAAACCGGCGTTTGAGTGTAAGCTTAGTTACCGCGCTTCGTCCGGTGAGCGGTTGAGTTCCGGAGCCCCAACCCCCCACTCCCTCCCACAATGACATTGACAATGAAAAATTATTTGTAAATTTATATGAATAAATAAATATGAAAAATAAAACACATAGAAATGGATTTCCGGAAAGTGACGGCTGACTCTATTTATCTAGATTGTATAAATATAAACGAGTTATTTCAAAGTTGTTTCAGAAGAAATAGTGTATAAAACGGTTTTTTTTTTCAGATTAAATATGAACTTGTTTACTAAAACAAAATCACATTTGCCTCGTAGTATGAAATAAATCAAAGTGTTCACAAATTGTTTATTAAACCCTTACAACAGTTGTTTACAACAGATTATAACAATTTATTTATTTATACTTTTTGTACGGACTTGGTACAGAGGCAGGATTCATGCCGGAAGGCATTTTCTTCCGTTTGATAACCTTTAGGTTAACGGGAAAGACAGGGTTATATAAGTATACAAACAAATAATATTATAATTTATCGATTTTTGTCGCTGAAATTAGTTTCCTGCTTTTTTCTTATTCTATGCTGTTTCTCATTAGTGTACGTATCGACCTATTGTACAACTTTAAATGGTGGTATACTAGTTCAGATTCGGGTGAAATTAAATTCTTTCGATATTTAAAGTTTTATCAATTGTTTCCCCTACGTAACTGATTTTTGTGGTTGTCATAGCAATCCGCGTAGGTCAACCCTTGGTTTGATTTGATTCGATTCGAAGATGTTAATGCTGGTAGTCTATTGGCTTTAACAGCTTTATCGAATTCAGAGGCAAGTAAAATATAAATAATTGGGAATCTGCGCAAATCGCAGACTCCATCGGCTAGATGCCGTGTCGGAGGTAACATGTAGGGGGGGATTGGACTTAAGTAACTAAAATCCCTATTAGTCCCATAGGCCCTAAGGTCTAGGTGAGTACCGACGAGGTACGTGAGATGAGAGAATCTCGTGTAAGCGGCCGGTGTAGAAGTGATCCCTACTCTACGTGCTCGGCTAGAGCCGGGGTGCGTGTGAGTGTTGGTGTCGTGGGTGGATCCGAACGACGCTGTTTCGTCGTCCGGATCGTGTAACACGTTACGCGGGCGTCGTCTTTTAGGGCGCGCGTTTAAATCGGGTGAATAATTTACCGATTGTACCACCAGTGGATTCGGATGGGATTCGGATCTCTCAAAATGTTTCTTAGAGAGTGTTTTAAAGTGTTGTTTGACGCTCGGCAAGTTAAGGTCGCAGTGGAGGTCGATATTGCGCTGGAACCACTGAGCACCGGTGGCTCGAAGAATGAAGCGATTTCGTATCACTTGAAGTTTATTTATTTTTCTTTTATGCACGTGCGCGAAGGCGACACTTGCGTAGGAAATGATTGGCCGGACGCATGTTTTGTAAAGAAGCAGCTTGTGTCTGAGGGACAGTTTGCTGCGGGCGTTAATTAAAGGGTGAAGAGGACCTAAGACGAAGGCCGCTTTGGATCGAGCGTTTTGAATGTGTTGTCAACCCCTGGCCATTCTTATTTTACTTTATTCAAACTTATTACTCTCAACATATAGAATTGACGTTTTTCGCCTATTATCCTAATTGACGTTGTACTGCACAATGATTTGACATTTCAACAATTGAAATAATCAAATTAAAACACAATATCAAGAACAACGCAAAGTATATACACATAGAACTTTCCTCGTAAAAAATTTAATAATGGTAGAGCCAAGCTGTTGACTAATACTTTGTCAAGAATGGCATAATAGTTGTCTGTAGCATGAATGTGCCGGCTCGCCTGGTGAAGTACCACACTGCCGCGGAATACCGGCGTCTGAGTGCTAGCTTACCTACCGCGCTTCGTACGGTGAGCGGCCGAGTTTCGGAGGCCCAACACCCTCCCACCTCCCTCTACCCCTCTCCTTCCCATTCCCAATCCCATAATGACACTTTCCTTAATGATTGGCAACGCTTCCGCACTGCCTATGGAAGTCTATGCGCTGCGGAAGTCTATGGACGACGTTGATTGCTTTCCATCAGGTGACACGACTTTTGTCATCCTATTCCATAAGAAAAAAATTAAAATTTATTTGTATAGATGTACACAAGACTAATCATAAATAACATGTGAGGGTGATATCTACAGATATGCTGATATCGCTACAGCATGTCACTGCGCGACTCTCAGAACTTTATCCATCCGTGAAGCGTTCAACGCACACACATACAATCGGATATATACAATGTGTTGGCGTGGTGCGTGTACGTAGGCAGCTTCGCACGCATTAACTGTTTTTAAAGTATGTCTATAGCTATACTCATTCGTCGTCAGGTCGTGTAACGCGGCTCCACGTGGCATAAAAGCGATGAAAATAGCTGTTGAGTTGAGATATCCGTTCGCAGAGGTAGATAAGTATAAGTTATGATTGATTAATTCGCCAATCCACGGTCTGCCGTGCCAATGGATGCGTGGCTAGGGGCGAGCATAGTGGTAAGCGTGCCGATCGTCCCGGGGTCGGGCTCCCCCGGGGACTATGGTGCCTTACCTCAGCATGCAGGGCTCTGCTGGGGCTGACCTCCATCCTCCCTTGCGGCTCGTGAGAATCACGAGACTAAGACGAATGTAATATACCTAATTTGTTGAAAAAATGACGGCGACGTGGTTCGCCACCCGTCACGTCCTGATTCTCACGAGGGCGAAAAGCGACCAATGACGAGCCGTTTCGCTGCGATGAATGGCAGCGGATGAAGCTCTGTGGTCTCTGCCACTCTGCTGGATAGGCGTGAATATATATATATATATATATATATATATATATATATATATATATATATATATATATATATATATATATATATATATATATATATATATATATATATATATATATATATATATGATTGATTAATCGACTTACAATATCCAAGTATATACAATACCACTTAAATTATTTAGAGAACTTTTAAGTTTATTTACATTCATCATTCATAGCATCTGCCTGAAGGTTGACAGCGCTCGGGGCGGACGTTCGTCCAAATATAAACTATGACGGAATATTTGAATTGCAAATTAAGCGGTTATGAAACCATTCGTCTCAAAATTTATATTGTACTGTTAAATTTTTCACATCACATATACAAATGTGACTATTTTTTACACCCTATATACAGGTTCCGGTGGAATTAGGTTTTCAAAGGTAAATAATGAAACAAGTAAAACAAAAAAAAACCTTTAGATATTTTTTTCTTCGTATATCAAACTGTTTTTTATAATTAATTTAATTTAATTAATGCATTGATATTTAAAAAATTGTATTAACCTCAAATGTCATCTTTTACAAGTTTAAAAAAATATATTTGAACTTGAGTGGATGAATAAAAAAGTATTTTATGTTGATTGAAAATTTGAACAAGATATATATACATACCGTCACGCCTGTTTCTCTTAGGGGTAGAGAGAGACCACAGATCTCCATCCGCTACGATCGTACCGGGGTCGTAGCGGATGGAGATCTATGGTCTCTGCTTCCTTCCTTGCTTCCTCCACACATATCCTTCTTTTCATCAATCCCGAGTGGCGAACCATCACCGTCATTGGTCACTCCACCGTCATTTGTTGGATCATCGTCATTGACACTTTAGGATTATTAAAATGGAGTTCAGCCCCAGCAGAGACCCGCATGTTAAGGTAAAGAAGGCACTATAGTATCCGGGGGAGCCCGATCCCAAGACGGTCGTCACGCTTGCGACTAAGCTCGCCCCTAGCCACGCATCCATTGGCATGGCAGACCGTGGATTGGCGGAGGGGAAGAGAAAAGCATAGAGAAAAGGCAGAGGAAAGAAAAGATGGATTTATACAGGATGATAGGGATATGATACTACCGCAACGGAAGACGAGGAGTGATACGGTAGTGGCTCGGGTACGGGGGACGCGATATACGGATACCATAAATACCGGACAAGCGGCTAGTCAAAATACGTTTAATATATTATATTATATTATATTATATTATATTATATTATATTATATTATATTATATTATATTATATTATATTATATTGTATTATATTAGTGGTGTGCAATTTAATAGATGGACTTATCTTTACTTCAAAAATTATGCGTGTAAATGTCGTGGATTTAATGATTATATGTTTTATTTTCAGTTAACACATTTTTAAACGATACACTACAAGGTAAGTAAAATAATAATATTATGATATTTTTTTCCCACTGTTAAGCTTAGATCTCCTAAAATAAGGTAAAGAAGGCACTATAGTATCCGGGGAAGCCCGATCCCAAGACGGTCGTCACGCTTGCGACTAAGCTCGCCCCTAGCCACGCATCCATTGGCACGGCGAACCGTGGGTTGGCGGAGAGGAAGTGTAAAAGATAGATAAGAAAGTAATTCTCTCAAAGGAAAGGGAAATCAAAGAAGGATTTACACAAGGATTTGACACAATCGCAACGGGAAGACAAGGAGTGATATGTACATAACTCTATGTAAAAATCGAACTGATCGAAATCACCTTGTCATTGTATTTAGAACGGATAACTTCGCTCGAGACCATAATAAGATCGTCATTTTATTTTATTTTTACAATTTTAGGAAAGTTAACAGCTAGGTATATAAAAATATGTAAATATTTAGATTGATTATAAGGCCAATTAATAACTTCCACAGATATTTATACAAGAACATAATATGCGTATCAATAAACCAAACAGTACAGCAAACAGGTTATTAAACAAAAGCATCAGTGAACACTACACAGAATAAAAAATGATAGATAAGATAATTGTATCTTATCTATCTAAAAACGTTATTATATGTTTGTATATATATTATATGTTGTAAAAACGTTTGTATATGTATTGACATATACAAACGTTTTTAACACATAAGTTAACTTCTAGCGCCTAAACCACCCTTCTATAAAATAACTGTTACTTAGCAATCGCTTCAGCTTACTAGTGCTAGTAGTAAATAGATCTATTTCACAGTTCATTCTTATCACCTCGTTAAAGGACGCTCTGATTAAGAAAGAGTTTTGCCTGTCACGATGTAGATGTGGATTTTAAAAAGACATTTCATTCGCACTCCGTGCAAACGTTATTTTCGATCGTGTGTCTTCAGTACAAACATTTTGCACGATTTATTTGGATAGTTGTAAGTGTTAGTGCAATATAAAAGACACCATTGTATAGTAGAACGATTTTTCTGGATCGTGGCGTCGAGACTTGCATACGGTCAATGAACTTTAAACCCTGAAAATAATTTACGACTGTCAGCTTTGAATACCGCATCCCACATCGTAGAAGTCTCCAAATCAAATCTAATGGCTACACTCTGAAAATTTGAAAATAAGTTTGATCTTATATAAGATTTAAAAATTAAACTACTAAAACAACATCACTCTTACTTCCGTTGCAGTATTATCATTTCCCTATTATCCTGTCTAAATCCATCTTTTCCCTTCCTCTTCGCCAGTCCACGGTCTGCCGTGCTAGTGAATGCGTGGCTAGAGGCGAGCTTAGTCGCAAGCTTGTCAATGGTCTCGTGGTCGGGCTCTTCCGGGTACTATGGTGCCTTACCTCAGCATGCGGGGCTCTGCTGAGGCTCACCTCCATCCTCCCTTACAGCTCGTGTGATTCACTATGACGAATTTTAGTAAACCTAATTTGTTATAATGACGGCGATGAGGTTTGCCACGCATTACGTCCTGATTCCCAAGAGGGCGTGAAGCGACTAACGGAGAGCCAAATGTGAGAGGAAGGATGGATGGATATATGAATGAGTGTGGATGAAGCAAGTAAGATGTTCCGGGATCGCAGTGGATGGAGATCTGTGATCTCTGCCTACCCCTACGGGAAACAGGCATGACGATATGTATGTATGTATACAAGAGTCTTTTCTCGCCAAGTTTTATTTCATTCTTACAATCTTATGTTATTATCAATTAATTGTTTAATTCTGGTGACTTAAAACAGTTTGATTAAGGCGTAAACGTGAAATAATATTAAATAAATGCGTGTATGGTGTGTTTTTAAGGTGATCGCAAAAGTCCGTACAAGTTTTGGTAGGACGTATAGTGAGTGACAAGCAAAGTTTACATTTAAAGATATTTTATATTATTTTTCTTGACACTGGCATAATATTTATAGCTTTTTGTCATCAAAGAAGAAAGATTTAACGCACGCAAAGTTTTAAAAGATAAATTTCATTTTGCAAATAATTTTTTTTTATTTCCTTGCCTGTTTTAATGCATGTCTGGAAAACGACTGATTAGCAGACGGTCTTGGAGTGAGTGACAGGACTTCGTCTCACCGCAAACAAATCATGGTGAGCGATGCTTCTGTTTAACGTAAGCGAGACAAATGTATACTCTCACCCAAAGCTTCCATTGTCTAAGGGATCAATTTCTTAACGTTTTATATCTTAAAACGATAAGTAAGAATAAAAATGACATGCAGAGGTCATACTTAAAATGTATCTGCCTAATAAATAAATGTAATTATTAAAAGCAATCTGTGTTTATAAAAATTAATAAATAAATAATGTTGTTTCTTTAAAGAACAAAAAAATGTAAAATATCGAAATATATTTAAAAAACTCAGCTCCTAGCCACGCATCCACTGGCACTGGCAGACCGTGGATTGGCGGAGAAGATGGGAAAAGAATAGAGAAGAAAGTAAAGGGCGTGGGAAAGAAAAGATGGATTTAGATGGGATGATAGGGATACGATACTACCGCAACGGAAGACAAGGAGTTATATGGTATCTTCAAATGTGGCAATATTTAAGTGTCACGTGTTATCATGTCTTGTTTCCCATCAGATGAGCTGCATGGTGGTTTGCTTGCTCTGTTCTATTTTTTCTTGCGTATGCTTTAAAATGGAGTTTACCAAAGAAAAAACTTAACACGTTTTTAAATTTTTATTAATTGACTTCGTAAGAATTTCACAGTGCAACTTTCCACTTTATATTCCACTAAAGTGTTGGCGGTAAATGTTTTTAAATATGCTCGTATTTCGAGAAGACTTAGTTAAAAATTCAAGGAAAGTTTCTCGACTTTTATAAAAGAAGCACAAACCTGCAATTTTAGTTTTATACACTTTAAACAAACTACACAAGTCGTACGTACGTGTTGTGTTTAAATTTATGTTATTTAGTTGTTGGTAAAAAAAATATATAATATAATAAGTTAACTTTGAAGTAAATTATGTAGAAAAGATACTAAATGATCAAATAAATATTGTAAATACCCCGCTTTTGAATATATTCTCTTAAAAAAGTTTTGAATTCGTTTAATACAATAAAATAAATTGTCATATTTGCCAAATAATAAGTGGTGGCGTATGTTTTAACACACCCGTATCGCCCACCTGTTTCTTTCTTACATTGTGGGTGGGGTTTTGTTTATATATGGCGCCCGTTGTAATGGCGGGTCACTTTTCGGTTGTCTTCCGTAGAGTCTACTATACCTGAAGATGCCTCGTGTTGAGGCGAAACACGTGTCGTTTACAAGATGGAAAAGTGGTAATGTGTGTTTGGTGTTGTGTATAGTGGTTGGTGGGTGGAGAATTGATGGCCGATTCGGTAAATTTTTGGTTTAAGTTCTAAATAAATCCGCTTCATCCAGCAGAAAACACACATTATTAATTTTCTGTTATTATTTTGCTTGTCGCGGATCTTAGCTAAGTAAAACTTTTGGCTGTCCACATAGTGATGGATTTCCGCCAAGAAACGCCTGACTCCATTAATAATTATGTAGAAAATAAAATGGTAAGAGATCGATATAGAGTAAAAGAATGTATCGTGTCAAAAGTTGAGAAAGGGAGTATCCCTTTCTCAATTTTAGATGGTTTGGGCACATGGAGCAAAAGAGATTTACGTTGCGATGTATGTATTATGTATGTACTTATTTATGTATTCCAAATTTGAAAAATATCTCACGAGGGCGAAAAGCGACCAATGACGAGCCGTTTCGCTGCGATGAATGGCAGCGGATGGAGCTCTGTGGTCTCTGCCAACCCCTGCAGGGGATAGGCGTGAAAATATAAAAAAAAAAAAAAAATTTGAATAATAACCAAATCGGAAGATCTCAGCGCGCGTCTGCCTAGTGGGTCACTTGGTCTTACAAGGCAGGCATGGTCCATCCAACTTCACCTGTAGATTGACATAAATAAAATAAAATAAACAAATAAATATTTTTTATTATTATTTATATTTAGAAAATTAGAAAACCTAATTCTGCTACCGTACACCCTATAAATTGTTACCAACATTCTAATAATAAATTCCTAATGATCTTAATATACATTTACATGTCACACATGAAAACGTAACGTTAGAATTAAAAGACCCTATTGTGGTTAATTAGACATTATGACTTACCTCCCGTTACAGATCTCATTTGCAACAAAATATCACACTTTACTACGTTCAAAGCTATTAAAGTATAAAATATACGAGTACTGTATAATGACCGTGGTGTTAATGCGAATAATGAAAAATGAGAAGCGCTCGTTGGCTTTGTATATAATATTTTTATTACTAAGAAGTTACTACCGAGTTATATTTTCTCTAAGTTACCTCGTAACCCATGCAGGGAAATAGAGTAGACTTAAATAGAACAGAATAGAATAAAACTTTATTCATGACACAATTTTTTACAATAACTAAAATTAAAACCCAAAATAACATTGCATTATACGAATTAACAAAACAAAAAGTAAATAATTTTAATCTAACAAGTGCCATAAAATGGTTCTTGCTCAGCGTATGCCAGGCGTTCTATTGGAGCACCTGATACTGGTTTTCGGCAAGAACCAACGTGGTCAGATCGCGGACCACAGTAACGACATTGATACGGACACACACATATTATTATACTATATATACACATTTTATAATATATTTTTTTTATGGCATAGGAAGGCAAACGAGCAGGCGTGTCACCTGATGGAAAGCGACCAACGCCGCCCATAGACATCCACAACGCAATAGGCAGTGCGGAAGCGTTGCCGACCTTAAAGGAAAGTGAAATTATGGGAGTGGGAGTAGGAAGCGGAGTGGGAAGTGGGAGGGTGTTGGGCCGCTGGAACTCAGACCGCTCACCGTACGAAGCGCGGTAGCTAAGCTACTACTCAGACGCCGGTTTTCTACTGGAGCGTGGTACTTCCCCGGGCGAGCCCATTGATGTTACAGACAAATTATATGCCATTACTGACAAAGTATTCGTCTGCAGCGTGGCTCTACCACTAAAAAATGATGTGCGTTTTCTACTGGAAGAAGTGGATTTACGGAGAACTTAAACTAACTGTTACCGAAAAAACGGCCATCAGCAATTCTCTACTTCCCGACCACTATCAACAACACCAAATACACACCAATTCGGAATAAAGAAATCCTCTGGAGAACCATAGTCACCGATATAACTCTCTGCGTCAGCAGACTGAAGGAACAATGGACTTGTCACATTTGATAGAGAACTAATAAACGTTGAAATAAATGAAAGCTGGGGTGTAGACTTGATGAACGCAGTGTGGGATTACTTGGAATGGATGGAGCTACGATCTACTCAAAGCGTGTGACAGAGACTGCATTTGTGTAGTCGGTGATTTCAACTAGATCATGGGCTTTGTTACCGCTGTAAGGTGATGATGGTGATGAAAAAAAAATAACATTCAGCAGTTGGATCACGAACTGAACTCGTTGTCGTTGTTGAATGCTGATAATCAGGTCCGAAAATATATCACAGAGACATTCCTTGGGCCTTGATACTGCAGCAAGATGATAATGATGATGAAGAAAAATAACATTCAGCAGTTGGAGTACGAACGAAACTCGTTGTCGTTGTAAAATCCTGATAATCAGGTCCGAAAGTATATCACAGAAACATTCATGCAACACCAACTTGCTAGATTGTATATTTTACTCTATATGCAAATCTGGGACATATCTTCAGATAACTCTGCAGTAATATGACTGCAGTGTACAATAACTACAGGTAACAAAGCGGTTAAACTCCCCGCACAGCGCTTCAGATAACGCAAATATAAACTGGACGTAATCCTCCGCATTACTTTGCTCTATGTATGGTTTGTGAATTAGTTGAATGCATTCGCTTTTGCTGGTAAGATTTTGGGTTTGAGCTCATAACTAAGTTCCCAAATGCTATCACGATACCTGAGTGAATAATATGCGTGTGTTGCTTTCTATCTTTCTCTCCCTGTGTGTGTTAAATTATTAGTCTGTATGTATCTTCGTATCGATGCAAAAATGACCCACTTGTAGTTTAAAATAAAATTAATATGTTTAATATCATAAAATATTTTAATACCCTTTAAATATATATTTTTATTCATACAAAATTAGTACTTAACGGGTAAAAATAATATATACACATACATGTCAATGAACTATACCATGCTGCTGCGTTAAAAAGGTCATTGATCTCTTTACTTCACGTCATATGCTCGAGCTATTGACTGCAACACGACAAATCTTTATAGAATACTTTTTAATTTAAACAACATTTTTTTTTAAATTCTGTATTGTTTTTCTTTTACGCGTTACTGGATAATCATCATGATTTATGATGTTATCCTAGCCGATCCGCCTCTAACACTCCGATTATTCTATGCTGTTACAAAAACAACTAAGCATTTGTCTTCTTCCGGGTATCGTATCCATGGGCGTCAGCGATCATTTACTATCATGGCCCGCTTCCTTGTTTTTGTATATTTTCTATAAAAATAAATAAATCATCGAATTCAACAATACTATGTTTTAATAATGTTACTCAAGCGATTTTTAGTATATAGGTATCTGCTAATAAAGCATTATTATCGTTACAAAAAAAGTAACAGCTATTTGTCATGGTGTTTCTCAGCGAGAAGACCGGAAGTTGTGTAAATATAATAGATATCGGGTTTTCTATTGAGGACATTTGAACAAGAAGAAATATGTTAGCAATGTTATTTTTTTATGGGATAGGAAGGGAAACAAGCTGGCGTGTCACCTGATGGAAAGCAATCAACCCCACAATAAACATCCGCAGTGCCATAGTGCAGAAGCATTGCCGGCCTTTAAGGAAAGTGTCATTATGGCTGGGCCTCTGGGACTCAGGCGCTCAACGGACGAAGCGCGGTAGTTAAGCTACCATTCAGACACCGATTTTCTGTGTGAATGTGGCACTTCCCAGGGCGAGCCGGTCTATTCATGTTACAGACAAATAATACGCTATTCTTGACAAAGTATTCTTTTGCGGCGTAGATTTTGTAAGTTTGAAAACAAAGGTTACCTTTGATATATTATGATAAGTGGAAAGTTATGATTAGTTTAATGTTCATTTTTTATATATCTTTAAAGTTTCTTATTATATAAAAAAATTACGTTAAGCTTTTAAACAATTTTTACATATTACCAAGAAATTTTAAACTAAGTTTTAGTTTTGTGTTTTTATTTCATTCCATAATATTTATTTTGTTTATATTATTATCAGTTATATTGTTTAATCATACGTGAAGTTATATGAAATAAATGCATGTATCATGACTTTTAAAGGTGACTGAAAAAGTCCATATAAGGCTTCGGTAGAATAGCCGTAATTTTATGAAGACGTAACGTGATAAGTTGACTAGTTATATTTCAAGAGATTTGATGTTATCGTATTTCACTTGACACTGGCTTGATAGTTGTAACTAATTGCCATCAAAGAAAAGAAAAGAAACTGGAGAATTAAAATAATTGATGAAATTCGCAAACATTGCTTTTATGTTTTTTTAGAAATGGAAAAGTTAATTTCATCTGTATGTAGATAACTGCTTTGTAGTGCCCCAGGGATAATATTCGATTTGAAAAATCCAAAGTTGAGATTATAATACAGATCGAGACACCATTTTTATAACTTTGGAGTACTCGTGGGAAATTTATTGTCAACAGCGAGATCACGTTACACAAACTCTATAGCGTTAGAGGTGTCACAAAAATTCTCTTTTTATAAACCATTGTCATGTATAAAAGAAACAGTTGCACATACTAAATTCCTAACATAGACTTTTCCCGCCGAGTTACATAATTGACGTTAAGTTTTTTTTATGGGATCGGAAGGCAAACGAGCAGGCGTGTCGCTCGATGGAAAGCAATCCACGCTGCAATAAACATCCGCATTGTCATGGGCAGTGCAGAAGCGTTGCCGGTCTTTAAGGAAAGTTATGGAAGGGGGAGGGGGGTCTGGACTTCCGAAACTCAACCTCTCATCGCACGAAGCACGGTAGCTAAGCTACCACTCAGACGCCGATTTTCTGCCGGAGTGTGGTACTTCCCCGGGCGATCTAGCCCATTTGTGTTACAGACAAAAAATATGCTATTCTTGACAAAGTATTCGTATGCAGCGTGGCTCTACACGGAGTGTGTGAGTTTGTGTAAGCGTGTTTCTCTCTCACTCTGTGTGTGTGTGTGTGTGTGTGTGTGTGTGTGGGTGTGGGTGGGTGTGTGCATGTGCGTGTATGTCTCCCTCTCTCTGTGTGTGAGCGTGTCTCTCTCTCTCTCTGTGTGCGTGTCTCTCTCTGTGTGTGTGTGTATGTGTATGTGTGAATGTTTGTGTAAATTTGTATGTGTGTGTAGACGTGTAAATACGAGACGTGTTGCTTCTCTTTTCGCCACCATAATAAAATAATTAAATTATTGTATTGTTGAGTTTTATTTTAAATACAGTAGTTTGTCGATATTACTTTATTTTAAATTTGATAAACAAGTTTGTATTATTAATTTGCGCGTGTATTTGATTGGACAAAAAAAAATGGACGCCCTTTGACAGATCTAGCGCGCAATCATATCAGAGCTCTGTGCAAATCGCGATAGTTCCCCGTCTGCCGAGCATACAAAGTGAAATCTGCCAGCAAATAAATTAAACAGATTGACACCGGCCAAACATAAAGCTATCGCGAAGCGGACAGTTTCGAGTTAAAGCGAATTTGTGTTTGGTTCCATCGCGGCAATAAACAAGCCAGCTCCGCAAATGGTTTTCCGATACATGAGCACGATAACAGTTTTAGCTAATGCTAAATGGGAGGCATTAATGGGATTTGGGATTTGACTATTGTCACTGATTCGGCTTAGCTAAGTCAAATGGCACAGATTAAATATTCATAATTAAAATATTTATTGACTGAATGTATTTTTTTACGTGCATAGGAACGTTTTTCGAGTAGACCAGGAATTCCCAAAGTGGTCGATATCCCTTCTTTCTTTCCTTCTCTAACGGATTTGTAGTTCTAGTGTCGTATCAGTTCGCAAACACTGCTGTTGGCAGCTGGTTCAATAGGATAGTGGTACGTAGATAGAAGTTTCTAGGAAAACGGACCGCACTGGATCGCCACTCATCTAGATGGTGGGGATGAAACCTTTCCTTCGCTATGAATTCGCTACCGGATTAATTCCATTAAAGAAACATTCATCGAAGCACTCTCCATTGTAAGACTGATGAAAGGTCCTGAGAGACGAGATATCTCTCCGTAGTTTTAACGAATCTAACCATTATCATATTATATTTTATTATGTTACTATATTATGACGACCGATTGGCTCAGTGGCGGGGCCCTCCGCCCGCGGAGTCAATGGTCGCGGGTTCGATTCCCGCATCGGAATAAATATTTATATGGATTTTTAAATGTTTATTCCGAGTCTGGTAACCTCCCCAATCCGCATTTCCTTTCCTGCCCCTTCCTTTCTTCTCTGTCTTTCCTTTCCTCTCCGCCAATCCACGGTCTGCCGTGCCAATGGATGCGATGCTAGGGGCGAGCCTAGTCGCAAGCGTTCCGATCGTCCCGGGATCGGGCTCCCCCGGGTACTATGGTGCCTTACCTCAGCATGTAGGGCTCTGCTGGGGCTGACCTCCGTCCTCCCTTGCGGCTCGTGGGATTCACTAAGACGAATTTAATATACCTAATTTGTAGAAAATATTTCTCTTCATTGGTCGCTTTTCGCCCTCGTGAGAATCAGGACGTGACATGTGGCGAACCACGTTGCCGTCATTTTCAACAAAGTAGGTATATTAAATTCGTCTTAGTGAATCCCACGAGCCGCAAGGGAGGATGGAGGTCAGCCCCAGCAGAGCCCTGCATGCTGAGGTAAGGCACCATAGTACCCGGGAGAATTAATTAATTACCCGGGGGAATACGTATATTAAGATTATAATAATAAATAAATATAAAACTTCATTCAATCAATTTATTCCAATTTTTACTACTTTGTATCACAGGCGTCAGCTATTTCCTTAGAAGCTTGTAATAATTGTCGGTCCCCAGTTTAATTTCACGCTGTCAGTAACCTAACCACTGGTGGCGTGAACGAAATTAAAATTATAGCACCGAATCTTTCCAGAATATTAATAGAGTAATGTTATAATGGGAACAGACTAGAGAAATTACGTTCATCTTTAATCTTTTTAATATAAGAGCTATTTCCTACACTCCAATTTTTAGATTTTTGATTATTCTTTTCTTCTTCGGTTTTTTAAATGATCAACATTAGAAAAAAATATAAAAATAAAACAAAATAAATAAAGCTTTTTACTTTATTTATGACATATTTTTTCACAAAAACTACTATTAAAACCTTAATAATATTGTAATATATATTAAATAACTAAAACAAAAAGATAATAATTTTAATCTACAAGTGTCGTAAAATGGTTCTTGCTCAGCATATGCCAGGCGTTCTATTGGCGCACCTGGCGCTGGTTTTCAGCAAGAACCAATGTGGTCAGATTGCGGACAACAGTGACGACATTCATACGGACATACACACACACATACATCCATATATATACTACTACTACTCATACTCATATATACATACAATAAATACAATACAATTAAAATCAACTTTATCATGCAATATATTCACCGCAACCAAAACAACAAGTTCCTGTTTGCATACTTAAAATTAGATTTTTGTATTTGTTTTAAACATATTTATAGTATGCAAGTCATGAAGAGGTGGTGGTAAGTTGTTCCAATACTTAGTTGCGGTGTATTTAGATCATTAGAGTCATCAAAAATAAGCCTACCTATATTTTAAAGGCTTGCAACACTTCTGCAATATATATGGGGTTGCGGATATCTGGGGGCGGCGTTGATTACTTTCCATCAGGCAACACGTTAACTCATTTGCCTCCCTTTGTAATTTGCAAAGGCATAGACTTGTTTTTTTACGGTTCCAATGTTGTATCGGTTCAGTTTCCTTACCTGTTCTCTATAAAAGAAAAACTTATAAGTATAATGTAAAATTATAGGTTTGTATTTTGACGGTGCCAACGTTGTATCCGTTCAGTTTCCTTACCTGTTCTCTATAAAAGAAAAACTTATAAGTATAATGTAAAAGTATAGGCTTGTATTTTGACGGTTCCAACATTGTATCCGTTCAGTTTCCTTACCTGTTCTATATAAAAGAAAAACTTATAAGTATAATGTAAAAGTATAGGCTTGTATTTTGACGGTTCCAACGTTGTATCCGTTCAGTTTCCTTACCTGTTCTATATAAAAGAAAAACTTATAAGTATAATGTAAAAGTATAGGCTTGTATTTTGACGGTTCCAACATTGTATCCGTTCAGTTTCCTTACCTGTTCTCTATAAAAGAAAAACTTATAAGTATAATGTAAAATTACAGGCTTGTATTTTGCCGGTTCCAATGTTGTATCGGTTCAGTTTCCTTATCTGTTCTATATAAAAGAAAAATTTATGAGCGTAATGTGGCAACATACGTAAGTCATAAATAATTCAAACATGTAACAGGGGGGTAGTTTTGAATAAATTAAGAAAGTTTCAGAATTAAGTGCTTCCTGAATCCGACGTAAAACAACTTTCGCAGTAAACGTTCTCTGAGTTTAAATTGCTCTGTTGATACCCTCTGTGAGTATTCGTAGTCGTCAATTGTGGATGATATAAATTATAGCAAATAAACCCGATAGATTAGGGGTGACCATCTTGATTAGACCCTAGATTACTGACTAGACTCTGTACGATCTACCAATTACATTACAGATACCTACATGAGATTCTTCTTAGTAAATGTTATATTAGTGTGAGCTAATATATATATATATATATATATATATATATATATATATATATATATATATATATATATATATATATATATATATATATATATATATATATATATATATATATATATATATATATATATATATATTATATATGAATTTTTTTCTGTGGGCATATGTTAAGTATATTAATTAAAAATAAACGATTACCATATCAGCACTAACAAAATATCGTCCGCGAGGTTAACGGCATCCCGACGTGACTACGTACTTCACCCAGTGGCACATAATTCTGTGACTAGATTCCAATATAATGTATAGATTAAATATTAAAATGTTATTTGAAGTCCGTTCGTTTAATATATTTAAATTTTAATAATACATTCACATACATATATAATTAATAACTGAATAGACTACATCATTATTTTCATAAAATATGTTATATTAAAGGATTTTCACATCATATTACATTATTATTACTTAATTCAGAACTCGAAACTAACAATAAAACAAATCATTAATAAATTTTAATGAGTCAAAACTTAGAGTAGACGACCGATTGGCTCAGTGGCGGGGCCCTCCGCCCCCGGAGTCATCAATGGTCGCGGGTTCGATCCCGTATCGGAATATATATATATATATGTATGGATTTATAAATATTTATTTCGAGTCTGGTAATCCCCCCAATCCGCCGTTTCGCTGCGATGAATGGTAGTGGATCGAGCTCTGTGGTCTCTGCCAATCCCTGCGGGGGATAGGTGTGAATATATATATAAAAAAACTTGTAGCGCAAACTACGAGATATCCCGTTATCGGTGGTTTTGGTATATACAGTCAATGGGTTAAACAAAGACAGAATTATACACGACAAATCGAAACTAAAAAAAGGAAATTTAAACGATTTGATATCAGATCGTTTTACCAATCATGATACGGTCGTGAATTGCGAATAAACCGTACTGATTGACAAAATCCGACATGAAGCTATCGCTAATTGCACAGATTCCGTTCCGAGGAGATAATAAACAAGATTAACTCGGTAAACAGTTTTAGATAGATGACCTCGGTATTGTGGCATGCCTGCCGTACTGCGACATCCGGGATCTATAGGGGGTTTTTATCTTCTAATAAAATTCTTCAAAATTATTATTATTAATGGAGTCAGGCGTTACTTTGCGGAAATCCATCACTATATGGACAGTCAAAAGTTTTACTTAGCTAAGATCCACGACAAGCAAAACAATAACAGAAAATTAATAATGTGTGTTTTTCCGTTGGGTTTAGTGGATTTATTTGGAACTTAAACCAAAAACTTACCGAAAATCGGCCATCAACTCTCCACCCACCAACCACTATACATAACGCCAAACACACACTATCACTTTTCCATCTTGTAAACGACACGTGTTTCGCCCCAACACGAGGCATCTTCAGGTATAGTAGACTCTACGGAAGACGTTCGGTTGTTTCGGTAAGTTTTTGGTTTAAGTTCCAAATAAATCCACTAAACCCAACGGAAAAACACACATTATTATATATATTTCTTATTAATTTCAAATAACGAATTTTAAAAGAAATAATTTTAAGTTTCATTGCATTAGTGATACATTTATTAATGTGTCACTGCCAATGTATTGGGGAATTAATTCTTCTATATTAAGTATTTTAATTATATTGTTTTGAACCCAAAGACGTAACATTGTATCTAGGTCTAAAAATTAATCAATAAAAAGACAAATTTACTTTTCTAAGATCCAAGAACACGAATCTGAAAAATAGTAATGCGTTAATCGTAAGTTCTATAGAACTGATCATGAAATATTTATAATAAAATCGTACACACATAAATATCGTCACGCCTGTTTCTTCCTCCCTGCTTCCTCAACCATGTTTTTATCCATCCTACCTCTCAGATTCATCGTAGCGAAACGGCTCTCCGTTAGTCGCATCTCGCCCTCGTGGGAATCAGGAAGTGACAGGTGGCGAACCATGTCGCCGTCATTTTTTAACAAATTAGGATTTTTAAAACTCCCACGACCCGCAAAGGAAGATGCATGCTGAGATATATGCTTAGGTAAGGCGTTATAGTACCCATGGGAGCCCGATCTTGGGACATTCGGCACGCTTGCGACTAAGCTCGCCCCTAGCCACGCATCCATTGGCACGGCGGACCGTGGATTGGCGGAGAGGAAGGAAGAAGGATACCCATTTTCCTTTATTTTTTAGACAGATTCGAGAGCATCATTTGTTTTCGTTTTCTTCCGAATGTCTGCAATTCTCATCCTTTGTACTGCTCTTAATTTCAAAATGCTTCTTTCCATTGCGTGCATGGCTAAGGGCGAGCTTAGTCGCAAGCGTTGCCGACCACTCCGGGATCGGGCTCCCCCGGGTACTATGGTGCCTTACCTCAGCATGCGGGGCTCTGCTGGGGCTGACCTCCATCCTCCCTTGCGGCTCGTGAGAATCACGATACTAAGACGAATGTAATATACCTAATTTGTTGAAAGAATGACGGCGACGTGGTTCGCCACCCGTCACGTGCTGATTCTCACGAGGGCAAGAAGCAACCAATGGAGAGCCGTTTCGCTGCGATGAATGGTAGCGGATGGAGCTCTGTGGTCTCTGCCAACCCCTGCGGGCGATAGGCGTGAATATGTAATATAAAAAAAAATATTGCATGTTGACAAGACAATGTTTTGTTCCTTACTTTCTCACTATCCAATTTCTAATAAATATGTCGTGTTAGCCGAAACGTCTAGAAGAAAATAATATTCTAGAGAGGTTTATTTATACTGCCTTTTATATAAATTGTAAATGAAAGCTCCCTTTGTCAAACAACAAAATCTTATGAAACGACATAGGTAATGGGTACCTTAATAACTTTATGCGCCCTTCTCCTAATTTTCCTCCCAACCTTTGAACTTACGAGGGGCTGTTTTAATATTTAAACGATTGAACGCGAAGCCCAATAGAGAAACATTATTGGACTGAAAATGTCGAGTTCAAATCAGCATTGTTGTTTTTAAAAATATGTTTATTATGTAGGTACCTTAACAATAGCAAGTTTTGAAATCAGAATATCCTCTTATTTTTGCGTGTCAGAAACTCCTTTTTTATGGGATAGGAAGGAAATGTCACCTGATGGAAAGCAATCAACGCCGCCCATAGACACCCACAGCGCCATAGGCAGCGCGGAAGCGTTGCTGACCTTTAAGAAAAGTGACATTATGCAAGTGGGAGTAGGAGTGGGAGGGAGGGGAGGGAGGGGGAGGGGAAGGGTGTTAAGCCTCCGGAACTCAGGCCGCTCAACGTACGAAGCGCGGTAGCTAAGCTACCACTCACACGCCGCTTTTCTGCGAGGGTGTGGTACTTCCCCGGGCGAGTCGGCCCATTCATGCTACAAACAAATGATATGCCATTCTCGCCAAAGTATTCGTGGTTCTAACACTAAAAAAAGACATAAACATACAAAGATAGACAGAATGTAGTGGTAGAGCCACGCTGCAGATGAATAACTTGTCGAGACTGGCATTATTTGTCTTTAGTATGAATCGGCCGGCTCGCCCGGTGAAGTACCACACTCCCGCAGAAAACCGGCGTCTGAGTGGTAGGTTAGCTACCGCGCTTTGTCCGGTGAGCGGTTGAGTTCCGAAGACCCAACTGCTTCCCTGCCCTTTCCCATAATGATACTTTCCTAAAACGCGGGCAACGCTTCTGCACTGCCTATGGCACTGCGGATGTTTGGGCGGTGTTGATTCCTTTCCATCAGGTGACACGCCTGCTCGTTTGCCTTCCTATCCAATAAAAAAAATATTTTTAGTTATGTAAACTTCATTTAAATATATGTTTTGAATATTAAGCTGTATTTCATTATTTTTACAGTAATTTCATTTATTTGTTAGAAAAGATATTGTTGTTATGTTGGAATAAATCTATTTTCATATTTATTGTTCACTGTCTTTGTTCGCTTTTTCGATTTTGTTATTAAATACCCAAATTCGGGCGGGGCTTGATTCATTCTAATTCCACCCATGGTTACCGAAATAGAATAGAATAGATTAGAAAACTTTATTTATGACACCATTTGTTTACAATAACTAAAATTAAATCCATAATAATATTCTATATACAAATAAAAACGCAAAACAAAAAGAAAATAAGTTTAATCTAACGAGTGTCATAAAATGGTTCTTGCTCAGCATATGTATATAAATAAATGTACTTATTTATTTATTTATTTAAAATTCTTTACACTAAGCGAGCAGAACAGGCTGACTGAATTCCAGTTCCCTTGGGCATTCTCTCCCAGTTAATCTGCAGGTGAAACTGAGAATACTGTTTGGGAAATGGTATCGATAATCTGATGCCGGTCTGTGTAGAGCCTTCATCCGTATCCGGTACGACATCGGAAACCATCAAACAAGCCTACACATAACAAAGGTCGGCAAACATTCTGTTGTCTAAGATGTTGTGGATATCTATGGGCGGTATTGATTGCTTTTCATTAAGCAATCAATTCAGACACATGCTTAATTGCTTACCTAACTCTTAAGAAACTCTCATTCAAATACTCTATTTCCAAATTCCAAAAAAGAACGATAATAGTTTTACTTTACACTTTTTCATCGTTTAATTCAAGCATACTTTCAAGGTGCCATCAGGTTTGAGAGACGAGAACACTTCACCCAAAGTCGAAACGAGGCCGTCTAGTGAAGTATGGGTCTACACGTTATGGAAACTTAAGTTGGTACACTCTACGATGACAAAAGATTTTTATACAAATAGTCTATCGCTTACTTCTCTTTAACCTTGAATAATGTGAATAGACTTTATCCACTTTATCCATAACAATAATAATAGCTATATGGACAGTCAAAAGTTCCACTTAGCTAAGATCCGCGACAAGCAAAACAATAACAGAAAATTAATAATATGTGTTTTTCGGTTGGGTTTAGTGGATTTATTTGGAACTTAAACCAAAAACTTACCGAAAATCGGCCATCAACTCACCACCCACCAACCACTATACACAACACCAAACACACATTATCACTTTTCCATCTTGTAAACGACACGTGTTTCGCCCCAACACGAGGCATCTTCAGTAGACTCTACGGTAGACAACCGAAAAACACACATTATTAATTTTCTGTTATTGTTTTGCTTGTCGCGGATCTTAGCTAAGTGGAACTTTTGACTGTCCATATAGTGATGGATTTCCGCAAAGTAACGCCTGACTCCATTAATAATAATAATAGCCTCTATACAGACCGACCGTCCCGGGATCGGGCTCCCCCGGGTACTATAGTAGCTTACCTCAGCATGCGGGGCTCTGCTGGGCCTGTCGTCCATACTCCCTTCTTGGATTCACTATAATGAATTTTAATAAACCTATTTTGTTAAAAAATGACTGTTACTTGGTTCGCCACCCGTCACGTCCTGTCGATATAAAATAAATGTACCGTGGTTGTGTGCATATATGTTTTCACCTAAACATCGTACTTTATCCATTTTTCTTCTTCTAAGAGTGCCTCTCCGACTTGTGAAGGTTGGCAGCCAATTCAGTACAACTTTCCTCCTCCTTCGCGAGGTGCAGCAGTTCTGGAACACTCGCTATCCCGGTCCACTCCCTGATATTACATAGCCAAGATTTTCTTTTTCGACCAATTTGTCTTTTGCCCGCGATTTTGCGCAACATGATCAGTTGCAACAATTTATACCTGTCATGTCTTATGATATGACCCAGGTAAACAATTTTTCTACCTTTGACGGTGCAAAAGTTCACGTTTCAGCTTCACTTGTCAGAGAACCTCGTAATTGGCCACCCTTTGAGTCCAGCTTATAGCGAGCATCCGTCCATATGCCCACATTTCGAACGCTTCTATACGTTTTCTGTGGTCTTCTTTAAGCGACCAAGCCTCACATCCGTATAGAAGAACAGGCCAGATGTAACAGTGGAGCATTCTAATGCGCAAGGAAAATTTGAGGCTGCGATTACAAAAGACACGTTTCATCTTGTTGAAGGAGCTACGAGCCATTTCAATACGGATTTTTAATTATTGTTCACTTTCCCAAGATTCATTTAACCACGCACGGAGGCATTTATATTACTTTATCCATAGAGTCCACTTAAATAAATTTAAATTTGAATCTGAATTCGTAAATTTCAATATGAATTCGAAATGGTATTTATTACAATTAGAGTATGAATTGGAATTGGATTCGAAATTTGAATTGATATGTGAAACCACTAAAAATATAATGTAAAATATTTAACAGAAAAGTCCTAGAGTTAAAATATTTAGAGATAAAAGTCCTAGAGTTAAAAGTCCTAGAATTAAAAGTCCTAGAGTTAACAGTCCTAAAGTAATACCACTTTCTTTGGCGGGCGCAATGACCCATAATAAATCTTGGCGTCCACCAATAAGAGTCGCCTCTTGGATCGATCTTGCTCCAACGTCTAGCAGTCTTTAACTTGGAGCTCCTTCAGGTCTCCCTCTACGGCATTACTCCAGTACCTAGGACGACCCAGGTAAGCGCGTTTTATTGCTTGATCCTCTCATATAACGTGACAAATATTTTTCTTCATAAAAATATTCATTTTGTTGGAGAAAAACATCGTAACGTAACGGGGAAAACGTGACGATAAATCTAGAGCATACTAGCTACCTTCGCGTACCTTTTCACTGTATTTTCTTATAACGCTGATAAATGATTATTGTTTATATAATATACTTTTTCGTTCTCACAATGTATTATAATCTACGCATTTCTACAGTGTGATTCGTATTTTCTTTTCCTCAAAAATAATAGAAATTATGGCCCTATGGTTCCTTTCTATCAACTATAAAAAACAACTTACAACTTACAACCTAAAAGATTACATATGTGGACAGTCAGAATTTGAACTTAGCTAAGATCCGCGACAAGCTAAGTAAATGTTTCTGACTGTCCACATACTGATGAATTTCCTCAAAGTAACGCCTGATTTCATTAATAATTATAAAGGATTAGGATTATAAACCGCGGGTTGCATTACAACTCACAACGTGGACAAACACCTTAGAATATTTTTTTTTTCAGAGCCCATACATGTTTGTCCCACTACTGAGCATGGGCCACCATTTCTAAAGGAACAGACATGAACCCACCACCCTGTATGTGTGTGTGTGTGTGTGTATGTGTGTGTGTGTGTGTATTTATACTAGCTTTTCGGGGCCCCAAGAAGCTACGCGAGCGTTTCGGGCCTATGCATAAAAAATATAATTGAAATCGGTCTATAAATGACGATTTTGATTTTGTATGGCGACCATCTTATTTTTGCGCTTATCGGATTTCTCTCCCTTCCACCTGAATACTTGTACTTTTAGTCAAAAAGCTCTAGACAGAGAAAAATAGTTTAAAAATGGAGGAGGCTTTCACCCAAAATGGACCACACAATAAGAAAAGAAAATCTAGCAAAACCTAACAAAAAAAGTGTGGGAAATAAAGCTGTAATAATAATAATAATAATACTGAAATACATTCTCCATCTACGAAGAATAAGCTATGTAACGGTATAAGTGAAGTCGTTACAAGCATAAAGGCAGCAAACTTTATTCTTTACAGGCATAAAAATGCTATTAAAATGAGGAAACGAGCCAAGTTGAAAGCACATAGCGAGTTGTATGTTATTCAAAACAGATTCCAACAAAAGTTTGCACATTAGCATCTAAATATCATATATTTCACAGGTGTACCGTTTATACATACATATAATCACGCCTATCTCCCGTAGGGGTAGGCAGAGAGCACAGATCTCCATCCGCTACGATCCCGGCAAACCTTCCTTGCTTCCTCCACATTCGTCCATCTTTTCATCCATCCTTCCTCTCACATTCAACGTTGCAAAACGGCTTTCCTTTATTCGCTTCTCGCTCTAATGGGAATCAGGACGTGACGGGGCGAACCACGCCGTCGTGATTTTTTAACAAATTACGTTGATTAAAAATTATAACCGACCGATTGGCTCAGTGGCGCGGCCCTCCGCCCACGGAGTCAATGGTCGCGGGTTCGATTCCCGCATCGGAATAAATATTTATATGGATTTTTAAATGTTTAATCCGAGTCTGGTAACCCCCCCAATCCCCATTTCCTTTCCTGCCCCTTCCTTTCTTCTCTATCCTTTCCCTTCTTCTCCGCCAATCCACGGTCTGCCGTGCCAATGGATGCGTGGCTAGGGGCGAGCCTAGTCGTAAGCGTGCCGATCGTCCCGGGGTCGGGCTCCCCCGGGGACTATGGTGCTTTAGCTCAGCATGCAGGGCTCTGCTGGGGCTGACCTCCATCCTCCCTTGCGGCTCGTGGGATTTACTAAAGACGAATTTAATATACCTAATTTGTCGAAAATGACGGCGACGTGGTTCGCCACCCGTCACGTCCTGATTCTCACGAGAGCGAAAAGCGACCAATGACGAGCCGTTTCGCTGCGATGAATGGCAGCGGATGGAGCTCTGTGGTCTCTGCCAACCCCTGCGGGGGATAGGCGTGAATATATAAAAAAAAAATTATCATAATAAATCCTACGAGCGGCAAGAGAGGATCTCCATTTTTCTGTGTGTGGTAATTCCCCGGGCGAGCCGGCCCATTCATGCTACAGACAAATAATATGCCATTCTTGACAAAGTATTCGTCTGCAGCGTGTCTCTACCACAACAAAGTGATGACAAATTTATTTATTAGGGAACTGACGTTTGACCAAATTAATGTATTTTCTTATGTATGAAAATAAAGAATTGGAATTTGATAATATATATATATATATATATATATATATATATATATATATATATATATATATATATATATATATATATATATACTTTAAAAACTATGAAAACACTCTATAGCATTTTATACATAACACTTTTCCTTATAATCAACAAGCATTCTAGATTCACAGTTTTTGTATGCCGACAAAAGTGACTCGAATGTTTGTGAATAAAAAAGCAATTGCTTTCAACACAAGAGACGGAAAGCGACAAAGCGTTCTATACAGCCTCCGACCGAGCTGGTTTCTATTACCTAACGACGAATATGTTAGTAGTTAGGAGTCAGGGAGTATATTTGCCTAGCCGCCTTTTCGGTAGTTATAGTATTGGTACACGGGTGCGTGACCCTTAGCTATTATCATATCAGTCCTTGTCTTCTATTGCAGTAGTATTATATAATCCTGTCCTATAATCCTGTCTAAATCCATCTTTCCTTTCTCCTGCCCTTTCCCTTCTTTACAATCCTTCTCCCCTCCTCTTCGTCAATCCACGGTCCGTGTCAATGGATGCGTGGCTAGGGGCGAGCTTAGAATAAGCGCTCTGAAGCGTGCCAATCGTCCCTGGATCGGGCTCCCCGGGTAGTATAGTGCCTTAACTCAGCATGCAGGGCTTTGTTGGGAATGACCTCCATCCCCCTTTGCGGCTCGACGAATTTTAATAAACCTAATTTGTTAAAAAATGACGGCGACGTGGTTCGCTATCCGTCACGTCCTGATTTCCATGAGAGCGAGAAGCGACTAACGGAGAGCCGTTAAGCTACGATTAATGTGAGAGGAAGGATGGATGAAAAGATGGATGAGTATGGAGGAAGCAAGGAAGGTGTGCCGGGATCGTAGCGGATGGAGATCTGTAGTCTTTGCCTACCCCTACGGGAAACAGGCGTGATGTTATGTATGTAGTATGTGCATACATATCTATCGTATCGTCTCATTAGATCGTTTTCTATTCTATCATTGAAATATCCGTCGAGCCAACCATTATAGGAGTTAATATTAATTCTTGAATTTTGACCCATTTAGGGGTACGTAATCTAATTAATATTCATCGAGGCAACTGTCGTACAGTTGACATTGTTAGAAGCAGACGTTCCACTTGATACCGACCGGGGCAAAATATTTGAATTGTAAATTTCACTGTTATCAAGATAATTTTCCTTTCAATTTAGACAGATAATGTTAATGACATATAACACAGAGTTGTAAATTTAAAATGATACAGGACATAAAGATGGACGGTCAAACTTAATTTGCTAAGATGCGCAAACACATAGAGAAAAATAATATTGTGTGTTTGCTAAAAAGTGTATACAGAATTAAATACCAACCGAGAAACCCGCCAACCTATATCAGTGACGTGATTTTATTTCATTTTCACAATCTTATATATGCGTCCTGCCCGTACTCTCTTACGGTGTTGGAACGTGGACACTGACAGTCTGTCTCCTCGACAAACTCAAAGTCGCTCAGAGGGAATTTGAAATGAAGAAATTCGCCGGAGAACCAGAGTCACCGACATAGCTGAAGTAGACAAGGTAGTGGCAATGGGCTGGACACGTTTGTCGGAGAGCCGACAATCGTTCGAGTAGACGAGTGCTTGAGTGGAGACCGCGACTCGGTAAACGTAGTGTGGGACGCCCTCCTGCTAGATGGAGCGACGATCTGCGCAAGGCGGCTAGCAGTGACTGGATGCGTGTAACCGAAGATCGGGTTAGGTGGCGCGCCTAGGGTGAGGCCTATGTCCAACAGTGGACTGCCGCGGGCTGATATTGATATTGAATCTTATATCATTGTCATTTATAACCCATAACTTTCCTTACCTTGATTGCTTTCCATCAGGTGACACGCTTGCTTGTTTTCCGTCTTATCCCATAAAAAAAACAACAAATATTTAATATTATTTTTCTTAATAATTAAATCATATATCTATCTATCATACCTCTCATATATCTATCGTACTGATTACATCACTTTCCTTCTTATGTTTTCCTCTTAAATTAAACTTTATAAATGAAGGTAGTTTAAAAACAGCAATGTATATATTCCCCATTCATTTCCAAGTATCCTAATAACTACGAAAAGTATGCCAGTGACGGGATGAAATTAAATTTCACTTGTAGGACAACGCCTTTATATATGGCGCAAAAACTGATTTTTCACATATCGCGACGGGCGACATGTACTAGGATTTGCTGTGGTCCAAGTCAAAAGAAATATCGATTTGAAAAATATATACGCCATAAAGTTTTAATGTTTGTTACCTGAACTAAACTAATTTGTATTTTTCAATGACTCACATTCGAGGTGTTTGAGAACATCTGAAAATTTAATATTAAAAATGCCTGTTCATCATATCAAATTCTTTGACTAATCTTTCACAGTACAGGTTGTTCGGTTATGGAATTTGTTACCGCTGCGAAGTCAAGCTAAGTCTCTCCCAATTTACAAAAAGCTTGTCAAAAATCACTATCTATCTTTATAAATATCTTTATCTACCTTTTTATCATTTGTTATTCTCTTTTATTTACATAATTTTCTCTTAATAACAATATTATTAATATAAAAAAAAAATCTATAAAAATAATATTATCATTAGGGTTATTAATCCTTCGTGGCGGGATAAACCAAGCACATGAAGGATTATGCTATTATTATTATTATCATTATTTTCATTTGTTATTATTATTAACCTTATTAATAATAAAGTGTTATCTAGTAAAAACTGGATTCGGAAGGACAACCTTCCCTACCTTTACTTCCGTCTTAAAAAATTTAAAATATTATTCATACTTTTATCTGAAAGCAGAGAACCAATATGCACCCACAACCTTACTATTGCAAAAATAGTACTAAACAGTGTCGTTTATAAATAAAAAAAATCTATGAAATCAAATAACCAAATAAATTTGTTGTTCATGTACGATAAAATAAATTTGATGTTCATGTACGATCAAATAAATTTGTTGTTCATATACGATCAAATAAATTTGTTGTTCATGTACGATCAAATAAATTTGTTACTTTTACAACATGACCGCTTTACATAAATATTCAACACTTATTAAATATTTTGCCCGCTAACTCTTAATTATTGCGTTCCGCTCTGAATTGTCAACATTATATTAATTTCGTGTCGTGCCATGTGAATCGGTGCATAATGTACGTGCGGGCGTCGGATTATCTTGTTCGTGTTTGGCGGTTAGCTTAAAGCTCTTTTGTTGAGACTGAAAAAGTCGTTAAAAGCATGCGCCTATCAGCACCGTGCAGCTTTTTCGCTTGGAAAATTGGTTAAAAATATAAAGTGAGTTATTTAAGTCTAGTCTTAATTTCGGGACTCTGAGTACTAGTATTAATAATGTCATCCTAATTGAATTAATACAATTGGATAAAATCATACCTAAAAGGCCGGCAACGCTTCCGCGACTCCTGCGGTGTCGCGGTTGTCCATGGGCGGCGTTGATTGCTTTCCATCAGGTGACACGCTTGCTCGTTTGCCCTCCTATCTCGTAAAAAAAATTGGACCTTTGTATTCCAACACCACTGTACAAAACGCGATGACACAGAAAAGTAATATCATTTGATGTCGATAATACCTGGGTTGAGGCATCTCTGTATTAGCTTCTTCCTCTTGACCGCATATAATGTTGGGCTGTTAGTATTGTTGATGACCAATATCTCACCGACCGACTAGATTATTTGGTACCGCAGAGGGATATCTCATCTCTCAGCATCTTTTATCGATTTTATCGTGGGAGACGAGATCAAAGTACAACAACTCCGCTGGATGGGTCACGTTATGCGAATGGGAGAGCTATAAAACGCCTACCTGAGGCGGCCCGAGGGCCATCACCCGGTCGGCCATCCCAGGTACCATTGGAGTAATGCCGTGGGGAAAGACTCAAAGGAACTCTAAGTCGGGAACTGGCAGACGGTGACGCAATATCGGTCCAAGTGGCGACTCATTTTGGGTCATCGCGTCTGCCTAAGTAAGTAAGTACCATAGGGAGTACTTATAGGAATTATTTGGAATTTATTCAGCTGAATTCCACCACCGCACAACTCGCCACAAAGAAAAGTTTTATCCCCACCATCTCGACAAATGGTGATCCAGTAAGATACGTTTTTCCAGAAATTTCTATCCACGCAGCACTATCCTATGGAACCAGCTACCTCCAGCGGTGTTTTAAAATCTGTACGACATTGGAACCTTTAAAAAACAAGCCTATATATTTATTTTCTAGCAACGGTTTTGCAATACTTATGTCTATGGATGGCGTTGATTGATTTCCATTCCATGATTGATTTGCCTTCAATCTCATAAGAAAGAATATTTGGAAGTGTGGTACTTCCAAGATAGAGTTGGCCTATGGATGCTACCATGACTCTACCATTATAAAAAGTATTTTATTTATTAACTTAGCCGTTCACATGTTCATATGTGCCGAAACGTGGACGCTGCTTCACAAGCTCGGAGTCGCTCAGAGAACTATGGAGAGAGCTATGCTCGGGGCCTCTCTGACAGATATGATTTGACATAAACAAATCTGTCAGAGAACTAAAGTCACCGATATAGTCTTTCGAACTAGCAAACAAAACTGGTAATGGGCTGGTCACGTTCGTCGGAGATCCGACAATCGTTGGAGCAGACGAGTGCTGGAGTGAAGACCGTGTCTCGGCAAACATAGTGTGGGACGCCCACCCCGACTAGATGGTGCGACGATCTGCGCAGGGAGGCTGGTAGAGACTGGATTCGTGTAGCCATAGATCGGGCCAGGTAGTACTTTTTGGGGGAGGCCTATGTCCAGCAGTGGACCGCAGGCTGTTTATGCTGTTGTTGTTGATGTTCATATGTATTAAATTAATTAAAAACTTCTTAATAAAGTATTTTCATATCTTAATATATGATAAAAGATATCCTCAATCTTAAAATGTTCACGACGATGCAGATTCATCTTTGAGGAAGACAAATGAGCAAATCAGAGTGATTGAGACTCGTATACCAATTTCCGATCAATCAGATCTTGGAGTTAAAATGGGACAATTCCACAGATTGACAGAGCACATTTTGCTAAAAACCTTAATAAAATATTCCCAATTAATCAGGGAAATTTTACTTAATTAACTAGCTACAATAAAAAAATACTTGATTTGAATTTGAAATTGAATTTGAATTTGAATTTGAATTTGAATTTGAATTTGAATTTGAATTTGAATTTGAATTTGAATTTGAATTTGAATTTGAATTTGAATTTGAATTTGAATTTGAATTTGAATTTGAATTTGAATTTGAATTTGAATTTGAATTTGAATTTGAATTTGAATTTGAATTTGAATTTGAATTTGAATTTGAATTTGAATTTGAATTTGAATTTGAATTTGAATTTGAATTTGAATTTGAATTTGAATTTGAATTTGATGTTGAATTTGAATTTGAATTTGAATTTGAATTTGAATTTGAATTTGAATTTGAATTTGAATTTGAATTTGAATTTGAATTTGAATTTGAATTTGAATTTGAATTTGAATTTGAATTTGAATGTTGAATTTGAATTTGAATTTGAATTTGAATTGGTTGAATTTGAATTTGAATTTGAATGTTGAATGTTGAATTTGAATTTGAATTTGAATTTGAATGTTGAATTTGAATTTGAATTTGAATTTGAATTTGAATTTGAATTTGAATTTGAATTTGAATTTGAATTTGAATTTGAATTTGAATTTGAATTTGAATTTGAATTTGAATTTGAATTTGAATTTGAATTTGAATTTGAATGTTGAATTTGAATTTGAATTTGAATTTGAATTTGAATTTGAATTTGAATTTGAATTTGAATTTGAATTTGAATTTGAATTTGAATTTGAATTTGAATTTGAATTTGAATTTGAATTTGAATTTGAATTTGAATTTGAATTTGAATTTGAATTTGAATTTGAATTTGAATTTGAATTTGAATTTGAATTTGAATTTGAATTTGAATTTGAATTTGAATTTGAATTTGAATTTGAATTTGAATTTGAATTTGAATTTGAATTTGAATTTGAATTTGAATTTGAATTTGAATTTGAATTTGAATTTGAATTTGAATTTGAATTTGAATTAATTATTATTATTAATTGAATTTGAATTTGTTTTTTAAATTAATTGAATTTGAAATTGAAATTTTTTTACAAACAATTACTCAAACACTATGGTAAAGACGATAAAAGATGCTGAGAGATGCGTCATTTCTCCGGAATGCCAAAATTTAATTCCTCGGATATGCGACCGCCTGTTTGGTTGTGTATTGTTCACTTCAGTTGATTTCATTTTGAAAATATTAAACTTTCATACACGATTATAATTCACTTAAGCGCTTTAAACCCTAAAAGCATTGTCACGTGTGATGCAATTTAATAATTGCGAGTGATCGCGGACACTTTGTGACATGTGCAAGTTGGAAGCGTTTCAAAAATAAAGTAATAAAGGCTAAAATTATTTCATATTTTATTGGCTCAGTGGCGGGGCCTTACGCCCGGGCAGTCAATGGTCGCGGGTTCGATCCCCGCATCGGAATAAATATTTAGGAATTATAAACACTGCGATGATTGATAGCGGACAGAGCTCTGTGGTCTCTGCCAACCCCTGCGGGGGATATATATATATATATATATATATATATATATATTGCTTGCATGATTTTGCACCTCCGTCAAAATTAGGGGGTTGTTGCCTTAATGTTCTAGTTTGGTGGATGGAAGGATGATCATCATCATAAACAGCCTGCGGTAATCCAACACTGGACAAAAATCTATTAAGAAGCGCCACCAAGTTCGATCTTTGGCTTCTCACATCCAACTCCTGCTAGCCGTTCTACGCAGACGGCCGCATCAGCTAGCCAGGGGCGTCCCGCGTTTACTGGGACGCGGTCTCTACTCCAGCACTGGTTTGCTCCAACGATTGTTGGATCTCCGACAAACGTGACCAACCAATTGCCACTTCAGTTTGCTAATTCGAAAGGCTATGTCGGTGACTTTAGTTCTCTGGCGGATTTGTTCATTCCGAATCATATCTACCAGAGAGACTCCGAGCATAGCTCTCTCCATATAATATAGAATGTTCTATTATTCACAGGAGAAGTTAATTGCAAGTCGGTATAATTGCCCCGGGCCACTCAATTCGTCCCAAGGAGTACTTTGTTCCCGGAATGACCACAATAAATTCGACGGGCGTTTAACTCGCAATTTATCGTTCCTTATCTTGACCACGGAGCATTAGCAGAGGCAAGGCTTGGCCGTTTTAGTGGCTTTATATTGCACTACTACGCAGACAACTTGCCTAGGGAGAATAATGTTAAGTAACAATTTATATAAACTACAATATATGTACGTCCAAACTTATATAGCATTTTATTTACGAAAGACTACTTTTAAAAATAAAAAAAAAATATATTTGCCCGAATAAGATGACAAAACTATTTTAAACTTTTATATTAAACTTTATTATGTTATAGTAAACTTTTTAATAGTGGTAGATCCACGCTGCAGACGAATACTTTGTCAAGAATGACATAATATTTGTCTGTAGCATGAATGGTCCTGCTCGACGAGGGAAGGACCACACTACCGCAGAAAACCGGCGTCTGAGTGGTAGCTTACCTACAACGCTTCGTACGGTGAGCGGCTGAGTTCCGGAGGCCCAACACCCTTCCCGTCCCATTCGCACTCCTATAATAACACTTTCCTTAAAGGTCAGCAACGCTTCCGTACTGCCTATGGCGCTGCGCCAGTCTATGGGCAGCATTGATTGCTTTCCATCAGGTGACACGCCTGCTCGTTTGCCTTCCTATCCCATAAAAAAAACTTACATTATACTCAATTATTAATACATGAAATACTATAATCTTATCCTAGGCAAAGAAAGTGGCTCAGTTTTTGCTAACAGGGGAAAGGATTCCCCTGTAGCGCTGATTTTTAACCTTTCCCGTAAGATCTTATGTGGGAGTTGACATACGTGCGTGCGTAAGTGTGTGCGTGTGTGTGTGTGTGTGTGCGTGCGTGCGTGCGTGCGTGCGTGAGTGCGTGTGTGTGAGTGTGTGTGTGAGTGTGAATGACTGTTTATAATATTTCTTTAGATTTAATAGATTTGAAATAGAATGAGAAAAATCCATAAGAGTGAGATTAGGGTTTCCTTTGTGACCGGAGGGATATAATAGACGGCTGATAATTTGTTAGGGAAGAAAGAAATCACGAAAAACCCCATGGTCTCACTAGCAGTTAGGCGTGGTACCATCTTGTTGAAAACATGTACTTCATGAGTAATGGCAATATTCTTTTAATGCTAGCACAATCTAATCAATATACACGAGTTTAATGATTAATCGACTTATAACCAAATTCTGCCACGGGACATCCCGTACTAATCAAGAAACAATTTTTACAGCCCGCCTCTAGGTCACATCCATTTTATATAGTTTCCCCTTGTAACAGGATTTCTCGCAAATGCCTTCCATAAATACATAACGACCCAATCAAGATCACATCTCGCTGCAGTCAAGACAACTGGTTTATGTAAATTGGTTTGAATATCAGATTTCAGTTGAATGAACTTGCGGTCTAATGCAGATGTCATATATGAAAATCATTTTAAATTAGGGATGTGCCTATATTCGAATTATCGAGACGAATCGAATTCGAATAATTCAAATTTCAAATCGAACTTTCGAATAATTCAAACTATTCGAACAGTTAGAATTATTCATTTGAATAACTCATTTGATTGGAATGCTTGGAATAGTTTGAATCATTCAAATTATAAAATTCATATGAAAAAATTAAAAGAAAATATGTTCGTTTTTTACTACCAATTTTATTATATTATTAATTTCAACAATTATCAGTCACACTCACACATACTACGAACTACGAACTATACGAATAGTTCACATTAATCGAACATTCGAATATAAGCATTCGAATCGATTAGATTCGGACGCTATTCGCGCACCTCTACTTTAAATTATTTAAATATACAATCCATATGATTTTTCCCGCCGACTTACATCAGTGACGTTGTGTTATTATTTAATTTCTATAATCTTATATTATTATCAGTTATATTGTTTGATTGTGGTGGCGCATTATACAATATAGTTCGATTAAGGCGTATAAGTGAAGTGATATGAAATAAACACGTATATACCGTGACTTTTTAAGTTGACTGAAAAACTCCATAGAAGGTTTTGGTAGAATGGCCACCATTTTATTAAGATGTAACGTGACAAGAAAACTAGTACATTTCAAGATATTTGATATTATTATATTTCACTTGACACTGGCATAATAGTTATGACTAATTGTTATCAAAGAATACAAAATATATAATATCCTTTAAGAATATTTTATATGTTGAAATCTCACAGATATGAACACTGATCGGTTGATAAAACAATACATATTTAATTAATAAATCGTCGAAGCAATTTCAGGGGAAGTCTATCAACTTTTACGGGTTCCCCTTTATGGCCCAGAGGATTTACCCCGAGTCGGTCTCTTCACACCCCGTTAGATTGTATGCCGACGCTATTGGATTTTCTATTCAGTTACCAAAATTTTATTTTGAAAAACGTTTATAAAATATATTTCAAGCGCAAATAACAACATCGTTAATATAAAAAAAAATCGGAGACAGTCTGAGGACTGCCGACAGAAGTGAAAAATCAAAACTGTATTTTGAAATTTTAAACTAATTGTAATATTAGTAACATATTTAGTACTCGTTGTTGTACTGCATAATGATCTAACAATTCAACAATTGAAATAATCAAATAAAAACACTGCTAGATGGTGCGACGATCTGCGCAGGGCGGCTGGCAGAAACTGGAAGCGTGTAGCCGAAGATCGGGCTAGGTGGCGCTCCATGGAAGAGGCCTATGTCCAGTAGCGGACTGCCGCAGGCTGTTGATGATGATGATGATGAATTAAAACACAATATAAAGAACAACGCAAAGTATACACACAAAGAACTTTCCACGTAAAAAATTAAACGTTATTTGTACATAACACTAATATTATATAATACGTGAGGGTTAACACTCTGACGTTTCGTATGTATATCTAATATTAGATATACATACGAGAACTATACATATATCTAACACAAAGAGTGTGCTCCTACCTCTGTTTGACTCTGTATGTATCTCCCTTTATCGTTTTCATCGGTACGTATTTAAGGGGAACAGTGAAAAAATACGTATAGAAAAATATCATCGTCCACAGCCTTTGTCAGACTACCAACATCGTTTGCCGAACGAAAAGGTTCACGTGTTGCTTTTTATCCTTTTCAGTTCCGTGTGTGTTACTGTAATTTTTTTCGTACATTTGTATTACGTGGAAAACCACACTGCAGACGAATACTTTGTCATGAATGGCATATTATTTGTCTGTACCGAGAATGGGGTCGGTCCAGGCATGTACCACACTTCCGAGAACGGGCGTCTGAGTGGTAGCTTAGCTACCGCGCCTCGTCCGGTGAGCGCTTGTTCCGGACGCCCAATCGCCCTTCCCTCTCCCACAATAACACTTTCCTTATAGGCCGGCATTGCGTCTGCACTGCCTATGGCACTGCGGATGTTTTTGGGCGGCGTTGATTGCTTTCCATCGGGTACCACGTCTGCTCGTTTGCTATCCTATTCCTAAAAAAAGAAAAGTAATGTGGGTTAGCCTTCCCTGAAATTACTGTACGAAACGCGATTATATGGAAAAGTCTTCCTATGAGACGACGTTATGGCTGATGGGAAGTAACCTAGGAGGAAGATGGAATTAAATTCCTCCTACACACTATGTGATATTTTTTTTTTATATATATTCACGCCTATCCCTCGCAGGGGTTGGCAGAGACCACAGAGCTCCATCCGCTGCCATTCATCGCAGCGAAACGGCTCGTTATGGTCGCTTTTCGCCCTCGTGAGAATCGGGATGTGACGGGTGGCGAACCACGTCGCCGTCATTTTCGACAAATTAGGTATATTAAATTCGTCTTTTAGTGAATCCCACGAGCCGCAAGTGAGGATGGAGGTCAGCCCCAGCAGAGCCCTGCATGCTGAGGTAAGGCACCATAGTTCCCGGGGAGCCCGACCCCGGGACGATCGGCACGCTTACGACTAGGCTCGCCCCTAGCCATGCATCCATTAGCACGGCAGACCGTGGATTGGCGGAGAGGAAGGGAAAGGATAGAGAAGAAAGGTAGGGGCAGGAAAGGAAATGTGGATTGGGGGGGGGTTACCAGACTCGGAATAAACATTTAAAAATCCATATAAATATTTATTCCGATGCGGGAATCGAACCCGCGACCATTGACTCTGCGGGCGGAGGGCCCCGCCACTGAGCCAATCGGTCGCCGTCTTGATATTTCTAATATTATTAGCACTGTTTTATTAAAAATAATAAATAATATATATTTAGTTAAAACATTAAATCCTTCATTAGAATAAAATCTAGTGTTAACGAGGCAAGAAGGCGGACAAAAGCCTTATAAATAAATATTAAGGTATGACCTTAATTCTGTCATGAACGGAACTCTTTACCGCGATTCAATTTCATCGCGTTATGATTAGGTGGAAATGAGAATGGAGGGGGGTGGGGGGGTATAAAAAGAAAACGCTATATCAAAAATTGTGCCATTTCCTGCGCGTGGAGTCGAGGTAATTGATTTAAAAGCTGCCACTTGTAAAAGATACAGTTTTATAATATTACTTTTACATAAATAAATACATTTTTATCCATCAGTATGATATATAATATGTATGAATGTAAGCTCCTTTGCAAAAAAAGGCCACCTTACAGTCATTGGCTTTTCGATGAATAATATTAATATTTTTAGTATGTAACTTAGATGACTAGAAGTTTATTTTTTAGAATTGTTTTTTAACACTTAAATGCTAGAATCGGTGTTTTAGTAAATGTGAACAGAGATCCGTGTGAAATTGGACATTTTTATGGGTACATTTGAGGCTACGATTATTTTTATAAAAACTATTATTTACTTTTTTTTTAAATACTTTATTGTACACATAAAACAAGACATACAAGACTTAGAAGGAAATAAGATGTACAAAGGCCAACTTATCTTAAAATTAAGTTTTATTCCAGCAAACCCAGGAGGAGGAAAGAGAGATGAGATAAGATGTGAAGATAAAAATAAGTATAATTTAATAAAAAAAGACATTAAAAAAGTAAAAATTATATAAATACCCATTAACATTTAGCACATAATGTTAAGATCTGTATTTATAAGGTCCAGATACCCAGACGCAGACTCTCAAGAAGGATAAGAAGCTACTTGTCACTGATCGAAAACCTAACCTAACCCATAAAAATATTCACGCCTATGCCCCGCAGGGGTTGGCAGTGACCACAGAGCTCCATCCGCTGCCATTCATCGCAGCGAAACAGCTCGTCATTGGTCGCTTTTCGCCCTCGTGAGAATCAGGACGTGACGGGTGGCGAACCACGTCGCCGTCATTTTTCGACAAATTATAAAATAAAATAATATAATATAAATTATAAAATAAAATAAAAACTTAACCCATAAAAAAATAAAAAAAAGGCAATTAGCAAGAGACAGCCCAACAGCGGCTGGTTCTCTTATCGGAGGCCAAGAGATACTTTGGCTGGTTGTGCCTCGATATAAGTAAGTAATAAATACATAATGTTATAATCTATGAACCACTAGAATCCTTAAATACAAAAATATTCTCTCTGTAAAATATGACCACATAAAATTCCATGCAAATATGAGCTGTTGTATATTTTGGCGCACATCCAAAGGTCGTTCGTCCGTACACGCTGGGATTTGTTTTGACACTTTAATAAAAAAACAATTAAATACAACATGGTTTGTAGCAACCGATATCAAAGACTTTAGAAATTACTTTTAACCCTTAAATGCATGGTTTTTTATTGCGGCCTGGAAAAAATGTTTCCTGGTAGGTATTTAGGTACATATAACATAAATTGGTATTTATTATGAAAAAATATGTATGTAGACAATTGGCATAGCGTTGCCAAATTGCGTTAAATAACGTTAAATAACGCTATAAAATAACGTGAAACGTGGTATGTATACATTTGACAACAAGATGCATTTAAGGGTTAACAATGACAGAAAAAGAATATTATTATAACAACATCTATAAACCTATTTTGTTTTAAAAATACTGGCAGGTTTTTCAAAATGATAAAACCATTATATGGAGAAAAAAAAATATTGAAAAAACTAGCCTCGGATCAAATAAAACAGAAATTGCTTCATTGGTCATTTCTGTATGGATGGGATACTAACAGTATAAATTGAGATGGCTATCAAAAAGAAAAAGGAACGATGAAGAACGTTCCGTGCCTATAAAACGTCCAGACATACTTGTATATAGATCCGATTGGTTTAAATACTGGACCAACAATGTTAAATTGCATACGCAAAACCGATTTCACCGATCGGCTTGATTCTCTAGCGCTGCGGAGGGATTTTTTACCGCTCTCAGCATTTTTTATCGCTTTTGCTCCGAGGAGTTGTTTGGGACAATTCCTGCCGCCGAATTCCACAACCGCACAACTCGCGGTAAAGATAAGTTTTATCCCCACTATCAGGATGAGTGATCCAGTACGGTGCGTTTCTCCCGAATCTTCTTTCCACGCACCACCACTCTGTGGAACCGGCTACCTTCAGCGGTTTTTTCGAACCGATACGACATTGGCACCTTCCATAAGCAAACATACAAATACTTGCGTTGTCGCGGATTTATATGAGCGGCCTTGATTGCTTTCCATCAGGCGACACGTTTGCTCGTTCCCCATTATTCCCATAAAAAAAAATGGAAAGTCAATTGCTTTGCTACAAAAATCTTTTTGCGAAGTAATTCTTGCATTTCTCCCCAAATTTTTATAAAAAACCAGATCTAATGATGCCAAGAAAACATTTTACTGAAAAGCCAACAACAAAATATAATCGCAAAGATTGTTTGTTATAAGCCTTATCAGACAAACGCACAATACGTGAAAAACAATACGAACTATCTCTATATTGGTACGTAATAAAAATACAAGCCTTTGTTCTCTAGCTTGCCATTCTTCATGGCATCGACTAATCAAAGGATACTAAAACATTTCATGGATAAAACTTATTAAGTCTTTGTATATTTCTAATACATAAAGGAAAGCGGTAAACGAACGAGTAAGATATTCACAATAAGGCTCTTTTTCGATTGTAGAAACTGCTTTACCGACATGTCAACATGTTTTATCTAATAAGCCTAATGACGATCCCATCCAAGAACACGTTGTATGCTAGCATGGCCATATTTAAGGTAAATTTATGACGTAATAAATGACCACATTCTTCTTGTGGGTAATAACTGGGTTATAAAAAAAGCATCAGTTATTACCCACAAGATATTGTATATAGGGTAGGCGGAGACAACAGATCTCCAACCGCTACGACCCCGGAACTTCCTTGCTTCTTTCACACTCATCCATCTTTTCATCCATCCTTCCCCTCAAATTCATCGTAGCAAAACGTGGAATATTCCCAGGATGTAACTGAAGGGTGACGAACCATGTCACCGTCATTTTTTAACATGTCATAGCGAATCCCACAAGCCGCAAGGGAGGACGGAGATCAGCCCAGCAGAGCCCTACATGCTGAGGTAAGGCATATTATAGTACCCGAGGAGCCCGACCCTGGGACGATCGGCACGCTTGCTACTAAGCTTGTCTCTAGACACGCAACCATTAGCGCGGTAGACTGTGGATTCGCGGAGAGGTAGGGTAAAGGATAGAGAAGACAGGAAAGAGCAAGGTAAAGAAAAGAGTGATTTAGACAGAATGATAGGGATATGATTCTACCGCAACGAAAGACAAGGTGTGATACCGTAGTAGCTCGGGAGGCCGAGGTCGTGTACCAATACCATAATTACTGAACAGGAGGCTGGGCCAAGATACTCCCTGATCGGAATTTGTATTTTTTTTAAACCCATGTGTCGGACTCCTTTAATCGTTTATTTTTTAAATTTATTCGTCCAATTAAAAAAGTATATTCCTTATTCTGAAAAAAAAAGCGTCTTCCAATTTCACGCCTCGGAGTTTTATCCGTCATCTGATGAAACAATAAATCAGCGATTTCATTCGCGGAGGGACCCCTGCTTCAATTTGTTTTATTCCATTGTGCGGGTCCGAAAGGATCAACTTGGCTCGCAATTTTTACACGTCCTCTTTGATTACCTACCGCTGTAATGCTCGATCTTATAAGACTTTCTCGTTTATCGAGCGACGTGACAAATAGCTATTGATTTTCAATATGTCTATCCCATTTGACTGGAATATTTAAATGTTTTATGAGTTCTATTATATTCCTGTAAAAGGAGAATTAATACATCGATTATATTCCTCTAATAGGAAAGTAAATGTTTCGAAGGATAATTATGATCATATTATATATCAATATTAATTAATATCAGCTCACGGCAATCCACTGCTAGATCCTCTATCCATGGAAGTAAAGGTGTAAGGGCCTTACAAGGCAAGATAATAAGTAATATTCTGTGACTGCATTAATATTTCGTGGATGAGCTGCAGCTAAGGAGGCAAAAAGCCGCATGCGGTTAGCGAGCCGAGGGTTGCCGACCACTTGTCTATCAATCAACAACCTGCGGCAGTCCACTGCTGAATATAGACCCCTCCCAAGAAGCACCACCTAGCCCAGCCTTCTGCTTCACGCATCCAGTCTCTGCTATCCGCCTTAAGCAGATCGTCGCTCCATCTAGCAAGGGGGGCATCACACACTATGCTTTCCGTATCGCGGACCACACTCCAGAACTCGTCTGTTCCAACGGTTGTCGGTTCTCCCCATTGCCACTTCAGTCTGCTAACTTGAAGAGCTATGTCAGTATTGATCTTATATATGAGGATGTTAATATTGTAAGAAGAATAATCGGAGGTGATTAGTTGTTTGGAAAAATTATTTAATCCAAACAATAACAATATAACAATTGCTTTCCATCAGACGACACGCTTGCTCGTTTGCCTGCGTATCTTTCAAAAAATATCAAAAACTGATCACTACCATCAGTTCCACTACCATCTAGATGATCATTTTTCCCGAAATTTTTCCCCCGAACCAGTTACCTTTAGCGGTTATTCTGAATCGATCCAACATCACAATGTCAACTTACAAGTCCAGATATTTCTCGAAGGACAACGCTTCCACCATGCATTTTGTGTTGCAGATATCTATGGGCGGCGTTGATTGCACTTGCACTTGCACATCAGGCGATACACTCGCTCGTTTGCCCTCCTATCCCATAAAAGAATATAGCTCAGATGTTATGATATTAATTTATTTAAATCACAGTTAGTTACACGTATAAAATATTTGAATTATTTGTTTTTACAATATCATTGTGTCAACTAACCAAACCGAATCCATTAACTAACCTAAAATACCTTAAAATTTTTTCATGTTTTTATATATTAAATTATTAACCAGCTTTATTTTCAAGCAATTTGAATTTGCAGCAAATTGAATTCGAAAGCACAATCCAGACTGTTTCGCTTCCGCAAAATAACATGATGTTTTATATCGTTCAAATGGATACCCTTCCGGGTTTATACGAATAGCTGGACCAACGTCACATCCGGTTTTCAAAAGGGATGCTGAATGGTGGAATAGTGAAAGAATAATAAAGTTTTTGCTTTGGATGCAGTTCATCTTTCTATGTTTTTATTGTACGCTTTTAATTCCTACTTTTACAATCCATATGTACTAAATATAAGTTCTCCATTATCATCATCATCAACAGCCTGCGGCAGTCCACTGCTGGATATAGACGTTCCCCAAAAAGCGCCACCTAGCCCGATAATCCGCTTCACGCATCCAGTTTCTGCCAGCCGCTCCTGCGCAGATCGTCGCAACATCTAGCCGGGGGGCATCCCACACTACGTTTGCCGAGACGCGGTCTCCACTCCAGCACTTGTCTGCTCCAATGACTGTCAGATCTCCGAGGTGACCAGCCCCACCTTAGTTTAAATAGGTTAAATAACATTATTTTTATGAATTGCTTGCTGTATGTGGAAAGATCCTATGAATACTTATAAACTTTTTATATTTCACCTAACGACGAGGGATGTCTCATCTCTCAGCATCTTTTATCGTTTGTACCACAGAGGACTCGTAACCCGAGGAATAGTTGGGAATAATTCCCACCGCTGAATTTCACTACCGCACAATTCGCATCGGAAAACTATCATCCCCACCATCCGGATGAGTGGCGATCCAGTCCGCACTGGATTACCATTCATCCAGATGCACTATCGTGGTAGCGTTTTGTGGTAGCTGTAAATACACGGCAACCAAATATTGGAACAACTTGCCACCACCTCTTCGTGACTTGCATACAATAAATATATATATAAAAAAAATACAAAAATCTAATTTTAAAGTGGTTCGCGATCTGACCACGTTGGTTCTTGCTGAAAACCAGCGCCGGGTGCTCCAATAGTGCGCCCGGCATATGCTGAGCAAGAACCATTTTATGACACTCGTTAGATTAAAATTATTTTCTTTTTGTTTTGTGTACTTATTTGTATATAAAATATTATTAAGGATTTAATTTTAGTCATTGTAAAAGAAATTGTCATAAATCAAGTTTTTCTATTCTTTTTCTATTCTATTATATAGATGATAAGGCATTTTTACCGAAACTTCGTTCCATGTACCACAACTTGATAGAAACAGCTTATTTATTAGTTAAAGAAGAAATTACATAAAAGCTCTCTTCGAAAAATGTATTTCCACAAATGTAACGCCTGATTCCTTTTATATAAATGTATGTGGCATGTGGCTCAAAACAATATTTTTAGTTGTAAACACTTTTATTTAATTTTTTTCTTAACACACTTGACACATTTTATTTCATTTGACACTAATTCTTTTGTGTTGCCACATTTTTATACTATTCTTCCATAGACAAACTAGAAACAAAAAGCTAAAGTAAAATAAATCTTAAATTAACCACATGTATATTGTTATACAATTGCAACGACAGCCACATATAATATAATTTCTTGAAAATGTTACACAGCGTTATCTTTTATCTAATTAGTATGAGGAAGCTGTTACGGTGTAGGAAGTAAGTAACATTTGTTATGTAGCAAGTATACAGGATGTGACGTGCAATGTTCAAGACGGACTTGCAGACAACGGTAATGCAGCTGAAGTTGGAATGATGCCAGCGCGTTTCGGAAAATAAGAAACGAATTTGCTAACATTCACTATTCTTGATTTATACGACGATAGTGGTAGAGCCACGCCGCAGACGAATACATTGTCGAAAATGGCATATTGTTTGTCTGTAGCATGAATGGGCCGGCCCGCCCGGGGAAGTACCACACTTACGCAGAAAATTGGCGTCTGAGTGGTAGCTTAGCTAGGGCGCTTTGTACGGTAAGCGGCTAAGTCCCAGATACCCAGCACCATCCCCCTCCCCTCCCCTCCCACTCCCATAATGACACTTAAAGGTCGGCAACGCTTCCGCACTGCCTATTGCGCTTCAGATGTCTATGGGCGGCGTTGATTGCTTTCCATCAGATGACACTTCTACTCGTTTCCCTTCCTATCCCATAAAAAAAAGAAACATGTTACGCCATACATAAATAAAGCTAATATAATAAAAATGAGACACTGCAGGGAGCTTCATTTCGAGCTACCCTTCTATTTGGTATGATTAGTTATGAATCCCCATCATATTTATATAATAAATTAACATGGTCCCATAAACGAAATAGCGCTGGCGATACCAGAGCGTCTAGGTCATTGCTGGTTGTTCCTCGCCACTGCTCAGCTGCGTTTCGTGGTAGCTTTAAATACACCGCAACCAAATGTTGGAACAACTTGCCACCACCTCTTCGTGACTTGCATACAATAAATATATTTAAAAAAAATACAAAAATCTAATTTTAAGTATGCAGTCAGGAACTTGTTCTTTTGGACGCGGTGAATTTAGTACATGACTTTGTGTTTTTTAATTCCATTGTACTGTACACATACACGTGTATTTATGTGTATGTGTATATGAGTATGAGTAGTTATATATATGGATGTATTTGTATGTACGAGTGTGTCAGTATGAATATCGTCACTGTGGTCCGCGATCAGACCACGTTGGTTCTTGCTGAAAACCAGCGCCGGGTGCTCCAATAGTGCGCCCGGCATATGCTGAGCAAGAACCATTTTATGACACTCGTTAGATTAAAATTATTTTCTTTTTGTTTTGTGTTTTTATTTGTATATAGTATATTATTAAGGATTTAATTTTAGTAATTGTAAAAAAATGGTGTCATAAATAAAGTTTTTCTATTCTATTCTATTCTACATTATACCATTTGACATGTAAATAAATTGATAAAATGAAGGTATAAGAAAATATTGAATTAACATTTTTACTCATGAATTAATTCAAATAAAACACAATTTAAAAATTGAATAACAAGATTTATTTCATCCGAGGAGGAAATAAGCTTTTTCTTTCATTACATTTGTTTGTTTTGAAGATATAACTCGGAGATGTAACATTAAAGAAATTTAGCCTCCAAGTTGGGACAAATACCATTTACATCTTCAATGAATTTTTGTATTTATTTTAAATCGATAAAAGATTTAGTATTAATACAGGTTTTTTTATATCAGCGTTGTTTTACACTTGTATTTTATCCCAAAAAAAATGTTTTATTTTAAAAAATAGTTTTTTAAAATAACAAACATTTCTTTTGGGAAAAAAAAATTTAACGCCTTTTTTATTAAAGTACCATAAAAATACTCATAGCATTAATTTCACTATACCCATTAAAATGTCCATTTTCACACGGAATTCATTTTACATTGACTAGGTTTCTAGGATTTAAATGTTAAAAAAATTCGAAATTGAAGCTATAGTCATCTAAATAATCGAAGATTGAAGAGGCTAGGTGGCGCGCCTTGAGTGAGGCCTATATCTAGCAGTGGACTGCCGTGGGCTGATATTGAAATCGAAGCCAATGACATAACAAAAATATTAATATAATCCACAGAAAAGCCAATGATTGTAAGGTGCTCGTTGTTTTTGAAAAGGAGTTTATTTTATTCATACAAAATTATAAACATTGTTCCTTGCAATTGTAAACGTGTGAGCAATATGTGTCACGTGACACATGTCAATGAACAGCACAATTAGCATGGTACAATTTATTGACACGTGTTCGTTTTAAATAGGTCATTGATCCCTTTACGTCATATGTTCGAGTTGATGAGTTCAACGTTGACACACGTTTATTATTAGGCCTCAATGAAATTTGAGCACCAGCTGCATGGTGCAGTTCAGTGACACGTCTCTGTTTTAAATAGGTCATTGATCCCTTCACGTCAAATGTTCGAGTTGATGAGTGCAACCCTAACACATCTTTATTATTGGGCATAAATGAAATTTTAATTTAAACGAAAAATTTAAAAAATGTAGTAAAAAATATAGGTAGTAGACTAAACGTTTTGGACTTTAGCTATGTATTATAAATATTTATGATTAAAATTTCAATTAATTAATTATTATTTATATACAAACCAAAGACTAAAAATGACCGAATCATCTCAACACGGGGCAGCCAAGTGAGACCTACTATACTCCATGTAATTTCACTTTATACATATATACATACACAATCACACCTGTTTCCTGTAGAGGTAGGCAGAGACCACAGACCTCTATCTGCTACGATTCCGGCACACTTTCTTAACTTCATCCACACTTATCACTCGCTTCATACAAGATCGTCGGTTAAGAGTACTTATGAATTATTTTTTTTTTATAGGAGCAGGCAAACGAGCATGCGGGTCACCTGTTGGTAAACGTACACTGCCGCCCACATACATCCACATCGCCGGAAGCGTCGCAGATGTATTGCCGACCTTTAACGAGCACGTACGCTCTTTTCTTGAATACCGCCTATATCATAATTACGTGGGAACACCGCAGGTGGTAAAATTCACTTTATAACTGTTTTAAATAAAATAAATAAATAAAAATAAACCTTTTATTACATAATATTAAGGTTCAATCGATACAAAAGGAACATCACCTCGCCAGTCTCCCGCAAAAGTTTTCTAATAACGTTGTCTGCAGCGAGATCAATAAATGCCTCATTCTGTAGCTAACCCGCCTAACAATAGAACTAGTTCGATTGTTTTCTTCATTGGGTGATTGTACACTGTTATTAATTTTTTTTTATATCCGAGCAGACGAACGAGATTGCGGGTCATTTGGAGGAAAGTGATCACATATACATCCGCATAGATATAGACAGCCGCATAAACATAAACCGTACCGTGCGTCCTGCCCGTACTCTCTTACGGTGCCGAGACGTGGACACTGACAGTCCGTCTCCTCGCAAAGCTCAAAGTCGCTCAGAGGGCTATGGAGAGAGCTATGCTCGGGGTTTCTCTGGTGGACAGAATTCGAAATGAAGAAATTCGCCGGAGAACCAGAGTCACCGACATTGCTCTTCAAGTTAGCAGACTGAAGTGGCAATGGGCTGGACACGTTTGTCGGAGAACCGACAATCGTTAGAGTAGACGAGTGCTGGAGTGGAGACCGCGACTCGGCAAACGTAGTGTGGGACGCCCTCCTGCTAGATGGAGCGACGATCTGCGCAAGGCGGCTGGCAGAGACTGGATGCGTGTAGCCGAAGATCGGGCTAGGTGGCGCGCCTTGGGTGAGACCTATGTCCAGCAGTGGACTGCCGCGGGCTGATATTGATATATTGACAGACATAAACATCCGCATAAATATAGACATCAGCATAAACATAGACATATATATTATATATTATGTATGTAAAAGCGTTGTTTGTGTTTTGGATTCAAACAAGCGCATAAAAAACTTGTTTTCCTTTATTTTTTCATATAATGTTATTTTACGTTAGTCCTACAAATTTCGACGAAAATAAATGTTAAAGAAAACATTCTCTTGAATTTTCTTACAAGGGTGAAACGTCGTTAAAAAAAATTATCTCAACCCGTGTTCTGAACTCACATTACCCCTCGGGCTACGTTGTTTTACCTAAAAGTAATATTAAACAAGTTGACAATGTAACAAAAATATTTCTCTTTAAGATAAAAGGTTTATAATTTTTTTATTATATCATAATAATAATAAAACGCTTGACTGCCACTGGGCTATTAAATGGATCCCTTTCAGAGTCAATGGTAGGTACTGTGGCATGCCAGCTTCTGCTTACGGCGACATACGGGATCTTTAGGGGATTTCTTCTGATTATTAAAACTCTCTTTCTATAATATTAATTTATTCTTGCGCGCTCATATATCATTATTTTAACTCACCTACACCTAACACATAACTCATTTATGCTAGGTAGGGCTAGATTTTTATCTTGTTCTCTATCTAATCAATAATCAATAATATTCTATAATTAATCTAGTTCTATATCTTCATTCTCAATCACTTATTTCGGGGTGATGACATGTCTATTGAAAGACGACAGACGAACTAATCTTTTTTATTTAAAATTTTAAATAACGAATTTAAAAAGAAATAAGAAGAAGTAAAATTTTTACCTTTTTTACATTCGCAATTTAAAATAGAAAGAAATAAATTGTTTGATTTAAAAAAACAAGATTCGATCGACTGACGCCTTTCGAATAACATGTCACCTTTTCTGGCATAAGAAATTAATATTGAAATACAAAATGTAAAGTGATTCAATAATATAAAATATAATTCATTAATATAAATATAATTAATATAAAATGTAAAGTGATTCATTAATAAATTAACATCACTTGGAAGAGTTTCACTATATCGAAGATAGATCCCCACAAAAATCCCGTGGAGAAGGTATTCTTCTTCTCTTAATATTGCAGAAAATAACGTAAGCATGCGTTTCTGATTCTTCAAGTTATAACCTAATTCTAAAACCGGACACCCTATATAAGGTAACTTATTTAGAACTTCCATTATTACGCAGGCAAATACAAAAGTTGTGAACACACATGTTACTCGGACGTTTTGACGGTGACACTTGAATATTAGTTTTGTATCTATGTATACTACATCATCCACTCTGGTTTCGACCAACCAAACTATATTTTAGCGAAGTTTATTCTTAACACTGTGAATGTTCTAGATCAATTTTGATATCAGTCGATCAAAATGGACGTACATTTTTTATTTATACTGCGACGTTAAAAGTACAAAGTGTGCTAGTATTGTATTTATTTTTAATAGTCCATATATGTCCCACTGCTGTGCACGGACCTTTTTTTTATGGGATAGGAGGGCGAACGAGCAAGCGTGTCGCCTGATGGAAAGCAATCAACGCCGCCCATGGACAACCGCGACACCGCAGGAGTCGCGGAAGCGTTGCCGGCCTTTTAGGTATGTGCAGGCTTGTTTCTTGAAGGTGCCAATGTCGTATCGGTTCGGACCTCTCCAATTATGGAGGAAAGGACGTTAATCTTACCACGTTTGTCCAATGCGGATTGGCAAGTTTACCAGATTTGGAATAAATATCTGTAATCCGTACATATATTTATTCCGATGCGGAGATCGAACACGCGACCACTGACTCCGCGGGCGGAGGGCCCCGCCACTGAGGCAATTGATCGTCTAAGTAGTGTTATATAAAACTTAGTATTATAAAAAAGTTAGTATTATATAAAACAGCTTAATTGTTTCAGGGAGATAAGTATAAAGTCTAGTAGACCCCTAACCCGCCTTGGAGAACCATGGAACCATGAAATCGTATCTTTTCCCTTCTTTCCACGCACTTTTTTCTTTACCAGCTACGTCCAGAGATTTTTCCGAACCAACACGACGTAGGGACCTTCAACCTCCTACATATTTTTGAGGCTGACAACGCTTTTACACTTCCAATAGTGCTACGGATTTCTATGGGTGTCGTTGATTGCCTTCCATCATCAGAAAATTTCAAGTAACAGAAAAAAATCCAAGAGACATCTCATATGTACAGTTTTTAGTAATAATAATAGAATTCCTTTCGCTACGATCCAAATCGAGATATAGTCATCTCCGTCAAGGGCTTTGCATCACTGCTAGCTCCTCTCCTAGTATTATGATGCATCTTCTATCGTTTCAGCAAGGTTTGAAGACTGACTGAACAAAATTCCTCGCCATATCATCATCTTCGTTGCCTTTTTCACAGTCCATAATTAGCGGACTTTTATATTTAGTTAGAGCTATCAATATGTAGTGATTTGTTAAAAATGATGGCGACATGTTTCGTTACCCATCACGTCCTGATTCCCACGAGGGAAGCGACTAACGGAGAGCCGTTTCGCTACGATGAATGTGAGAAGAAGTATGAATGAAAAGATGGATGAGTGCGAAGGAAGCAAGGCAGGTGTGCCGGGATAGTAACGGATAGAGATCTGTGGCCTCTGCCGGGAAACAGGCGTGACGATATGTATGTATGCATGTATGAGACCCAAAACATGAATAAACAGAGCGACGAGCTATACAAGGCGGATAAAAGGAATGAGGTTCTTGAAGCCGTAAATTGGGCTGAAAAAGACAAACTCAAAATAAATTCCAAAATTTTTATTTTTAAATGCAAATTTAACGAGGTATTTAATAAAATTCAAATTGAATATGCTAATTATTGTAATATAATCAACGAAAAGACTCCAAATGAGAATCCGCCCAGTACCATGAAAATACAAAATATAAAAGTTTCTTGTATTCATGCATTAATTATGTTTTCCTTTGGAAAATTTAGTTTATATTTAACTAACTTTGTTAGCGCAGCGACCCGAAATGGCTCTTGGCCTCCGAACAGATCCTACGCCACCATACCATGTCTTGCGCCACCTCCTGCCAGTTGCAGATTTGAAGGTTTGCGCAAGACATCCTCGAACATGTCTCTCCAGCGGTACCTGGGGCGCCCCACAGGACGTTGTCCAGTTGGGCGACCCACATACGCTCTCTTGACTGCGCGATCCTCCCCCATCCTTTCAACGTGGCCCAGCCGACGAAGTCGGTGAGCCTTAGTCACTCCTATTACATTGGGTCGGGCCACCAGATGCTGGTGTAGACGAGCGACTAACGGTTGCAGTGGTAGAGCCATGCTGTCGACGAATACTTTGTCAAGTATAATGGCATATTATTTGTCTGTAGCATGAATGGGCCACACTCCCGAATAAAACCGGCGTCAGAGTAGTAGTTTAGCTACCGCACTTCGTTCGGTGAGCGGTTGAGTTCCGGAGGCCCAATACCCTCCCCTTCCCCCCTCCTGTAATCACACCTTCCTTAAAGGCCGGCAACGCTTCCACATTATCTATAGCACTGCAGATGTTTATGGGCTGCGTTGATTGCTCTCCATCAGGTGACACGCCTGCTCATTTGCCTTCCTATCCCATAAAAGAAAAATGGAGAGTCGTTTCGCTACGATGAATTTGAGGGGAAGGATGGATGAAAAGATGGATGAGTGTGGAGGAAGCAAGGAAGGTGTGCCTGTGGTCTCTACCTACCCCTGCGGGAGGCAGGCATGACGATATGTATGTATATATGTATATACACTACCCTCATAGTGTGAGGGTAATCAAAATGATATATTGAAGGTATTAGGGCGGGTTGTGAACATAGTGTATAGAAACGATTGCCTGGCACAAAACATTTAATTTCCTTTATGGGGTTCGACGGGCCCTTTCCATTAGAACTCACTCCTACGTGCTGATTATTCTAATCACTTCGGCGATGGCTCCATACATTAACGGGTACGCTTTTGTTCGAAAAAATCTATAAAACAAATCATTTTTCGAATGAAGAAGGATTTTGTCGTACTCGGGTCATAGACGGGTGAAATTAAGAGTCGCTTCGAACAGACGTGTGCTTACACACATTTGCCTGACATGACATGCTATACTCGTACATTCATCCAGACATGCAGAAGCGCTATATACCTAGAAGTAGGACATATAAAGGACGTAAACAAATGTATTTAGGGAAATGTAATTCTCTTTTCCATATATGAAACCATGGCCGATGGCTCAGTAACGGGGCCTTCCGCCCGCGGAGTCAAGGGTCGCGGGTTCGATCTCCGCATCGGAATAAATGCTTAGGATTTATAAATATTTATTCCGAGTCTGGTAACCCCCCCCCCCTCCATCCGCATTTCCTTTCCTGCCCTTTCCTTTCTTCTCTATCCTTTCCCTTCCTCTCCGCCAATCCATGGTCTGCCGTGCCAATGGATGCGTGGCTAGGGGCGAACCTATTCGCAAGCGTGCCGACTGTCCCGGGATCTGGCTCTCCGGGTACTATGGTGCTAATTAACTAACTCAGCATGCAGGGCTCTGCTGGGGCTGACCATCCATCCTCCCATGCGGCTCGTGGGATTCACTAAAGACGATTTTAATATACCTAATTTCTTGAAAATGACGGCAACATGGTTCGCCTTCCGTCACGTCCTGAATCTCACGAGGGCGAAAAGCGACCCATGGAGAGCCGTTTCGCTGCGATGATTGGTAGCTGACGGAGCTCTGTGGTCTCTGCCAACCCCTGCGGGCGAGAGGCGTGAATATACAAAAAAATAAAAAAATATGTATGAACCCAAATTTTAATAAAAACTATCTATACAGCTTACATAATTATTAGTTTTAAACTAGAGCAAAAATCATGCAAAATAAAAAAGACCGGCAGAGAATAACAGCGGCCGAGATAGAGCTACGAGTAGACTAAATGAAGAGACAAAAGGCTGGTCACGTACGTCGAGGTGATCACGACAACACGACATAGGCATTCAAACGACGAGCGTGTGTGTTCATAACAGGCTGGCAATACCTCCAGTGTTGTAGATGTCTACAGGTGGTGATCAGTTACCAGGAGACCGGCTTGTTCGTTTGCCTGCTCTGTTTAAAAAAAAACAACGTTTAAAAAGACGAGTGCTAAAGTGTAGACTGCGTTTTGGTTATTAAAAATTTGTTTAAAAAATGACTGCGATGTAGTTTGCTGCCCGTCACGTCCTAATTCCCACGAGGGCGAGACGCGACTAACGGAGAGCCGTTTCGCTGCGATGAATGTGAGAGGAAGGATGGATGAAAAGATGGATGAGTTTGGAGGAAGCAAAGACGGTGCGCCGGGATCGTAGCGGATGGAGATCTGTGGTCTCTGCCTACCGCTACGGGAAACAGGCGTGACGGTATGAATGTGTAGGTTGACAGCCCTCGGATAGATGAAGCGACTATTTAAACAGGTCGGCCGGTAGAAATCGGATGCGTGTAGTCGAGAACTTGAATTGCTGAAGCGTCTTGGATGAAGTCTATGTCCAGCTATAAATAACCGTATATAATGTTATGCATATAATAATGGATAAGCTCCTAATGATTATGATACTAGAGATTTTGATACACAATATAATAATTAACTGAACTTCTAAATTTCAGTATATCCTACATACGACCAAATGCAAAACTTTAGTTATTAATCAGTGCAAAATTCACTGCTATGAAATCACAACGTTATAAAATGAAGTGTGTCGTGGAGTTAGTGGGTCGATAACGTACCCAAGAGAAATGAACACCGTTATTCACGTCTTACTAAGTTTTATGGATGCGGCTCCTGAAGTTAAGTCCTCAGTTACGTTCCAAATTATACGAACACAAAGACGGGATAGGAATATTTACAACCTAGGTTTATGTCTTGCTTAGATATTCCTAAAATAAGGTATTAGGTCTACGCAACCATTAATCTTTTAGTGCTTTGCTTTTATAAAGCTCACAACGATGAATTATTTTTATGGGATAGGAGGGCAAACGAGCAAGCGTGCCGCATGATGGAAAGCAATCAACGCCGCCTATAAACAACCGCGACACCGCAAGATTCACGGGAGCGTTGCCGGTCTTTTAGGTATGTATGTGTAGGCTTGTTTTTTGAAGGTGCCTTTGTCGTATCGATTCGGAAAGATCGCCAAAGGTAGTAGTGAATTTATTGCATGACTCAGTTGTTTTTAAATTCTATTGTACTGTATGTGTATTTATGTGTATATGTATACGGGTATGAGTAGTTATATATATGGATGTATTTGTATGTACGAGTGTGTCAGTATGAATGTCGTCACTGTGGTCCGCGATCTGACCACGTTGGTTCTTGCTGAAAACCAGCGCCGGGTGCTCCAATAGAACGCCCGGCATATGCTGAGCAAGAACCATTTTATGACACTTGTAAGATTAAAATTATTTATTTTTATTATTTTTATTTTTTTTCTTTTATTAATATTATTAAGGATTTAATTTTAGTTATTGTAAAAAAAAAGGTGTGTCATAAATAAAGTTTTTCTATTCTAAGTAACAAATTAAAGAGTGATATATATATATATATATATATATATATATATATATATATATATATATATATATATATATATATATAATAATTTAATAATATGTTAAAGTTAATTTCATGTTTATTTTATACCGCCTTAGATTTCTAAGTGATAATCCATTTAACAGAAGGATCTAATAGATCTTATTTCTAAGTAACGTGGGAGAATTCAATTACCCGGCAATACAAGGTAAATATTAAAATGGGATTCCACAGTTTTTTTTTTATTTAGGTTATATTAAAAGATGGTACCTCATAAACTGATATTTATCGATGTTTAGGACACCATCATTACTACATATAACGGGGGGGGGGGGAGAATTAGCGAAAGCAATGGCACGCCTGTCTCCCGTAGGGGTAGGCAGAGACCACAGATCTACATCCGCTACGATCCCGGCACACCTTCCTTGCTTCCTCCGCATTCATCCATCTTTTCATCCATCCTTCACCTCACATTCATCGCAGCGAAACGGCTCTCCGTTAGTCACTTCTCGCCGTCATTTTTTAACAAATAAGGTTTACTAAAATTTGTCACAGTGAATTCCACGAGCCGCAAGGGAGGATTTCAAAATATATCTATATTTAATTATTATTTTTAAGATTATTTATGGAGTCAGACGTTACTTTGCGGAAATCCATTACTATGTGCACATTCAGAATTTTTAATTAGCTAAGATCCGCGACAAGCAAACAAAAACAAACAAAAAATATTAATTTACACCTAATTATTACTTTTAAGCTTAAAATTTACATATAGAATTAGAATTCACATATATAAAATATTAATATAAACCACACTGTAGTCGTGATTATACGATACAAAATATTAAAAAATATATGAAAAATATTTAAAATATTTATATTTCAGTCCTTGAAAAGAGAAAAATGAAGTAGGCAATGCTATTGTAAAAACGATGCTATTGTATTTGTTGATGACCTATTATGTAACTATAAGTTTTATTTTAACTCACCAACGATAAAAGCAAAAAATATTTGCTTTTAAAAGATTTTCAACGGCGTCTCAACGGTAAACTACATTCGAGTAGGGTCGAATGAACCTTAAAGAATATCTCAAGTCATCACAATGGGCTGCAGCGAACATAAAAAACTCAACAAAGCGTCTAACAAGATCTTTCAATGAGGTCGGCATGTTTGAAAAAATAGTACTAAGATATAATGAACAATTGAAAAAAAAATGAAATTTATGTGTATTTTATGTTGTTCAATCTCCTCCCAGCCACAAAGTTCCATCACTGCACTACGCATCACAAAAATAGGTTCCATCCTCATCACCTGGATGGCTGGCTTTCAACCACCGTGCGGTTTAGTCGCAGTTTTCTGCCATGAACTATGGAAATTTGGAACAACTTACCACCTGCAGTGGTAAGTTCCCACGTGATTACGGCATGGGGGCTTCAAGAGAAGAGTGTATGTATGTGTTCGTTAGAAGTCACCAACGCATCTGCGACGTCTCCAGCGTTGCGGAGGTGATTGCTTACCACCTGGTGAACCCCATGCTTGCTTTGCTATGAAAAATAAAAAAATTGCCTAGCCCGATCTTCGGCTTCACGCATTTCTGCCAGCCGCTCTGCACAGATCGTCACAGCCATCTAGCCGGGGGCGTCCCACACTACGTTAAGAAGACGCTGTGATACGCGTTTATTTACGACTATTGTTGTTTTATATATGTTTTTTTATAGTGAGGGCAAACGAGAATAGTGGTGCAGTTCTTTTTTAAAGGCAACACAAGCAAATATAGCACCTGATGGAAAGCAATCAATGGTTAACAAAAATTCTAGATTAATATTTTTAAAAATGCAAGTCTTCTTTTTAAAAGAAATGATAATAATCTTTATTTTTTTTTTGATCCATACATTACAAAACATTATAAACAAATAAAACATGTAATTGATGAAATAAATCATAGTATTTTACGCAGAATATCGGTGGAAAGCGGTACATGATAATTTTTATTTTCCATTCTTTATTATAACATTTTCAGTTTATAAATGGATATGACGATATAATACGACGAGATACTAAATGTATTTCGCAATATAATCTTCTTTTTCAGCTCTATACACTTATTTTTCACACTCAAAAGGTCTTTTCATAAATTTGAAAACCCCTCACCGTGTTCTCTCGGACTCTTGGTTGAATTCATAACAATAACCTAACACAATGGATAAATAACAAGTTCAAATAGCAGTATTATATGAAACTTGTGACCGCCATAAAGTGTCCAATGACCTTCGTGCTTTACATCTTTCTTTAAAATCAGAGACATACAACTAAAGACTTTTAGCTTTGTATGGGATAGGAAGGCAAACGAGCGGGCGTGTCACCTGATAGAAAGCGATCAACGCCGCCCATAGACATCCGCAGCGCCATATGTCGTTATGGAAGTGGGAAGGAGAGGGGGAGAGAGAAGGGTGGAGGAGGAGGGGGAGGGGAGGGAGAAGGGTGGAGGGGGAGGGGAGGGAGAAGGGTGGAGGAGGAGGGGGAGGGGAGGGAGAAGGGTGGTGGTGGAGGGGGGAGGGTGAAGGGTGGTAGTGGAGGGGGGAGGGAGACTGTGATTGGGCCTCCGAAACTTCAGCCGCTCACCGTACGAAGCACGGTGGCTAAGCTACCACTCAGACGCCGGTTCTCTGCGAGAGTGTGGTACTTCCCCGGGCGAGCCGACCCATTCACGCTATAGACAAATAATATGCCATTCTCGATATAATATTCGTCTGCAGCGTGACTCTTCCACTACAAAAAAAAACCCTTTTTAATGATAACATCGTGTTTTCGTTTTCAATTTTATAATTTCACATCGCAATGAAATTAAATCTTCCATCCATGTCAAATCGAACAAAGGTCTTGTTAGACTTATCGCTGGCCTTTTTATGTTCACTACAGCCCATTGTGATGATTTCGAATTTATTTAGGGACTCATTCGACCCTTCGTAGGATCGGGTTTGCTGTTGTAATCACATATTTGGTCGTAGTGTTTTAAAAATCTTTATAGTGATTGAAGTTACTTGATAGAGAATAATTTAATCATTAAAACAGTGAATAATATGAATCAAAATAATATATAAAATAAAATAAAAAGAATAAGATTCATATTAAAATAAAAAGAAAGAAAAACACATTTTTAATCATCATTTTTAATTAGTGGTAGAGCCACGCTGCAGACGAATACTTTATCAACAATGACATATTATTTGTCAGTAGCATGAATGGGCCGGCTTGTCCGGGGAAGTACCACACTCCCGCAGAAAACCAACGTCTAGTAGCTTGGCTACTATGCTTCGTCCGGTGAGCGGTTTAGTTCAGGGCTCCCCCGGGTACTATGGTGCCTTACCTTAGCATGCCGGGCTCTGCTGGGACTGACCTCCATCCACTCTTGCGGCTCGTGGGATTCACTATAAAGAATTTTAATAAACATAAATTGTTAAAAAATGACGGCGACGTGGTTCACCACCCATCACGTCCTGATTCCGACAAGGGCAAGAAGCAACTATAGGAGAGCGAGTTTCGCTTCGATAAATGTGAGAGGAAGGATGGATGAGTGTAGACGAAGCAAGGAAAGTGTACCAGAATCGAAGCGAATGGAGATCTGTGGTATCTGCTTACATCTACGGGAAACAGGCGTGAAGATATTTTTGTATGTAAATGCTTACATAAGAACTTAACTATAAAAAATACATGTTGTTACCTAAGTACGAATACCATGGATTCAAAAGCCGCCCTGGAGCTCCCCATTTGAATATGTTAACTTTATCTTACCTCTTCATCTTGTTGGCCCTCGCGATAAAAACTACATGTAGTACAAGCCAATTATCTTTGACATCCTCTTAGCTTCGCCCCGAGATCTATAAAAAAGATATTCCTTGCAGAAATTTTATACAGAATGAATATTTGGGTAGTCTATTTAGAAATATATTTATGTAGTAAAAAAAAGTATAAGGCTATGTTACTTAATAATCAAATTTTTTTTATGGAAAAGGAGGGCAAACGAGCAAGGCTCTTGTTCTCATGTGATGGAAAGCAATCAACGCCGCCCATAGACAACCGCGACATCGCAGGAGTCGCGGAAGCGTTGCAGGCCTTTTAGGTATGTGTAGGCCATTCTTGACAAAGTATTCGCTTGCAGCGTGGCTCTACCACTAACAAAATGAAAAGTTTCTTTAACGTTAGTTGTACATACTAACAAAACCAAAACATCGTTACAATAAACATTTTAGGTTCCCCGCAATACAATTCTTCTAATTTCCGTGTCGTGTACGTTAGCAACAGTGCACTCCAGGGAGTGGAACGGAACCGCGCTGTAAACTGAAGCGTATGTCGTAAGTTTCCGTAAGAAAGTTTCATTAACATTGTATACTAACGTTTTACGGGCGGTGAAGTGCTTTGGTTCAAAATGTTTTTTTTTTTTGACTTAATGGCAGTAAACATTGCCTTTGCCTTGGGCCTTAGTGTTGTGTATGGCCAAGTATTGTGCGGATATTACAAAAGAAATTATCGATAAAAATACGAGAAAAAAAATGTTTTAATGAGTTTTTCAAAAATCAAGGCGCTTCATTGTGAACAAAAGGGAACCTCATCTTTTGGTTCTCACTTTGTTTTTTTTTGTCTGTAAACAGTGATTTTTCTTCAAATTAGTCCCATTGGAGTGAATTTATTTTACCGGAGTTGACTGGAATGAGAACACTTATAAAATTTACTTTGACGTGTGTTTTTGCTATAAAAATGCTGAATGAAGATAAAATAAACTTAAATAATTAATATATGGAATTATTTTTTAAAACCATCACACACACATGTATACATACTAAGGTGGTTAAAAAAAATATTTTTTTTTTGCAAACAGGCTTAAAAGTTCCAATTTATTCTAAAAATGCACCAGTTACAATTTTAAATTGATTTAATTAATATTAAGATATTCCGCATTGTTCTTTTCTATTTTCTATTTATTAATATTAACATGGAAAACTTTATTTTGGCATCTTCTGATTTTTATTGCTAGCTAATAGTGTATTGTATGGAAAATCTTTTGACATATGTTTTATCGAGAAATGAACGATCTGTAACAAAGGTTTCTTATTTGATTCTTTTGCTAAGTTTAATGGTTCAAAAATTATTCAAGGCCAAAGTTGAATTTATCGCATATTTAACCATATTTAGTGTATCACAACAAAATTAATGGTTTCATCGAAAAAATTTAACCAGAATTTTGTGTTAATTTTAAATTTGGTCTTTTAGAAAATGTTCATCAATATTTTTTTAGTATAAAAAGCCAATCACAACTTTTATTTTAAACACCTTAATACATACATACATACACACAAACATAGTTATATGTGTATAACTATGACAGAGGATGATGAATTATAGAAGTAGATTTAAAGCAGATTAAAAGTCTTTAGTTTACCCTATTAATAAAACAAGGTGTGACATAAGGAAATCCCCTAGACTTTCCTTATGTCAAGAGGAAGCACGTTCCAAAGTTTTATATACCACGAAAGAATTTGAAACAAAACCGGTACGGTAAGAAGGAATTTTCGAGATGAAGATTTTCTGACGCACAAAGAATGCAATTGTGGGAGTTACCAAAAATATAGAAGTAGCTTTTTAAGTACAGAGGAAGGCATGAATCGTTAATAATAGAGAAAGTAGACCGAAAAATCTGAGGAGATATATTATACGAATTACAACCGTAATGCAAACACGTTAAAAAGGATTTTACCATGTTCTTGCCTAAATATTTAATGCTAGTAATTTACGTTCGAATTCCTTATTTCTTCAACATTACAAAAGTATTTTATTTATCAAACGTCAGTCTGACGTTAATAACAAGGTACCGTTTCATAATGATTTTCCGCTCACGCGAGTAGAAATGGTAAAGACCCCACGTTCAAATAACTTCGTAAACTTTTTGCTTCCACAGTCCACAATGCACGTTGTTCAATAACTCAGGTCAGTCATTATCTTCTCGGTGGTTTTCGACTTTCAGCTAAATAGTGTAGAAATGATTTTCTGTGTTGATTTCTTTATAAGGCAGTCAGGCCGTACATGGAATACTGTTTTCATCTCTGGATCGGGGCACCTCAGTATCAGCTTCTTCCTCTTGATCGCTTACAACGTTGGGCTATTCGTATTATCGACGACCAAGATATCACCGAATTCTTTAGAATTGAGGAGGGATATCATAATATCCCTCCGCAATTCCGAGGGATTAATATTCGGATACTCAAAATCTTAGTAATGAGTCTCTCAGCATTATCTTTCAATATTGCAATGGGGAGCGCTCCGAGGAATTGTTCGAAATAATCCCGGCCAGTGAATTTCTCTACTGTACAACTCGCCACACGGAAAAGTTTCATCCCCATCATCTTACTGAGTGGTGAGCCAGTACGGTGTGGTTTTTAAGAAACTTCTTTCCACGCACCACTACCCTGTGGAACCAGCTATCTCTAGCAGTGTTTTCGAACCGCTACCACATTGGACCCTTCAAAAAACAAGCCTAAACTCTTCTTAAAGGTCGGCAACAATCCTGCAATGCCTATGGCACTGCGGATGTCTATAGGCGGCGTAATGCTTTTGATTGCTTTCCATCGGATGACACGCCTGCTCGTTTGCCTTCCTATACCATAAAAAAAACAACATTCGCCATCCGATAACGCACTCAATCGTCGCCTCAATAAGTCTCTTGTTCTCATGTAACAATATAATATTAAAAAATTCATGCTAAACCACGAACTTACAGCAAGAAAACCTTAACTATCAGGAAGTTGTTTAAGCATTATTACGTAATTCTCTCACGAACCACCGACGCACGTATTTCGCTAATTATTTTGACTTCAGTCAGTCCAACGTCCAATTCTTGAATTTTCTTGTAAGGAAACAAAAGAACAAACAAGTTTTGTTAACAAAGATACCAGATAAAACATGTCATCCATCAAAATATATAGGTAAATTACTTACCTTTTAGAAAATTGTTGAAGATCCTTAATTTTTATAAGTAGATAGATAGATAGATATATTATTTATTCTAAAACAAAAACAAAGTTCTACAGTTATTGATTGTAATATTTATATACAAATGGCGGTCTTATCGCTAATAGCGATTTCTTCCAGACAACCGTACGGATGGACACAATGTTAAAAAGATGATTTGATGTAGGTTGATGATACATTATTTTTTTTTTATATATTCACGCCTATCCCCCGCAGGGGTTGGCAGTGACCACAGAGCTCCATCCGCTGCCATTGATCGCAGCGAAACGGCTCGTCATTGGTCGCTTTTCGCCCTCGTGAGAATCAGGACGTGACGGGTGGCGAACCACGTCGCCGTCATTTTGGACAAATTAGGTATATTAAATTCGTCTTTAGTGCCACCCACGAGCCGCAAGGGAGGATGGCGGTCAGCCCCAGCAGAGCCCTGCATGCTGAGATAAGGCACCATAGTCCCCGGGGGAGCCCGACACCGGGACGATCGGCACGCTTGCGACTAGGCTCGCCCCTAGCCACGCATCCATTGGCATGGCAGACCGTGGATTGGCGGAGAAGAAGGGAAAGGATAGAGAAGAAAGGAAGGGGCAGGAAAGAAAATGCGGACTGGCGAGGTTACCAGACTCGGAATAAACATTTATAAATCGATATAAATATTTATTCCGATGCGGGAATCGAACCCGCGACCATTGATTCCGCGGGCGGAGGGCCCCGCCACTGAGCCAATCGGTCGTCCGATGATACATTAACGTTATGATAATAGAAAAGAAAGCATAAAATATTGATAAAGAAAGACACACGTAACACGTTAATCGTCAATATATAAATATATGTACTTCAGAATCCAAAAGATATATGGGAAAAATTTTGAACAAGTTTGATTTATTTGAATAGGATTGTAGGAATGAAGGAATGAAGTTTGGTTTATTTGAATTGGATGTGTAGGTTACTTTAATAATGATCAATATACACAAATTTATGTAGATCAAATTTGGATGAATTTGATGAATATATAGTCCCATGTAAGCTGAAATTCTAATATAATTATTACTTATTAGTTTCAAATCTAATAAGTTTCGAGAAAATCACAACGATGATATGATATTGATATATTGTAAATCAGTGGCATTGGCATGATACGAACTCAATGGTCGCGGGTTCGATCCCTGCAACGGAATAAATGTATGACCTACGGATATTTATTCCGAGTCTGGTAACCCCGTCAATCCGCATTGAACAAGCGTGGTGGGTTAACGTCCGTTCCTCCAGAAATGGGAAGGCTCGTGCTCAGCAGTGGGACATATGGACTGCGAAAAAAGTTTCGAGAAAATTACAACGATGATATTATATTTTTTGTAAATCAATGACATAGTATATATACAGCGATCGCCAAACTTTTTGCCCTTACAGACCGGTAAATTCATAATTTAACCCTCTTAGTACCATTGATTTTAACTCATTTATACTTAAAAATGCCAGAGAAATCTTTTGTTTTTAAAATCATTTACCCTTGTCCTCCTAGTGATGCCCATTTTAAACATCATCGTATCAGAAAAATAATTGGTATCCTCACTATTATCATTATAGCTCAAAATTAGCGACGCGTGCGAGCGACCTCCCCTATCGCGCGCTAAACAACAACTGACTTCGCGAGCGCTATCGCGCTTGTGTCAATATTAGCTAGTATTGCAACGCCATAGTGCTCGTATGTACTCCAACGAATGTAAGATTTTTCTTTCAATTCATATTGTGCTAAAATGTACTGTTTCTTGTAAAAATAAATAAATTTCGTTTGTTTGTTCTCATTCTTATTCTACTTGAATCAGACAAAACACATACATACATACATATTGTCACGCTTGTCTCTCGTAGGGGTAGGCAGAGAGCACAGATCTCCATCTGCTACGATCTCGGCATACTTCTCTTGCTTACTCCTCACTCATTATTCGCCTCATGCAAGCACGCCGGTTAAGGGTACTCTTGACCTGGCCTTTCTTAAAAACTTCAGCAATTTGGTTCAGACAAAACACAATGAAATTAAAACAAGATATAATTCGAAACTTTTTATTCATAAATATATTACAACATAAATAACAAAAATTGATTTAACAAACAGTGTTGCAGTCGCTAAATTATGCTATATCTTAATTTGAAATACATTTAACAAATTAAGTATTCAAATATCTAACTATAGTACATTACAGTCGGTGCCAGGTTTGAAAACATATACAGGATGTTTTGGAAAATAATACTCATTGCCGAATCTCACAACTAATATTACGATTAACAACGATACATTGGCACATTGATAAATATTTACATTGAGATATTTAATATCACACTGTATCATAATTTTATATATTTAAATAATTCACTTATATTTATATTTTAACTCGTTGCTATATAATTGGTTTTTATTAGAGGAAAGGAATATTGCGGAGGGAAATTTTAGACATCCTATGAAACGAATAAATTTTAATATTATTTACAATTATTATAAAATAAATAAATAAATACAATTATTATAATATATTATATAAATGATCTTCTTTTTACAGTACCTACAGTGAAATAGAGGATTCCAGAAAAAAAATTGTTGTTCTACAGAATTTACTTGCGTAAATTTAATACATAGGTTATTAATGGAGTCAGGCGTTACTTTGCGGAAATCCATCACTATATGGACAGTCAAAAGTTTTACTTAGCTAAGATCCGCGACAAGCAAAACAATAACAGAAAATTAATAATGTGTGTTTTTCCGTTGGGTTTAGTGGATTTATTTGAAACTTAAACCAAAAACTTACCGAAAATCGGCCAACACAACGCCAAACACACACTATCACTTTTCCATCTTGTACACGACACGTGTTTCGCCCCAACACGAGGCATCCTCAGGTATAGTAGACTCTACGGAAGACAACCGAAAAGTTGGAACAAGATTTACAAGATGGAAAAGTGATAGTGTGTGTTTGGCGTTGTGTATAGTGGTTGGTGGGTGGAGAGTTGATGGCCGATTTTCGGTAAGTTTTTGGTTTAAGTTCCAAATAAATCCACTAAACCCAACGGAAAAACACACATTATTAATTTTCTGTTATTGTTTTGCTTGTCGCGGATCTTAGCTAAGTAAAACTTTTGACTGTCCATATAATACATAGGTTCCCAAACTGGAGCGGTATCGCCCCGTAGTGGGCGCTGGAGCTTTTTATGGGGGCGGTAGCGGGCCCAAAGGTAAATGGGGGCCGTTATGAAATACCTCTATTTTCACAAAAGAACAGTTTATCTAGCCGTCTAAAATATTTTTTTTTATTATCATGACGTAAATAAACTTTCTTTACAGGCTGTAGTCCATAAAAGTTAGAAACCTATGGTTTTATACAATCTAATCTTTAAAATTAAAACTCAATGTATGATTAACCTTGATGGCAATTTGTTATAACTATTATGCCAGTGTCAAATAAAATACAACAATATCAAATCTCTTGAAATGTAACTAGTCAGCTTGTCACGTTACGTCTTGATAAAATGGTGGCTATTCTATCAAAACTTCTATGGACTTTTTCAATCAACTTAAACAGTCTCCATACACGCATTTATTTCATATCACTTCACTTATAAGTCTTAATCGAACTATATTGTATAATACACCACCACAATCAAACAATAATATACGATTATAAAAATGAAATAAAAACACACGGTCGCTGATGTAAGTTGGCGGGAAAAGTCCATGAAGTACTTAAATTTTGACTAGATCTTTCTTTTTTATTTAAAGGCAATAAACTATAACTATTATGCCAGTGTCAAGCAAAATAATATCAAATACCTTGAAATATATGTGCAAACAGCTTTTTCCGATACAAACTACCTACCTGGAATTTTTGGGCCAAGTTAAAAAAAAATACGATACACGAATATATTTTATTTCTCTTCACTTGACGTTTTAATCAAACTACATTTAATAATAAGCCGTGGGAATTCAACAATATAATTATTAATGACATTTTTATATATAAAATAGTATGATATGAGATTAAAACTTAAATAAAAACTCAACGTCACCGATGTTACTTGGCGGGAAAAGTCTAAAGTTTGTAGATCATAACATCCTTCTGTATTACACGACTAGGGAAGTGACAGTTTTCAATAGACAAATATCTCGATTGTATGAAAAAAATCGATTGTATGACAATTGACAATTACACAAACCAATTATAATACTTTTTTAGCCTTTAGGCATCGGTAAATTTGATTTATTTAATACACTTTTTGCTCTTTTCCTATAATTAATAACGATATAACTAACATGACAGTCTGTCCTATTAAACGTTTCGTTATGATTCCTGTTTAATATTATTTTTAGAAATAGACAGTAATCTTCACTATAATGTTAGCAGCTATTTTCACGATTAAAACAAAATGTTTCGTCGAATTCATCCGCGCCAGGCCTAAGCGCAAATAACTAAAGGCCAAAGGTTTAACGTTGTTTTGTCGTCGCATATGTTTTACAAAAGCCTCAAATGTATAACGGGATAATAAGGTTAATGTATGTATTTGTTTGTAATTTTTAATCCTATTAGGCCTAGAATACGAAGGCTTACACAAAATAAAAGTAGAACATTTTTTATTTCTATTTGACGTGTCATGACCTCGTTCAAATATATTTATCGTGTCCTCTTTATCTGTACAATTTTTTTAATATATTTTTTTATATGATATAATAACCTTGGTAATTCACAGCATTGATAAATTATTAACTATATCTATCCAGTCACGTACTGAGCAGTCCACTTTTTATGACACTAATGAAGGCACATTTCTACATACGAATGGCAACACTGTCCAAATGAGCATTTTTATTTGAAATCTCAGTGTAGAGCTTTTGGCTACAGCATCTGTAAAAATGAACAAGAAACTTTTATATAAAACATATATTTTTAAGAAATACTAAATCGGGTGTTAGCCAGAGAGTCCTAAAAGTAAGTGTGTATGATGTAATATATATATTTAATGATAAAATTAGAATTAATTACCAGTTTGAATGTATGTAATAGATGAATCTATTATAATTTTTTTGTGTAACAGTTAATTGATAATTGAATGTTTTGTAACTATAAGTAACTTATGTAGTGATAGAGCCACGCTGCAGACGAATATTTTGTCCAGAATGGCATACTACTTGTCTCTACTATGTATGGGCCGGCTCACCCGGGGAAGTACCACGCTCCCGCAGAAAACCGGCGTCTCGTGATGTGTAACTACCGCGCTTCGTCCGGTGAGAGCTCCGGAGGAATTTTCTTTTACCAGTTGTCTTTCATCCATCCTCTCTATGTGTCCAAACCATCTAAGCATCTAAACCTTTCTCAACTTTTGTCACGACAACTTTTACTCCACATCGAACAAGCACATAACAGTATCTTATCCTTGCAATTAACAAAAATGTTAGAAACTTACTGTTCTTACTAAACATGTAGGAGGATATGTGTGGGCGGCTGGCTACGTAGAGGCGGACGGACATGCTGCGCACGTGTGGGGGGCGCGTGGGCAGCGTGGCGCGGCAACGGAGCGCCAGGTAGCCGCGGTGCGTCACATAGTCGTCCGGGAACACGTGGAGAGTACGCCAAGAGGCACGGAGGCCGTCCCCATCCGCACCTGATACGTGCGTCTCCCCGGTAATGAGGGGATCCTAGAAAACATCGAATTATATCACACTGTAGAAATCAAATTTAAATTCAAATCTCAAAATTCAAATTCAAATTTCAAATTTCAAATTCCTTATTCAAATCCAAATTCAAATTTCAAATTCAAATTTCAAATTCAAATTTCAAATTCAAATTTCAAATTCAAATTTCAAATTCAAATTTCAAATTCAAATTTCAAATTCAAATTTCAAATTCAAATTTCAAATTCAAATTTCAAATTCAAATTTCAAATTCAAATTTCAAATTCAAATTTCAAATTCAAATTTCAAATTCAAATTTCAGATTTAAATTTCAAACTTCAAATTCAAATTTCAAATTCAAATTTCAAATTCAAATTTCAAATTCAAATTCAAATTTCAAATTCAAATTCAAATTCAAATTCAAATTCAAATTCAAATTTTAAATTCAAATTTCAAATTCAAATTTCAAATTCAAATTTCAAATTCAAATTTCAAATTCAAATTTCAAATTCAAATTTCAAATTCAAATTCAACAATCGATATTCAAAATCAAAAACTATTATAATAATAAAAAAAAATAATAAAAATATTTCAGAAAGCGAACACTTTTTCAATGTGCTATTCAGCGTATTGAACATAAGATTATCAGCTGAATATAGTCCATTTCCATGTAGTTATATGGATGGTATATTAATGTTGGTCGTAGACAGATATATTTTAAAGCTAATTTTGTTCAGTCATTCATCACCAATCAGAGCTCACCAAGTGCAGGTTTGAAGGTTTGAAGCTATGGTTACCACTCTACGACGATCCTAACAGACAATCTATGCGAAGCACTTTACTACATCGCAATTTAGGTCATTTTATAATGGACATCGGAAAAATATGTCGTAGGAAAAGTAATTTCTAGAAAAACCATCAAAGCCACAAATAATTTTTAACGGCGTTTCCAATTCTAATAATTGTATTATAATTATAATTCACCATTAAAAGTGAAAGCGCAATTAAGAGAAAATTTTCCTCAATTATACAGAAATTAAGGAACACCTCTATTTCATACTCTTACTTGTAATTATAAATAAAGTCATGTTGACAGTATTTTCGATAGACGAAGTAGGGAAAATAGCAAGGGGATAATCGAATAATAAAATATCAACAGCCTCATGCATATCTATATCACAATGAAGAAGATAAAGGAAAATAATAGGGCAAAAGGTAAACCGTAGGAACGTAAACCCATGACTTTCAACGCACAATGAATGCTACGTTACATTTTCGTATATACAATATAGTACTAATACAAGTGGTAGAGTTACGCTGCAGACGAATGCTTTGCCAAGACTGGCATACTATCTGTCTGTAGCATGAATGGGCCGGCTCACCCGGGAAAGTACCGCACTCTCGCAAAAAACCAGCGTCTGAGTGGTATTTCAGCTACCGCGCTTCGTATTGTGAGCGGTTGAGTTCCGGAGGCCCAATTTTCTCGCCAATTTACATCAGTGACGTTGTGTGTTTTTATTTCCATAATAATTTGTTGGTTGGTGGTGAGTTTTTATTTAATTTCCATTATCTTATTATATATCATTATCAATTATTTTCTTTAATTGTTATGGCGTATTGTACAATATAGTTCGATTAAGGCGTATACTTGCAATGAAATGAAATAAATGCGTGGATTGTGACTTTTTGAGTTGACCGTAAAAGTCCATGGAAGTTTCAGTAGAAGGACCACCATTTTATCAAGACGTATCGTGACAAGCCGAATTTACAATTCAAGATACTTAATATTATTTTAATTGTCATTGGCATAATAGTTATAGTTCATTGCCATCAAAAAACATAGTTTTAATTTCTTGTCACTAACAAATGTGGATCGTAGAAATATGCAATCAAAGTTTATTTTAATTATTATATTTTGTACACATAAAAAAACGACACATGGACAACGAGGAAGATATCAAAACACGATGAATACCTTGCCATTACATTCATTGGAGCACGAAATCCTAATATAAAATGCGAGATAAATTGAAACCAGAAATACAACAATGAGAAGCGCTTGGGTGGACATTATACGAGGGTTGGTGTGATGCTTATAAATGTCATAAATGGACGCCCTGAATTTTTTAATCTCTAAAATAATTTTGTAAATACAATAAAACAATAAATTTAATATACATAAATATCACATACATATCATCACGGCTGCTTTCCGTAGGGGTTGGCAGAGATCACACACATACATCTGCTACGATCTTGGCATGATTTCCTCACTTCACACTCATCACTCTCTTTACACAAGGTCACCGGTTAAGGGTACTCTTGACCTGGCCTTTCTTAAGATTTCGACAATTTGCTAAAGGTATGTTTTCCTTGGTCTTCCCTTACACACCCTTCCATTCAAATCCGCAACGTAAATTTCTTTTACCAGTTTTATTTAGTTGCAAAATGTTGGGTTTTTTTATGGGATAGGAAGCCAAACGAGCAGGCGTGTCACCTGATGGAAAGCAATCAACGCCGCCCATGCGCCAGGTGACTGGCATAGACAGGATGCGTGTAGCCGAAGATCGGGCTAGGTGTCGCGCCTTGAATGAGGCCTATGTCCAGTAGTGGACTGCTTCAGGCTGATATTGATATTGTTAGGTAGACCTTAGCGTTAGCATGTCGCTGACGCGAACCCATTGATTTTTCCCTACCCAGAGTCGTGTATACTAAAGACCATATTTTACTTAGCCTCTGTATGACTGCATGTACAACTGTTTTTACCACCGTATTAAACAATAAGTTTAAAATCTTGACAGTACTTTACCATAAACAGTATTTAATAGGGCAACTTAGAAGAAAATATACATATAATACTACGCCATTATCCAAGACATAATTTATGCAACTTCATTTTCAAGTTCCTTTGTAACCCTTGCAAGTTGCCAACTGAGACCAGTTTAATGTGCCAAAATATTGGTGCCTTTTGTTACGCAGTTAATTCTGAGAAATGAGGCTGTATTAACGTCGTGATTAATTATATATTTTATTAATTAATTCAATGTATTTTAGAGCCACGCTGCAGACGAATACTTTGTCAAGACTCCTTACTTGCTTACGAGAGTGATGAAGAGACTATGAAATTTAGCCCTACGAATAAAACGAAGAGATACCACGGCTGGTGATGATGAAATAAATGAATAAAGTTACCGCGGTTCCACTGTAGTGACTTCCAAACGCCGTTAACCGTACTGATTATAATTTTTTATTTCTGTTATGGTCGTCGAGTTTGTTTCATAAACTTTACTTTTGAGGTAAGACCCTCAGAAAATAATCCACAGAGGTGAGATATAGTGGTAGAGCCACGCTGCAGACGAATACTTTGTCAAGAATGGCATATTATTTGTCTGTGGCAAAAATGGGCCGGCTCGCCAGGGGAAGTACCCCCCCCCCCCTGAAAACCGGCGTCTGCGTGGTAGCTTAGCTACCGTGCTTCGCCCGGTGAGCGGTTGAGTTCCGGAGACTAACCCGCTCCCCCAATAATGACACTCGCCTTTAAAGCCCGGCAACGCTTCTGCATTGCCTATGATACTGCGGATGTTTATCGGTGGCTTTGATTGCTTTCCATCAAATGACACATCTGCTCATTTGTCTTCCTATCCCCTAAAAAAAATTAAGAGGTTTAATATCATTGTACAGTTTTCTACCGTTATCAACAATTAAATCTCAACTAAAAACTAAAAAATAAACCTAAAACTTCTTAAAGTGACAAGTGACATTGATTCCTTTTCATCACGCAAAAAGCTCGTTTGCCTTCCCATACCCCTCTCCCCCCATCCCTCCTCCCATAATGACACTTTCCTTAAAGGTCGGCAACGTTTCTGCACTGCCTATAGCTCTGTGGATTTTTATGGGCGGCGTTGATTGCTTTCCATCAGGTAACACGCCTGCTCGTTTGCATTCTTAAACCCATAAAAAAATCCAGCGACCTTGATGGTCAGAGGATATCGGCGAAATGGCTGAATAATTAACACAAACAAAAACTCACCTCCTGAGGTTCTGAATCCACAAACCAGTCTATGACGGCTGCGGGTATGGAGTAGTCTGAGGTGCAGTTGATAAGCGCTTGTTCACCAACTTGCACAATTGTTGGAAGACCGGTGATGAGAGGATCATATTCTGGCAGTACTGGAAAAATAGTGCGAGTGAGAATTCTGTTTCTGATTTTGTTATTGCTTTCCTGGCAACTGTATTTATATGGGATGGCTACAGGCTTGACACTCCCATTATTCTATATGACTGGCCTATAATTCTATATGATTTTTCTTTGTATGTATTATAGGTATTTTACATACTTATTTAATTGGTCCTTCATTACTAAGGATTGTGGTCACGAAACACCCTGAAACGAACAATCTATCTCCATCGGTTCCGGTTCAAAGTAGCCCTTACCACCTGCTGAAAAGAAGAGCATGTGGCATTCTTCACTTGGTCCGACCAATTTGTTGGCGACCGTCCCCGTGTTCTCTTCTCTGCGATATTACGAATAATGACCAGCTTTTCCAGATTACCTCCTCTTCGCATATATGTACGTACATATATAATAGTTATAGTTCAAGTGACAACATATGTTTGCACATTCTTATATACAAACATACAAAAACTACTGATATCTCTTTAAATATCGTGTGATTTTCTTGGGTATAATTAACTTGACTTTTAAACAATAAATAAATAATAAACTTTTAAACAATAGATGAATATTCAAATAATAAACTTTTTTTATGTGGACAGTCAAAACTTTTACTTAGCTAAGATCCGCGACAAGCAAAACAATAACAGAAAATTAATAATGTGTGTTTTCCTGCTGGATGAAGTGGATTTATTTGGAACTTAAACCAAAAACTTACCGAAAAACGGCCGTCAGCAACTCTCTACCCACCAACCGCCATACACAACACCAAACACACACTACCACTTTTCCACCTTGTAAACGACACGTGTTGACACACATTATTAATTTTCTGTTATTGTTTGCTTGTCGCGGATCTTAGCTAAGTAAAAGTTTTGACTGTCCACACAGTGATGGATTTCCGCAAAGTAACGCCTGACTCCATTAATCATCTTAAACTTTTTTTTTACATTGTATTATTACCTGCCAGTGTCATATTAGCGGACTGTTTGTCCACAGCAAACCTTGGCCCCTCACTTGACACCTCACAGGTATACCTCGCGGTTCCACGCTCAGGTCGCACCGTGATAACACAGGCGTGTAGATCGCAAGAGCTGTTTGTGATGGATATACCACTACTGTTGAAGGCTCGTGTTTCGTACTGAAAAAATTGATCATCAACCATACCGTGTAAAATATTAGATTAGCGCCATCTAGCGAGATTTAAGAGACAACTAATTTAATGTTGTTTATACTAATTCATCACTAAGAGACCACTTAGTGAAGTTATGAAAAACAAGGGGATGCCAATGAAAGAAAAAAAGGAAAGTTGACAATATGTGTATCCTGCCATGTTTAACATATGGTTGCCAAACATGGGCACACACTTAACAGAACAATTAATGAATTAAATATATATGTCAAAACAGTATAGAGACGACCGATTGGCTCAGTGGCGGGGCCCTCCGCCCACGGAGTCAATGGATGCGTGGCCAAGGGCAAGCTTAGTCGAAAAGCATGCCGTCCGTCCCGGGATCAGGCTCCCCCGGGAACTATGGTGCCTTATCTCAGCATGCAGGGCTCTGCTGGGGCTGACCTCCATTCTCCCTTGCGGCTCGTGGGATTCACTAAGACGAATTAATAATACCTAATTAGTTGAAAAAATGACGGCGACGTGGTTCGCCACCCGTCACGTCCTGATTCTCACGAGGGCGAGAAGCGACCAATGGAGAGCCGTTTCGCTGCGATGAATGGTAGCGGATGGAGCTCTGTGGTCTCTGCCAACCCCTGCGGGGGATAGGCGTAAATATATATCTGTATAGAGAGAAGTAAAATTGGCGTAAAGATACAAATAAAGATAACATTAAAAGATATAAAAAGTCTAACCAAATTTAAAGACGCAATAAAAGTGCGCAGGTCATTAAAATGGCAATGGACAGAACATAGAAAGAAAAACAGGTACAGGACTGGTATCCAAGAGGAGGGAATAGGATCAAAGGGCGACAGACAAAACGCTGGGAAGATGACTTCAGAAGAGTTGCCGCACGTCGTCCAGATAGGCGACTCACATACGCTCTCTTGACTGCGCGTTCCTCCCCTATCCCCCTAACGTCGCCCAGCTAACGAAGGTGAGCTTTACTCTCTCCTATTACATTGGGTTAGCCCACCAGATGCAAAAACAAAACAAACAAAAACTAGCCTAAACCTTTTTTGTTGAACAACGATCACGTCTGTTTCCCGTAGGAGTAGGTAGAGACCACGGACCACCATAGACCAGATCACCACTAAATCAAACAGAAAAATCTTATATAGACAGGAAAGAAGTTAAGGAAAATCAGTCGCTAAAAAACGGGTAAAAAGATTAAGTTTCAGTATTTCAAAGATATATTTTTTACGTTTTATAAACTATTTACATTAAGAATTATTCGATTGGTCCCAACAGGTGGCGTATCAATTTTCCGCGTCGACAATTCCCACTTGTTAAAAATGTTTTTAATTAATTAATGTTGAACAAACTTGTGGGGACGCACTTAATGATGTTTTCAACCGTAATTATTATTTCTCGTTTTACTGAACTTATTACAAATGAAACATTATTTATGTCTGTATTTTTACATTTCCGTGAAAATATTTTACCGCAATAATATATTTCAACTTACACGATGTTAGGGGAGGAGATTGGGGTCTTGTGAAAATTTCTAAAGAGATCCACTCATATTGTTTGATGATTTTTTCTGATCGCCTTACGTTTATTTATTTATATATCATTTTTGTACATATTTTAGTACAAAGGCGCTCATTGTACCGTTACATATAAAGCATTCTCTGCTATTAATGGAGTCAGGTGTTACTTTGCGGAAACCCATCACTATATGGACAGTCAAAAGTTTTACTTAGCTAGGATCCACGACAAGCAAAACAATAACAGAAAATTAATAATGTGAGTTTTTCTGTTAGATTAAGTGGATTCATTTGGAACTTAAACCAAAAAAACTTACCGAAAATCGGCCATCGATTCTCCACCCACCAACCACAATACACAACACCAAACACACACTACCGTGTCGTTTACAAGATGGAAAAGTGGTAACTTTTCCATCTTGTAAACGACACGTGTTTCGCCGTGACTTTTCGGTTGTCTTCCGTAAAGTCTACTATACCTGAAGATGCCTCGTGTTGGGGATGAAGAGCGATGTGGAATTAAAAGAAGATGGTTTTGGGAATATAGCGAGGATGGATGAAAGACAACTGGCAAAAGAAATTTACGTTGCGGATGTGGATGGAAGGGTCGGTAGGGGAAGACCACGGAAAACAAACCTTGACCAAATTGCTGAAGTTTTTAAGAAAGGCCAGGTCAAGAGTACCCTTAACCTGCGGAGAATAATAAGTGTGGACGAAGCAAGGAAAGTCTTCATCTGCCGAGATCGTAACAGATGGAGATCTGTGATCTCTGCCTACCTTTACGGGAGATAGACGTGACGATAGGTATGTATGTTAATTCTATGAGGAAAAATTTTTAATTTTATCTAATTCTTGTAATAGTCTTACCGACTGTAAGCATTCAGATTTGTATTGCACATAAGGATTAAACCGGAACTCCTTATATATCAGCAATTATCCCAAAATATTTTTTATAATTTTTGCGTTCGTTCAACATCATTTCCTGAATACCATCTCATATAAAAACATGCTTCCATTAACATCCATTCCAAAAATAATATCAATTAGTCACCAGCCTACGTCAGTCCACTGCTGAACTCCCAAGAAGCGTCACCTAGCTCGATCTTCGCCTTCACGTATCCAGTTTCTGCCAGCCGCCCTGCGCAGATCGTAGTACTATCTAGCCGGAGGGTGTCTCACACTACGTTTACCAAGACGCGATCTCCACTTCAGCACTCGTCTGCTCCAACGACTGTTGGATCTTCGACGAACGTGACCTGTCATTTGCCACTTTAGTTTGCTAATTCGAAAGGCTACGTCGGTGACTTTAGTTCTCTGTCGGATTAAATAATATAGTTCAATAAAAAATAGGTAAGTATTTTAGAGGAAAGAAAAAATAATATATTTTAATCAAAAGTAGGCAAGTTGACCCACTCGTTGGATATTTTTGAAAGCAAAAGAGCACTTGGAAGTCATTAAAATTTCAGCATTTAAAATTGTAAGAACAAAAAGTGGGTTAAGATCGCGAGAGTGGCAAAATTTTTGTAAAGAAGGAAACGTTGAATAAGGATGTTGGAAAAAATTTTGTAAGACACTCGTTCTTCAGTCCCATTATAAGTAGTGCTTGTATAAATGAATACAAATGACATAATGAAAGCTTAACTAAAGTACATAATTATGTATTTACATTTATTTAAAAAAAGAGTACATGAATGACTAATAGATGGCAATATTTATAATACTAAGGACTTTTCTGCTTTAAAAGTTGGATCGAATGTATGTAATAGATGAATAAATTATAATTTTAATGACAATGTAACAGTTTATTAATTATTTAATGTTTTGTAACCATAAGAGACTTATGTATTTAGATCTCTATTTGCCTATGCGTGTATATAGTTTATGTAGAGATTATAAAACAAATAAATAAATAATTAATAAAATTTGTACGCCGTAAGTGGCAATGCAATGGAGCTTATAAACGTTTTTTTCATCTTGTTTCACCTCACATTATGCAAATCAAGCATTATTATAATTATTATTTTATAAGCTTATTCGTAAATCTACATTTTTGTCTAAAGATGGACATTTAAATTCACTTTTCTAAGATCCACGAACATAAATCAGAAAAATACTAAATATTAAGTGTATAGACAATTACTTAATAAGAAGCGGCCGTCAGCGAAACCACCAACACTTCGCTATGGTCACTAAACCTGGAGGTTGGTCATTAAAAATGGGGGACCCCGCATACCCCCAGGGGTACGTTTACCACAGGTTGGGAATGACTATCATGAAATAGAAGAAGTAGTTCTGCTACACCCCATGTATTTCCAACTACTAGGTAGGTTCCTTCCCATCTCTAGAGGAAAATACGTTGAACCCACCACGCGTGTATAAGACCGAGTGATGGATTAGCAGGCTTTTAATAAAGATTAAAGGCCATATGTTTATAAACATATGTTTATACCGATTGACACAAAGGCGAGTGCGCCTTCGCCTGAGCTAGTAAGTCGTATTTTTTTTTAAAGTTAGGAACATTTACCTCCTGTGGTGTATATCGGAATATCTCGTGGGTATCCCGGTACCACTTAACAGAGTGTAGAGGTGGGTCGTGAGGCTGCCTCGCATAATGACAGCGTAGCTCCGCTTCCCGCCTGGGGTCCGCCCACAGAGGCACCTCGAGTAGCGTTATAGTATGTGACATACTACGAGCTGGAACAAAAAGATAAATTTAATCAATATTCGTAGATCAGCTTACTATATATTTATATGATTGCCTATATGCATAATATTTTGAAGTGCTAGAGTCACGCTGCAGACGAATTGACTTTGTCAAGAATTGCATATTATTTGGGTTTGGCACGAGTGGGCCGAGAAAAATAGATGGAATCGAGGACGTCTTAAGGAGTGTGAGGGGCTGGAGGGAAAAAGCTAAACGAAGATGCGACTAGAAAAATTTACTGGACCAGGCTAAGGCCCACCCGCGGCTGTAATGCCTTGATGATGATGATGATGAATGGGCCGGCTCCAGGGAAAGTACCACACTCCCGCAGGAAACCGGCGTCTGAGTGGTAGCTTACCTCCCGCGCTTTCCCCCCTCCCTCCTCCCATAATGATACTTTCCTTAAAGGCCGGCAACGTTTCTGCACTGCCTATGGTACTGCGAATGTCTGTGGGCGGCGTTGATTGCTTTCCATTAGGTGACACGCCTACTCGTTTGCTTTCCTATCCTATAAAAATAATAACATCCAAATCTGAACTATTTGGACCACTGTTTATATTCTCTTGAGTGTAACAGGCATCTATAGGGGCAAATATCAATCTGCAATCCCCAATCCGCTTACCAAGCGTGGGGATTACGCTCAACACTCCTCATTTGTCTGAAACCAATGCTTAGTGGTAAACTGTTTCGGCTGGATTGATTGCGATGATATTTTATATCATTAAGTACTCTTTTTTATGAAAAATCAAAAAAAGGAGTTTACAAAGGGCATCGTTTTATGGTTATGCTGCAGGCAAATTAGGTCTGTATCATGAATGAGTTGACAAGAGAAAGTAACATCTCGTGGAAGAATGACTATTGATCAGAGATTCGAGCTTCGGGGGTTTGATGAATTCACCGGTGTCCCCCACGGTGTCTAAAATACACTATTGATAAGAGGGATATCGTTTAATATTCTCATGGAGCCCCATGCTTAAAAAAATCCCAACACCACCAGCCACGGGCTGGTGACGACAAAACTTAATCAATGTTAACTAAAAGAGTAAAAAAGTGACGGTAGTTTAAAATAATTTACAAATAATTGTCAATACCGACACTTAATCTACCCGCAAAATGATCCTTATAATTTTATTTCAATGAATACTCCTCGTGAAAATCTTTCTCAGATTGAGAGACCTTCTATTGTTTGCACTGAACTCCGATCCGTGAGTCCTTGTTTATTTTTGGTACAAGCTTATTCCCTTAAAGGATCAATTGTAACGAATTTCTCACTTCTGTTAAATAAATGGGAAAGATAACAGAATTGAGATATCGCCCAAGTTACGATCAAAGTTATTACATGTAAAGACACTTAAACCAATTGGTCGACAATTAAGTCGACCAATTGGTTCGGTGTCAGGACTGCCGCGTTCGGAATCGATCGTTGCGGGTTCAATCCCCGCATCGGGATAAATATATGTATGGGCTACAGCTAGCTACCCTACTATTACTATAAATTTGTAGTATAGATCCGATAATCGTTGGAGCAAACGAGTGCTGCAGTGGAGACCGCGTCTCGGTAAACCTAGTGTGGGACTCCCCCCGCCCCCGGCTAGATGGTGCGACGGTATGCGACAGGGCGGCTGGCAGAAACTGGATGCGTGTAGCCGAAGATCGCGCTAGGTGGCGCTTCATGGGGAAGGCCTATGTCCAGCAGTGGACTGCCGCAGGCTGTTGATGATGATGATGATATCTTGATACCGTGATATAAAATAAGTTAACCAACCACTGGCGCCATCTTTTACCACAGTCATGCAATAACCTCGGTACGAGCACAAGTTTTAGCGATTTAGAACTAAAAAAGTACCTTTTAAAAATAAGATTGTAAAGGCGACTTGAAAAATGTTCTAAAACGAGGAAAAAACGTTGAAAAGACAAGAAATTTTTGAATAGTCGCGTCTGCTCCAAAAGGAAAAATGTTATAGTCTGTAACTTACGCTGAATGGGGGCGAAGTAAAAAAGTCTTTTTCGCTCGAAACAGTGGGGGTTTATAGCCGACGCTGTTCACGGCAGATGTGGAACGATTTAACTTTTCACAATGGCCGCCGCGACAAAAAATTTTCAAGTAAACGCTCGTCAGTTTCTGAATATAATATTAAATATGAAACGACTTTTTTAATTCGTGTTATATTAGTTGTATAGTGCGTCCGATGGTAGGAATAGGTATTCAAACATAAATAATGAAAAAACCACAAAGGACGTAATAAAATTCAATATCGCGTCGACGTGGTTCGCCACCCGTCACGTCCTGATTCCCACGAGGGCGAGAAGCGACTAACGCAGAGCCGTTTCGCTACGATGAATGTTAGAGGAAGGATGGATATAAAAATAGATGAGTGCGGAGGGAGCAGTGACGGTGTGCCGGGATCGTAGCGGATGGAGTTCTGTGGTCTCTGCCAACCCGTACGGCAGATAGTGAAGATATGTGTGTATATGTATGTATGTAATGGGAGGAGGAGGGTTATAGGGAGGGGGGAGGGTGTTGGGCCTCCGGAACTCGACCACTCACCGTACGAAGCGCGGTAACTAAGCTACCACTCAGACGCCAGTTTTCCGCGGGAGTGTGATACTTCCCCGGGCGAGCCGGCCCATTCGCGCTACAGACAAATATTACGCCATTCTTGACAAAGTATTCGACTGCAGCGTGACTCTACCACTATTGAAATAAATATATTCTATAAATAACGTTACTCGTGTAGCAACTCGACGCGGCAAAGTGATTAACATCGGGAATAAGTATTCACATTAAACCTTTGAAAGTGTTCACCTCGCTTTGCGGCTGGCGTAAAGCATTCATGGAAATAGCGCACTCTGTAACTAGCACGTTACCACGCTCGAAATACGGGTCGTTTTGCATTGCAAATGTGTTTCTTCGCGGGCACCCAACTAAATGGTTTAAAGCGCTGGCGTTGTTAGAAATATTAAAATTTATTTCAACAGATTGCCGGCTGTGTGGAAAGTGATTATATATATTGTGTATAGTTTTGATATTATAGTTTGAATGTATGAGATCGTACGGTGTGGTATTAAAAGTGAATTTTTATTTATGTGAAAAAAAAATATATTCTCAGTAGCCGCTTTACACGATTTTGGGTAGCGAAAAAATCTATAGGTTCGCGTCAGCAACATGTTAATGCTTAATGTATATCTATAGCTATGAGTATAGCTATAGACATACTTGAACACACAGTTGATGCGCGCGCAGCTGCCTACGTACACGCATCATGTCAACACATTGTATATAGATAGGTACCCGATTGTATATGTGTGCGTCGGACGCTTCATGAATGGATAGTTTTCTGAGTCGTGTCAGCAACATGCTGTAGTAATAGCAGCATTTAATATTACAATTAGTTTTAAATTTCAAAATACGGTTTTTTGTTTTCACTTCTGTCGCCAGTCCTAATGACTGCCTACGATTTTAATTTTTTTTAGAAGCGGTAGGCGAGTTATTACAGAGAGGTTATCACAGTTTTAAGAATTGTAATATTAAACTATATTAAGTAAAGCAAACGCTTTGTTGTCTAGACATGTATATAATGGCTGTGAAAAAAGCGTATAGAAATTTGGAGCGATCTTTAAAGTTAAAAATGTTCGCCTACGATTCGAAATAAAATTAAAACAGAGAATTTAAGTAAGCCATTCATTACGTGTAAAGTGGGACAATCCATTTTACGTTCGCTGTGAAATTTCACTTTTCATTTATTTATTTTGCAAATAAAAGGAGAATTTATTAATCAAAGTGACAAATAGGTATTTTTTCATGCTCCTCCCCACTCCTAGTAGCGCACATAATAGATAGCAGGCAACGTTAGCGAATGGAAGTTTCTAGAGCGGCATTGTAATAACTTGGGTGCGATAATAATCGATGGCACGTAAATATTTTATTGTTTCCATTGCTGTTTTCCTGTTGTTGTTTATGAAATTTCCTATCCATAGACAAATAAGTTACACGCTCTCAAAACTTATGAGTGTTTTATTGTTCCGGCCTGAGGTGTCGTCCTGGTGAATAGAATAGATGCTTGATGTCGTACGATTTTGGTCGCGCGGATATGCGATCATGTTTTCTAAACGATATTAACACATACATTCAAAAAGTTCTTGACTGCATCAATCAATCATCATCATCAACAGCCTGCGGCAGTCCACTGCTGGACATAGGCCTCCCGCAAGAAGCGCCACCTAGCACTGTCTTCGGCTTCACACATCCAGTTTCTGCCAGCATTTAGGAAACTTCGTCGGGTCTTCTCGTCGCCCATACCTCAGAGCCTGAAGATAAAAGTCTAAGTGTGTCCTACCTATACTACCTTACGGTGTCGAAACTTGGACGCTGACAGTCTATCTGCTTCACAAGCTTCGAGTCACTCAGAGAGCTATGGAGAGAGATATGCTCGGAATCTCTCTGGTAGATATGATTTGGAATGAACAAATTCGCCAGAGAATTAAAGTCAGTGATATAGTCCTTCGCATTAGCAAACTAAAGTGGCAATAAACTGATCGCGTTGTAGGATATCCGACAATCGTTGGAGCAGACGAGTGCTGGAGTGGAGACCGCGTCTCGGCAAACATGGTGTGGGACGCCCCCCGGCTAGTTGCTGCGGAAGGCGGCTGGCGGAAACTGGATTCGTGTAGCTGGAATGCATATAATCCGACATCGCCCTCCAAAAAGTTTGTCGGATTACCTCGGGTCCACTGTATATTAAAATATATTCAAACATACGTCCCAAAAATCTATTTTTAATTCATGGTCCCCATAAATATAGGCACATAAGACTTCTCACAAGGCACATTTACGTTTCTTCATCAAGGCTTTATGTATGCCGTGTATTTTTGTGTCACATGCCCGAACGGTAAAAATACGAACATACAATATTGATCCTTGCTTTTGTTTCACGGAGAAATAGTTACAGGAAGGTGATGGTTGTTTCATGTTTTACCTTTCTTCCATGAAACCCGCTGTTATATTTTGCGTATTTATATATTTCTTACTTCGATTTTCCCCGTCGCGTTCTGGCGGGTGCAATAACGAATGGAATGAGGAATGTCGGGAAACCTTTGCTTCATGTTACAGACTGCGCTAATGTGTGTGTGTGTGTGTCTATCTATGTAGAATAGAATAGAATAGAAAAACTTTATTTATTTTTTTACAATAACTAAAATTAAATCCTTAATAATATTATATATACAAATAAATACACAAAACAAAAAGAAAATAATTTTAATCTAACGAGTGTCATAAAATGGTTCTTGCTCAGCATATGCCGGGCCTTCTATTGGAGCACTCGGCGCTGGTTTTCAGCAAGAACCAACGTCGTCAGATCGCGTGTGTGCATGTACTTATATATTTGCTTATGGCTATTATCTTAGTTTATTAATATTTTTGTTCTTTCTTTTCTACCATCATAACGATAATATATCCTAAATCAAATTATCTTTTTGACATTGTGTCCATCCTATAGTTGTCTGGAAGAAATCGCTATTAGCGATAAGACCGCAATTTGTATATAAATATTACAATCATAATTGTATAACCTTGTTTTGGTGTACAATAAAGAACATATCTATCTATCTATTTGAAATAAAATGATTAATATTGTAAAAGCATGTTACATCACGATAACTAAAGTCGAATGCACAACAACCTCGGTCGGCTGGGGGTGAAAGGTTTTTATTTCAAGCCCAGCAGCGATCACGACATCCGTGTGCACGCACCCTTAGAATTATTTGCGCTTTTGTATTTTTACGCTCCGATCGAGGTTTGAATATAATAGTTTTTAAAAACAAAATAAAAAAGAACAACGTTTATAACCTGCAAATGAGATATAGAGCGTAATTTATGAGTGCAGTGTATATATTTCACTGATGTATTCAATTTTAACCGTATGCTCTAGAATCCGGAAATAAGCGACCTTTAAGTCTAATAATCGGATACACACAAAACGACTACGGTGCGCTTTTCTCGAAACTTCTTACCACGCACCACCACTCTGCGGAACCAGCTTCCTGCGGCGGTCTTTCCGAACCGATACGACATTGGCACCTTCAAAAAACAAGCCTACGCATACCTAAAAGGCCGGCAACGCTTCCGCGACTCCTGCGGTGTCGCGGTTGTCTATGGGCGGCGTTCAGTGCTTTCCATCAGCTCGTTTGCCCTCCTATCCCGTGAAAAAGAACCTAAACTTATCACACGAATCCTTTAATCTACCTCAGGTTTTAGACTCCTCAATAATTCTTCTCTATTTCACTCTATATTTAACTCCCCTATGGTTATATTCTTCATACACCGATGACAGTCCTTGATGACAGTTCTTAAAGCACTTCCTGGATCTTTCTTTGGTTCTACTCTGTTGCGGGGTTTTCACTACTTCTTCGGTCTTACTCTGCACACTCCTGAGTCTACTTTCTTGTCCACTTGCCCCATCCGAACCTTTGTGACTTTAAGACATACTGAGAAGATTATAAGCGTATACAATACATTTTAATGTATGTGTATATGAGTATTAGTAGTATATATGTGGATGTACGACCTGTGTATCCTACCCGTACTCTCCTACGGCGCCGAAACGTGGACGCTGACAGTCCGTCTGCTTCATAAGCTCAGAGTCGCTCAGAGAGCTACGGAGAGAGCTATGCTCGGAGTTTCTCTGGTAGATATGTTTCGGAATGAACAAATCCGCCAGAGAACTAAAGTCACCGACATAGCTTTTCGAATTAGCAAACTTAAGTGGCAATGGGCTGGTCACGTCTGTCGGAGATCCGACGATCGTTGGAGCAGACGAGTGCTGGAGTGGAGACCGCGTCTCGGTAAACGTAGTGTGGGACGCCCCCCGGCTAGATGGTGCGACGATCTGCGCAGGGCGGCTGGCAGAAACTGGATGCGTGTAGCCGAAGATCGGGCTAGGTGGCGCTCCATGGGGGAGGCCTATGTCCAGCAGTGTACTGCCGCAGGCTGCTGATGATGTAGATGTATGTGTATGTTGTATATGTGTGTGTGTGTGTGTGTGTGTCTCCGTATCAATGTCGTCACTGTGATCCGCGATCTGACCACTTTGGTTCTGGCTGAAAACCAGCGCCAGGTGCGCCAATAGAACGCCTGGCATATGCCGAGCAAGAACCATTTTATTACACTTGTTAGATTAAAATTATTTCCTTTTTGTTTTGTTTATTGGTATATTATAATATTATTAAGGTTTTAATTTTAGCTATTGTAAAAAAAGGTGTCATGAATAAAGTTTTTATTTCTAATTCTATAATATTGCAATAATTAACACAGATAAAGTGAAATGCAAAGTGGACAAAAAAATAATGTTTAATTTGTAAGCTAGTAGAGAAACATTTCCGCGTGAATCTTCTTTCATTTATTGTTCGAAAAGAAAGAACAAAAAAAAATCCACTTGAATATTCTTGACAACGTTACTGCATTGTTTTGAAACATAAAAAAGAAATACTTGGTTGCAATTTTCACTTGGAATTGAAAACAATAGTATGTTTTATGTAAGAAATGAATAGGCAATGACCAAGGTGTCAGTCGGATGAAAAAAAATTTTTTGGGGATTCATGGGATCGGAAGGCAAATGCGGCAAGCGTGTCGCCTGACGGAAAGCAATCAACGCAGCTCGGATATCTATAACACTATAGATATGTAGAAGAGTTACCGGCTTTTGAAAAATAGGAAGGCTTATTTTTTAAGTTCCAATGTATTATCAGTTTATAAATAATAGCTATTTCCACAGAATGGTAGTGCATAGAAAGAAGGAACACCGTACTAAATCGCTTGCAAGTAAGCTCGCCCCTAGGCACGCATCCATTAGCACGGTAGACCTTGGATTGGTGGAGAAGAAGGAAAAAGGATACAGAGAAAAAAGTAAAGAGCAGAGTAAAGGAAAGGTGGATTTAGACAGGATGATAGGGATATGATACAACAGCAACGGAAGATATCATATTTTTTTTATATATTCACGCCTATCCCCCGCAGGGGTTGGCAGAGACCACGGAGTTCCATCCGCTACCATTCATCGCAGCGAAACGGCTCTTCCATTGGTCGCTTCTCACCCTAGTGAGAATCAAAACGTGACGGATGGCGAACCACGTCGCCGTCATTTTTCAACAAATTAGATATATTAAATTTGTCTTAGTGAATCCCACGAGCCGCAAGGGAGGATGGAGATCATCCCCAGCAGAGCCCCGCATGCTGAGTTAAGGCACAACAGTACCCGTGGAAGCCCGATCCCGGGACGGTCGATACGCTTGCGAGTAAGCTCGCCGCTAGCCACGCATCCATTAGCACGGCAGACCGTGGATTGGTGGAGATGAAGGGAAAAGGATAGAGAGACGAAAGCAAAGGGCAGGGTAAAGGAAAGATGAATTTAGACAGGATGATAGGGATATGATACTACAGCAACGGAAGATATTATATAATTTCCTATTTACAGAAATAGCCTGCGAAATTCCGGCCTCGGTTCCGTTCAAATTAATTGCTCAAATTAATCATTATAAATAAGGAGTCTATCATAGCAAGTCTCATGCATCTTCACGATTATCACGATACTTCACATGCATATTTTGACACCCTCTTGTAAGAGGGTGTCACAAGCAAATTACACTTTACGAGATTAAATTTCCAAGGGTTGCCATGCATCATGTACAGTTAGTTTTAACGTGTGTCACGCTTCATCAGGGCGTATGACGTCTGAATAATTTTCGCTTATACTAACTCGTTTATAACCTTTTATGAGTAGGCGAGAAGAATTCCTGAAACAAATGTTCCGTTTGCTTGGTTATGTTGGTTTAATGAAAAAAACCTATTCATAATAGGAAATAGGAATCATTCGTAGGAAATGTTTAAGGTGAACATCAAACCATATGCCTCATTTTTTACAAAAACATTATTTTTTTTTATGGAAAAATAACATCTAAAGCCATTAAAAATGATTAAAATCAACGTATGTGAGATTTCTCTGTAATTTGGTGACGGTAGAGCCACGCTGCAGACGAATACTTTGTCAAGAATGGCATATTATTTGTCTGTAGCACGAATGGGCCGGCTTCGCCCGGGGAAGTACCACACTGTCGCAGAAAACCGGCGTCTGAGTGGTAGCTTAGCTACCGCGCTTCGTCCGGTGAGCAGTTGAGTTCCGCAGTATTGATTATTATAAATTACGTCAAAAAAGAAATTTATGGCTGAGTCGAAACATCTATAGCAAATACTTATTCCATAAGTCATAACAAAATTTGTAAAATCGGTTATTAAAAGTTTCATCCCCATCATCTGGATGAGTGGTAATCCAGTACAGTGCGTTTCTCCCGCAACTTCTTCCAACGCCCCATCACCCTGTGGAACGAGTTACGACATTGGCACCTTCAAAAAACAAGCCTACACATACCTTAAAGGCCAGCAACGCTTCCTTGATCCCTGTGGTATCGCAGATGTGTTTGAGCGGCGTTGATATATTTCCATCAGGCGACACGCTTACTCGTTTGCCCTCCTTTCCCGTAAAAAACAAACTTTACGTTTTAAAAATGTCTTAAAATATACGTTTATATTGGAAGTCACAAATTATGTTTTATTACCTGCAAGAGATTTATTACTGTCTGTGTATAGTTTGAGAAGTAAACAAGTTTATAGGAAATCGTTTCAGATTACGCTCAGAGTCTTACTTCTGCTCTGTTGTAACATAATTGTCCATTCTAGTAACCCGAAGAGGTTTTGTGAGGTTAAATATATTTCTAAAGTATGTGCATCGATGCGCAACTGAAAATATACCTTCAAGTATAAATTCACTTTAGACTTAGAAATGTTTCTATAAATATCGCTACACCATAGCTTTAAGCAGATAACTTCTAACAGAACTTAACTGTGAATAGCCAGAATTTTACTTAGATCAGATCCGCAAAAAAATATTCTTTTCGCGGATCTCAGCTGATATTAACGAAACCTAATTTGTTCAAAACGACGACGACGTAGTTCGCCACTTCCTGATTCCCACGAGGGCGAGAAGCGACTAACGGAGAGCCGTTTTGCTAAGACAAATGTGAGAGGAAGGATGGAGAAAAAGATGGATGAGTATGGAGGAAACAAGGAAGGTGTGCCGGGATCGTAGCGGATGGAGATCTGTGGTCTCTGCCTACCCCTACGGGAGACAGACGTTACGATATGTACGTATGTATGTATCTAAATAGATGTAGAGTAAAATTGTGGCTTTCCACGGAATAATAGAATTACGCAACTAAATTCCTGACGCCATAAATCATCCGAATCTTAATTATTATTCGAAAACAGCTCGTTCCATAGAGTGGTGGTGCGTGGAATGGAGTTCACAACGAAAAATTACAATATTATATATGAATTATTCTTCTTCTACGAGTGCCTATCCGACTAGCGAAGGTTGGCAGCCAATTTAGCACAACTTTCGTCCTCCTTCGCGAGGTGCAGCAGTTCTGGAGCACTCGTTATCCTGATATTATGTAGCCAAGACTTTCTTTTTCGACCAACTTGTCTTTTGCCCGCAATTTTTCCCATCATGATCAGTTGCGGACGCTTCTATACGTTTTCTAAGGTCTTTTTTAAGCGTCCAAGCCTCACATCCGTATACAAGAACGGGCCAGATGAAACAGTGGAGCATTCTAATGCACAAGGACAGTTTGAGTCTGCGATTACAAAATATGAATATAAAAGCATTTATATGTAAATTATAAAAGTATTTAACTTATTATAAAAGTGTTAACTAGTTCACGTGAAAGCGTAGAGAAAGTTTGCTCCACATTCCGAGCTCTGCAGGGTCCCCCTGTTTGCTTCGCTTAAAACACGCGGGCTAACTAATCATGTTGGGCCTGTTCGCTTCCACCTGGGGCTCGTAAATAAGGAATTATGCGTGAATATTTCGTTTCTGGGTTAATAAAAGTTCTCTGTGTTATTTTTAGCCCTATTTTATATTATATGCTGGAATATTATGTGATATAATGAGATATTGTATTATGTTACTACGGACTACTTGAGCGTTTCAAGCCTATACCAAATTTCAGTGAAATAGATCCATAAATGGCGATTTTAAGTTTGTATGGCGGTCATCTTGTTTTCGGCCGGATGAGAATTTTTCTTCCCTATACCTATGTGTTCAAACCATCTTTTGTAACGGTTTGGATATAATGCAATATTAAATTAATGCAGATTGCAAGTTATTCAAGAAAATATCAGTGAGATATTTCAATATTGTGCTATATAAAATTAAACTCGAGAAACAAGGTCAGCATATAAAATATCCATGAATGATAAATTAATAAAGACGCTAAGGGCATGCTAAATATAGCATTAATATATTTTTGAGAACAAAGAAACATTTCTTTAGGTACTCTCGTTTCTTTCAAAGGTATGAAACTTAATAATCGAATCAAATATTATATCAGTGCTAAATTTAAACTAATCTGATACGTTCACGTAGAGATAACTTTCATAATGGAAGGTAAATGAGAAGAAAGATTGTATCTAGTAATATTTATATTAATCTAGTATAATTCTTTTCTTTCATCGCAACTAATTAAAACTATTATGCCAGTGTCAAGTAAAAGGGAATAATATTAAATCTCTAGAAATGTCCAGTGGGCTTGTCACGTTGTCTTGATAAAATGGTCGCTTTTCTACCAAAATCTTCCATGGACTTTTTCAGTCAACTTAAAAACTCACGATACATACATTTATTTCATATCACTTCACGTATACACCTTAATCGAACTACATTGTATAATGCGCCACCACAATTAAACAATACAACTGATAATAATATAAGATTATGAAAATGAAATAAAAACAAAACGTCACTGATGTAGACGCACAGTGTAGACTGTAGACGGTAGGGCTTACAATACCGGGATTCCGGGATCCGAATACCGGAATCCCGGACGATTTTTGTCCGTTATTAAAAACCGGTATTTATGTAAAAATACCGGTATTTCAGTATTACATTAGTTGATAAAAATTGAATTTATGCACAATATAAATCCAATTAAAATAATATTAATTAATTACAAGAATTTTTTTTGAAGATAAACAATTTCATTGTATTAAAATCTATATCTGGCACATTTATTATATGTAAAATGTAACATAAAATTTAATATGTACTTTTTTTTACTTGCACGTTTTTTTGTATCTATCTATCTACTCCTACTCTCTATGTAATAAAATAAATAATATCTACTCATTTCAGAAAATTATTTATTGGATTTCATATATTATTTGTTAACAAGTCAATATAACAACTGAGATAAGCAAAAATATAACTAGTAAATTTTTTATCAATAATACCGGTTTTAATACCGGTATCCCGGTATTTCTAATTTTAAATATAAAATACCGGTAATCAGATTTTAGTTCGGTAATGTAAGCCCTAGTAGACGGCTGTCTACAGTCTACACCGTGCGATGTAGTCATAGTTCTCTGCTAAGAACTGTGCGATTGTGGAAAGACTCACTAACTGAGGGTGTTCTCACGTAAATACAAGACAGGAGCTTTCGAGAAACTGTCGTATGTGTCCACCGCAGGGGTTAGCAGAAACCACAGAGCTCTATCCGCTATGATTCATCGCAGTGAAACGGCTCTCCATTGGTCGGTTCTCGCCCACGTGAGAATCAGGACGTGACGGGTTGCGAACCACGTCGCCGTCATTTTTCAACAAATTAGGTATATTAAATTCGTGTTAGTAAATCTCATGATCCGCAAGGGAGGATGGAGGTCAGCCCCAGCAGAGCCCTGCATGCTGAGGTAAGGCACCATAGTACCCGGTGGGAGCCCGATCCCGGGACGGTCGGCACGCTTGCGACTAAGCTCGCCCTTAGCCACGCATCCACGGCAGACCGTGGATTGGCGAAGAGGAAGGGAAAGGATAGAGAAGAAAGGAAAGAGCAGGAACGGAAATGGGGATTGGGGGGGTTACCAGACTCAGAATAAATATTTATAAATCCATATATATATTTATATGTATTCCGATGAGGGAATCGAACCCGCGACCATTGACTCCGTGGCCGGAGGGCCCCTCCACTGAGCCAATCGGTCGTCCTTATATATATATATATATATATATATATATATATATATATATATATATATATATATATATATATATATATATATATATATATACAAATATAAAGATATATTAATATAGAATTTAGTGTTAAGTTAGAATTTAATAAGTTTATACTGTAATGGGTAATAGTATATATTTTTATTTTTGGTGTATATAACTTTGTTTTTGGTGAACAATAAAGAATAAATATATCATGAACTTTTATACATTTTATTTCATACAATTCTCAAAAGTCCACAACATTTCTACTTTGTTTTATGGTGATGGTGATGATAGTAAATATGAATTTAAAAAAAAAAGAATTTGTTTTTAAAGAATTCCAGAAATATTAAAAAAAATGTTGCTATATTCTATGTGTTTCATCTTTTTTTTAAATCATTGAAAGGCAAGTGAAAGCTGGTAATCAGGTTAATGGAGCTTTGCACTCCTTTATGAAAAGTCAGAATCTGTCTAAAACGGTCCGACTGGCGGATCATCAGGGGGTGCTTGTTCCGACTCTGATGTACGGCAGTGAAAGTTGGGTCCAGGAGAAGAGTCATGAAAACAGACTGATGCGGTGGAAATGAGAGCATTGAGATGGAGATCAATGGCCTACCCCTTCGGGGAACAGGCGCGACGATATGTAGATATGTATGTATGAAATAGACCACATCAATTATCCAGTGGAAGATACGAACTCACGATATAGATCGTAAGCCCCACTCCCGCGAACTGAACCATTGTTTTCCATCAAGAGTCACGCTGCCTCGTTTGCCTTTATATGCCAAAGACATAAATGAAAAAGTTACTTTCAAGGAATTCACATTCAAATGATATTAGGGCCCTCTCCGCATCCTATCTGCACGAAGTTCTACGCTTAAGAAAAACATTTTAATCAAGAATGTCAAAGTTCGCGTCGTGCTATGTAGAAATTTCTGTCTCTTACAGCATAATAACATAAAAGTAGTCCCCCGGGGATGCAGAGCATTGGCCATGACATTAAACTAATTTCAGAAGTTGGCGCTAACTAAGTTTCATTGATATTGTCTGCATCGATATAACTCCAACCATAAAATGATCACATTCACAATAGTTCTACAACTTCTTCGCATTCGCAAGAGTAACCGAGTTTTTCTTTCGTGGATCAAGTTCACATTTTTGACTATTATTTTGGATTTTTTTATGGATGCTATGCATGTCTTCAATATTATCATCATCAACAGCCTGCGGCAGTCCACTGCTGGACATAGGCCTCCCCTGAAAAGCACCACCTAGCCCGATCTTCGTCTTTACGCATCCAGTTTCTGCCAGCCGCCCTGCGCAGATCGTCGCACCATCTAGTCGGGAGACCTCTCACGCTACGTTTACGCCAAGATGCGGTCTCCGCTCCAACACTTGTCTGCTCCAACAATTGTCGGATCTCCGATTTAAGTCACTAGCCCATTGCCACTTCAGTTTGCTAATTCGAAAGACTATGTCGGTGACTTTAGTTCTCTGGCGGATTACGATCCCATAAAAAAAATTATAAACAACATATATAAGATTAGACTGGTTTAAACTTATTTTATATTACACAATAAGTTTAGATATAATTGGAAATTCAGAGTAATAATTAGATATATAAGTGGATCTGAGTTCATGTGTGTCTTCAAATCTATGTGTTTAGTTGATGAAGTTTCAAATGATATTAAATTGGGTTCTTGTGGTGTTCTGTGAAGCAATATCTGAGTTCTCCTCAATAACGTCTTTCTGTACATCCCTTTGTGACTCCCATCCCATACAAAAAATAAAAAAGTGGGACACACTTATATGGGCCGAGAAAAAAACATATTGCGCGTATAAAATATCTAACACTATCGTTCAGAAAGAAAAATTTGTGTCAAACATAGGCATTGCGAGAGACCCATATTTACTTCACTTAAAACTCGGAGCTTACCTAATCATATTTGGCCTGTTTCCCTCCACCTGTGGGGCCGTAAATAAGGAATGTTTCGTGAATATCTCACTTAGGGGACGCCCCGCGTTGCCAAAAGTTGGCTGCTCTGATTACATTAGTGTTTCGCACGAAAAGTTTCAAAATCCGGGCTCTACATTATGAATATTACATTGTATGAAAGTTATTTTTATGTTTTATAACTACTACCCACAACTAATTTACTGTTACTGTAATATTGTAACGAGCTACATGAGGAAACTTACCCGATCCACTATTTTTATACATATTGAAACATTTTTGACCCTTTCGAAAAATATCATCTAAAATTTTGATTATAACTAAAACTTAATTTAATTCCTAAAACTGTATTAAACTGTACACACAATACACGTGTAGAAGGAAAGTTGTTAACTGGCTGCTGAATTTGAATGAGAGGTACACGGAGAGGCTGCTTTTCGAAACGATAAATTAAAACTTATAGCACAGAATCCTTACAGACATACAAACACACACACACATACACATCTGCACACATACAGATCACATATTTAATAATTTAATATCTTACTTAATCCATTTTTTATTATCAATAGGGTTTAATATATTTCTTTTTTTTGTCTACTGTTTTGATATTTATCTTATAACACTTATGTATTATTTACGAAGGGAAGAGCCTAGTTTCCCACAACACGGGGAATCCTAGTGTAAGATAGTGTACTGTAACATATGTAAACATTTTAAAAATAAGTATATTATTATTATATACTTTTAAATTTAAAATTTTCTAACACCAAGATTTCAGCAGTACTAGTATTGTCACGTATTTTTGTATGTATGTAAGGCTAGATTATAGATTATTGTATTCTGTGTGGGTCGATCTTAAGTATATATTATAGGACTCGTGTTTCACAAGTTGGCCTGCACTGCATATCCGTGAGGGCCCGACCCTCATGGATATGGAGTGCAGGTGACAGAAAATCAGTTTCTCTGTTCGGTGAGTGTGGGTTTTCTTCGCCATTGAAAATTCCCATCTGCTTGTAAAGTGAATTGATATGTGTTATGTATTTGATTAAAATACATACTGCAGAAGAAAATAAAGCTTTCTATGATAAATCAGTGAAAACATTGCTAGACTTCATTTAATTAAACCAATATTTTTCCATTGACAGATACGCTCTACTTTTATTTTCCCGAAACAAGATAAATGGACTTACACAAAATAAATAGTTCTAGTAGTATTAGAGTTGGGAGAATAATAAATATACTAATAATATACTTTTTTATGGGATAGGAAGGCAAACGAGCAGGCGCGTTACTTGATGGATAGCAATTAAATATATCCATAAACACAAAGGTTGCCTGGCAAAATGTATATTTAGATTAAATAAAGAAAAGAAATAAATAAATATTTTTTACAGCTCTACCATACTTTATTGTAATGTATTTATAATACACTATAAAACTAGACATTTCTAGTAGTATAAGATATTACGTCAGGTAACACAAACACGTCTGTACGTTACAGCGTGTAATCACAGAGTGGGCGAAAGAGGGCGCCGGGTTGACAACCCACAAAATGTGAACAAGTGTGGTATTAACATACATCACATTTACCACACGAAAGTACTTCACAACCAAATACAGGCCGTTACATTTTTCTTCGAACAAACATTAGAATCAACCTAGAAAAATAATTTCGTTTCAATCTCGATGCCGCCAGTCTGTTACGTATGTACCTCGTAAAATGCTTAAGTACCACGTAATACAGCCCACGTTACCTCATAACCATTTCTGAGTTGTTTTGATTTACCTCCCCGGCATCCCTGACGTATTTTCATTGCCCTAATTGTATCTTAACATGATATTCGTGTATTACCTTAATTAATATGAAGATACCGCTATGTATTGTTCTATGTGTTATTTTAATATTCCTCTTAAGTTTACGTTGCTAATGTGCGGATGCGTAATGCGGATGGAAGGGTCGGCAAGAAAAGACCGAGGAAAACGTTATCATCATCAACAGCCTGCGGCAGTCGACTGCTGGCCATATATGTATATGCCTCGTCTGTGGATCGCCACTTAGCTCAATCTTTGACTACACGGACAATCGAACTTCCGACCACAGACTCCGTAAATAGCAACCACACCACTGTGCAAATTAACACGTCAAATATTTATGTAATCAATCTTTTTGTATAGAATATTGTACATAGGCAATTTTGTACGTAGCTACTCGACTTTTGGGTAAGAGAGAAAGATATTTTGTAGTCAACTTCTTCTTCTCAGAGTGTTACAGTGTGAGACAGCCAATTCAACATAACTCTCCTCCTCCTTCGCAGCATTTCTGGAGCACTCGCTATCCCGGTCCACTCCCTGGTATTACAAAGCCAAGACTTCCTTACCGACCAACTTGCCTTTTGCCCGCGACTTTTCCCGTCGTGATCAGTTGCAGCAATTTGTACCTGTCATGTCTCATGATATCACCCACTTTTCTACCTTTGACGGTCTACAAAAGTTCACGTTTTTGCTTGATTTGTCGGAGAATCTCGTCATTGGCCACTTTTTAAGCCCAGCTTAATAGCAAGCATCCGTCTATATTTCGAACACATTTCGAACGCTTCTATACGTTTTCCGAGGTCTTCTTTAAGCGTCCAAGCCTCACATGTGTATGAAGAATGGGCCAGATGTAATAATGGAGCATTCTAATGTGCAAGGAAAATTTGAGGTTTAATCACCAAGAAATATATTTCATGATAAGAATAATAATCTTTATTTATTGCAAATTTTACAATAAATTATCGATACAATTTTCGAACGGATTCCATTATTAGAAGACTTTTAATACACTTAATAAAAAATAGAATACTTGTATTCAATTATAAGAAATGTATTCGACGCTTTTAAATTACTTAACTAATATTACATTCACTAACATCACCTATACAATAATATGCTAAATGACCATAATGCAAACACATTTGATATTTTAGATATTAAAATAAATTAACTGAAACAATCACTTCGAGTTTAGTCTTTATACTGAGACGAAATATTTCGTCAGTATGAAGAAAATACTCCGAATCTATAATACGATTATTCGGTCTATTCTATCGTATGGCTGTGAGACTTGGACACTAACGCTAAAGGAAGAGAAGAAACTTTTAGTCGCAGAACGAAAAGTCCTCCGAAAGATCCTGGGCCCGAACAAAAGTGATGATGGCATATGGCAAAATCAAAAAAATGCCGAAATCGAGCATTTCGTGGCCCAACCCAATGTAATAGGAGTGACTAAGGCTCACCGACTTCATTTGCTGGGCCACGTTTAGCGGATGGGGGAGGATCGCGGAATGAAGAGAGCGTTTGTGAGTCGCCCAACTGGACCACGTCCTGTGGGGCGCCCCTGGTACAGCTGGAGAGACGTGGTGGAGGACAACTTGCGTAACCTTCAAATCTGGAACTAGCAGGAGGTGGTGCTAGACAAGGCACGGTGGCGTAAGACCTGTTCGGAGGCCAAGATCTATTTTGGGTCGCTGCGCCAACAAAGTTAGTTTTTTAGTTAGTGTAATCACTTTGAGACATCTTTGACAGCCGGTAAATGACACGTAAAATTATTATTTTCTGTTTATTATTTTTTTTGTAAAATAGATTTAAATAAATAATCTATTACTTGTTACTATAATATAACCATTATGTGCGCAAATATTAAGAATTATAATCTAAGCGCTATTTTATATAGCAGTATAGCTCATATTTATATAGTACTAGCTTTTGCCCGTGGCTTCGCTCGCGTGGAATTTGGTCTGCGACATTAAGTTTCGTTACAAATCATTTTAAATAGATATATGCTATCGCGGATCAACAATCCGACGGTACATCATCTTTGTGTAACTCCAATGGTTTAGGCAGCTTACGCCAAGATAGTTCTCAGAGGCCAGATTTTTTTCCGACTTAATTGACATGTATCGTTATATTACGACAAAACTTACATAAAATCATTACAAATTGTAGCCTATACGTTATTCCGATGTATAACCTATATTACTGTAAAGTTTCATCCAAATCCGTCTAGTAGTTTTTTCGTGAAAGAGTAACAAACATACATCCATACTCACAAACTTTCGCATTTATAATATTAGTAAGAAATAGGATAGGATATTTTTCTTCCTACAACTGTAATTTGTTCTCTGTGCCAAAGATAAAAAATAACTAGTTGGATAAAATAAGTATTTTGTTTCATTTGAAATTCGAACATAAAATTGCATAAATAAACACTTACCAATAAAAACACCCAGCAATAGTAACACAACCATTTTTATAAAACGAACGGTAACAATCACACGAAACCCATATTAATTAGTAATAATATACTTTAATCACATATTTCAAACAAAATCACCTATGAAACAGTAAATAGAACAAAACATTTTCACATATATTTCACTTTCTATGTTAAAACATGTGTTTTCACGTACGCAATCGCAACCGGAATGTATTACACAGCATACGTCCACTCGCCGAGAAAGCTAGACGCAAACTGAACGTTGTCAAAGTGATAAGATACGTCCCAGGGATGCGCGCGACTTTTGGACACCCCATTCTAGTTATGAAAATTACACGGGTAAACTTTTGTTTTACCCCAATATTAGGGTAATATATTTCTGGCTTGAAATAAACTTTGCCCTTTGAATATTGGAAATTCGTAATGGGTATGAAGGTTATTCTTTATGACTATTACGATCTGTTGTCTGATGTTATAACATTATTTTAGTGGATATATTATAGGTTAGTTGAGAAATCGATGTTGTTAAGATTTTTTTTTTTACGGAATAGGAAGGCAAACGAGCAGGCGTGTCACCTGATGCAAAGCAATCAACATCATTCAAGTATTCGTAGTGCCATAGGCATTGTCGACGAGCGACAGAAACACCACACTTTTTAATAATTTCTTTTCGCCGCGTATTTTAATAATTAAAAAAAAGGACTAGTAACGTTTTTAATATTGCTAGAATTCTTGGAGGTCCACGGACCTATCACAAGGGATCCGCGGACAATAGAAACCGGCAACGCTTCTGCAATACCTATGGCGCTGCGGACGTCTATGGGCGGCGTTGATTGCCCCCATTAGGTGACACGCCTGCTCGTTTACCTTTCTATCCCATAACATTTTTCGTTCGCTTCGCTTCGCTTCGTTTAATTAATAAAAAATATGTCCATTTATTCCAAAAGTAAAACCATAGACGATTAAAATCGTCAAAAGGGTAGGTAAGTAGGGATGGATAAAAAAACTCACTCAAAAAAAATTAATTTATATTAATTACATTAATTATAACCTTTCTCAATCTCAAATCTTAATAACGCAATACCAAATATCTTTTAAGTTGAATAAAGATACACCTATTGTGTGTATGTGTGTGTGTGTGTGTATGTGCGTGTGTCCGTAACAATGTCGTCACTGTGGTCCGCAATCTGACCACGTTGGTTCTTGCTGAAAACCAGCACCAGGTGCTCCAATAGAACGCCTGGCAAATGCTGAACAAGAACCATTTTATGACACTTGTTAGATTAAAATTATTTTCTTTTTGTTTTGTTTATTTATAAATTATAATATTATTAAAGTTTAGCTTTTGTAAAAAAAATATGTCATAAATAAAGTTTTTTCTATTCTGTTCTATTCTATTCTATTTGAATAATATAAATCGATACCCATGTTGCAAATAAAAGTATGAGAAGGGGGTTTTTATTCTTAGGGACCGCCGCAGTTGTTGATTGTTGAAGATAAAGCAGGGTTTGCTTTATCTTGTTGTGGATCATTAGCCTTTCGATGATAATTATAAACTTTTTTATACATAATAATTGTTTTTTCTGTAAAATTCACAATTTATTTCTCCATTCGTGTTTTTACAACGATTACATTGTCATGTACTAACAACGCTGGGGTCGGAATAAAAAAAATGCTTATAGCTGTAACGAACGCCGGGTCGGACCCCAAATAAATATGACCTCTAAGCTGACGGCGCATAAATATCGCTTGTAAGCTGACGGTTTGTAAATGGAAAGTATCATGTGCCCTTTAACTACAAATAGGGTTGTCAACTGTAATATCATATCACGTAAATATAACATCAAATTGAAACAAAACACAAATGTATAATAAGACAAATGTATTGTCCTTATAAAAATTAAAAGATAGAGAAATATAAAAATTCCTTTTTTGAGTCCTGTTTACAGGGATGAGATAACTCAGAAGAGTGAATATTTTTTTATGTATATATGTTTATATGTAAAAAATATATTACAAAAATTTGTATTTTTTTAGGTAAATACAAATTATTCCATCAGATACGGTTTAAGATTATCCATAAGATGGCATCGAAAGTGAGAAACGAGAACAATTTTTTTTGAAGTTACACATTCTAACAATTAAGTCGACTACATGGAAAACATAGTTACAATCGTTGATTGTTAAAATTTTTCACTCTAGGCGTGCACGCGGAGGGGCATACCAGGCACCCGCGTAACAATCTAGCAAAATTAAAATACAATTATAATAACCACATAGCAATCTTATAAAATTGCATAATATAATATAATAACGTTAATGATGATAAGTATCCGTATCACTCTTCGTCTTCCGTTGCAATAGTATCATATCCCTGTCATCCTGTCTAAGTCCATCTTTCTTTCCTCTGCCTTATCCTTTCTTTTCTATCCTTTTACTTTCCTCGCCGTCTATCTACGTGCTGCCTATCCTGGACGACTATTCTGCGATCGGGCTCCTATGGGTACTGTAGTGCCTTACCGCAGTATGCGGGGCTCTACTGGGGCTGTCTCCTCAATTCTCCCTTGCGGCTCGTGGCATTCACTTTGACGACTCTTAATACACGTAATTTGTTAAAAACGACGGCGACGTGGTTCGCCACCGTCTCATCCTGATTCCCACGGGAGCAAGAAGCGACAAACGAAGAGCCGTTTCGCTACGATGAATATGAGAGGAAGAATGGATGAGTATGAAAGAAGTAAGGAAGGTGTACCGGGATCGAAGCGGATGGAGATCTGTGGTCTCTGCCACACAAAAAAAATTAACCCTACGGGAGAGAGGCGTGACGATGTGTATGTATGAATGTTGAGTATCATGAAATTAATGACACAATGTCATACGATATGAAATTTCAGTAACACTTCAATTTTTATCGCGTACAAAGGATATATCGTACCCGAAGTAGACCACGGCACCGAAAACATTTATATACCATCTTAAAGCATCCTAGAGACGTACTGAGCTACTAGTCACTAGAGACTAAGGTAGTGTAGTCTTAAAGGCAATAGGGTGACATACTTTTTGTTTCCAATTTTATAGACATATCAAAGTATTAAAAATTTTAATAATTTATGAAATATTTTATAAAAACAATTCAATAAAAATATATTAAATGTATTTAACGACCGATTGGCTCAGTGGCGGGGCCCTCCGCCCGCGGAGTCAATGGTCGCGGGTTCGATTCCCGCATCGGAATAAATATTTATATGGATTTTTAAATGTTTATTCCGAGTCTGGTAACCCCCCCAATCCGCATTTCCTTTCCTGCCCCTTTCTTTCTTCTCTATCCTTTCCCTTCCTCTCCGCCAATCCACGGTCTGCCGTGCCAATGGATGCGTGGCTAGGGGCGAGCCTAGTCGTAAGCGTGCCGATCGTCCCGGGGTCGGGCTCCCCGGGGACTATGGTGCCTTACCTCAGCATGCAGGGCTTTGCTGGGGCTGACCTCCATCCTCCCTTGCGGCTCGTGGGATTCACTAAAGACGAATTTAATATACCTAATTTGTCGAAAATGACGGCGACGTGGTTCGCCACCCGTCACGTCCTGATTCTCACGAGGGCGAAAAGCGACCAATGACGAGCTGTTTCGCTGCGATGAATGACAGCGGATGGAGCTCTGTGGTCTCTGCCAACCCCTGCGGGGGATAGGCGTGAATATATAAAAAAAAAAAAAAAAAATGTATTTAAAACCTTTATTGTACAAGCTCGTACTCAGCGCGCATCCATTTTTATACGTCTGAAGGTAGCAGCAGCACTTCGCAGCTACGAACGGCGATCGTAACTAACTTCACTTCGATTCAACCGACTAGCTCTGCGCAAGGTCCACTTATCTGTCAACTTTTAATATTTAATTAATTCATTTACATTGTAAACGCTAATAAATGATATATCTTTAGTACGTCGTGTATTATTTTAGTGGCCTACATTTTGTTTATAATTTCTTTGTGATATTTTGTTTTATCGATTATAATTAATAACACATTCTCAATCAAAACTGGAAATAACTAGTAACTTATTTCGTTGGTGCCGTTTATTTACATTTCACTTGTTAATCATCCGTTCATATGTGGACAGTCAAAAGTTTTACTTAGCTAAGATCCGCGACAAGCAAAACAATAACAGAAAATTAACAATGTGTGTTTTTCCGTTGGGTTAAGTGGATTTATTTGGCACTTAAACCAAAAACTTACCGAAAATCGGCCATCAACTCTCCACCCACCAACCAATATACACAACACCAAACACATTATCACTTTTCCATCTTGTAAACGACACGTGTTTCACCCCAAATGAGCATGTCAATCACTTGGTGGTGAATGATCACCACCAACCATGATGCATTGCTGACCTTTTTTATATATCGTATTTATTTGGCAATACCGCAGGTAGTAATTCGTCCCGCATTTGAAGAGTTGTGAATTTGGCGTCCATTCCATTGGAAATTGGGTTGCCCATGCCAAGCAGTGGGACATATATGGGCTTTTCGAAGAAATCAAAAACATTTACCGTATACAGAAATATTATAAAAATTATTATATTAATAAATAAATAGCATCAAAATTATTAATTTAAGTTGGTCACCCTACAAGAGGAGACTGCTTCTAGATATATAAAGTGGAAAAGCAGTATTATTATACGGAGAAGTAGGTATAAACTAGTACTTATAACTCTAGCAGTCGGCAATCCACGTAATCGTTGCGAAATACATTATTGTCCCAGGGTTTATTTTTATTTCATAGCACCCACGAGAACCTTTGTATCGTACACGAAACGTAAGGTCTCTTTGAAGTTTTAGTCTCTGTATTAAATATTATACAAAATATATTACAATAATTTTCCTTTTATGTTAATACCCCTGTGTCGTAAAGAAAATGTTGCTCACGATTGTATCGATATGGAAAATTAAATATGTTTATTTATAGAAAAACAATCCTCACTTGGCCTGACGTCGGCTACAAACATTTTCTACTTGCGAAAATCGTCACACCATAACTCATAGGCATAGCATACCATTCTAAATTTACCAAGACTTGGTGTCCACTCCAGCACTTATCTACTGCGATGACTTTCGACAATCGTAACAAGCCTTTTGTCAATTCAGTTTTGGAACTTTTTTTATGGGCTAGAAGTGCAAACGAGCAAGCGTGTCACCTGATGGAAAGCAGTCATAGTCATCTGCAGTGCCATAGGCAGTGCAGAAGCGTTGCCTGTCTTTAAGGAAAGTGTCATTATGAGAGGGCGACTCACCGGACGGCTCACTGGACGAAGCGCGGTAGCTAAGCTACCACTCAGACGCCGGCTTTCTGCGGGAGTGTGGTACATGCCCGGGCGAGCCGGCCCATTCATGCTACAGACAAATAATATGCCGTTCTTGACAAAATATTCGTCTGCAGCGTGGCTCTACCACTTCTACACTTCTCTTTTTCTATATAATTAATGATAACTGTTATGGATTTGAAACTACGCGGTCTTCTGGTTAGAGTATATAAGATACTTAATTAAAAATAAAGGTTAATCAAAAACGAAAGAACAATAAGTGTGGTTCTTTAGTCTTTGGTGGTAAGACATCGGAGTCTTCAAAAAACAAGCCTACACATTTCTTGAAGGCCGACAACCTTTCTGCGATGCCTATGGTGGCGTTGATTGCTGTTGATATTTTTAATTTTATTTAACTATATAAATATATTTATTATACTTGATGAAAACAAGTCATTGTTATTTTAATTTTGTATTTACAATACAAATATGTGACTATCTGATAACTACGTGTTACCCCATTTACTAATTTCCGTTTATTGGCCGATTAGAATTTAAGGCCGTGTTAAATTCAATCGCTCCCGGCCATTCTCTTATCGAATTATTGCCATGTACAAGCTAAACTACGCACGTAGATATATATTGGCGACGACCGATTGGCTCAGTGGCGGGGCCCTCCGCCCGCGGAGTCAATGGTCGCGGGTTCGATTCCCGCATCGGAATAAATATTTATATGGATTTTTAGATGTTTATTCCGAGTCTGGTAACCCCCCCAATCCACATTTCCTTTCCTGGCCCTTCCTTTCTTCTCTATCCTTTCCCTTCCTCTCCGCCAATCCACAGTCTGCGGTGCCAATGGATGCGTGGCTAGGGGCGAGCCTATTCGTAAGCGTGCCGATCGTCCCGGGGTCGGGCTCCCCCGGGGACTATGGTGCCTTACCTCAGAATGCAGGGCTCTGCTGGGGCTGACCTCCATCCTCCCTTGCGGCTCGTGGGATTCACTAAAGACGAATTTAATATACCTAATTATTTGTCGAAAATGACGGCGACGTGGTTCGCCACCCGTCATGTCCTGATTCTCACGAGGGCGAAAAGCGACCAATGACGAGCCGTTTCGCTGCGATGAATGGCAGCAGATGGAGCTCTGTGGTCTGCCAACCCCTGCGGGGGATAGGCGTGAATATATATATATATATATATATATATATATATATATATATATATATATATATATATATATATATATATATATATATATATATATATATACATATATATATATATATATATATATATATATATATATATATTATATTTTATTTATATATTTATATATTTATGGACTATCAACAGGAGTTACATTCATTATTCTAAATAGTTCTAAAAACATACTAAAATGTTATCCCAATTATAAATGGACACGACATTAACATAAAGTGAAAACAGACAAATCAAATATTATACAGAGACTTAAATGTTAGATTTAATACGGTGCGTGAATTGTACCACACTGTCGTAGAGAATGTCTAAAGCGTTGCTTTTTTTTCATGTATTTGTGGTACAGTTCATGTAACGGAAAGTTACATGTTTTCAAATAATACAATAAGGTATTAATCCTCAGTCAAATTAAAATACTTTTTCTAATATAATAATTAATGAATTTTGTTCGCGACAGAAAAATGTATAGCTGATAAGTAAATAATAGATGTAAAAATTCGATAAAAATGTTCGCGATAGTATAATGAATAGATAGTGAATGTTCACAACCCCATAGGAATAAATAAAAAATAGAGAAATTCTCATAGAGATCGGTAGGAATCGATAGGAAATATAACATTCGAAAGATATAAATAGAATAATAAAAACATATAGAATTCGTGACGATACAACCTTATACGGGTTAAATTTGTATACAGTTTGTTCGTTAGTTTCAGATAGATATGTGAGCTCGACCCAGTCGGGTTGTTCGATAGCTCAGAGAGCTGTGTAGTGCGACCTTATCAGGACGCCTACACAGCGATAGTGTCGTATAGTGTGAGCTCGACCCAGTCGGGTTGTTCGATAGCTCAGGGAGTGGGATGGCGCAACCTTGTTAGGACGCCTACACTTCGATAGTTCCGTATAGTGTGAGCTCGACCCAGTCGGGTTGTTCGATAGCTCAGGGAGTGGGATGGCGCAACCTTGTTAGGACGCCTACACTTCGATAGTTCCGTATAGTGTGAGCTCGATCCAGTCGGGTTGTTCGATAGCTCAGTTAGTGGGATGGCGCAACCTCGTCAGGACGCCTACACTACAATAGTGTCGTATAGTGTGAGCTCGACCCAGTCGGGTTGTTCGATAGCTCAGAGGGCTGTGTAGTGCGACCTTATCAGGACGCCTACACAGCGATAGTTTCGTATAGTGTGAGCTCGACCCAGTCGGGTTGTTCGATAGCTCAGATAGTGGGGTAGCGCGACCTTGTCAGGACGCCTACACATAGTTTCGTATAGTGTGAGCTCGACCCAGTCGGGTTGTTCGATAGCTCAGAGGGCTGTGTAGTACGACCTTATCAGGACGCCTACACAGCGATAGTGTTCGTTAGCTCGATAGAGTCTGGTTTCGACCCCAACCAGGACAAGCATAGCGCACCTAGTTGGGTAGTGCAACAATATCAAAGTTGCCTACAGATCGATAGAGTTTCTATAGTTAGTACAAAGCCGAGAATAGTTCGAAATGATAATCGTTGAGCATAATATAGTAACGGTGTGGCCACATCCGAATAAACATAGTCCTACGAGTTACGCAATGTATATTGTACTGACTAATCGCTGTATAGAATAATCACAATTATAGACATAGAGAAAGACATCGAGCCATAGTCATAAGTAAAACGTGTAATAGTTAAGTTTTACTTACTTGTACTTATAGTTATAAGCTGAAGAGGTTGAAGAGGAAGCTATCGGTGAAGCCAGCGCACCCTTGTACTTTGAGGTTGTAACCCGAGCATTATTGTGAGGGCCGATCTCGTACAAATTTTTTAACATAAACACGATCTGCCATCGAACATTGTTTTGCTTGTCATACGTTGAGTGTTATAAAACAACGCGTTGACAGATTAATCGATTTCGTAAACTCAAGTAGGTAGGTAGGGCGCGGCGCTCGCGCCTTCGTGCGATCTCGACCTTATTCGTGGCCGCTCGGGTTTTTTTATGGAAGTTACTGACGGGCGCCGGGGGTCGTCACCACCTCAGTGATTGCTTGGCTGTTAATAAAGTATCAACGTGGACCGTCACGTCTCTTAACAGCAACCTCACTCATCATTTGTTTTAAAACCTAAGTGAAGGAATTACACCCCGTTTTAGGGTAAGTTTTGAATAGCACATGAATATTTAAATTTTTTATTTTGTAACTCCGTTCTGGTTTCGATCCACCACGACAATCTCGACATAACACTTTCCACGAGTTGTCGCTGGTTAACCAGAACGGAAGTTGATAGATCAAGTCGTAATCGATAGGTATCTATCACTTCCAGGGTTCTACCTGCGGTTTTCAACTTTGAGCGTCAATTAGCTCAGTGATTGACAATTAAGAGTCCCAGCGCATCCTTTACAATCGCTGAGGGCAACCTCTGCCGTCGGAGTCCAAGCGCATCCCTTACAATCGCTGAAGGCGACCACCGTCGTCGGAGTTCCGGCGCAACGCTGACCATCACGCAGGCCGCCGACCGCTGACAACTTGCAGGGGAGTGTTAGTCTGCTTACGTAGTAAAATCAGATCGGCTGTTTACCCACGACCTACAAATTTGTGTCTCACCTACTTGATTCTTTAATTTTTTATTTTTTTTGTAATAAACATTTCTTTACACTGATAACACCGTGGTTTTATTTTACAAAACCCAAGTAGGTGTTTCATTCACACAACGACCGGAGCGGGGCATTAGATCCAAAAACGCTCCTTATTTATTTCCTTGTGAAATAAACTAAAATTTTGTACCCGAATATATATAATGAATTTGTTTTCAACTTTATCAGAAAGACTTACCGCAAATGGTATAAGTAGCGAATACGTAAATAATTACAAACAATCAGGGATGAGGGCTGTTCCTCAGTCTTAGAGACCCATTGATACAATAGCGGACGCATAAAGACAGCAAGAAAGCTTATTAATGACGTCTTAAAATCGTAAGATGATCGGAAGTATGATTGCCCGTTTGCCTGTGATTCTGTATTTATAAACATACAACCATTATTGGTATTCTAACGTTAATTCAAAAAAATATGTTGATTTTCGTTTCCAAAAACATTTCGTGCAAAATGTACTAAACACACAACTATTAAAATTTTCATTTCGGTATGAAAAACATATATTTTTATTTTCGTATTTGATTTGATACATTCCATTTATACGCCGTCAGCTTATAACCTATATTTACGTGCTATCAGCGTCAAGATAACATTTATTTTGAGTCCAAAGCTGATTTCATTTCTTTTGTAATCATATTTCTCAATTCTCATTTAATTTGTTTAACACGTAATATAATACTATGTCAATTTAACCATGATTAAATTTTGACATACATCGACGCGAGAAAGTAGAAACGTAGTAACACCGCACCGCACAATGAAAATATAGCACGAGAGCCAAATAAACTTTTAAGATTTCTAGAAAAATTGGATTTGATCACTTAAAATAGTGATTTTCACCGCTAAACAAAATTTTTTATTGGCTGTAAGATTGTGACCATTTGACGCAGTATTTATTCTGAACCAAATATGCAATAAAAAAGATTGACATCTTTGTCATTTACAGCTTTCATTTTCAGCATTCGCTGTTTGCATCGATTATGTTTTGATATTCATACTTATCTATATATAAAAATTTAAAGACACTCTCCGATCAATTTTGCTAGAGTGATATATGGATGTCATAAATTCTATAACAATCAAATATATAATAAATACATAATATTCTGTCCATCAAACCCTTGGCACGTGTGCGCGGTATTTTATTTAAGATACACAGAGTATATTCCCTTTATTTTTTATATACACAAAGATATCTTTGCAATATACAGTTGTCGACTTGTATATGTACATTTATCTTTTTATATATTCGTTTATTATTTACGGTTAACCTATATTTATGTGTGTATATATGTATATGTGTATATGTGTATGTATGTATATGTGTGTGTGTATATATGTATATATATATATATATATATATATATATATATATATATATATATATATATATATATATATATATATATATATATATATATATATATATATATATATATATATATATATATATGTGTTTGTGTGTATGTATGTATATACTTATATATTTGCTTATGGCTATTATCTTTGTTTATTAATATTTTTTCCTTTCTTCTCTATCATTATAACAATAATGATCAACTCACATCAAATCATCTTTTTAACATTGTGTCCATACTACGGTTGTCTGCAAGAAACGCTATTAGCGATAAGACCGCCATTTGTATATAAATATTACAATCAATAACTGTATAACTTTGTTTTTCGTGTACAATAAAGAATATATCTGTCTATCTTTTATTGATAGCTCATCGAAGATATATCTTCCTCATCACACACGTATTATAAGGGTCACACACATATATGGTGTCTAAAATTTTCGTCACACAACCACATCAAGTTAGCCACTGGGGAGTCGGTCCGGAGTGTTCAAAATGCAACGTTTCAGCAACGATAGGGTGACACACTTTTGCGTATTTCCAGTCCTTTTACAGTTCTATATAACATGTATATTATAGAATTAAATTAAACAACTATAGCTCAGTCCATAAGCCTCGGCCTTACGATCTGAACGTCGCAAGTTCGTATGTACCACTGGACTATTGATGTGAGTCATATCTTTGCACAATCATACGTACATACGTATCGTCACGCCTGTTTCCCGTAGGGGTAGGCAGAGACCACAGATCTCCATACACTATGATCCCGACACACCTTCCTGCTTGCTCCACACTCATCCATCTTTTCACCCATCCTCCCTCCCAAATTGATCGTAATGAAACGGCTCTTTGTTATTCGGGTTGCGAACCACGTCGCCGTCGTTTTTTTAAGGAATTAGGGTTTATTAAAATTCATCAAAGTGAATCCCACGAGCCGCACGGGAGGATGGATGTCAGCCCCAGTACAACCCCATATGCTGAGGTAAGGCTACCTACTATAGTACCCGGGGGGCTATTCATATAATAACGCAAATGTGGAAGTTAAGCACAACGTTTTTATTAAATTTTAATAATATTTGTATATTAAACCTAAATCCTTCATTGCCAGTACGATATGTAAATATTTTTTTGTAATGTCATCTAAGTGCTATGGATTTTGTAAACAAATAATAATAAAATATAGTTTTTGCTTGTATAAATGTAGAAATATCATCATCATTATCACCAACAACAGCCTGCGGTCGCCCACTGCTTGACAAAGAGCTTCCCCAAGAAGCGTCGACCTAACCCGATCTTCCGCTTCACGCATCCTGTTTCTGCCAGCCGCCCTGCGCAGATCATCGCACCATCCGGCCCGCGGGCGTCCCACACTACGTTTGCTGGTTTGTACTCTGTCGAACGACTCGGCTGCTCCAATGACAAACGTGACCAGCCCATTGCAGCTTTGGGTTTGCTAATTCGAGAGACTATGTCGGTGACTTCGGTTCTCTGGTAGATTTCTTCATTACGAATCATATCTATCAGAGTAACTCCGAGCATAGCTCTGTCCATAGCTCTATGAGTGACCCTGAGCTTGTGAAGCAGATGGACTGTACTCTGTAGTTTTAATTAGTTGGTCACCCTACTTGCCAGTGGTCTTCGACGTGTGAAGGGGAGAAACAGCACTCCAACACGTGTCAATGTTATTTGATATTCGATCTTACATTCAGTATCGGTGGGTACACTTCGTAACCACGTGGGAATATTCCTGCGCTTATATTTTTATTTGATAGTAGCGATGTAGTGTCTTGGAAACCTTAGCTCTTCAATTTCTTCGTATAAAGTATTATGGAAAATAAATATAATGTTATATATATGCTTTTATATAATTTATTTGAGACAATATTATGAAAAGCTTTATAGGTTTGCTATCAAGTTATTTGTTTTCCTTTCAAGAATTATACTACCTTTATTTAATATATTATGTATGTATATGTTTGTGTCCGTATCAATGTCGTCACAGTGGTCCGAGATCTGACCACGTTGGTTCTTGCTGAAAACCAGCGCCAGGTGCTCCAATAGAACGCCTGACCTAAACTGAGCAAGAACGATTATGACACTTGTTACATTAAAATGATTTTCTTTTTGTTTTTTTTTTTATATTTATATATCATAATATTATTAAGGTTTTAATTTTTAGCTATTGTAAAAAAAATTGTCATAAATAAAGTTTTTTCTATTCTATTCTTCTCTATTCTACTCTACTCTACTCTACTCTACTCTACTCTATTCTACTCTATTCTGCTCTACTCTACTCTACTCTACTTTATTCTACTCTACTCTGTTCCACTCTATTCTACTCTATTCTACTCTATTCCACTCTATTCCACTCTATTCTATTCTATTAATATTACAATTTATTTATAGGAGGATACGTAACGCTTATAAAAAGAAAAAACTCACTGATGTTGAAGCTGATAAACTGGTACTAGACATGAGTTTAAATATTTTATATGCATTAGCTTGTATGTGGAAATATTTCTGGAATCCGAGTGATATAACAATATAATCTTATTTACCTGTCACATAGATAAACTTAGATGCGGGTTGAATAAAAACTTACTTTAGTATGTAAAAGTGACAAGGATATAAAGGGGACGTTTTTCCATGACACGTTCATCTATCCACGGGAAGAAACATTTGTCACTTATGACTGAGTGTTGTATATTGTAATCCGATTAGTATTTATATACAAACATATTAGACCAGGGCGAAGAACAAATTTGAATTTACACGCAACTAAGTAAAGCAAGCCTACCTCGTCTATCATGTCTCGAAGACCGACAACGCTTCTATTGCAGAATGTTCTATGGTGTTGCAGATATCATCAGAAGACCTTAGGACCTTCTTCTGATTGCTTGCCTAATAAGTTAATAAACCGTTTGGGTGATGTGAGTTTTATTTTTTTTAAATACTCTTCATCTAAATGTTGTCCGTCACATTGGACATACTCAGTATTCCGTACTACTCGCTGAAGAAGTGACTTCGGGATGCCGTTAACCTTGAGGACGATATGTAGTACTAAAACTGTCGTTGGGTTTGTTTCATGGGCTTTACGGACTTAAAATCGGAGGCAGATATGAGGACTGCCGAAAGAAGTGAAAACTTTAAACTGTATTTTGAAATTTCAAACTAATTGTAATATTAAATGCTGCTATTACTACAGCATATTACTGACGCGCCTAACAAAACTTTATCCCTACATGAAGCGTCAAACGTAGGCACATACAATCGGGTATATACAATGTGTTGGTGTGATGCGTGTATTTATTGTTTTTTTTTTTACACATCATATATATCCCACCGTTGAGCGCGGGCCTCTCCATTTCTGGAGGAACGGACATTAAACCCACCACGCTTGTCCAATGCGGATTGGCGGGGTTACCAGACTCGGTATAAGTATTTGTAATCCTTACATATATTTATTCCGATGCGGGGATCGAACCCGCGACCATTGACTCTGCAGAGGGCCCCGCCACTAAGCCAATTGATGCGCGCGCATTGGCTGTGTTTAAAGTATGTCTACAGCTATACTCATAGCTATAGATATAACTTAAACATTAGCATGTTGCTTATGCAAATCCATAGATTTTACCCTACCCAGAGTCGTGTAAAGTGGCTATATAAGTATATTACTTCAAAAATATATTCAAATAAGATTACGATATAATCTTCTCAGAAATTTTCAATTTCATAATTAGTCCTACGAAGCAGTAATAAACAGTCGTGAGCCTTAGTTATGCGAGGTCATGAAACCAGCGCGACTGTACTGTTTACTTCTATATTATAATGAAGGCGTCGCAGTCGCTCAGACTCACTTGAGTGCCTTGAAATGATGACTTGCACGTCTGAGTTTGCTCTACACTTACCTTTGAAGCGACTAGCTTTAGTGCCCCACTTGTGCCTCGAAAAAAATAGCAGCAGACGCATTGTGTGTTTGCTGCTAATTGCTATGACAACACTGTAAAAATTATTTTTTTTTTTGTTATAGGATAGAATAAAAAAATCGTGAACTTTAGCACATCGTCAAAGGTAGAAAAGTTGCTTACCTGGGTCATATCATGAGACATAACAAATACAAATTGCTGCAACTGAACATGATGGGAAAAATCGCGGACGAAAGATAAGTTTGTTGAAAAAGAAAGTCTTGGCTACGTAATATCAGGGAGCGGACCGGGATAACGAGTGCTCCAGAACTGCTGCACCTTGCGAAGGAGGAGGAAAGTTGTGCTGAATTGGCTGCCAACCTTCGCGTGCAGGTGAGGTTGACCGGCCCAAGTCAATCTCACCTGCACGCGCTTCGGCAGCGGTACCCAAGCGGGTACCGGGTGCTCCCTGCTAGATAACAGACGAGGCTCTGGCTACTGAGCAATTGCAGTATAACCATACACCCGATCGAGAAATCGGTCAAGCGAGGCTTTAGCGAGCCTTGGGGACTAAAAATCGCAAAAAATATCTGGTGCAGAAGACAAAGGGAAACCAATGTACTAAATTCAAAAGCAGCGAAATTGTCATGAAATGGAAGAGCCTAACGAACCGTTGGGTGAAGTCTGGTGATATATATATATATATATATATATATATATATATATATATATATATATATATATATATATATATATATATATATATATATATATATATATATATATATATATATATATATATATATATATATATATATATATATATATATATATATATATATATATATATATATATATATATATTAAATTTAGTTATTAAAATAACCATAGTAAGTAATATATTGTAGATGTAAGTACTGTAAGATTAGCAATACATAACATATAAAGGGTTATATTGATTTAGGAGTTCTGTTGGTTCATAACATTTTTAAACCATGATTGCAATATAATTTGCATTGCTGTATAAGCTTTGATCAAAAACATCCCGTATTTAAAATTAAACCTTGAGTAAAATGCGTCTAGGTTTACAACTAACTAACAACTGGACATCAAAACGTAAATAATTATCTCTATACACGATTCTCGTAATGAAGGCGTCGCGCCAGATCCACTCATCTCATCTCCGCGCTAGAGTGCGCTGAAAAGACAGCATGCACCTCTGACTTTACTTTGTTCTTACCCTACAAGCATCTCTCTAGAGATCCACTTGTATCCGCATAAATGTGCCGGACTACGTAAACTGAATGTATAATTACTATGCACTGCCATCTAAACTTGAAGTGAGTTTCTCCCCCATTACATTGATTGCATTGCTCTGTACTTGTATCTATGTTTAGACTAAAAGGATGTCTGTATATCTAGTAAAGCTTCAATATATTTTAATGTTAAACTTTTAAAACAGAATATGACTAACTAGAACTGTAAATCAATGTAAAGAAATTTTAACTAATTTCAGTTTCTACTATTTCAAACAAGAAATTATTCTTTAGTGATAGAGCTATGGTACGCAGAAATAGCATAAGTGGCAATATTTTATTTTCACCTCTTTTTGTACAGTAAGCTTCTTTACGCTTACTTCTGTAGGCCCAGTTCATTTCCCCCTTCTTTTATTCTTTAACTTTTATTTTTATTTATTTTTCGATTTATTTCATATCTTCCCACCCATTACCTTCTCTTACCATTAATAGCAGTCTTACACTAAATATAACATATCTGTAGTTCCCTTAGCATTGTGAATGTTAATGGGTGGCATTCAGGATGAAATCACGAAGAAGCTCCATGGTCTCTCTGGCAGTGTAAGTGACGCAATCTTGTCGAAACTATGTGCGGGAAATGAAGACAGGATGTTCTCTCAATATTGGCGGAAAATAATCCGTAAGAATGCGTTTACTGATTACTACCTATAACCTAATTCTGCTTCCAGAGATGACCCCCGTTAAAGATAAAGATACATTCGTATATAGGCTGCAAATCTTTTAATTTTAATATTATCCGTTGGCAGCAGTTTGCTGTGGATATTCAGTCTACAGAGTCAGTGAGTTACTCACTGACTCAATAGTCTGAATAGTACTGATTATCCGACCTATAACCTAATTCTGTCACAGAAGATGACTCCCATTCGAGATATAGATACAAACGTATATAAGCTGCAAATCTTTTTAATAGCACAATTTACCGTAGTTATAAATTTATTACTTTCAGTCAGTGTGAGTTACTCACTGACTCTATTGACTGAATAGTACTTATCAATCGATCTATAACCTAATTCTGCCACCGGAGATGACTCCCATTGGAGATATAGATACATTACGTATCTATATATACATCTTTTTGATCACAGAATTTAAACGTAGTTATAAATTTATTATTTTCGTCGGTTTCAATATTATCCGTTGGCAGCAGTTTGTTGTGGATATTTAGTCTATAGAGTCAGTGAGAATTACTCACTGACTCTATTGATTATTGAATAGTACTGATTATTCGACATATAACCCAATTCTGCCACCGGAGATCTTATATCGAGGCAATTAAGATGTTTCATACAATTAAAGACCAAAAAATAACTTTATACATCATCATCAAGGCATCACAGCCGCGGATGGGCCTTAGCCTGGTCCAGTAAATTTTTCCAGTCGGATTTTCGTATAGCTTTTTCCGTCCAGCCCCTTACACCGATTGTCCTTAAGTCGTCCTTGATTCCAGTTAGCCATCTGAGCTTAGGCCTTCCGCGGCTTCGACGACCATTTGGTTTGCCGTCAAGTAGGTGTTTGGGTACTCTAGCCTCGTCCATCCGTACCACGTGCCCAGTCCAACGAAGGCGTCTAATCTTAATGGTTTCGATGACGTTCGGCTCATTGTACAGCTCATATAGCTCGTGGTTGTAAAGAGTACGCCATCGCAACCACAATCGCAACATCGCCAACACCGGACCAATAAAAGAGAAACTTTATACATAAGCAGCGGTAAACAGAGTTAGAGGAACAAACAATCAATGGTATACGCAGTCCCTTTGAAGCGTGAACGGAATAGGCCGTACATAAACTGTGAGTTCCAAACTGGAGCGTTAGTGAACAATGCCTTAATTATTGACAAATATTTGCGTCTCGACAAAGTGTTAATCAAGCAACAGTTGGTTCCGCCGAAATTAAAGCTTCAAGCTGTACCAGATAAATTTACAAGTTTATTTACAAACTAATTCAATAGTTCTGTGTAAGAGAAAAGTTTTGGGGGCAACACTGTGAATAATTTATTAAATAAACCTCTTATATTGTATCGTGACTGACAATCAATTGGCTTAGTGGCAAGAAATTAAGAGGGCCGTGCTCAGCAGTGGGACATATATATAGGCTTTGAAAAATAATTGTATATTGATAATAAATAAATAGCTTCGGTTTCGCAGAAGAATCTAAACTTTTACCTAACACAGCAATAAGCGTAAAATTTTTACAAGAATCGTTCAAATGTTCTTTTTCTGGTAAAATCTTGTAGCTTGATTGAGCTAGTATCTCGACACAGAAATGCCGCCATGTTATTGCAAACAAGCAAGGTAATCAACTGATAGTGATGCGAAGATGAGTGATCATCTTCGCTAATGGACTTCTGTATTACCATAAGCATTGCAGACATCACCTACTACATTGCTTAAGTTAAAAAAGTAAACAGTGAAAGGAGAAGATTGTTTTAATGGATGGAGAAGAAAGAAGTAATGGGACGAGAATAAAAAAGTAAAGAACAGAAAAATAACTCACCGTATGAAACGTAGTGTAAAATGCTTTACTCGGACATTCTGTACAGAATGAATCTCGTAATTATTCGTATTTAGCTGGTTAAGTTTAAGTGATTAATTTCGAAAATTTATTATAAACGCGAATTTAAGATAAATAACACTAATTAGCAATAAAACTTAATTGAGAAATAGCTGAACCGGTAATAAATTTACTTTAAAGAAAAAAATTGGAAGAGTAAAAATAGCTTTTAAAAGTTGATCAAGTCTGCCGCGTTGCGACCCATTACTGTAACAGACGCAGGACCGATAAGGGATTCGATTAGAAATTTTACTTATAGCGATAGGTCGTAAAGAATTTGATAAATTGCAAATTTATACCAGAGCATTTGTGGACAGTCAAAAGTTTTACTTAGCTAAGATCCGCGACAAGCAAAACAATAACAGAAAATTAACAATGTGTGTTTTTCTGCTGGATGAAGTGGATTTATTTGGAACTTAAACCAAAAACTTACCGAAAATCGGCCATCAATTTTCCACCCACCAACCACTACACACAACACCAAACACACATTACCACTTTTCCATCTTGTAAACGACACGTGTTTCGGCCCAACACGAGGCATTTTCATGTATAGTAGACTCTACGGAAGACAACCGAAAAGACTATTTAGTTATTATAAATCCACTTCATACAGCAGAAAAACACACTTTATTAATTTTCTGTTATTGTTTTGCTTGTCGCGGATCTTAGCTAAGTAAAACTTTTGACTGTCCACATAGTGTTGGATTTCCACAAAGTAAACCCTGACTCCATTAATAACCAGAGCGTTTATTATAAATGTTAATTAGATCCATGTTTCTTGTAATCTTGCAAACGTAGATCTATCAATAACCTTAGGAAATTCACTGCTGGACATTGGTCTTCCCCAAGAAACGCCACCTAGCCCGATCTTCGGCTTCACGCATTCAGTTTCTGCCAGCCGCCCTGCGCAGATCGTCGGTGCTTCATGTGGTGTTTGCCCGTGGTAACCACAGTGGGCAAGTGGGTTGGCGACTGCGGAGCCAGACGCGACATACCGGTAACACCACTGCCTATTACCGAAGTTACTTTGTCCTGGCTGTTCTGTACGATGGTTATACCGCCATCGATCTGTCGTCATTGCCTCGTTGGTTGTGCAGCAGGTTGCACCGCGTGCAGATTAGGTTGACAGTTTGAGCAGAAGGTTTTAGTATGCTCCCTTGCATCCCAAACATAGATAATTACAGTAAAATAAATTTAAGTGTAAAATGGCAATGGGTTGGTCGCGTTTGTCGGAGAACCGACAACTGCTGGAGTAGAAAAATGCTTAATTAGAGACCATGTCTTAACAAATGCAGTATTGGAAGCCTCACCACCAGATATGGTTACCCTACTCGATGATGAAGACTTCACAGCATCCACTTACTGAGATAATATAAATATAAGAATAAATAATATTTTATAAGCGTACAAAACAAAAGTCTTAAATATAACACTTAACAGCAGAATACAAGCAGCAATAGCTCGCAGGACTAAGCACGATCTGACTGTCACTGCATGCATAAAACCGATCAGAATAGATGAGTTTGAAAGAGGTCTACATCCAACCGTGAGCTGTTGGTGGGGTTGATGAATTTTTTTTATTTATTTAGTTATTCACGCCTATCCCCCGCAGGGGTTGGCAGAGACCACAGAGCTCCATCCGCACGCTTGCGACTAAGCTCGCCCTTAGCCACGTATCCATTGGCACGGCAGAGCGTGGATTGGCGGAAAGGAAGGGAAAGGATAAAGAAGAAAGGAAAGAGCAGGAAAGGAAATGCAGATTGGGGGGTTACCAGGCTCGGAATAAATATTTATAAATCCATACATATATTTATTCTGATGCGGGAATCCGCGACCATTGACTCCGTGCACGAAGGGCCTTGCCACTGAGCTAATCGGTCGCCTGAATGTTGACGAATTTTTTTTCCTTTATTGGTATATGGATGAAAAGTCCCTAAAAATATCTCTAACATATTCCCTTTCTATTCAGTGTTATATCATATATTTACATAACACAGCCATTTGTTCTGTATGGTAGTATGGACTAATAAATATAATATAATATCTGTGCGTAATGGCTGCTGTTTGTGGAGTTAGTGGCAGTAAATGTCCCATCTTAACGATAAAATATCTCGTAATTGCATAATTATTTTTATCATTTCAGTTTAATTTATAATACATTTTTTTTATGGGATAGAAAGGCATACGAGCAGGCGTGTCACCCGATGGAAAGCAATCAACATAGCCCGTAGACATTCGCAGTGCCATAGGCAATGCAGAAGCGTTGCCGGCCTTTAAGGAAAGTATCATTATGGGAGGGGAAGGGGGATTGGGAAGAGGGGTAGCTAAGGTGAATTCCACTACCACACAACTTATTTCATCCCCACCATCTCGATGAATAACGATCCACTACGGTGCGTTTTTCCAGAAACTTCTTTCCACTCACCACTAGCTTGTGGTCCTGCGGGTGTGTAGTACGTCCCCGGACGAGCCGGCCCATTCATGCTACAGACAAATAATATGCAATTATTGACAAAGTATTCGTCTGCAGCGTGGCTCTACCACTTTGTAACTTGTAATAAAGTAAACTAAAAGGTTATTTATATATATATATATATATATATATATATATATATATATATATATATATATATATATATATATATATATATATATATATATATATATATATACGCTCACATTCATTATTTGTATGTTGCCCAACCTCGTAACGAAGACACGTGTTTTGTTTACCTGACCTTCTATTTAATATTACGATATCATTATCAACGTGTATTATTACAAATACAATGTAGTTATAATAATGTGTGGGTTGATTGTAAAAATTAATTAACACGGCACATAAAATTTCACAGTTTATTGTTAATTCACAAACAGTCAGTATGCACAGAAGAAGGTATAGCTTATACGGAAGAAAGGATAGTACAGTTCGTAGAATACAACACAGGATCGAAACAAGGTAAGTACGAAGAAATACTATGAATTGGAAGTAAATATTGCTAATTATTGTTAAGTGGTAAATTTATATTTTATTTATTTACGTATATTATGAGCCGTCACCACAAATGCTTCGGATGTCTAAAGGCGGTGGTGATTATTTATCATCAGGTGATCATCTTGTTCGTTCCCTACCTCTTTCATAGAAAATTAACTATCCACCCTTTAGTATGCGATCTAAAATGACAGTAATATCACATGTAGATGAAGGGGGTGATGAGTGTGGATGACGCAAAGAAAGTGTGCCGAGATCGTGGCAGATAAAGATCTGTGATCTCTGCCTACCCTACGGGAAACAGTCGTGATGATATGTATATTAAGGGAAAATAAAAATTTGTCACCTAATCTACTTATTTCTTTAGAACTGCGGAGGGATATCCCATCTCTCGGCATATTTTATCGATCTTACCATGGGCATTCTCCCGAGAAATTATTCGAAATATGTAATTCCATCCGCTAAATTCCACTAACGCACAATTTACCGCAAAGAAAAGTTTCATCCCCACCATCTGGATGAGTGGCGGATCCACTACGTTGTGTTTTTCCTAAAACCTCTTTCCACTCACCACTAGCTTGTGGAACCAGCTACCACTAGGGATATAACCTAACCTATACAATATTGAAACTTGTTTCTGCAATGCCTATGGCACTGCGTTTGTCTATAGGCGTTGATTTCTCTCTATAAGGTGTCACGCCTGCCCGTTTGCCTTCCTATCACATAAGAAACAAATAATATAAAATAAAATTAAAGCCAATTCCTTATTTATTTTACCTTATACTTTTATAAACTGCTAAATATCTTACATAAGAGATTTTTTTTCGCCCGCATAAAACTATAATTAATTAATTAAATTTAATTAACGAATTAACATTAAAAATGTTAAGCTATTAATATATGGACAGTCAAAAGTTTTACTTAGCTAAGATCCGCGACAAGCAAAACAATAACAGAAAATTAATAATGTGTGTTTTTCCGTTGGGTTTAGTGGATTATTTGGAACTTTAAACCAAAAACTTACCGAAAATCGGCCATCAACTCTCCACCCACCAACCACTATACACAACGCCAAACACACACTATCACTTTTCCATCTTGTACACGACACGTGTTTCGCCCCAACACGAGGCATCTTCAGGTATAGTAGACTCTACGGAAGACAACCGAAAAGTCACTAAACCCAACGGAAAAACACACATTATTAATTTTCTGTTATTGTTTTGCTTGTCGCGGATCTTAGCTAAGTAAAACTTTTGACTGTCCATATAGTGATGGATTTCCGCAAAGTAACGCCTGACTTCATTAATAATCTTAAGCTATTAAGACAATCAAGTGTCATCCACTACACGTTTTAAAAACAGTTATTTGAACTTCAGTGAATAAACAAAAACGTATTTTATTAACGATTGAAAATTTGAACAAGATATAGGGATAATGAACTAATAGATAGATAAATAGATATATTCTTTATTGTACTACAAAAACAAAGTTATACGGTTATTGATTGTAATATTTGTATACAAATGGCGGTCTTATCGCTTAAAGCGATTTCTTCCAGACAACCGTAAGATGGACACAATGTTAAAAAGATAATTTGATGTAGTAGGAATTGAATAATAAGTAGTAAAACTAAAAAACTAAAAACAGTAGGTATTGAAAAGTCGCTTAAAAATTCCATGGTGAATATAATGAAAACATAAAAGCGAAACAGACAACGTAACTCCTTGGGGGCTCCTCTAACTTCAACAAATTGATCGTACCGATTAAGGGTGTCTTAATGCAATAAAGAATGTGGGTAGGATCGCTCCAGTTAGTAATTAGTTGCGAAAGGAAATTAGCTCTCCTAATAAGGCAACACTTGAGGTTTATTCCCGCTTCTTTTATTGTTAGAGTGCTGTGCATTACTAAAGTTACGATTCACTTAACTTCACATAAATTGAAGGCAAGGACAGAAGCCGCGAGCTTTACAAAACGCATTTACTTTTATTAATATTGGTCTGGCAGTATGTTGGCCTAACCGCTTGTCCAGTATTTATGGTACTGGTACACGGGTACGCGACCCCGGCCTCCCGAGCTACTACCATATCACTCCTTGTCTTCTGTCGCGGTAGTATCATATCCCTATCATCCTGTCTAAATCTATCTTTTCTTCCACTTGCCTTTTCCATTCTTCTCTACCTTTTTGCCTTCGTCTCCGCCAATCCACGGTCTGCCGTGCCAAAGGATGCGTGGCTAGGGGCGAGCTTAGTCGCGAGCGTGCAGACCGTCCCGAGATCGCTCTCCCCGTCGTCCCGAAACCAGATGGTCGTAGAAGCCGTGGAAGGCCTAAGCTCAGATGGCTTGATAGAGGCGAAGACGACGTAAAGGCAATCAGTGTGAGAACCTGGAGAGAGAAAAATCCAAACTAAGATCCGGCTAGAATTTTTTTTTTTTTTTAATTTTGTGTAATGAATTTCCGCAAAGCAACAGACTCCATCGATTATATTAAATATGATTAAATACATATAATTTTAAAACCATATAAAAATATTGACAAGAAGGGATACCATGAAAACTAATTTTTACTTCATATTTTATTCATACGATACAGCACTTCAATCAATTAACAGATCACGACAGTCCACTGCTGGATATGAGCCTCCCCTAAGAAGCGTCATCTAGCCCTCTATTCTAGCCCGCCATCTTCTGCTTCACGCATCCAGTTTCCGCCAGCCGCCCTGTACAGATCGTCGCACGATCTCCCACTTAGTTTGCCAAGACGCGGTTTCCACTCCAGCACTCGTCTACCTCATTAGCAGCAGCCAGTCCACTGCCAGTTCAGTTTGCTAATACCGAAGACTATGTCGTTGACTTCATTCCGAATCATCCAAAACAAATGGAGAGTAAGGGGAGAATGGTAATAACATCTTAACCGGCCCAAGTCAACCTCAACTGCACGCGCTTCGGCGGCGGCACCCAAGCGGGTACCGGGTGCTCCCGGCTAGATAACAGACTAGGCTCTGACTACTGAGCAATGGCTGTATAACCATAGACCCAACCGGGAAGCCGATCAAAAGAGGCTTCAGCGAGCCTTGGGGCCTAAATAACTCCAAAAAAATGTTTGATGCAGAAGGCAACGGGAAACCACTGCACTAAATTCCCAAGAAAATCACCATGAAGGTCAAGAAAAAAACAGCGAATTTTGTCATGAAATGGGAGAGCCTAACGAACCGCTGGGTGAAGTCTGGCGATCTCGACCTTCAGTCGTTAAGGATGGACCAGAGAGGGAGAGACGAATGCAGACGAATACTTTGTCAAGAATGGCATATTATTTGTTTGTAGCATGAATGGGCCGGCTCGTCCGGGGAAGTACCACACTCCCGCAGAAAACCGGCGTCTGAGTGGTAGCTTAGCTACTGAGTTTCGTACGGTGAGCGGTTTGAGTTCCCGAGGCCCAACACCCTCCCCTTCCCACTCCCCCTCCGATTCCCACTCCCACTCCCATAATTTCACATTCTTTTAAGGTCGGCAACGCTTCCGCCCTGCCTATGGCGTTGCAGATGTCTACGGGCGGCGTTGGTTGCTTTCCATCAGGTGACACGCCTGCCCGTTTGCCTTCCTATGCCATAGAAAAAAGAAAATACAAATAAATTAAATCATTAATGTTAGTAGTTAAGAAAACAAATCTTGAATAAAAGAATAATTAACCCGGAGAGAATTTATAACCGAAAGTAATATAAAAATTAATTGATATATTATACTTAGACGGAATAAACACAGGCCTTAATGTCTGCATTCATTATAGCCCGCACTTTGCATGAGAAGCAGCAATAAATGTCATCTTGTAAATTAAGTTTCGTAACATTTTTTCGTAAACTTTTTCCTCTTAAAATTTTTACAGTCTTTCTCCCTATTTGTTAGCCTTAACTTGTTGCAAATAAATATGAAAATTTACACCAATTCTCATAATATAATAAATATAATAAGAGAATAATAATTAAATTATAAGAATAATAATTAAATTATGAGAATAATAATTAAATTATGAGAATAATAATTAAATTATGAGAAAAGAATATAATAATTATATTATGATTATTGGTGTAAAATTTTCAGTGAGTTTGTTTATATTTTTCAAATCTGCAACTGGCAGGAGGTGGCGCAGGACAAGATACAGTGGCGCAGGATCTGTTCGAAGGCCAAGATCCATTTTGGGTCGCTGCGCCAATAAAGTTATAATAGTTAGTTGTTTATATTTTTAACGACACGAAAAAGTGAAAACGCTGTAGATGACAAAAAAATTTTTGCATATGCGCATAAAAAAAATATATTGCATCGAATGGTCTGGTCCGAGTCTCTCAGCGCTACGACCAATAGAAAATTTTGTACAGCGTTGAAACTGAATTTTATTTTTTTTTATTTTATATGAAGCATAATGACACTCCTTAAGGGCCGGCGGCCCTTAAGGAGTGTCATTATAGATAGGGGAAGAGGAGGACGGAGAGGAAGGGTAGGAGGGGAGGAGAGGAGATGAGGAGAAGGGAGAGTTCGCGACCCGTCACGTCCTGATTCCCACGAGGGCGACAAGTGACTAACGTAGAGCCGTTTCGCTACGATGAATGTGAGAGGAAGAATAGATGAGTGAGGAGGAAGCAAAGAAGGTGTGCCGAAATCATAGCAGATGGAGATCTGTGGTCCCTGCCTACCCCTACGGGAAACAGGCGTGAAGATACGTATGTATGTAGATATGTATGTAGGCATTCGTGATTTCCAATAAGAAATTTAGAAAATCACAATATCTTTTTGCGTTACAAGTAAAAGTATAAATACGAAAAAAAAAACCCCGAAGGAAGTGATCATTTTAATATGATAGAAGAATAGATGAAAAGATAGATGAATGTGGAGGAAGCAAGGAAGGTGTGTCGGGATCGTAGCATATAGCGATTTGTGGTCACTGTCTACAATATGTCACGCCTGTTTCCCATAGGGGTAGACAGTGACCACAAATGTATGTAGTATTATTTCCAATATTAAAAAAATATATTTACGTTACAAGTAAAATTAAAGACGAAAAAACCCGAAGGAAGTAATCATTCGAGCTACGAAATTTTGCAATAAAAGTTAATCCACTCCCTCAGTGAACGGCGCGACGTAATCTGTAATATTCATTTAACGTAAATAGATTCGATTCCGAGCGTCGTAGTTCCAAACAATTTCCAGACGGAATAATTTATTGCTTGAACTTTAAACAAATATCGTTTCGTCTTCTTTGGACATTCCGCTAAGCCCGCTGGCGTATTCTTATCGATTCCTATCTCCTTAAAATGTTTTTCTTCTTCTTTAGTTTTTATTAAAAAATCAATTCTCTTGTATCGGTTAGATCGCAAGCGATAAAAGTGTATTAATGATCTATGGTCAGTCATCACCTATATGTAGACCATTCGACACAATATTTTTTTTATGATCCCGAATATACAATAAAAAATTTGACATCTAAAACAAAACGAAACGACTTCATGACATGATACGGCCGAACCTAAGCCTACGTCGGGTTCGTCGCTGGCCCTCCTCCCTCGCGGGATCCAGGCGGCAACAGGAGGATTTCGCGTGGGAGCGGACGTCCCTCGGGTGGGTGAACGAAGAAGGGAGCAACATTTTTGAGGTATAGTCCATGATCGGCTCGGTCGAACATCTTCCGAGTCACGCGGACCACAAACTCATGGATGCCGTCCATCCTGAGGTACCTCGCGATTACGTCAGTACGCAGATAGCGAGCCGCCGCCATGATGGCGCGCAGAGACAGATTCTGCTAGATGTGGACTCGATTGCGGTGGGTTTCTGAGGCCAAAGAATAACATCTGTATCATTACAGCGTTTTCGCTTATTTGAGTCGATGTGTTGTAAAGGTGTTCTTTTTGTATCTTTGATATTCACACTCACGTTTATTTCTTAACCCTTATAGTTAAGAAATAAACGTGAGTGTGATATCAAATAATAAATTGTATTAATGAATAGCATTTGTAACCCAATATAAAAATTCAAATTTACGATAAAAAAACAATTTAGTGCGAAACAAAGGTTAGGATAACCAAATAACATATATGTACGTACATGTATGTATACGTTATGTTACATACACACATACATACGTTTGCGTGAGTATGTGGGAGTCAGAGACAAGTATTTTTTTTTTAAAGAAATTTCTTCTCGCCTCGTCACAATGCCTCAGGTGGTAAATACACAGTTTTCTGCCACAAGTGTGGCAACACACATAAAGCACAAAACTGGGGAAAATAGAAAACTATTATATTATTGCGTTTACTAAAGAAAGTGGAAATTGTAGAATAACTTATTTTATAATTTCTACTCCCTTTTATATTCTAATATTGTTTTTGTTCTAGTTTTCTTTTCTCGAATTTTAGCTTAATAGAATTCTGAATAACCACATAATAATGAACGACAATATAATAATGGGTTTTCCCAAAGTGACGCCTGACTCTATTGATCATGATTATACAGGTTGTCCTAGAACTATAAAAAAGTTCTCTTCTCATGATGATTACAATCAATCCTGTCACCCCGTTTCGTCTTGACTTTGAGTTCTGGAACACCCTATATAATATTTTGGTTGGTAGGTAGGTTGAGCCTTGTTACTACAAAGTGTTTTACGGTGAGTGGTCCTACTTTTTTTTATAGGAGGACAAACGAGCAAGCGTGTCGCCCGATAGAAAGCAATCAAGGCCGCCCATAGACAACCGCGACACCGCAGGAGTCGCGGAAGCGTTGCCGGCCTTTTAGGTATGTGCAGTCTTGTTCTTCGAAGGTGCCATTGTCGTATCGATTCGGAAAAACCGTCGAAAGTAGCCAGTTCCACAGAGTGGTGATGCGCGGAAAAAAGTTTCGAGAGAATCAATTTCGAGAGAAGAACTTTTTTTTACGGCAAGTTGTGCGGTTGTGGAATTCGGCGGAATTGAATACTTATTTCCTTCTTCCATTACTCCCTTCTTCTCCTACTCTTATTCACATCCCTGGTAATGCAACTTCTTGAATAAAGTAAAATAAAAAAAAATCGGAGACAGTCACGAGGACTGCTGACAGAAGTGTAAACTTAAAACTGTATTTTGAAATTTCAAACTAATTGTAATACTAAATTCTGCTATTACTACAGCATGTTGCTGACGCGACTCACAAAACTTTATCCATCCATGAAGCGTCTATTGTACACACATACAGTCGGGTATATACAATGTGTTGGCGTGATGCGTGTACGTAGGCAGCTGCGCGCGCATTAACTGTGTTTAAAGTATGTCTATAGCTAAACTCATAACTATAGATATACCTTAGCATTAGCATGTTGCTGACGCGAATTATAGATTTTTCCATACCCAGAGTTTATAGAAGTTTACACTTCAAAAACAAGATTTAATAGGACCCTATTAAATCCTTGCATTCCAAGAAATTAATTGTGAAGTAAAATAATTTTAACATACATACAATCACATCTGTTTCCCGTAGGGGAAGGCCTCTGCCTTATTACCACAGATCTCCAACTGTTACGATCTCGGCACACTTTCTTTACTTTATCCACACTCATACATAAATATCTCATACAAGCTCAACGATTAAAGGTACTTTTGAAGTTCTTAACCCAGATAAGCCTGAAACTAAAATTTTCTGAAAATTTTGAAAAAAGTTACATTATTTAGTTTATTAGATCTTATGCAACATAAAAAAAATTATGAAAAAAAAATTAAGTGTAAGGCTTTCAGGGAAACAGCCGTCCTATATGTAGGACAGTAGGATAATAAGAGGAAATAAAAGACCATTTATGACAAAACAGAATGTAATCAAAAAGTGTAGTTTATTAGATAACTATTGATTATATTACCCATTGTTATATGTAATTTACTAGATTAACACTATTTATGAATGATATGTTTCAAAACACTTGACACACACTCCAACATCACATTTCTTGCAACGTGTCAAACATTTTTTGTGACATTGACGACAGTGTGTTTGCTTCGATTGAGGAATAACCAGATGATTCATTTGGTCTTTACGACTATCAGCATGTTCATGATGGGAGGGTCGGCTAGGCCCTCTTTTGGCATTTTTTCTGTTTGATTCAATCAAAGCAATTGCTACCCTTCTGCGAAAGCCAAGATGATCCAGTTTTCCATGATTTATTTTATATAACTGCCATGCATTATGTTCGGCAAGATCAATCATGTGTGTGAGCAACGGCATGTACCATTTCTTACCTCGTATACCAATTCGGTAATGTGAAATATTTTCATCAGACCGATCCACTCCTCCCATATATTTGTTATAGATGGACACCATATGTGGTTCTTCTATGACAATGTTTCTCTTTTCACTTTGTGAGAAGCGTTTGGCAGATTGTTTAGGATTTATTCCTACAGCATTAGAAGCAATACTGAATATATTATTGTCATGCCATTTAGCAATAATGAACGTGTTGTCATGTGTCGTTCTGTAATCGACAGCACCACGTTCCTTTTTTTTCAGTAACTTCGATGTAATCAGAGGACAACTAGATGTCCTGTTTTCTCGAACTGTCCCAGTGCAACGAAGGCCTTTCTTTGTTATCTCTTCCAGCAAGGGCGTCCCAGTAAAAAAATTATCAAAAACTACGTGGTAAGGAAGGTCGAAGCCACGTGAAATCAGCACATCGCAAAAAGTGAGAACAACGCTTGCACCCAGCCCCAATTCTTTATATATTGGATTGCACATAGTTGTAGCACCTTGGTATGGTTCCATCCATAAAACATACCCTAACCGTGTAGCACCAACCCAAGCTTTGAACCCGTACCTAATAGGTTTACCTTTTATGTGCTGTTTGCAGCCATGTCTACCATAGTAGGGGATCATGGCCTCATCTACACTGTAATGCTCTTCAAGAGGAGAAAACTCTAAGAACTTTTTATTTAGAAGTGTAACTAGGGGGCGTACTTTTGTGTATTTGTCTTGCAAATCCAGATTATCATTGACATGAAGGTGGCGAAAAATAAAGTCAAATCTATCCCTAGTCATAGCCGAGCTGATCAATTCATTCTTTGTATCAGGGGAGTTTTCCCAATACATTCTTCTACGGGGGAGCCATGAATAACCACTAACCAACAATATGCCGATGAAACATTTCATATCTTCAGTGGTTATGTCTCCAGGCAAATTCTTTTTGACAGCATATTTATTGCTCTCTGACACCAACAACGAAATAACATCTTCATCTAAGAAGTTTTCAAACCACTCAATTGGGCGCTTATCTTGGCAAGCGCCTTGAACATCTGGCCAATTCACGGGATTTTTTGCCAAGTCCCGTTTTCTCCATGCGTAGGTACGCCTACGTTTAGTTCGACCTGTAGAATCAGAAGGTTCTTCTTCTGTATCACTCACCATAATCTGCCCTTGAATCATTACTTCAGCCGGTTGAAGCAGAATGTTTCGTGGCAAATTATTCAAAGTTACATTATCTTCTTCACCCGAATCTTCGTCAGTGAGACAGTCAGGATCAACAGGAGGAGGTAGAATACATATCAGTCGTTCTCTATAATCTTCTTCATTATCAGAAACATTTTCTAAAGCATCTAAAATTTCATGCGCAGCTAACGGTCTGTAAAGAAAAAGTTGTATTATTGTACTAAAATCATGTATATTATCCTACTGTCCTATATATAGTACGCTAGTATTTGTAACAAGTTATACGTAATTTATTTATATTATTTTGCTAGAATATTTATTTAGTACAAAAGTTAAGGTTATCAACTAGATATTAACACAGAAAAAAACAACTCACGAGTAAAATATAACTTTTTATACATACCTGTCATTTGCCATGTCTGCAACGCACTTTTATTACACACTTATAAGGTAAAATATAAGGTAAAAACTGTTAAAATAACTGTCTTTTTATTTTTTCTAATAAAGCTGACACGTTTCTTACTGCAAATCATAAGACTAAATAATCTTAGATAAAGAGGGTATTCTGATATTTTTTTTATTTCTACTGTCCTAAATATAGGACAGTAGGCTTATCTGGGTT